>CM060110.1:38246214-38923714 GCA_030522415.1 Channallabes apus | reverse complement strand
GTTTCTTTGTTATTTGATTATTTAATAATAAAAAATAATATATATATATATATATATATATATATGTATATATATATACAGTATATAATCATGATCTACTGTGTCGGGTGAAATTTTTAAATGAAGTTAAACTTTTCTGATTAAATTATGAAATTAGGTAAAGACTACTCATTGCATCACATAATGTAACCTAATTTTAATAAGTAATTCATTATGTGATGCAATGAGTAGGCTTTACCTAATTTCAATTGGCATGTCAGCTAATTTATTTAGGTACTTTTTACGAAAAATATGGTGTGAAATGTATCCAAACAAACTGAATGCAAATTGTTACCTCACATTCTTTTAATCCAACTGGATTGGTCTTCATGTCAATTTAAATAATTTCTGTCATATTGAATTTTCACCTGCACAACACACATGATGTTATATCATCTCTATCTGTTATCACCCAAATGAGGATGGGTTCCCTGTTGAGTCTGGTTCCTCTCAAGGTTTCTTCCTAATGCCATCTCTGGGAGTTTTTCCTTGCCACCGTCGCCGTCACCCTTGGCTTGCTCATCAGAGAAATTTCATTCATTCGTCTCATTATTATTATCTGCACATTTTTCTCACACATCCACACTTCCAATTATTTTCTTTTCTATAATTATTATTATTATTGTTATTTTATTTTTTTATTTATTTATTTATTTTATTTTATTTTATTTTATTTTATTTTATTTATTTATTTATTTATTTATTATTATTATTATTATTATTATATATATTTTTTGTTAAATTTCTTTCATTTTTGTGAAGCTGCTTTGAGACAATGACCATTGTTAAAAGCGCTATATAAATAAAATTGAATTTTTTGAGTAGTTTCTATAGGTAGTTTTTTTCAGTCTAGTTGGTCTTGATAATCCCGCCCCCTGATGTAAGTGATTCTTTGTTCCATGAAACTAATTTAAACTGCTTTGTTTAAAAGGGTTAATAGAGCCCCATGTTAAAATGATCATCTTTCCCATATTTAAAAAGAAAAAAAGAAAAAAAAGCGGTTTTGATCTGCATACTGTACTGTAGCTACATTTTGCATTCATGACAACTGTACAGGGGTGAATGTTTATGTAACTCATCAGTTAACATTAGGTTAAGCCATAAAATTATGCATAATTAGGGGTATGGATGCTTTCTGATGCATCACTTTAGCTAACTAGCTAACGGAAATCACTGTATTTTAATGTACCAACAGAAACGTACAGTAGGTAAGATAAAATGCAGGGTGACGTTTAGGGTACGAATTACAGATTTCAATCAAATGCAAAGTGCCGTTAGCATATAAATTAACGTTAGCCACCTTAGTATTTTAGCTAAGCTGAGGTAAGTAGGCATGTTCCAGCCAACAGCCAGTCTCTGTTCATTCTGCCCTTTTAGTTGTTCTGTCATGATGGTGACGACCTGAGCTCCCACAGTTGAGCTTCAAACCCGCTCTTCAGAATACCTGTGGGTGACGTCACAAAAGGTTTGTCCAGTAAACCCAAAACAAGGAAAGATTTTAATGTACAATACACAAGTTAATACAAAAGTTTTATAAATTTATTCTCAAAGAATATCTGCTTCCTACTTTTACTTGATCGTTGCAGCATTTCTGAGCTCTTTTGCCTCACGGACTACCACGTGTCTCTTTATACCCTCTATTATTTACTCATTCTCTCGCCGTACTCCGAGCCGAGCGAGTAGATTGACCTCCTTGGGTCGATACTTAATAAGCTTTTAGGTAGCCATTTATGCTTCAAACTGCAACTTTTTAATGTCCACTAAGCTGGAAATTCATCTGGAAGGGTGTTAAAGCGGCGATGCAGAATGTATTAGTGTCCGGCGGCTTAATGAATGGCCCTGGAATAGTACCGGGCCAGAGATACTGTAAAATACAGTCTTTGTGTGTACTCATTGCGTTCTCAAAGTGTAATGCTGGCTTTAGGCAATTGCAGAGAATGAAAAAGACAAAAAAAAAAAAAAAAAACGAGCAAAAAAAAAAAGGTTATTTGTATTACTATGACTAATTGAAAATAAACCTCAAGCAGAGTTTTGGGAGAAACGCAGCGTTAATCAGAGCACGGGATGGAAATGATTTCAAGATCAGCACTTTTTTTTTTCAGTTCTAGAAACATGACATCACAGCCAGTGGTATTAAGTAATGATAAATATCTAAGAGGTAGAGATGCAAGCAAATACTAGAGATGCATGATTAATACAGTAATAATAATAAAAAAAAACCTATTTGAATTTGGTTATACAGATGATTTCTGAATGGCAATGATTCACTCAAACCTTTGACCCTGGAGGTGCGGCAAGTTATAATGAAATACAGTACATATTTAAATGACAACAATTAAATGACTCGTACATATGAATTTTTGTGGTCTTTTCTGATCAAGAATGTAACAAAGCCCCAAAATGTAATTGAATCCAGGCAATATGTTATAAGGTCGTAATCAACTATAAAAAAGCTTGTTGGTTTAGGAAAGACTTCACTGTTTCCTAGCTTATCAGACAATTCAGATGAAAAGTTTACCAGAACAATGTACCAAGTTCTGGTTGAGAAGTTCAAGAGGTCACATCCTGCAATTAATTATTTTTTTCAAATGGTTTCCAGGAGCATAGTTCAAATTTTATCATTCATAAATAAACGAATTAATTAATCATTTAAAAAACTTTGCTACACACCACACCCATTTGCGGTTCAACCCTGACTGCAGGTACGGATGCAGATATTTGGCGCAGTCAACAGACAGTGATAACGCATCTCCTACTAAAAGTGTTACACTGCAAAATAAACATTTGTAACCATCAAGAAAGAAATCCACAGCTGTTCGGTGTAGCGAGTTTCACTCCAGATAACGGCGAGACTGTCGGCAGCGGAATGATGGCCTCTGTCAGCGAGGGACTGAAATACTATAACAACAGAACTAGGCAGCTCCCCTGCTGCACATTTTACTGGCTAATTAGAAACAGACGGAATGCGCATTCCCCTCCCTGCTAATTTGCAGTGAGCGCCGTGTTGACATATTAGCGGCGCTCGTCTGGCCGAGCTTTTCAATCGTCCATCTAAGCGGAAAAAAGGTCAGGCCAGCTGGACAATGTGTGATCACACATGGACCAAAAAAAAAAAAAAAAAAAAACGTGATCAGAAAGTCAGACTGGCAGGAGAACCGTTCCCAGATTCCCAGCTGTGCAATGGTTTGAGGTGTTTAAGGCTCAAACAGGCTAGTGATGTGACAGCAATCGGACCAGGCGGGGCAGTGAAGAGCCTTATGGGCAGGTGCCATTTAATGCGGTCAAGCATCTCACCATCTGCCCTGGTTAATTCCTTTCCATTTGTTAACTCTCTTACGCTTACACTTTTTTTTCTTCCTTTTTTCATCCATACAACAAGCTTTAAAAAGAGCTCCACATAAGTGTGTAAAAGGTTGTCTCTCTTGGGTCATCCTTAAAGTTTTAGGTTATAGTTCAGGAATTTCAAACTCAAATTCTGCCTGGGCTGTGACATTCTGAATGGCCATAATACACAGATCAGCCATAAGTTTAAAATCAGTAGGTTCCTCTTGTTGTGCCACAAGAACGGCCTAGCCTCTCAGGGCATGGATCCACAAGACCTCTGGCGGTGTACAGTACTGTTCGCCTGGCACAATGACAATGCCAGTGGATCCTTTGGGTGCTGACTTGTTTGTCTGGTGCATTCCATGGGTGCATGATTGGACTGGAAATTTGAAGGCAGATTCGGGGCTTTGGGTTCTTCGTCTGCTACACCCCATGTGCCGTGGGCTGTGGTGCACTAGGAGAACAGGTGCTTTTCCATCATGGCCAGCATTGACCATTTTCACCAATTCATTCTACATTGGCTTTTCAGTGGGATTGGACCGGATGGGCTGGCCTTTGGGTTCCAAAGGCATAACCATGATCCTGTCCATTGTTTATGGTATACAGTATAATTGACACCATTATACACCACCATGAGAGCTGAATGAGTCTATTAATTTCTAGATCTATTCTAAATCAATAATTTAAATATTGGTTTCACTCAGTAATTCCAAGTCCTCTGTACAGTACAAAGGTGTTGACAGAACATGGGTGGTCATTACTCTACACATCTGGTATAAATTCTACATCATGTGAAAGTTTTGAGCAGTAATGTATTATTGTCTCTTTCCATCAAATTTTTTGCAAGGTTTGAGTAGGCTGAAAGAAACAAGCCAGTGGGTGGTTTCAGGCCCCAAATTTGACATGTGGTATAAACCTAAATGCAGGGCTTTATTTGGTGCCAAGAAAAATTTAAGAAGAATTTAAAACCCTGAATCATATCTTCTTTTTTGGTCATCCTTAAAATTTCAATGTACAGCAAAAGCCTACAATATAGACAGATTTCCTTTTATAAATTGTTACAAAAAATGTTAAGAATATGGTAAGAATTAAACATACCAGAGAGGATCCCCTTTCCATTAGAATCTAAAGAATTTAAGATCTACCATTATGGATACATACCATACTGTAAGTCATCGCAGTTTATTATACTTCTATTTCATGTTCCAGTGAATTCCTATTTTTTATTCATATAGAAATATTCCATTAACCCTTCCCCTAATAAGACTTTTTGTCCTGTGAAAAATTCAATCCCATTTCTTAGGAAAGGAGAGGAGATTGAAACCAGATGAATGAGGCCTTGGAGTGACGGGTGTGGCCCTCCCACTTTTCTTTCCCCAAAGGCCGACTGAAAAGCACCGCCAAGTCTCGGTTGTTCTGAACTAGCCGGAGTGGATTGAATGATCATTTTGGCTCTTGTTCTCCACTCCAAGCCCTATAAGCACTGTCTTTCATTCTTTGCTTTCCATCAGGATAGCTTCTTTGCTATCCTGGTGAGCTTTATCACTTTAGTGGAGTGCTCAGATGTTCAGATGCTGTCACCTTGCATTGTAGGTTTAAGGGGAAAGCAGTAGAAAAGTAGGCCAAACGAGTGGAGAGCTAACACAGCAATGTTGGCAGGGGAAATGAGGACAAAGTGCACCGAAAAATGGAATGCCTCCATCAACACTGGCGTCATGCACGGCAAAGAGAGCAGTGCCAGTGATATTAAAACCTATGTTTTAGCATTAATGTAAAAGACTCTGGAGAAAATCACAGACTGATTTACATGACACTTGAGGACAATTATGTGGCTAGAAAGATATTGCTCAGTTTACCAGAAGAAAGTTCACTTAGAACTTTGCAACAGCTTGAGCAAGTCACGGTATGTTGAGAAACATTTCTCGCCCTGGCCTTCGTATCCCCTAAAGGACACGATAAACAAACAGAAAGCGGAGGTCTTGTTTCCCAAGGCGAAATATAACTGCCACATGCTTTTGGTCAACCGAGAGAACTGTTTGCTCTGGAACGCTTGCTTTGCACCCACAAGACCATTTCTGTTTTCTCCAAATGCAAATCCCATTCTCATATCTTTGCAGCTATGTCACCAGGCAGACCACCAAATGATCTGGCATCTATCAAACCTCTTTCAGTAGTGCTGTTGTTATGGAACAAATCACCAACCCATTTGGATTCTGCAAAAGGAAATGAAAAATGAAGGAAAGAAGTAAAATTAGAAGCAACATAGAAACTATTTGTAGGTACCTAGTGAGGTCCAACGCTGCTTACGGTCATCTTCTCTTCAACGGCTCCTGGTAGTGGGTGGGATATTTTAAGCAGCAAGTGAAAGTTGCTTAAAATAACTCACTTTGGCATGTACCACCTACTTAGACATTGTTCCTGACCATGTACACCCATTCATGGAAACGATATTCCCTAAAGACAGTGTCCTTATCCATCGTCTATTATAAAGGGCCTTGTCATACAGTGAAAATGTATGGTTTGAGGAACACAACAAGGAGTTCTTCAAATCTCCCAGATCTCAATCCAAATCGAGCATCTGTGAGACGTGCTGAAAAAAAAAAAAACTCAGATCCATGGAGGCATCACCTCACAACTGACAGGACTTAAAGGATCTGCTACTGTCAAATACTACAGCTCATCTTTAGAGGTCTAGTGAGGACCATGCCTCAACAGGTCAGGGGTATTTTAGTGGCAAAATGGGACCTACTCAATTTTAGGGAGGTGATCAAAAGGTTGTGGCTGATCGGTGTTTATAATGATAGTAGACTATCAGGGTGCTTTAGAAGTTGAAGGTTATTATTTCTTGCACGTTCCCATGCTGAGCACTAGAGCAAAATCTTTCCCAGTTGGAACCATAACATTGGGTGAACATTGTGATATGGGTGTCACTACATTGTAATGATATTCAGCATTGGGGCAATGCTGTTATTTGAAAGTTAGAAAGACGTTGATAAAACGGCGTTGAGATAATTGCAAATAGTTGAATGAACGTTGCAAATACAACCGCAAAACAATGAAATTTTAACCTGTATTTGGGTCTTTTAAGCCGATTAACATCCGTTCACACGACGTCCGACTGCATCATGCACATGCTTGATGGATACAACAGCTTCCCACACACAGTATGTGTATCTTATGTCATGCAACTCTTAATGTTGTAATGTAATTTCTTTCAGAAATATTGCTATGAGATGCATCTTTGCTCCTAAATTACTCCACTGAAATATGGTATTTGTGGCGCTCGTTGTTATCTATATGCATTTACGCGACTCGTGTCTCTAACAAGCAAGCTAAAAGTAAGAATCCCTAGTGAACTGACCATCAGGATTCTCTCATATAAAAGCGATTTGACTTAATTCGTGGTGTGCTATAAAAGCAGAAGTAAAGGAAGCACATGTGGTTCCCATCATAGCATATGCAAGGAAGCACTACCTGCTGAGTTTAACTGCTACCACTTTTCCCACAACACACGCAGAGCTTTATTAGTTCTTAATCAGTCTACTCAGTGGGACTTGATACAGCTTTCCTTCCCGAACACCATTTTCTCCTTTATTTTCCTTAAGCTCATCTATCCTACCTCTTAGACGCCCCCCCCCCCCCACCCCCACCCCCCAGGAATTACAGCAAATCAATAGGCTGTGTTTGTGCTTCTCTTTAATGTTTGCTTGTCTTCCTTTGCTTTTTTTTAAGAGGAACAGAGGCTAAAAAAAAAAGAGAGTTTCCGACCCCTATCACTCTATATCTTCTTTAGTTTCTGTTATTCACTAATCGTAATTGTGTTTTCTCTCAACCTCTTGCGTTCGTTTCTCTTCAAGCTTATTTACAGCATTATGAAAATGATATATCGCCTCTTTAAATACGGTTCTCAATATAGTGTCTTTTAATATACGGCGGTTTGAGTGAGAGAGATAAATAACGGAAAGAAAATCAGAGAAAGAAACATTGAGCAGGCCTCCTCTGAGCCGTGAACCAGAACGCCCTCGAGGACTAAATAAATGGGATTTATTTTTAGCAACACAATGTAGACTCTTATTTAAGGCTAGACACGATAAGTGCTTTGTCTCTCATGCACCAGTCCCGAGGGCAATATTTTCCTCTTAATTAAAACGGATCAATGTGCAGCGGCAGGTCGAAGGTGTGGGCACTGCACGTCCTTCCGCTTTTGGTCTTCTGTTATTCATGGGGGGGAAAAAAAGGCTACGATTGTGCTTCCGCTGATGTAAGAGCTTTGTCTGATGATTAATTATGGTCGTTCAGCTTCCAAATTCAAACACCAAACTTAAAGAATAACCTCCTCCCAGAAAAGCTGCAGTACACTGACAAGCAATTTCTCTCTCACTCTCTCTCTCCACCATTTTACAGAGCAGGCAAATAAATAATGATATCCCAGTTCTAGTGCACAGGAGCAAATGTCTGTTTCGGAGCAGGAAATCTGATTTGAAGTGCATCAAAATGCCAACGCTAGTAAGGCCTAATAGGGTTTGCATGTTCAAAGAAAACAATTTTTCCATAACCCTTCATCGCTGATATGAGGACGGCCTTGGGCTGTGAGTATATCCAGGGCAATTTGTGTGTTGTGTATCCCAGGCACTATGAGTAAAAATACACTTTCAGAAATCCTATACATGTACTGTATGCATTAAATGCATTTTGTTTAGCCTTTATTTATCACATATATACATTATTGTACGGTAAAATTCTTTATTCTTCTCATATTCAAGTTTTTGCTACTAGGCTCAGTGGTCAGAGCGCAGGGTCAGACATTATATTGTATAGTGCCATTGAAGCAGACAGGGTTAAGGGCCTTGCTCCAGGGCCCAACAGAGGATTCGGAGCTGGGGCTTGATCCGCCGACCTTCCGATCAGTAACTTGCAGCCTTAATGCACTGAGTCACCACCGCATAATGGTTTGATATCCAGAGAAGGTGGTGTATTTTCCTACAACACTAATAATGATCTTCCGCCACATTCAACCCACAAGACAAGACTCAAGACTGAATATTTGAATAAAAAAAATTTATTCCATGCATTGTGTCTTTTAACTTCTATATTGCAGAATTTTTGTGACACTTTTTTTTTTCAGAGATTCTTTGGAAAAGCGTCCATGCTCCGGTTGCTCCATGTTTCCTTGACACAGTTCTATACTTATAAGGCTTCTATATATAGTATGCTGAAATGCTGCTAGTGGATGCCAACATCGCTTACAAGAATATCAGCAGATATATTACTATATATACGGTGTACATAAATCTGAGCATGTTAAGGGACGAGAGTCAGAGGCAAAAGTTCAGTGTAAGCATTACTTAACAAGCAACTTTTTCTTTAGATATTTTTTTATCCTGCCTTCGTGACATGTTGAAAGATATTTCATTCAACACCTACGCAATTTTTCCACCAGCCCTGTATAATCAATCTATAAACACAATTGCTGGGTATACAGTTTAGGGCATTTGCCAAGAAAACATGAAAAATCTGTATTTTCCCAGTCTTTTACCCATTTTTACAAATTATTATTCTTTGACACATAAGGTTGTCTATAAACTCTAAACTTTAAACTCCCAAATGTGGGCAAGAGCATGACACCATAGCAACAAAAATTTACTGAAAAAACTGACATCATGACGAGTCAGTGAAACAGAGATGCATCCTGTACAACACAATGGCTTCTGATGGTGGTTTAAATGTGTTTAAAGGCTTTTGAAGAATGTTGAAACCGAGAAAAGGACAGTGTGTAACTGTGTAGTGCGTAACTCACTGCAGTCACTCCAGCAGTAATCACTGACACTTATGCATCTCTTAGCCTCTGTGATGTTCTGTGAAATAGGATATCATGTGATGTGGATGTTGTTTGAAAATGACATTATATTCTTAAATGTGTGGATATGTGGATCCCATAGTGTAAGCAAAGCTGTGAAGCAGAGAAATAAGGTTACAAAGCTTAATAAATGCATAAACAATTTGGGTACAAGATCCATAAAATGCTGTTGAGAGACATTAAGATGTGTGTAAGATGTGACAGTAAGATGTGTGTTGGTTAAACGATGCATACCTGTACTTCGAGCTGTTATCACATACCAAAGTGAAACTAAACCTGTTATAGAAGGCAGTGATTCTCTAAACTGATGTTTCACATGATCTTTGTAAAATTCTTTGTAATTTAAAAAAGGTCATGCGTGTCAGGGAAAACCCCTGGAGGGCACTCTCCACCCATCATGTGTTCTGCCTTTGTTTTGGACTTTTGTGTTTCATGCTTGGGATATTTATAGCTGACGTGTCTCACGGTCTTGTAAAGCAGGTGTAATGATGCACATCTATGATTAGTGTCCATATTTATGCACAGTGTAGGTTTAGTCGCCGTCTCGCATCCGATCCTATAAGTTTATTCTGGTTAGAGCTGTTTCTGTTAAATTTACAGTTGTAGTGGGTTATTCAGTTTCGGTTCATGGTCTGTCTTATTCTTGATTGTTTCTTTTTTTAATCTTTTTATTTTAACGTCTTAACATCTGCAACCATGCCTTGCCTACAGTACATCCATCCGACCCTGACATTTTTTGTTCGATCGAATTCGGTGTCACTACATCCTGTTTGATTTATATATTCTTTTTTCATTTAAACTCAACACAACATACAGTATGATCTATACATATAATAAAACCGTAAAGTTGCCATATGTGTACATTGAAGATATTTGAAAAAAATAATAATTTGGGGGATGCAAGATGAGTAATAGAACACATCAATATGTATTGGGAAATTTTGTCTGTTTGTTTGTGCATGCATCGTGTAAATAGTCCTGAATGAATTATAATGAGTTTTTCACAGATGCATTTGGTCGAGTTTGAGGTAACATATAGACTTTGTTTCATCAAAATCAAACGGGAAGAAAAGATATGCTAATGTAAAATTTTAACAGAAAACATTAAAACTTTTATCATAAAAAAAACTACCTTGAAAAAAATAATTGGTTCATCTCAAAATTCAAAAGATTTCACATTTTTTAAAAGCATTTATAGCAATTAAATTCAACGCGAGCAAAGTCGCGGGCACATCTAGTTGATGATTATTTGCTAAATAAATAACCACAAACTCATGATTTATCAATTGTGCCAACATTGTGTGCAAAACATCAAACATAATTCACATTTGCATGGCCCAAACATTTTTGTGGTTTTAGCAGTTTGGCATTTGTGCTTTTTAACACCCTTGTGGCTCAAAGAAAACTTGCACAAAATATTTTCTACCACTTTACTTTCTGCTTCATTTGAAGGCAAAACATTCCTCAAAATAGCAAAACTGGATTTATCTCATTTTGCTGTAAAACTCTTCATAAAAAAAGCATTTCCTGTTGTTGGAAACATAAAGCAAAATCGACAGATGCTTGTACCGAAAGGGGACTAATCAAAGGAAACCCTGAATAAATGAGTTGAGAAACATAATGAGCACAAATGCTTCCAGACAGGTGTACTGCATGATGCCATTAAGCAATTAACATCCAACCATGCTCTGCAGCCTGTGATTACACTGTCAGCAAGAACAGTAAGCTTGTCCAACAACTTACTAAACGCTTTGTTGGCTTTTCTTGTAATTTGCTAGCTCTCAGTACAGACACTCATTTCAGTAATCACGTTTTCAAATATTAGAGACAGGTTGCTGCTGATTTGTGAATGCGAGTAACAAGATAATAAGGCTAATTATTGTTAGTCGTTATTTTTATGCATTATCTTATCTTATGGATGTCGAGAACTACAACTAACATTACATCTTTTTTTCCACAGCGGGCATTAAGGACTGACTAGCTGTTACTACGGCAACAATAATGTGAGGAAGAGGAAAAACGTAAAACAGTATAGAACTTGTACTGTATATTCCTGCTTTGGATTTTGGAAACATGAACACACACATTACGTTCAACATTCAGGCAATTAGAGCTCCGTTGTCAAGCAACTGCATAATATCGGCATGCTGTCTAATAACCAAAGCCAGTGAATTGGATATCTGGAACAGCACATACGCTGAATAATAGCAGAAATGAGACAAACTCTTGAGACATGTTTTGGGAAACTTTGACTACTTTAAACGAACCATATTCATACGTCGCATCATATTCTCCAACTTCTACAATAAGCTCGTATGTATCAGTGCCTTTTCCCATACTTACTGAAATCCTGTTCCTCTGACTCACAGGGTGTGTCAGAATGAAGTCAGAAGCCACAAACCCGGCCAAACACCTCCTCCCAATCCTACACATTCCCCTGCCAGTCATACTGTATGCTGCGGTCTGTAACTCGAGCGACATCCTGGTCCTCGCTCAACAGAGCAGAAGTAATCACAACATGTTTGTAAAAGCTGATGCCGAGGCCACACTGCGCCGATGCTGGATCGATGTCGTTACTCTGTATCACAGAAGCTGATTAAGTCTCCAGGCTTCAGTGCCTGTGGTGCTGCTGGTACTGGAGAGATTCATGCGTCCATCTGGCTTTCTGCTAGGGTGTAATGCAATGCCACTATCTGGAGCTGTGTCTGTTAGGAGCTCTGAATATCTGCAGTGGCTGTGGACTTGTACAAAGTTTTGAAACCTATAACGATACCAACTGTAATTTCTATTTCATGTTGAAGTGTGTGTGTATACATATGTATACATGGAGGAAACCAACCAAGCACAAGAAGAATATACAAACTCTATGCACACAGACCCCAAGGTGGGAATCGAACCCTGACCCTGGAGGTGCAAGGCAACAGTGCTAACATATAGTTTTACAATCTTTCTAACCAAAGAATTTACTCCTACCACACAACATGCCAGTTTGTGAATATGTTAGAATACACCACCTGTAGGATTATAGAGGAATGGCAACATTTCACTCTCTTAAATGCAAACGTATATATAATGTACAGTGTTACCTCGGAATATGAATTTAATCCGTTCTGGAGGCGAGTTCTTAGGGTGAACTATTCGTATTCGTAATTCATATTGCAAAACGTATTTTCCCATAGGAAATAATATAAATGCAGATAATCTGTTCCAGCCACCCAAAAATAGTACCTATTTTACCAATTTCAAACACTTGAATAAATTTTTTGCATATAAAAACAATTAAAACATTTTAAAAAGTCATGTAAATGAAATAAACAAACATTAAACTTCCCTTAATTTATGATTCCTCTTGACACTGCTTTAAAAACGAAAAAGTGGCTCTATTTTCTTCTCGCTACCATCCTTGATAACATTCTTGGGCGCATGGTGCTATGTCTTCACTAACTCTTTTACAAAATGTAAAAAAAATCCCCACAAACAAAAAAAACTTGCTTTACTTGGCTTTCCACTTACGCAAACAAGTTTTGAACGGTTTGAACGGGGTTCCGTTCAGTTTGGTCCGGTCACTCATATGCCGAAAATGCTTTGCATGCTAAGACAAATTTCTTGCAAAATTTTAATTAAGATGAAAATTCATACTGTAAGGTTATGCGAGATACCACTGTTTATCTAAATGTAAAAAATAATGTAAAAATTTTATTTTCAATGTTATATATACATTTTTCACACATCTCTACTAGTAATGCTTGGGATTGTTTTTTGTTGCATCAGGTAGGATGCCTGTACCGAACCACACATTTCTAGTCTTAACAAAAATAAAAAATTGTGACCCTTCTAGTGATATTTTAAAGACTCTGTTTTTATCTCCCTTTCTGGTAGTTGCCTTTTTTCTGTTCGTTCCCAGCTTTTTAATGTGCATGGGTTTCATCCTTATCCGGTGGCAGACATATTATTAATCACACGTTCCCACAGACGCACTTAAGGTCACACTTATTCTCCAGTGGATTGGATTGGATTCATTTGCTCAATGGCCCTGCTGGCTCTCTGATCCAAACACGGGCATTTCGAAAACCCAATGGCGGAACACTTAACACACAAATGACTCAGCTTCTGGACACAAAGCCGCCACTATGGGCGCTCAGTATGACCTTCAAGCTGTATCGTCTTGACTGAATGTACCCCGTTTGTTTCCCACTCGACCACAAATTATGCAGGAAATCTGCATATGCATGAAATAAAGGGGTGAACTGATCGAGCGAACGGAACATGCTGACTCCATGCACGTGTGCGCTCTTTAATAGCGTTTAAAAGAACATTATGCTGAGGACTCGCAGCACTATAGGAACTCAGCCGAATGTCAGAGGCATGTTACGGGGAAACGGATCTTAATGTCACACGGTCCGCTCTGCCTGAATGTCAGCGGCGCTTAATTGGCCTGCCAAAATGACATGACTGCTGCTGACCCAGAGCGACGTGTGAGTAAGGACGAATGAGGTGATGCTAGCGGGGCGGCTGCCGTGCCGCAGTTTTCTGCCACGGACAGCCATTTTGCTGTCTCTGCATTTTTTCACGCTTCTCTGGCCGCACGGGTTTGTTTGGCGGCGCCGAAGGAAAATGTCGCTGTGCTGTTTTAATTAGAGCTGGGATAAGACATGGTTTTGAATGTGGGATTGCTGTAAGAATTGTGCAAAGCATGATGGGAGCACAGAGATAATGTGATCGTTTTGTTTCCTGTAGGATTACGACAGCTCAGATGAGATGAACTTTTCGCTCTGCTACCGAGGGTTACATCATTATTTAAAGCTCGAGGTTCAGTCAGGGTGCATTTATCTGTCTTTTCCATACATAATGTACAAAAGTCCATTTTTAAGTACCATATAAGTAAAACTGAATAGAATTTTTCCAAAAGGTTTTTCACATCATAAAGCTGTATATACTATAAGGACCGTGTGAAGAGGTGCTTAGATTACACCCTATATGATGATGTGTCTAAGAGGGATGTTCAAGTCAAACCAAGACTTTTTTTTCATTGTGCAGAATACCACCATGATAAGAAACATAAGATCTGAAACACTGGCTTTTCAGGAACTCCTTTAATGATAAAAAAAAACATGTGGAAATGTTTTTTCAGCGACTGTACAGGGATGTGGCAACAACTCCCAGACAAGTTCCTGTAATGAACAAGTGGCATTAGTGAACGATTGTGTGTACAGTTTCCACAGACAGATGCTTCTCTGCTGCAAGTTGGCTACAATTTATCTGTTGATTTTCAAGGATCAGGCGTTCTACTCGCTGCATGTACACGGGAACGACTGCAGTGAGATCCGAGGGTAGGATTTAAATATTTTAAAGCGGCCGAGTCCCATCACTGTACTGTGAAGTAAATCAGTCAGTTTTATGCCTTCATTCATGAGAATTCCATTACAAGTCCCGGTTTGACTTGAACACCCCTTGCATATTATGCATCATAAGGCACTGAAATCAAACATTGATTATCCTACAATTATTTCCTTTAATATGCTACAATGGACAGAGCACTAGCCGTATCAGCAGTAGCACAAAATACAATTATAATAGGCCTATATAATAAATAATAATATAATAATTTCACCATGTTAAAGACTTAGTATCCACCTTGTGCATGTCTGCATTAGGTAAAAGACCAGGAACGTTGGAGACAGAAAATGCCTTTTGATCACTGGTGGCACAAGAGATGGGCGTTGACGGTAATATACTGTAGCTACCTCTATTCCTAAAGTATGTAGCTAGGATAACCACAGCAACCCCAAAAATGTCTGTGGCTCATTTAGAATTTTTCTAAATAGATTTTTTTCACTATATAAACCTAGTATTTCGATTTAAAGATGTCTACAATAAGTGCATGACTTGTTGCCACTCTGCTGATGAATAATATAACAACTTAATGCATTTGCCAGTTATTGCGCCAATTCTGACTCCTTATAGTCATCTCTGTGCATTGTTCATCCACATGACCTCATAACGATGGGAATGAATACTGGTGGTAACTGCTAGCATGAGTTTATGATCTCTTGAGGCTGAAATGTGGGGTATAATATGGGGTATGCTGTAATTGTGTAAAATCTTATATGCACAGATGTGTTATCCTAGGATGGTTTGTGATCCATGCATCTACAGTATATCCCATGAGCTGAAAGTCTCCCATTGTATTCAGCACAGAATAGATCTGGAAAGAAAATCTCTGGCGCCGCCCTGCTGTTGATTTGATTAGTGAACTAAAAATAAACAATGGAATTTAACGAACAACAGTCAGATTCTATTTTCCTTTAAACTCTATGAGAAATAGAGGTTTTTTTTAATTGCATAATCAAAACACCTACAGTACATTTTAGATTCCATTTTTTTTTTATTATAACAGCCAATTTATGTACAATTTGGTATTTTTATGTTGATATTGGTACAAAAGCCAGAGGACCCCGCTTATCGGCTTCTGTATTTTAAAAGCCACAGTGACAGACAATTAAACATACAAGAGAAAGAAAAAAGAAAGAAAAAATATATATAAACGGCTCACACTCTCAAGCTTTTAAGGGTCCAAAGCAAAACACAAGGCTAGAAGTTAAGTGCCAGGTCTACAGGGAATCTATAGCAGCTTGAAACAATATCTGATTCCTTCTCATAGATATTAAAAGTTCATTTTTTCTTTCTTTCTTTCTTTCTTTCTTTTTTTTTGTGAGAAAACGGCAGTGTGCAGAAGTATCATAGCTGAGCGTCTTCAGCTCCAGTACAGACCCACGGGGCCGAAGAGACGCGGTAAAGGGCTTTACTTTACAAACCTGATGGATGGTGTTTATGGAAGGAAACGTACCTGACCGAGTGAGGTACAAAAGTGTCAGGAGAGTCTAAAAATAAAAGAATGTTACTTACACACACACACACACACACACACACACACTTAACACAACCTAAACACTGAGGTGTAAACAAATTCCAAATCAGCATGTGTGTTTCACTTATAAAGCATTATATACTGAATATCTGCATATATATGTACACACACACACACACACACACACACACACACACGCACACACACACACACACACACAGGTCCTGTTGGTTCAGGAAGGCTATTGTTTAGATAAGATGAGCCAGAACAGACCCTGCCAGGGGACTGAGCTAAAACTGTGAGCGCCACAAGCCTGACACCAAGCTTCAACAAAATGTGCACACACACACACACACACACACACACACACACACACACACACACGCACATATATTTCGTCCCCTTGCTCAGTTCACCACTGAGGCCTTATACAGGCATGGTAACAGTCTCACACCTTTCATGGCAGCAAGGGACAGAGAATAAGAGCGAGAGAGAGGTACTGTAGGTTTTGTCCTACTCTGGTGCCATGTACTGTATAATGGTCCGAGCACAAACACAGGCACAAGAGGGATGAAGGACCAAAGAACTGATCATAAAAATGATGAGTGGTACCTTTCTGCCTCACTGTCTGCTGAGCAAGACACCTGAGCACTGTGTAGGAACTTTTTTTAGTTACAAAGGAAACTTTTGCTCCTGTCATACGGCTGAAGAAATATAGCTCTCTTGGCGCTCTAGCAAAGAAGTGACCAGGCTATAATGCGACATATGCAGCGGTTAAAAGTGTTGATGTCATGGTGGGTTTAAATATTCCAGTCATACCTGACCGGACTCTGAAATTCCGTTAGGCTAGCTAGCATTATGCCAGTAAAGTGGTACCTCGGGATACAAATTTAATTTGTTCTTAAGGTGAAATTTCGTATTGTGAACCGCAGTTTCACATGGAAAATAATGTAAGTGCAGATAATCAGTTCCACCCACTCAAAAATATTACCTACAGTATATTACCACTTACATTATATAACACTTAAATTATATTTCTGCATATAAAAACTATTAAAAATTTAGAAAAGACAATGTGAAATAAGTATACAGTACATTAATCCTCTCTAAATCTTAATTTATGATTTCTCTTTACTAGCTGATTTAAGAAACGAAACTGAAAGCGGCTCCCTTTTCTTCTTGCTATATCTCAAAATTGAATCTATCACTATACTTGCCAGTTGTTGTGATACTGTACGTGCTTTAACTATTGTAGCATTCTAGCAATGTGATTTTTCCATTATAGTTAGAATATTTCTGGATCAAGTTTCTGGCTTTGCTTCACAACGCAAATCTAACTACAGGTACAAGTGAATAAAAGTTATTCCCTTTACAGTACATCTTGCGCAAATAAACAGTATATGGGTAGAAATAGACTGTTATCCTTATGTACCCCAAATTCTGTGTCCATTTAACCAAAAGTATATTAAATGCGTGTTCCCTTTCAAGGCTACACTCAATGCTGCGTGAAAACGCTATGGGAACTATTTTGTCACGTTGCCGGTTGTGAAGCATGTGTGCAAACACGCCAAAATTTTGGCTATATATAACCTCGGTCAGGTGACGTCATCTGATTAGACTCAGGTGGAGGTTATAAATACCAGTGAGCCGGCAACAAACCTCAGATCATTTGTCTTCATGCTGACATTGTGATCGCGTGTGTGCAGAAAGCATTTAAAAAAAGCCATTCTAAACAGAGAGAAAAAAAACAATAAAAACTCACCAGATATAATGGCCGAGTTTAGTGTCTCATGCCCGTGCGGTAACCGTCTTTCTGAAGACGATAGTCATAACCTCTGTTTTGAATGTTTGGGTGAAAGCCACGCTCTCCTTGGACTTGAAGGAGAGTGTGAGCACTGTGATAATCTCCAGATGAAGGTGCTACGAGCGCGTCTCGCGTTCTTTAGGGAGCCACGAGCCGCTCTGCACTCCTGGGGCTCACAGGTTGATTTGCCCGAGGCACGAGAGACGGAGCCCCTCCTTTCTCTCGCCTCCTCCCCGGATCTCTCTCCCTCCACTTCGCGAGCGCACTTCGGTGCTTCTCGGGAGTGTTTGGGAGAGACTCACTCTCTTGCTTCTGTAGATATGGATGTAGCTACCTCAGAACGATCCTCTAGAGATGATAAAGAGTATGAGGAGTTAATTGAGGTTATAACATGTGCAGTCAAACGATTACACATTGACTGGCCACAGGAGCAAGCTCACCCAAAACGGTCGAAATTAGATGACAGATTTCTGTCGGGTTGCCAGGAGATGGCGCCACAACGCCGCTCTCTCCCTTTTTTTGATGATCTCCACAACGAGTTATCTCGTTCATGGAGACGTCCTTTTTCTTCCCGTATCTTTGTACCTTCGACTTCGTTTTATTCGAACATCGTTGATGCAAAGGCACGAGGTTATGTGATGATGCCCCAGATTGAGGAGATGCTCGTGGGCTATCTCGCTCCTGGAACATCATCCTCACTAAAGAAGCCAAACCTTCCCTCCAAGGCATGTAGAACTTCTTCTACCCTGGTAGGGAAGGCGTTCCAAGCAGCTGGTCAGGCCGGCGCTTCCTTGCACACCATGGCGGTTTTGCAGGCGTATCAGGCTGACCTGCTGAATGATCTGAGCACGAGCGGCAATATGAATCAGGAAGTGTTCATATAATTATGCCGGGCTACTGATCTGTCCCTGCGTGCGACGAAACAGACAGCCCGTGCTATTGGCCGTTCTATGGCCTCCCTGGTGTCTGCAGAGAGGCACCTCTGGCTAAATCTAACTGGCATTAAGGACAAAGATCGGGCATTCCTTCTCGATGCTCCCATCTCACCCTCAGGCCTATTTGGCGAAGCAGTTAATACCGTCGCCACCAGATTTAGAGAGGCCAGTCTTTATGAACAAGCTTTTGGGAAATTTCTCCCACGCCGTGCCCAGGTGTCGAGGCCATCGGCTACCCAACCTCGACCTGATCTGAATCTCGCTAGACGAGAAGCGCAGAAGGAAAGCGTCAGTAGCCGCGCACCCCCCCGTAAGGACTGGGGTACGGCTCGGCGCCCCCCTCAGGCCGCCCCCAAGAGAATAGATCGCTCTGTCTTCTTTGCGAAGAAGCGTTCCTGAGAGCAGAGCTCATGACCGTGGGGGTGACCCCCCCTGGGGACGGGCATATAGGAGCATGCCCCCCCGGGTGATCGATGTTCAGTTTCCGCCACCATTGGTGTTTCGCACAACACCGGTCTCCGACACGTTAGTCCTTCGGTCGCATCCTGCCATATTCCAGGACACCGAACCACTAACACCCCCCAGCCCAGTAGAAGTACTTGCACCTCTTTCGGAGAAGCTGGCAGCATGGAAGCTACTGCCAGGCATATCACCCTGGGTTTTAAAGACTGTAGAGAAAGGATACAGGATCCAGTTTGCATATCGCCCTCCGCGTTTTAACGGCGTGGTCTCCACTTCCGTGATACCGGAAAGGGCGGATTTTCTGAGTTCTGAACTCCAGAAACTACTGCAGAAGGGAGCCATAGAACAGGTCCCTCCTCCAGATATGCAGTCAGGTTACTACAGTCGGTACTTCCTGGTCCCCAAGAAGGACTGGGGTCTGCGTCCAATTCTGGATCTTCGCGGTTTGAACCGCTATCTCAAAAAATGCAACTTCAAAATGTGTCAAAAAGCTGGCTGGTGCGGTGACATAAGTCAGAGCAACTCTTTATATGTTATGGAGGCCGCAACCGGGGGGTGGCCACCACCACACAAACTCTGTCACACTGGGTGAGAGATGCTATTGCCCTCTCCTACGAGGCGCGTGGACTCACTTCGCCTCTAGGAGTCAGGGCTCATTCAACCAGAGGGGCCCGCCTCATCTATTGCTCTTGCAAGAGGTACTCCCCTGCAACAAGTGTGTGACGCGGCGGGTTGGTCCTCTCTGCACACATTTGTAAGATTTTATAGTCTGGATGTCCATGCCACTCCGGGCTCACGAGTCCTCGAGTCAGCTTCCCAGACATGAATCTGAGACCTTCTCGGTCTTGTGCGAACACGCTTCACAATCTTGGGGTCCAGACACCTGTAGTGCGGCGGCGTTGGTATTCTCGTTCCCATAGCGTTTTCACGCAGCATCGAGTGTAGCCTTGAAAGGGAACGTCTCGGGTTGCTTTGCTGTAACCCTGTTCCCTGAAACAAGATGCTGCGTCCGAATGCCGCAGTACCACATGACCGGACGTCCGTTCAGACAAATTAATCTGAGGTTTGTTGCCGGCTCACTGGTATTTATAACCTCCACCTGAGTCTAATCAGATGACGTCACCTGACCGAGGTTATATATAGCCAAAATTTTGGCGTGTTTGCACACATGCGTCACAACCGGCAACGCGACAAAATAGTTCCCATAGCGTTTTCACGCAGCATCTCATTCCCGCCTTTCAGGGAACAGGGTTACAGCAAAGTAACCCAAGACGTTTTCTCGATATGGGAAGGGTAGGTCAATATCAGAAAGCTAACTGTTTATTGTTACTGTTAGCACTATGCACTTCAGATATAATATAGTGCTGGGAATTGTAGATAGACTGTCAATTTGATTCAAATGGATTTTTGAGCATTACAAGTTTTGATTCGTTGAATAGCACTAACATTTATTGCCCGATTGGTCTCAATCAAAGATATTGTTAAAGGATTTGAATTGTTACAAACTACTACTAAGCACTAAAAATCAGTTTAACTTGTTGTTGCTTATTGCTTTGTATAAGAACTGACATTTCAACAATCTTATTTTTTTCTACCAACTTTCTTCTCCATGCTCCAGTCCAATGGTTTAATAGTCTCTAACTAAGAAGACTCGATACTCTTGAAAAATATGAGTATTTGCAGAGGATACAGTAGAAGCAGTTGGTATTTTCTCCAAAAACAATGGTACATTAAAAAAATAATAATTGTCATACAAGTCCATACAATATACCATTTGGAGGTTTATCTAAATAATTTTAAAAGAATAAGAATCGCTTGAAAGAGTTTCATTCTACAGTACATAAAAACTGAATTAAAGAAACATCAATGCACCCAATGTGACTTCGAATGTAGGTCTGATGAATGGAATTACAGTATTGATAATACATCTTAAACGGCACAATGACATTAATTTAAAGGGTGATGGCAGTTTAACAATGGACATTATGTTTTTTTATCTTTTCCTAGCCTTTGGAGGTCAGCATGTCCTGATATTCCTGCTCAGCTCAATCTCTATGCACATCTGCCTCAGAGTTCTTTAAGAATTTACAGACATGGTCGAGTACAATTACAGTTCCTCCTCCATATTAGATCTGACGTGCCTTAATGGAGACAGTCTGAGAAGCCTCAAAATGTTAAATGAATTACGAGGATTACAAGTAGCTTATTGATTCGGGCAGGCAATAAAGTGGAGTTCAAGAGTCGATCCGAGATAGGACAACTGGGGCACAGTTATATTGGGCTTAACAGTGAGCGGCACTACAAAGCAAACAACACCGCAGCCAAATAATTGTGCAAACAGGCAGACGCTGCGCCATTATGCTGCCTGCTAGACTCGAGGCAATGGATTGAATGCTTGGATTTATGACAAATTTGTTCCCCTACAGTATGTTTAGCAGCCTTAATGTGAATGCGAGCAAGTGAGTGTGTGTATACACATTTAGAAAATTCCCAGGGGAAAACAACCCCAAATATAAAGCACCTTGGAGAGGGTTGAGTTTGGTGCAGTACTACTTACCGTGTGAGCATGAACTGACGGTGATGCACTTAAAAGTAAAAAAAAATCAGCAAGAAAATATGACATGTAGCATATTTTTCAGCATCGTTACAGGGTGTAAAAGTTTGTTGTGCTGCTGCAACTTTAAAAGTCTTCGGTCTCATTGGAAAGTAATTTATCCTACAGAGCTCTGGCGTGGTCATAAACAGAACTATTGACTTTATTTATTCCTACAGTAGGTGGCGAATTAATGTGCACAAGATTCAGAAACCTCCTTTGTTAAACTGAATCAGCAAATTTCTACAGAGCACATAAAAACAATTACAAATCACTTGTCCATTAAGGCAGTTTCGGAGATAGTTCAGAGCTGGTGCCCATTTTCAAACCAGTTCTTTGTTTTCAGACAGTCAAAGCACCAGTTCTCAGGTAGAAAAACTGGCTCCAATGCTTTCCTGGCCTAAAATAAAGAAATGATCACAGCAGGAGCTGGGGGCAGGATTATCATAACTAACTAAACGTTTGTGACCACCATATTAAAAAAATGAACTCAATATGCAATGGACAGCTGAAATGCTTTCTAGTAATAATAAAAAAAATTGTGCTTGCTTTTGCCACTATCATTTTTTTTTTCGCTAGCATCACAGGATAGTAGGGACGTTCATGAACGTACAGTATACAGTACAGTATGTACTGTAATGAGGTGACTCTCTGGCCCATGGAAAAACAAAGCCAGTTCTTAGGAAGTTCACTATTGAACAGCATTAGCACCAGCCATAACCTAGCACCAGGGTCACTTTGATGGAAAAGGGATATTAGTCGTTGATATGTACAGGTTCTTTTATATTATCTATATACAGTACATTACACAAATTAAACAAGTATAGCATCATATAGCACGTATCATCATTTCTAGTACTGACTAATGCCCTGAATATGCATTTATTTCTCTCTACCTCAGTGGAAAACTTCAGCCCAAACAGGTCTGGTGTTATTTTTGTTCTGTTTACATTTTTTTTTTTATTAATTTATTGTAATCAACTTGTTAAACAACTAAAGGAGCATCCTCAGAGATATCTATCATGTATCATAGCGAGACATCATTTTTGCCATCAGACATCAGATCTCCCATCGCTACCCAAACTACACTAAAAGAATAGTCTTTCTTACACTACCTTTTCCACTCTAGGTTTAATATTCTTCATCTCACTGCCTCATACTCCTCCTAAATCCTCCCTCTCTTTCTCTCTTTTAAGTGTCCGTTAGAGGGCTATAAGATAAAGGGTGAAGAGTGCGGGCTGATGTTGGTGTGACCTTCCTGTCACCATGAGGGCTGCTATCACTGAAAGACTGTCATCCACGGGGTCTGGGTTTCACTTGCCTGCTGACCAATGACTCATTATTTCCATAAATACATAAACACACTCTTGGGAGAATGGTCTATCCACCAGGTAAAGGATTCTACAGTTTGTCCAGCTAGGGCAAGGTAATGTAAATCATATTACCAACTTCCCTTTGTAAAATGTAGAACTGTAACCAGGATTCACCATCTCTACTTATGTTGTTCATTATAGAACAGACTTGAGGCACTTATATCAACATACTTATTGTGAACACTTCAAGTTTTCTGAAAATGTACAGTACAATCTGATACTCTTAAATCCTTTTATTGTGTTAGATGCAGCCTTTATCTATATCGAGTTGAGAAAAACTCAAATTTCTATTGGTATGGGCCATGTCCTTGGGATTTGCCATGTGATGCGTCACTCGTTTTAATCAAGTGCTGCTATGAACCCATAATCAACCCCGTGCTGGCAGTCTAATGAACATTGTTTATCACTGGTTGGATGTGGCAGTTCTTACATTAAGGCCAATGAACCTAAGAGGTCAGAATAGAGCCAACCCTGATGACCTTTAACACAGAGGTTAAAGGCAATAAAGAACTCTGAATTTCATGTATAAAGATATAATGGAGGGCTTGATCAAAGATTCCCTAAAAGTGCAGGTCAGGTGGGTACGGGTGAGTGCTTAATCTTGTCAAGGCTGTGAGATAAATCCTGTGCCACTTCAATTCACCAAGCTGAGTAATTACTGCATGGAGCAATTAAAAGAACAGAGAATGGAGAATGAGTTCAACATGTTCTTCTTTTGTCAAAGGCTTTCTTAAAGACTTTTACATAAAACAAACCAAGTATGAAAACTGTTTGAACCTGCTTTTACAAAGCTGGTTCAGCGTGGGAATATTACGCCATTACAGTGCCTTTGTATGAAAGGAACGCTGTCAGAATTGGGTGTTGTTGTTGTTATTGTTGTTGTTGTTGTTGTGCTCCCTTTAAGTCAGGGGCAGAGGTAGCGATGAGGTGAGACATGACCTGAGGGAAAGGGGAAGACTTAGGTCTTGACTTAGACAAGTTTAGGTCTGACTTGTTGAGATGTGTGATATGTGCACCACTCTATTGTAGTCAATATTAATATACAGTATAGACTAGGGTTGCTCATATTAACCATTAACCGAAAGAATGAATTTTGACCGATTATTACTATCAGTTAAATGGTTTAAAATGTTTTATATATATATATATATATATATATATATATATATATATATATATATATATATATATATATATATATTAATATTATTATTTTTTTTTTTTATCAAGTGTGCCTAGGCGCACTTACAGTATTACTCTTCCTCCAGAAATGCCCCCGAAATCCATTTATTATTCTTCCGGCCTAAAACTTTGGACCCGCAGCTTTGAGACGACCCTCACATATGTTGCACCGTTTCAGTCATCAGGAATGGTGTGCTATCACTTTTGGTTTGGATTTTTTAAATATAAAAACTAGACAGTTTGTGGTTTGAGGGAGGCCTGCTATTTTTTTTATATTTAGTGCAGGCCTATTTATTTTATTCTTTTTATTTATAGTACTTTGTTTTCCTCTGTTGTCGGAAACGCTGCAGGTGCGTGAAAATTTGATGATGTGTCAATCCAGATTCTGTTCTTGATATGTTCTGTGTGCTACAGTATTGTTCGCATATGTTAAAATAAAAACTGGAAAAAAATGTTTGTATATTTAATCAGACACTCCTCAGTTCTATTTTCATTTAATTCTAATCTAATATTCTAATCGGATCAGTTAACGGTTAATGTTCGGATAACGAACGGTGGTTGTCGGTTGGGAAAATGAATCGAATTGAGTATCACCTAATATAGACATATAGAGTAGATGAGACCACTGATATCTTATATAGAATAGATCAGACGAATATCTCGCATATAGAGTAGATCAGACAACATGTATCCCATATAGAGTAGATCGGACAACAGGTATTTAATCTAGAGTAGATCAGACCACTGATATCTCATAAAGAGCAGAAAAGATCACAGATATCTTATACAGAATAGATCAGACAACCGATATCTCATATAGAGTACTGTAGATCAGACCAAATGTAATATAGAGTATATCAGACCAATGATATCTTATATAGAAGAGATCAGACCACAGGTATCTCACATAAGAGTAGATCAGACTAAAGGTATCCTATATAGAGTAGATCAGACCACACACCGTATACTGTATAATATAGCATCGATTAGACTACATATATCATACAATATAGAGTGGATTGGACCACAGGTATCTCATATAGAATAGATAAGACCACAGTTATCTTATGTAGCATAAATCAGACCACTGATATCTTATATAGAGAAGACCAGACATACTGTACCTATCTCACTTAATTAGCTCTAAAGTTGTATTGCATCAAGAACATTGGCTTCATAGTGCAATTTCATATGTCCTATTGTGTGTTTGTGAAAGACCAAGCCTTGTTTGCTTCAATTAATTTTTGTTGCTGGTTTTGACTTATCTTTGTTTATGTTTAAACATGTTTATGACAATGACTTTTCCTTGTCTGATGCTTCTAACCAATGATCATAAATTGAAGCATTTTAAAGAAAATAAAAAATCAAAGTGTGCTCCTTATTCTCCTTGGGTCCTCCTTTTTGAAGGGCTCACAGAGGGAAGAGTGCGAGTTAAAAAGTAGGAAAAGAGAAGGAGGAAAAGTGAGAGCTGTGAGAGGGAGAGCTGACATCTACTTGACTTCTTTGCTGAGGGAGTGAAGGCCTCACTGTGCCAAGGAGAAAACACGGTGAGCTGTGCCAAGTAATTTTACATCTGGGAGCGAGCGCTTGATACCTCCTCCCACCTCCCACTTCCCACCTCCCACCTCGACCTCACGGCTATAAACATCTGGTGCTCAAACTGCACACTGAAACATGATTCCCCAACTGGGCCATTCGCCCGGTGCAGGGCTGAGAGTTTCTACATCATCCTAAAGATGTAATTTGTGCCTTTTGCATATGCAACCATCCTGCTCGTATTTCTGTTAAAAATGCGAGAAGTGGAGCGGCAGAGCGGCCGAGGCCCCTCTCTGGGGACGAACGTCATTACCGAATAAGATGAACTGAGTCTTCCGAGTGTTCTTTTAATCGAACATTGAAAATTGTCGAAACGTTGTAACGATCATATTCTCCCTTTCATATTTCCGACAAAAGGAAATTCCTTATGGGTCAGATAGCTGTAATGGTTATTTCTGTCTTAATTCTGTACAGTATATCGCCGCTTAATACTCAAATGGGGAAAGCAATTTGTGGTGGAAATGGGCTTATTTCAGTATAATATTATTAGGCTTTTAGAGACACTGAGATTACATTGGGGCCGCGTTTAAGTGTATCTTCAGAGGAGGAAATGAGAAGAATTTTATCATCATACCAGATGAATGGACGTTAATAAAAATCACTCAAAAAAAAAATTTGATTGCCTAAGCTTTAATGGCCTCATACTGTATACTGTAAGTCCAGAGATAATGTGTTAACAAAGAACTAATATAATGTGTGTGGTGTCTTTATTGATATGTTTACAGGGACACAGAATATTTTGACTAGTTTTTCCAGGGCTTAAACAAGCCAATGTGCCATTATCCAACCCCCCCCCCCCACCCACCCACCCCCCAACCATCAATTGTGACTCCATATACGATTGTTGTCTCTGATGTTCTCCAGAGTGGTGTGGCTCAACATATGGACACTCAAATGGCATTCGGAGTGAAGCACAGGGAGGTTAATGTATGGAAATGTAAGGAATCGATGGCGGCACGGTGGTGTAGTGGTTAGCACTGTCGCCTTGCACCTCCAGGGTCCGGGTTCGATTCCCGTCTCTGTATGCATGGAGTTTGCATGTTCTCCCCGTGCTTGGTGGGTTTCCTCCGGGTACTCCAGTTTCCTCCCACAGTCCAAAGACATGCAGATTAGGCTAATTGGCGTTCCCAAATTGACCATAGTGTGTGAATGAGTGTGTGTGTGTGTGTGCTCTGTGATGGATTGGGACTCTGTCCAGGGTGTACCCTGCCTCGTGCCCTGAGTCTCCTGGGATAGGCTCCAGGTCCCCACGACCATAATACAGGATAACGCGGTATAGAAGATGAATGAATGAATGAAGGAATCGATAAGCCATCTATAAAAATAAAAAGTAGTTTTAACCCTACTCTTTTTGTGTGAGTTTTTTGTGCTGCCAGAGTGGAACTACATTACTCACTCACTCACTCATCGTCTATACCGCATTATCCTGTATACAGGCTCGCGGGGACCTGGAGGCTATCCTAGGAGACTTGGGGCACAGTGTGGGGTAAACCCTGAATAGGATGCCAATCCATCGCAGGGCACACACACTCACACGCTCCTTCACATACTACGAGCAATCCAGGGACACCAATTAGCCTAATCTGCATGTCTTTGGACTGTGGGAGGAAACCGGAGTACCGGAGGAAACCCACCCAGCATTTATTTTCTGTAACTTGACCATAATGAATTTTTATTTTAATACTACCCTATGTGTCTTAAAATTACAACAAAAAAAGTTGTTGTTTTAAAACACATCCACCTCTCTGGAGTTTTGCAGCCGATTTCACTGTGTTTCTATGCAACTAAAAGCTTTCTCAAGGTTGTGTTATTAACACACTCTGTTGGTCCACAGGTGTTTGGTTCGTTGTTTTTCCGTCCTCAGTGAATTAGCTGAGAGTGTTGATGAATTACAGTAGAGGTGTTATTATCATGTGAACACAATCTGGCTGTATGCAAAACTGCTTCTGTCAGTTCCGAGAACATTCCGACAGCTTAATGACTAAATAATGAAAGGGCGAAAAATTGGCGATTTCTTTAGCTTTTGTTTGCTTTGCTTTGCTTTGGTTGTAATACACGCCAGTAAACTCTGGGCTCGTACTCACGCATGTTGGTTATTTTTTTCTACTGTAGATTTACAGTACGGTGGAATGCACATATAAACAATGCGGGGGAAAAAAATACTTAAGCATTTGTATATATTGAAAAACGTAATAGTCTGAAATAAAAACAATTTTAATGCAGCTCCAATGTAGAGTGCTCAAAAGCACAGAGATCTCCTAAAAACAAAACTAATGATCTAAATCATTTTCCTTATTCTCCATCAAGTCACACATGGACTCACTTTGAGTCCTCAGTGTAGTGTCTGTCAGCTCTCGCCGTCTCGGGATTGAGGAGACTCGGAGACTTAATTAATTCCTCCATTCCCTTGCCCTCTGTGGTCTTTTTGTTTTAATCTCTTTCATCACTAGCCACTGTATCATTTCCTTATCAGCCATTTCAATTATAATCCTTGGACTCTGCTTGGACTCGTGCTGACTGCTACTCTGCAACCTTAACCGTCCTCCAGGCTTCTTTCCCTTTCTATCTCTGTCTCATACATACAGTACAGTACGGCAGAAGTTAATAGGACGCAATCAATGAGCAAACAGATGAGGCCTCTTTGCTGTTTAAACTGTGTCTGACCCATGTTAGTGCTTTAGGAGTACACATGAAGCATGTAAAATATTATTCAAAGGGAATATACAGTTTTATGGAAATATACTTTTTTTTCAAACAGAGGGAATAGAAGAGTCTCCTAGCACCTCCAGGGTCCATGTTTGCATGTTCTCCACGTGCTTGGTGGGTTTCCTCCAGGTACTCTGGTTTCCTCCCACAGTCCGAAGACATATGGATTAAGTTAAGCAGGAATCGAACCCAGAATTGCAAGGCGACCATGCTAACCACTAAGCCACCTTTTTAACTGTATAAAATGTAAAAAATGTAACTAATATGGAGCTAAGGCTCCGGCGTGTCTGTGTCTTAAGAGCGAATATAAATATGGGCAGGTTGGTCGTTAATGGCGATCTGCAGCTCTTAGTTGTGTTTTAACTTTTAAATTGCTAAGCATTTCATCATGAATTAAAACTCTTACGTGTACACAAAACAGATGGCTGCCACAAAAAAAGAAGCTTTTTTCTCTCTCATTTAAATTTTTTCAGAAATGCTTCTATTTGGAGAATCCTGAAAATGGGTGGGAAATGTTCGATAATGTCCAGAACATCAGTGGGATACAAAGGCAGTAATTTTTCCCAGGCATTTCTGGTTGTTACATTCTAACTGGCTAAATAAATGTGTTAAACAGAAAGAAAATCGAGCATATCAAAATGCATAATATTCAGTTTCATTTCAGCAAAAGATAGAAAGGTCAATTTTTTAGACTTGTATACCTTATATGCACGAACGAATTAATTATCGAATTCATGTGTTTGAATTCAGGCCCCTTATCCCCAGGGAAGATCAATCTTAATGCTTCAGCATACCAAGACATCTTGGACAATGTTATGCTTCCAAACTTTGTGCCAACAGTTTGGGGAAAGTCCTTTTCTATTCCAACATGACTGTGCCCCAGTGCACAAAGCAAGGACTATAAAGACACAGTTTCATGAGTTTGGTGTGGAAGAACTTGAACGGCCCTAACACAGAGCCCTGACCTCAACCCCATCGAGCACCTTTGGGATGAAATAGAACGGAGATTGTGAGCCAGGCCTTCTGATCCAAAATCACCTCCATCCTGACCTCATAAATGCTCTACTGAATGAATTCCCACAAAAACACTTTAACATCTTATAGACAGTCTTCCAAGAAGAGTGGAAGCTGTTATAGCTAAAAGGGGGAACAAGTCCATATTAAAGTGCTTTATATGTATTTGGATACAATGTCATTGCAGATTTGGCCAAATACTTTTGTCTGTACTGTGTAGTGTATTTTGGGGGGGGAAATGATTTAGTACAATTCATTTAAATTTTAGTAAATGAACTTTTAGTGCACAGAAATCTTCCTTGAAGCACCTGATGGATTTCTCTGGGCTGTTACGGCAGATTGAAGTGCATTGTGTTTCAATAGGAAGCAAGATCAACCAAAAGACAACAGCCTTGTTATACTGCACGTCAATGTCGATACTGTACATGCAGACTGCAGTGACAGGCATGTCTGCTGATTACTCATTTGTGGTTTAACAACAGTGTTTCTGTTTAGTGTATGGAGGAACACAGCATGAAGTAATTGGAGCTTTACAATCACAAACGCATTGCACAAATCTTAATAGTTACCCTGTCAAGCTAATAAAAGACTGAAGCTTGCAACCTAATCTTGCAACTAGCAATCACTGGGTAGAACTCGATCTCACCGTACAGGATTGTGAGATTGTCTATAATTTGCTATTGTTCTATTGTGTACCAATTATCACCTATTAACAATAGTGGAGAATGTGGCTCTGAGCGGGAAAGTGCACCAATTGTGGCCTAATACTGTATATATAAAGCGCACATCATGTACAGGTTACATTATTATAATGGAAAAAATCCTTAGCTGAACCTGCTAGAGTTCCTGCTTACACTCTGATCACACGGCGCACCCTTTTAAACCATGACAGTATATGCAATATACAGGATAAGCAGAGGAGATGTAATATTCTGTTTCTTTCTCAGTGTCGAGCCTCATGCATGCTCCTACTGCATGATGTGATGCCAGCGCCTGATCCGGTTCTAAAGCTGCAGCTTCCTTCATCCTTCAGATCTGCCTGATTCATTCTGATTCTGAGCTTTCTACACTCATGACTCACTTTCTGCTCCAGTCCCGGGAATCCCCTAAAGATCCACGCTTTCTATAAAAAGCCTCAACCATGCTTTATTAGACCATTTCAGCAGGACACTATAGATTTTTATGTCTCAGATGTTTTCCCAGGAGTGTTTCTCTGATTGTTTCACCTCTGACATCACCTCTGGCTACATCTGGATTTTGGTACAGCTGCTTTGTTTAAGGTGTTTGTTACAGAAATTTTGAATGCAAAAAACGCAAAACAGAAGAAAAAACAAACCGTGCAGTAATCTATATTTAAAAGAAAGGTTTTGTCTCTACGCTGGTAAGAACTCGCTCTTTCAACAAGGTCTTTGTAAATACACTGGAGGACCAGAAACCAATCTCAGAAAAATTGGTCTGTATGTCTGTCCAGCCTGATTTCGTCAGAGCATCACACAAAACTGTCTGGACAGAATTTAATGAATCTTTTGCAGTACTTCGATATCTGCCTGAAGTTTAACCTGCACCATAAGTGAAATTAAAATGCTGAGTAAAAGCGATGTTATGCAGATTTAATAATCTACTTTAAAATAAGCTACTAATGCGCTATTTGCTCAATGGAAACAAATACCTGCACCAATAGATATTAATTAGAAAATCTAAACTGAAAATTTTTATTCGGATTAGTTCTTATTTTCACGGCTGAAGCGGTATAAAGTAAAATGTGCTGGAGTCACATTGTGCTGCAGTCATATGAGGACATGACATTTTATCCCATCTTAATTGCTTATGTACATTTTATCCTTGTACCATCCTCATATAATAACTGTATAATTACTTTGCCAAGCTTTTTCCTGGTTGATTAAATTTATAGTTATCAGCTATAAATAAAGAGAAACAGCCAGTAGAAATTGTGATGTACACAAGAGTGGACTCCGGGTCTCATTAAAGACAAAACTTCATCTTCATCCGATCTACTTTTTCAATTTCTCATCTGTGATTCACTCTCCGATTACCGGACAGGGAGTGTATTTGGCCGACAAAACCTTTTTAACTTTTGTATTTCTACAGACTATTTTCCCGTCCTCGACGTATACAGTACAGTACTAATGCTATTGACTCATCCCCTGAAGCATCTTCTTCTCTCCAGGGCACTAATTGAATACTCAAGGACCTACAGTACAACTCCAGCCATACCTGATTAGCGTACCTGCGACTGTTTGGGAGAAGGAGACAAACAAGCCGGGGGAGTAGCTGGTGAAAAAAAAATGGGGTCACTCAGGCTCTTAGAGGCCAAATCAGCATTCATGCTAATCACACGAATACATGGAGTGCTCTCATAGCCTGCGTCATTACTAGCTGCTAAGTAGTTGTTCATTATCATGCACTGAGCCCCTGGTGCGTGTGTGTGTGTAGGTTTGGCTGCTGCCCTGAGAAACAAAAGATAAGATCATTTTTCCCACTGAATGCCTGCTCTGCCTTATCACCTCATCATTACTGTTTCGCTCCTGACACAGGAACATCACGCGAAGTCTTTCCGTCACGTTCCCGCATCCTTCACACGCGCCCGCTTGATGATGTATTTATTTATTTGCTCATTTAATTATTTACAGTGGTTAACAATGTCGCATCCTGGATCTAATTATAGGTTCGTGCACGCCGCGTTTACCCGCAAATGAAGCGCGCTGACGAACCGCGGGAGACCCGGGGCGGTCGTGTCTCGAGGATTCGCCTGCTGAAATATTCAGATTGATTCAATTATTTTCCTTCCCTGCTTACTAAGACTTAGAACAGGACTCTGGCGGAGTTCAGAGACGGGTTTGTTTGCCGCTCTTGTGGTTGGGAGAGGAGTGAAGGATGGAAGCGGAGAAGCAGATGAAGGGAACAAACAGCCAAAGGGAAACATAGAAGTACTGCTTCAAAGGGTTTGTGTGGTTTCTCAGTCAGCCGATGGATGGCTGCGAGGAACCCGAGTGACTCTCTGCGTGTGTGTGTTGTGCAATATGGAAATGAACAAAGTGAAAAGGGAGGGCGCTGAGAAGGAAGTATCACTTTCTTTATAAAAACTGTGAAAGTCAATCTGAACAAATTCTTATTGCTTCAGCACAAAATGTTCTCGGTGCAAGACGACTTACTGCATAATAAAATATAGTGCATTAACTACATATAATACATTAAGTGCACACTCTACAATCTCATTCAATCACCGTAAGCTTTTATTACAGCACACAATGTGGTGGCCAGTTTCCATGTGTGAAAATGGTTCCTCATGTTCCCAGAACCGCTCTTTCACAATTTGAATCCTGGAATATGGCTGTGACGTCCGGGAAGAAAAACTCCATTATGGTGACGAGCGCGTTCAGATCGTCAGCAGACTTCATTTTATTGCCACATAACGTTGCTGAGCCTTGACGTGACCACCTGTAGCAGCCCCTCCAGAGGCTTGTACAGTGACCAATATACACCTCATGCGCTTCCCTTCTTACCCTGACGCCCCATTACTCTGGAATAGGGACGTGAATCTGGACTCATCTGATCACATGACCTTTTTGCAAATGTAGGCCTTGTGGTTTTATTATGGACACACAGCTGTTTAGTCCTGTGAATTCTCATCACACTGTGTGTGTGTGTGTGTGTGTGTGTGTATGGAAATGCTCTTACTTTCACTATGAAACATAACTATGGTTTCTACCATTGAACTTCATCATGTGTTTAAGTGATCTCCATTCATTGTGTTTTTTTTTTGTTTGTTTTTTACGACCACACTTCTACTACGAAATGCTGGTTCAACACTACCCTTCCAGACATTGGTAATATGATAAAGGTTATCCAACTGCAGCAAATTCATATCTCCATAGTTGTTTTCTTTGCCTGATGCAACCCAATAATCTGGCCATTCTGAAATGGCGACTTTTTATGTTCAGTAGAGAAAAAAAAATCAGATTTCAATTTAAGATGACCTTTATGAGAAGATAAAGGCTGAAATAAGGAAACAGGCAGGTCTGACATTAGTTATTCCATGGACCAACAGTTGGAATGGGTATTTTACCATCCGCCAACTCTCAAACACTGATTTATAACCCGAGAGATTGAGTCACCTTTCCTCCTCTCCTTTTTGCTGTCTTACAAAACTAGTAGGACTTTTTACTTATACAAACTTACCCTGGATTCTTTCACAAGGCTTTATTCCATACAGCATTGACAGTAGGACTTTAAGGGGAAGAAAAGCTACAGGCTGTCAGAACAGATTTGATGCGACTGTCCTGGAGTGATGAACACCGTTCTTCCGTTAGTTGCTTTGATGATCATGACGGAGAAAATGCCGTCTCTCTCTCTCTCTCTCTCTCTCTCTCTCTCTCCAAAATACACATCCAAACTCCCTCTGTTCTTACTTGGGGATTTTGCGATTTGCATACGTTCTTTAAAGACCGTTGCAAATGATTTACATAATTTTTCTCATTAACCAGCGATTCAGAGAGACGCTGATCTTGAACCCAACCCCAAATAAATGTCATCACAGGATTAAGGTAAAAAAAAAAAGAACGCTGCATTGCATTTGTAGAAATGACACAAACGGTTCTAAATTATGGCAGTATAAATAAATGCCCCCCACACACGCATACAAGTATAACGGATGATGGGGGGGGGGGGAGTCGTCATTCATGGACATACGACATCATGGACATCAGTCCCGGTTTGACTTGAACAACTGTCTTATTAGAAAAAAAGATGTTTAACCTGGAGTTGAATTAGATCTGGAAATGAAATTGCATCAACAATTTTTGTCCAACCTGGACAGAGAATTTTACATACATGTATACACTTGATGGACAAACAGAAGAAGACGGTTCAGTAGAGCACAGCTTACACATGCACATTTAGACATCATTCACTGTGCAGTGATCTTGCACTGCAGCTGCATTCAGTTCCTCTCACTCTCAGCAGGAACAGTGTGTGTGTGTGTGTGTGTGTGTAAAACAGTTTTATTGAGGCTCGCTGCACTGCGCAATATACACTCCAACTTGCTGAGTCTCAAGACACTTGCTATTTCTGTCATTTTTTTCCTAATTTTTTTAATTCTGGAATGCCCTCCAGAATTATTGGCACCCTTAATAGGTTTGAAAATAATTTGTTGTTTCATGTTCATGATACTGGCAAAGTGATTTTATGTGCAGTACATGTGATGTCATATTTATAACTTTATAAAACGGCAGGGCCTTGTTAAAGGGAAGCACAATACCACCAGAGTTATTCCATTTATTTAGGGATGTCGAACGTTTTTGGCTCAAATATTCTATTCGTTCTAATGAGAACGATAAAGTTGAATTACTCAGTGGGATATGTTTGCATTGGCTTATTTCATGAAGGGTGCTATTAATTTAAAAAAAATCGTTTCTTTGGCTCGGTCCTGTTGACTGACAGGTGAGATCTTTACTGACTCTTAGACGTAAAGTTTTACAGGTAGCCCGTCTGATCTCTCTCAACTTGGTTCAGCTTGGAAAGTCCGGAGCGTAGAAAACAAATGGGTTTTATTAAAAATGCATCCGACTTCATCTACACTCCAGCTCACCTACGACAGCCTGCAGCGAAAACCATTGCAGACCTGATGTCTTAAATCTAACAGATTAAAAATGAAGAAGAACGGAGGTACGTCAGGTAGTTTCTGTTGGCTGATAATGAGCAAGACTAACTGATTCAACTCGCGCTATCGATTCCCGTACAGGAAGGAAGGTTTTTTTTTTTTTTTTTTTGACGTTATTCCCAACGGGGAAAAAATATGTTGGAAAGCAATGGAATCCTGATTGATTCGGACAGCTGAAGATTTTTTTACAGTGAGGGAAGTAGTGGAGGGAAAGTGATATGAATTTATTTCTGTACAGCTGTGTGTGTGTGTGTGCGTGTATGTGTGTGTGTGTGTGTGTGTGTGTGTGTGTGCGTGCGTATCAGAAAACAGAAATTGTGAATCAGATATGTTAGGAGCTAACATAATAAAATCGTGGATAGTTATTGATCTCAAGTCAATCTGATTACCATAACAAGCCAAATTCAAACAAGGGAAAAGCGAGAGTAAAAAAAAAAAAAAAAAAGAACTATACACAGACACGTCCTGTCTCATGGAGCTGCCTTTAGCCTGTTTAAGTGCATGTATGTTCCCGTCATTGTTCATTTGTACATTCATATCAATCGGTCAGTTTTACCTTCAGGACCCGCGTTGTCCTGGTCAGCGCCACGGGAACAGTAGGTGTAAGGCAGAGGTACATCCTGATCTCCACTTTTGATTCACTTGGGGCCAGTTTAGAGTAGCAAATCCATCCAGTAGCATGTTTATGTGAGGTGCGAGAAGTTCAGCCATGTGGATATGAGGAAAAGATGTCAAGCTTTACACTATGTACTGTAGGCAACCTGAGATAAACTAGGACCCTGGAGAGAGACATGGTCATTATGTGCATTTACATGAACCCTAATGTTCCACTTATAATCAGTGTAATAACCCAATTGGAATATAAATGAGTCATGTAAACACCTCAGTTAATCCAACAGTCTGATGCGGTTCGGCACAGAGTGTAGCGTAAACCTCTGATAATCCGTTCAGTAAGTGAATATTAATCATGTAAACACTTCTGATCTGTTTGTTTCCTACTTGTTGGAATAAAGATATCCTTCCTCCGTACGTTTGCCCCATGTGGAGGTTAACATTATGCGACTTGAGATTTCAGAAATGACATTTTGCTTCAAATCCTGATCGGTAAACTGAGTGGGAACAAGCAGCTCTCTCTCACCTGGCCTTACTTTCAGGTTTCATGCTGACTGAGGTATGAACACTGATTGGTTACCAGAAATCAGTCTAATCTACAGTATAACTGTTTATATGCTTTATTAATCATAACACAGAAGGAGGCATTTATTGGAAACGATGGGAAGCCCAATCTAACCTCAAATGTTCCTGTTTTCTGTTTTTAGTAATGGTATAACTTGTAGAATCAGCGTCCATGAACTGTACATGTTAACAGTTAATGTGGACTCTCTAATCGGAATGAGTTCAATCGCAATAAAGAAAAAGTGTCTGTGTAAACGCGGCGATTGTCGGCATTCAAAAGGACACGATCAGTTTGAGTAAAATTGAAGCTTTTGTTTCATTTAACTTCATTCATTCATTCATTCATTTTCTATACCGCTTAATCCTGTGTTCAGGGTCGCGGGGGACCTGGAGCCTATCCCAGGAGACTTCGGGCACTAGGCGGGGTACACCCTGGACAGGGTGCCAATCCATCGCAGGGCACACACACATACACACACTCACACACCCAATCACACACTACGGGCAATTTAGGAACGCCAATTAGCCTAACCTGCATATCTTTGGACTGTGGGAGGAAACCGGAGTACCCGGAGGAAACCCACCAAGCACGGGGAGAACATGCAAACTCCATGCACACAGAGACGGGAATCGAGCCTGGCCGGGGAATCGAACCCAGACCCTGGAGGTGCAAGGCGACAGTGCTAACCACTACACCACCGCGCCGATCATTTAAATTTGTTTTACACTGAAATATGAACCTTTTTGTCAAGTGTGCATGGGTGTGGAGATCACAAAAATCACCCGAGTAGAGAGCTGGAGCTAAATAGAATTTTAAATAATTATTTTAAATAAGACAAGCATAAAACAGTTAAGGGCATTGGTGGTGGTTCAGTTGGTTTCTCGCCTGCCATGCAGAAAGCCAGGGTTGAATTGAAGCCAAGCCTGTGGATGCATGAAATTGGATGGTTGCATCAGGTGTAAATCCTGTACCGAGTTGTGTGTGGTTTGGATGATCTGCCCTGGCGACCTCTCGATGCGTACAAGAAGCTGAAAGACTACCAGCGTAAAATCAAATTAGGTATTATATTTAGCATTTTCTTTCCCAGGACACATCACATTACTGCATGACTACAGCTCAGTCTTTTGGCTCAATTTAGCAGCTCACATTTATACAAATAGTCACCTCCTAAACTGGGTTCAATTCATAGACAATTCTCTTGGAAACAAACCAACAGCTGTTTGCCCGAGCACCTCAGACCGGTTGTTTTAGTCCTCCTCGAGCTGGGGCGAATTAGAAATACTGAGTGTCCATGATATTGGTAGGGAACAAAAGCGAACTGCCTATGAGCTCACAGAAATGATTGCCACTCCAGTGTTCGGCGTTCTCTGTGCTCGTTCTATTGCTACAGTTTGTTTTTAGATTTTATTTTCATCGCCACATTTCTACCCAGCTAAGACAGTACAGTAATGATTATGATGTTTTTAGTCCCATGCTACATCCCACATTAAATTCTAATTGCTTTTTTACGATAATGTGCAGGCTGACATCAAAGCAAACCGAAACAGCAAATGAAGCAAAATTTGTCTAAAAAGTTTTCGTTCTTAGAATAGCACAAGTGGAATATATTCATACGCGAGCACGGGCCAGATCCTGCCATCTCTTGATGTGCTCATAACAGTCTCTGCAAACACACTCAGACATTCACTGCATACCAGAGTACAGAAACATTCTCCCATTCAGTAGATATAGAAGAGAAGACATTCCACACACACACACACACACTGGTATTGTAGACACTCCAGCAGACTAATAAAAATACAATCTCTTTTTTTCGCTTTTTTTCCCAAATACAAGTACAAACTTGGTTAAAGGACAAGGTTGGCTCTAAATCAATCATTTCTCCTCCCGTCTCAACTCTGCTCCTCTCTGCCACAGCAAACAGATTGATTGGCCGAGGTCTTGCTGACTCGCACATTTGTTGCATTAGACAGGGAGGGGCACATTTTCCAAATCAGTGTGTGTGTGTGCGTGTGTGTCCATCCTTCATACAGAAGGCGGCTATCTCATACAGCACTCCCCCACTGGACATGTGCGGGGTTTGGAAGGAAAAAAAAAAAAGAGTGAGCGGGCAAGAGACCAAGGACATGTGTGTGTTAGCGATCTAATGCATCAAGCTGATGTCAACCAAGTATTTTTTTTTTTCAATTCAATTCAATTTTATTTATATAGCGCTTTTAACAATGGTCATTGTCTCAAAGCAGCTTCACAAAAATGAAAGAAAATTTACAAAAAAAAAATTAAAAAAGAAAAAAAAAATAATAATAATAATTTTAGAAAAGAAAATAATTGGAAGTGTGTATGTGGGAGAAAAATGTGTAGATAATAATGAGATGAATGAATGATGAATGAAATGTCTCTGATGAGCAAGCCAAGGGAGACGGCGACGGTGGCAAGGAAAAACTCCCTGAGATGGCATTAGGAAGAAACCTTGAGAGGAACCAGACTCAACAGGGAACCCATCCTCATTTGGGTGATAACAGATAGAAATGATATAACATATTGTGTGTTGTGCAGGTGAAAATTCAATATGACAGAAATGATTTAAATTGACATGAAGACCAGTTCAGCATAGGGACGAGTCAGTAGGTGCAATAACCCTATAGTAAGTACTTGTTTAACCCAGGTTATAGAATCAAACAATGAACAATAAGCTTCATCACCCCCATTTTGTTGGGAGAAAAAACCCAAAAAATGTCCCAAAAATTATGCCAACTAATAATATGTAAAGATTTACGACGGAATTCTCCACTAATCCGCGAACATGCAGAAAGCTTTCGTGGTACCATCGGCCAAAGCATAGTATCTATTGGTGCTAAAAGTGTCTTATCTATTTGAAAAAGTACATTTTTAGATAGAACACCATTTTTTCATAATACTAACCGCTTCTTATCTTCTGATCCATGCTTCGTTTTTTGTAAATATGCATACACATGTATATTTTTATTAGATAAAAAGAAACACATGTGCTACAGTAAATACAATTTCACGCCCTTTTACTGTATGTCTGTAGTGTCCGTTACTTTTTTTAAATCAAATCTTTCAATGATCTTACTGTAACTGTCATCCAGATTTCAACTCTGAAGAAAAGTGTCTATTATTCTAAAATGCAATGCAATTCTAAAATGCAATTGTTAAGATATTGCAACATGAATTTGACATGGTTACGGACACTACAGATTTTTTTTTTGCTTTTTGAGTTTTACCAAAAAAACTATTTAAGCAGCCATTTTTACAGGTCATGTGCTTATAGAAGCTTACACCAATTTCTGTATCAATACTCATTAAGAAATATGAATCATTTGCAGTTTATTGTTTAAAAGCGAGACAGTATAATGCTGAAAAAATTTTAGGTCACGTGTAATATCATCTCAGTTAGCATTTGTGGCACACATTTTCTGAATTCTACAGTACAGTATGTACTGTATACCATCAAAATATTTAAAATCAGCACCAACACTGTGTTTTGGCTGCATACGTGTCATGTTTCCTACTTTTATGCTAATTAAGTCAAAGTTCCTACTACTATTTGAAAATTCCTACCAATTTACTTCATAATACAATTATGTTATGAATACTGTATTATAGTATTACGTTATGTGATATAATGAGCCTAAAATGTAAAATGTTGACTATGGTACTGAATCAGTGTTTTCTGCATAATTTTATATATCTTTATTATTTGTCTTAAAGATAATTTGTTCTAACTTGTCATGTAATTGGAAGAGTTGACAGTTATTTGTGCGCAATAAATGCATCTTATTAATTCACTCCTTGTGTTATTTGACCTTTACATGGAAATTACCAACCAAAAGTCTTATGTTGCGTGATAAATAAATAAATAAATTGTCCTCCCCTTGCCACCGTGCCTGAAATATTTTCAAGGAAACACGCTGTAAAATTTCTTACTACCAGTCCGATGTTACAATTCTTACAATTATACTAAAAAAAAGTTTCCTACTACCCTACTGAGTAATATATTCTCTTTCTGCTAAGTGAATTTTCTTGCTTCTGCTATTGAAAAATAATTCTGCACAATCAAAATCACAGTATGGACCATCTGCAATTTATTACAGATAATACACACATAATGAGGAATTTATGTAAATGTAATAATTTAGCTTTTTTTTATATACTTTTAAGGTGATAAATAAATACTCCTCTTCCAAACATTCTTGTGAAAGTTGTGAAAGAAGCATTTGTCGCGGCTGCAGACGCACTATTTGGTGACTTCAAGAATAAAAGTGATATCATAGCTGCCGTTAAGGACGTGCAATTATCTCGTGGCGCTGTTACACGGCGATGTGAGGGATGTGAGGGACGTCGAGGCGCAGTTAAGGAAGGATATTGAATAGTGTGAATGTTTTTCTCTTCAATTTGATGAGTTGACTGATGTGGATGTGGCACAGCTGTGTGTTTTCATTAGAATGGTTTTTGGAGACATGGGTGCAAAAGAAGAGCTAGGGTTAGGGTTAATAACTTTATTGTCACTACAATTAGACTATGTTTTATTATATATGGATTAGGGCTACTTTCTGTTTGTTTTGTGCACATTAAATATGTAAATACAGTATGCTATGAATAGCAATTGGCTTTCTGTTTGGACTGGTAGATCTCGGCACACTGACAAATTAAAAAGTAGATCTTTGTTCAAAAAAGGTTGGGCACCCCTGTACTAAACCATGTCTCCTGCTCTTATACGTATTTCCCTATAATGCACTATATACAGTACAGTACTGTATGTGAAATTGCTTAACACTGTACTAAAGAACAGGTGAAACTTCATAGTATGTAACGAAATGTTGTATGTTAGACTTTTTATGAATGCAATAAATATTTTGCATTTCCTGCAGATTTCTCACTACTTCTACTAATACAAACCGGATTCCAAAAAAGTTGGGACACTAAACAAATTGTGAATAAAAACTGAATGCAATGATGTGGAGATGGTAAATGTCAATATTTTATTCAGAATAGAACATAAATCACGGAACAAAAGTTTAAACTGAGAAAATGTATCATTTTAAGGGAAAAATATGGTGAATCAAAATGTCACGGTGTCAACAAATCCCAAAAAAGTTGGGACAAGGCCATTTTCACCACTGTGTGGCATCTCCCCTTCTTCTTACAACACTCAACAGACGTCTTGGGACCGAGGAGACCAGTTTCTCAAGTTTAGAAATAGGAATGCTCTCCCATTCTTGTCTAATACAGGCCTCTAACTGTTCAATCGTCTTGGGCCTTCTTTGATGCACCTTCCTCTTTATGATGCGCCAAATGTTCTCTATAGGGGAAAGATCTGGACTGCAGACTGGCCATTTCAGTACCCGGATCCTTCTCCTACGCAGCCATGATGTTGTGATTGATGCAGAATGTGGTCTGGCATTATCTTGTTGAAAAATGCAGGGTCTTCCCTGAAAGAGATGACTAGATGTTGTTCTAGAAGCTGAATATATTTTTCTGCATTGATGGTGCCTTTCCAGACATGCAAGCTGCCCATGCCACACGCACTCATGCAGCCCCATACCATCAGAGATGCAGGCTTCTGAACTGAGCGTTGATAACAACTTGTGTTGTCCTTGTCCTCGTTGGTCCGGATGACATGGCGTCCCACATTTCCAACAAGAACTTCGAATCGTGACTCGTCTGACCACAGAACAGTCTTCCATTTTGCCACACTCCATTTTAAATGATCCCTGGCCCAATGAAAACGCCTGTGCTTGTGGATCTTGCTTAGAAATGGCTTCTTCTTTGCACTGTAGAGTTTCAGCTGGCAACGGCAGATGGCACGGTGGATTGTTTACACTGACGATGGTTTCTGGAAGTATTCCTGAGCCCATTCTGTGATTTCCTTTACAGTAGCATTCCTGTTTGTGGTGCAGTGTCGTTTAAGGGCCCGGAGATCACGGGCATCCAGTATGGTTTTACACCCTTGACCCTTACGCACAGAGATTGTTCCAGATTCTCTGAATTTTCGGATGATATTATGCACAGTTGATGATGATAACTGCAAAGTCTTTGCAATTTTTCGCTGGGTAACACCTTTCTGATATTGCTCCACTATCTTTCTGCGCAACATTGTGGGAATTGGTGATCCTCTACCCATCTTGGCTTCTGAGAGACACTGCCACTCTGAGAAGCTCTTTTTATACCCAATCATGTTGCCAATTAACCTAATTACTGTTAATTGGTCTTCCAGCTCTTCGTTATGCTCAAATTTACTTTTTCCAGCCTCTTATTGCTACTTGTCCCAACTTTTTTGGGATTTGTTGACACCATGAAATTTGGAATCAACGTATTTTTCCTTTAAAAAGATACATTTTCTCGGATTAAACTTTTGATCTGTCATCTATGTTCTATTCTGAATTAAATATTGACATTTGCCATCTCCACATCATTGCATTCAGTTTTTATTCACAATTTGTTTAGTGTCCCAACTTTTTTGGAATCCGGTTTGTATATTAAATGCTGTTTTATTTTTTTATATGATGAATTTCCTGCTGTTATACTAAACTATGTGACATTTCGTCCTTCTAATATACTAATAAAATGTGAAATTGCATAAAACTGTACTAAAAAATGTGCAACCTTCATTCTACTAAACTTCTATTTTTAAATTCTACTAAACATTAACTTTTGTAGTAAAGTAGTAAAAACTGTAACATTCCTCCTATTTTCCTAAATAACATCAAAATTGTAATAGAATACTAAATATTTAAAAAACTATTGTACTTTGTCATTTTTTACTACTATACTATTTCATTTGCCAATTTGTCATATTACTACTCATACTGTCAGATTCCTTTTATTGTACTTAATTATATGATATACGTTATATTAAATTATATGATTTTTTTTACAATTATTTTGAATTTCTGTGCCCTACTGTACACGACTACTGTACCCTATATAATCCAAGATCTACTGTGCTATATAATTTTAATTCTAAATTCTATAGCTGCGAATCTCAGATAGATGGTCGATTTGATTTAATTAGATTTTCAAGCTTTGCGATTTTGCATTCCATTAGATTTGATCGTTATGATGATTATTATCTGATTTGACTCAAGCCGCTTTTAAAGTATAAAAAAGAAATAAATAACTTTAAGTGTCTAATACCAAAAGCATCGAATGTGTAAATTGTGTTGTTGATTTGTTTAAATGTCATATCTCATACAAAGTGATCGTCTTACTCCATGGTAATTGAGAAGCCCCTGACTGCACCCTGAAGTATCAGGGCAAGGCTAAACTTTAAGCTCAACTTCCTTAGACATTCTCGAAATGCAGCCCTACCCTAGATACTTCAGACTGCAGCCAGGGCTACTAGTGCCAATCTTCTACTCCACCCTTCAGTCTAGTAGGTACACTATGGGTATTGCACCAAATGCCCATAAATGTAGACGAGGATGCAATAGTCCTGAAAAATGCATAAGATGTAAGTGGTTTGTGTTTTTTTCTGAGACCGTGGTAATTTTTTAAGAATTTTAGATAATTTGACTTTTTTAAATTTGCCTGGTGGCACTGTGGCCTAGTCGTTAGCGCACTTCCACAACTTCGATTTGTTTTCGAGTCCCCTGGGTCTGTCTGCATGGAGTTTGCATGTTCTCCCCGTGTTTGGTGGGTTTCCTCCGGGTACTCCGGTTTCCTCCCACAGTCCAAAAACATGCAGGTTAGGATAACTGCTCTTTCCAAATTGTACATAGTGTGTGTACGTGTATGTGTGCCCTGTAAAGGATTTGCAAAAACCGTATAGACAACGGCTATGAAAGTTTACCTAACTAGTTCAAAAAGTGTGAATCTATTCTGAAACAGAAACTGACCTTTTTTTTTTTTTATTCCAGTCTAACAGTTTTTCTGCTGCATCACATATAGTGACCGAACTAAACATGTCAGTTATCGTATTATTGCTGTCATATTATATTATTGTACTAAAAATAACCCAGGCGGCACGGTGGTGTAGTGGTTAGCACTGTCGCCTTGCACCTCTGGGTTCGATTCCCCGGCCAGGCTTGATTCCCATCTCTGTGTGCGTGGAGTTTGCATGTTCTCCCCGTGCTTGGTGGGTTTCCTCCGGGTACTCCGGTTTCCTCCCACAGTCCAAAAGACATGCAGGTTAGGCTAATTGGCGTTCCTAAATTGCCCATAGTGTGTGATTGGGTGTGTGAGTGTGTGTATGTGTGTGTGTGCCCTGCGATGGATTGGCACCCTGTCCAGAGTGTACCCCGCCTAGTGCCCGAAGTCTCCTGGGATAGGCTCCAGGTCCCCCGCGACCCTGAACACAGGATTAAGCGGTATAGAAAATGAATGAATGAATAAAAATAACCCTTAAACTGTTTAATACTGTCAGACCTCCCAGGTTTTGTCACCCAGATTCAGATGGTGAACTGTGAAGAAAACATGTCCCCCCCCCACCCCCAAAAAATGTATAGGTCAGTACAGTGTGTATGGCATGCGTGAGAGTGTGACGGTTGGTGAGCAAGCCGGGAACAGCGTAAACAGTCCAGTGCTGAGACACTGTAAAAGGATGAATCTCATTGCTTTTTACCCTTCCCTCCAAACCATGCAGTGGCACAAAAGAATCCTTATAATGAGTTTTTCTGTTTTTTCTTATAACCAATCAGCTAGCAGAATGCCAGACAATAGCAGGCTGATATGACTGATCTCTGAAATTCCGTAGGACAAATCCCAGCCTGCACAAAAACAAAGTAAACACTCGCACAAGCTTTGTATTCCACTTGCCACAAGCTCCATGCCTGTTTATGCATTCAAACGATAATGCGCTATGTGATAAATCAAAATGCTCGCCCGCCGGACAGCACGGGTTAAACGCTTTTCTCTCCAGCACCCTAATGCTGTGAGTGGAATCAATAGTGGGAGACAATAGTGACAAACTGTGGGAGAAAACACTGCCAAGGAGAAACAAAGAAAATAGACATCTGTGGGGGGAACAGGGGGTATGGGGTGAAGAGAGTGTGCAGTTAGCATCGAGATTCATGTGCGACAAGTGCAATGTGATGATGATGAGAGAAGTACGCTTGAGATTTGAATCAGTGAAACAGTGAAACGCAATAAGGCAAATGTCGACCTTTTTGGTTTTCTCAAGATGTAAATGATGCCAATGTGGTTTTTATTGATGGCTAAATAAAAAATGTAGCAAACTACAGTGGTGTGAAAAACTATTTGCCCCCTTCCTGATTTCTTATTCTTTTGCATGTTTGTCACACTTAAATGTTTCTGCTCATCAAAAACCATTAACTATTAGTCAAAGATAACATAATTGAACACAAAATGCAGTTTTTAAATGAAGGTTTATGTTATTAAGGGAGAAAAAAAACTCCAAATCTACATGGCCCTGTGTGAAAAAGTGACTGCCCCCCTTGTTAAAAAATGACTTAACTGTGGTTTATCACACCTGAGTTCAATTTCTGTAGTCACCCCCAGGCCTGATTACTGCCACACCTGTTTCAATCAAGAAATCACTTAAATAGGAGCTACCTGACACAGAGAAGTAGACCAAAAGCACCTCAAAAGCTAGACATCATGCCAAGATCCAAAGAAATTCAGGAACAAATGAGAACAAAAGTAATTGAGATCTATCAGTCTGGTAAAGGTTATAAAGCCATTTCTAAAGCTTTGGGACTCCAGCGAACCACAGTGAGAGCCATTATCCACAAATGGCAAAAACATGGAACAGTGGTGAACCTTCCCAGGAGTGGCCGACCGACCAAAATTACCCCAAGAGCGCAGAGACAACTCATCCGAGAGGCCATAACAGACCCCAGGACAACATCTAAAGACCTGCAGGCCTCACTTGCCTCAATTAAGGTCAGTGTTCATGACTCCACCATAAGAAAGAGACTGGGCAAAAACGGCCTGCATGGCAGATTTCCAAGGCGCAAACCACTTTGAAGCAAAAAGAACATTAAGGCTCGTCTCAATTTCGCTAAAAAAACATCTAAATGATTGCCAAGACTTTTGGGAAAATACCTTGTGGACCGACGAGACAAAAGTTGAACTTTTTGGAAGGTGCGTGTCCCGTTACATCTGGCGTAAAAGTAACACAGCATTTCAGAAAAAGAACATCATACCAACAGTAAAATATGGTGGTGGTAGTGTGATGGTCTGGGGTTGTTTTGCTGCTTCAGGACCTGGAAGGCTTGCTGTGATAGATGGAACCATGAATTCTACTGTCTACCAAAAAATCCTGAAGGAGAATGTCCGGCCATCTGTTCCTCAACTCAAGCTGAAGCGATCTTGGGTGCTGCAGCAGGACAATGACCCAAAACACTCCATCAAATCCACCTCTGAATGGCTGAAGAAAAACAAAATGAAGACTTTGGAGTGGCCTAGTCAAAGTCCTGACCTGAATCCTATTGAGATGTTGTGGCATGATCTTAAAAAGGCGGTTCATGCTAGAAAACCGTCAAATAAAGCTGAATTACAACAATTCTGCAAAGATGAGTGGGCCAAAATTCCTCCAGAGCGCTGTAAAAGACTCGTTGCAAGTTATCGCAAATGCTTGATTGCAGTTATTGCTGCTAAGGGTGGCCCAACCAGTTATTAGGTTCAGGGGGCAATTACTTTTTCACACAGGGCCATGTAGGTTTGGATTTTTTTTCTCCCTAAATAATAAAACCCCTCATTTAAAAACTGCATTTTGTGTTTACTTGTGTTATCTTTGACTAATAGTTAAATGTGTTTGATGATCAGAAAAATTTTGTGTGACAAACATGCAAAAAAAAAAGAAATCACTAGGGGGCAAATAGTTTTTCACACCACTGTATCTACTACACGTATTTAATTACACTGTTTGCACTTACTTATTGTAACTTAGGCATGTACTGTATCATCATCTATATGGATGGGAATCACCAGGGATCACATGATACGATATTATCACGATACTTAGGTCCTGATTCTATTTATATTGCGATTCTGTAAGTATCATGATTTTATAAATATCCTGATTTTATTTAGTCATTACAATTCTACACAAACGTATGTGTGATATAATGTGTTGAACAGTTTATGGAAGCAACCTGTATGATTGTAGAGAAACTGCAACACCGCAAAAGCAAACATATATAAATTAAGAAGTATGTTTTAAAATAGTAATTTCAACCTCAGTGTGGCGAATCATGAATTGAATCGAGGGAGCATTTTCTCCACCATCTCTTCCACCACGCTGTCTGCCGTATCTCCATATCTCCAGCACTGGCTCGATCTAGTGGAGATTCAAGATTGATTTCTCTTCATCCCTTTTGTGCTGCTGTTTTTATTCCGTCGACTGGTTTTATCAGTCTTCTCTAGTGTTGTTTGATCTTCCGAAACAGGCGGAAAATGAGCACTCATTAGCCAGATGAAACTCCAAAGGACAGACGCGACACTCGATACACTCGCTCGAACAAAGAGAAACGGGTCAATATGGATCGTGCTACATGATTTCGAAACGCTACTACTTTAATGCAATGCCGTGATACAGTAAGCAGCTGCTGAAGGGATCTGACCCTATCCGACTGAAATGACACACACACTGTTTCGTAATGTTTCATCTTCTCCTTCTTCTTTATCAATATCCTGCCACTGCGCCCTCCGGGGGGGCCGGAAGAGGAAACACTCCTGTCCAAGGCCTGTTCCTGTCATGGTAAACAACAGAGCTGAATTCTGGGTATTGATCCAGATCACATGAACCGAGACATGATATATATCATCCTCTGGGCCATTGAGGGATGGAGAGACCAGCTGGGAGGAGAAAAAGACAGAGAGTAATTACTCTGAGCGTTGCTGTCTGGTACATGCATTCGATTGGTTTTCCAACTCGGCACAAAAACATGCATAATGAAAAGGTTCAGTTTGTGTACAACTCAGTACAATTTTATTAATTACATTAAGGCATACCGTATATTTGTTGTTAAGTATATGTGAAATGATACACTTCCTGTTTTGATTGCAGACGTAAAAAAAAGAAAGGCAGCATTTCAAGAGTCTTTCATATCTTTCTGTGTCTAAAAATTTTTTAAACGTTAAAATTGTATGAAAATTGGTAATATCAAATTCATAAAATCATGATGCATATAGAATCGCAATTTTAATCGAATTGCAACGAGGTATCTTGATTATATTGTATAATATTGTGTCGATGATTCTGCTAATAGAACGACGTCAAGCATAATGTCTTTCATAATAAAAGAATATGAGATCATTTTTAAAAGGAAACAAATTGTTACATTGAAAAAAAGTGTCATTGAAATCTGCATAGCAAAGACCGGTTTTTCTTATTAATGTGTTATCCTGAAACAAACAATAGTCAAGCTTGATTGACCCTCCAGTAACATACAAAGACATAATCATGCATTTTCAAGTCAGCAATAATAAACATAGAGTACTGTACATATAGGCGGCGCGGTGGTGTAGTGGTTAGCACTGTCCCCTTGGGTGTGTGAGTGTGTGTATGTGTGTGTGCCCTGCGATGGATTGGCACCCTGTCCAGGGTGTACCCCGCCTAGTGCCCGAAGTCTCCTGGGATAGGCTCCAGGTCCCCCGCGACCCTGAACACAGGATTAAGCGGTATAGAAAATGAATGAATGAATACTGTACATATAACCAATATGGAATTGGCACCCTGTCCAGGCTGTACCGCGCCTCGTGCCCAAAGTCACCTGGGAGAGGCTCCAGGATCCCGCGGCCCTTTACAGGATAAGCAGTACAAGAGGATGAATAAATGAATAATATATATGATCCATATGACACTCAAACTCATATTTCTGAAGATTTCTGTCAGTTCCCTGCCATCTTCCGTCCTCACCTGTGTGCAGTTAACGAGGCCCTGCTCACTGAGAATGGCAAGTTTGTCCATTCATTAGCTCGCACACAAGAGCAGGAAGATAAGCCACAGCATTTCGAGACAGGCAGCTCTGCTCTCTAATCCCTTCTGAGCAACTCTAAGCCTGTCGTTATCGGGACGCGCGCTCTTTTTAATTGCGCCTGCCTTAAACGATTTAGCCTGCCACCCTCATGTGCTTCCTGTCCTCAGGACGGCACCACTGAGAATCGGGCGCTGGCATACGAAGTGCCATAATTGATGTCGATCTAATTTAATTGGGCCCGCGGACTTGTTTTATAGTCTTGTCTCCGAACTTTGCTCGCAGTGTAAACAATCAACGTCAAAAAACTTGAATTATTCCAGCCTGGAGGGGATCGGAGTCATATAGGCGGTCCTTTCTTATTCTCCCTCGCTCTCGTTAGTCTCACAATTGGGTTGTTTGTCAGCTTTCAAGTAGGTGAGAAAGATGTGAAAAACGCATCGCCGTACAGGGAGGCCTTTTTTCTGGGGTGCGAATGAGAGCTGTAGGTAAAGCTGCTCTCTGAAGCGTGGCAAGGTCTCGCTGTGGCATGAATAAATAATAGTCAGGATGTAGTAAATACTCTGAGCTGAATCTCTGCAGCAGCATCCGATCCACTTTACTGGGTCAGACTTTTGAGGAGTGGAAAATATAGAAGTCCATGGATGGCAATTGAAATGTTAAACTATTTTAGATTGAACCTGACTCAGCTTAGTGAGTGAGGGAAATGATGTTCTTCCTTCAAAGGAACCGCTACAGCATCTTCAGGACCAACAAGATATATTGATGATGAGAGCGCTGACCTGGACAATGTCACTATGGATCAGGGTCTCCATTTCATTGGACATCACATTTGAATCGTCATTCATAATGTTGGACAATTCAGCATAGCCTGTCCACCTACTGATGTATTTTGGAAGGTTCCAGGAAACTGAACCCAAAGGAAAACCAGATGATCACAGGGAAAACATACAAAACTTTGAGCTCTATACCCCAGTATAAAAATGGAGATATAAGGTAGAAGCACCACCTGCTCTATTACAATGCCACCATTTCATTGGAGGTGGTAGAATGTTGCAGTTCCTCTCTAATCCTACAGGTGGTGCTCTCTAATCTGGTCACACATTGCCAGGCAGCACAGCGTCCTGCGTGGTTGGAACCAATTATTTCTTAAGTTTGTTTGGAATTGTAAGAAAATCTGACAGAATCGCAATACAAAACAAACCTTCGCCTAGGTACCATGATAATATTGTAACGAGTGGTTCCCCAAGCCTGACTTGTTCCGTAACGCAACACTGTTGAATATCTATCCTACGTTTACTCTAACAAGTGTGCCAAAGTTTGCATACCCTTAAAAAAACGAAAATGATCTACACCAACAAGATATTCCCTGACCAGGGACCGGAATCCGGTTTTTATGATTTCATACAGTACCTACAGTATTTGCTATTAGTGATGGGTCGTTCATGAACAATTTATTATTATTTTTTTTATGAGTCTTTTAATTAGTTAGTTTTCCACTGGGCGCGCATGGGCAAAGCTTCGAAAAACCTCTGTACAGGAAACAGAAATGAGTAGTTACCTCTCGAGTCTTCTGGTCTGAGTTGTCCGTTCTTTTAGTACTATGCAGTGCAATAGATTCAAAAGAATGAATGTCTCAGACTAAAAGACTCATGAGAAGAACCGCTCAGTTCTGTTTCCTGTGTACTGCACTGCATAGCGTCTATGAGACTCACATGACAAAAGAACAAAGATTCAGACCAGAAGATATAAGAGGAGAGCTGATCATTCTGAGCTGATCATTATCATAATATGTCCTTAGCTGCATTGTAATATTTTTATTACTGGAACTATAGGCAAAATTTGTGTATGTAGACTAGGGCTGCACAATATATCGTTATCGCGATAATGGTATATGCAATATCTGTATCGCAAAGAATTGCGATAAATTAAATCGATGAGTGTATGGTTACACGTAAATAAAAAGTAATGTTTGAAAGTAATTCATATTGTGTTGGCAGGTTTATAATAACAGCAAACCAGAAATCAGAATATCTGCTGAGGGTTTTAAGTCATTCATAGTGTTTTGAAGTCTAAATATTTGCAACTTCCTTGACATTAGATTTAATTACATCAGACGAATATCTATTACCTGTTTATTTTAGTATGATCATTATATATATAAATGATTTAAAAAAATAGCCAATAATAATAAAAAAATGCATTTCTCTAGGGAAATGTTATATCGCAAGAAATATCGTTATCGCAATATTCAACAACAATATCGCATATCGCATATTTTCCTAATATCGTGCAGCCCTAATGTAGACGTGCTGGGGTCTGTTTATTGAATTATTATTCTTTTTTTTCTGATCTAATTGACTCAAGAAAAAAAATCTTTCATTTTGATGAAAAAGATTCAAAGACCCGAGTCACTAAAAATGATCCAAACGTCCCATCACTATTTGCTACCTATTTTTTAAGACTTCAAAAAGAAAACGCACCATACACTCGTCTCTAGATTAACCTTACTGAAGGAGCTCATCTTCACGAATGACTCTGCAAGTGTCTAGCAAAAAATAAGACAGCTGTTTCAGTAGAATAAATCAATCTGCCAATGACATTAAACCACTCACTGCATGCTGACTATAACACACTCACACACATACCACTGTATATCAGTGCTCTAATGAAAAGGAAGTCCTGCCTGTTGTGCTTCATTACATTAGCCGGAGTAGTGGAGTTAAATGAGGATCAGTGAGCATGCTCCTGCTTGAAGCCAATGAGTGTGAAAGTTGATGTGCACACTAGTCTGGTTCCTCTAACATCTTCTGTTAGCAATTTTATAAAGACAGTTGACATCGTATTAGTAATTATTGATTTTTTTTAGGGTTTAGTGATGGATTTAGGGCTGCAACTAACGATTCTTTTGATAATCGATTAGTTTTTCGATTAATCGATTAATCCGATACAGCAGAACGCTTTGATTTGATGTTTTGCTTAACTATATGTGGCAACACTGTGATCTGACAATTATCAGGTATAAAATTTCTCTAGCTCGATTACGCCACCCCGAGGTTAACCGGGGAAATAACCCAAATAAGGAGCACAAGGTTCACTAGGCTAGAAGAACATGAGAGACAAGGGTACAAAAGTACAAAACTTTATTGCCATTTTACTTTTAAAACAAATTAAAATATTTTCATATATAATATCATAAGGGCAATCACATGCAATATATGAAAATAAGGACACGGCACTCTGTGTACACACAATAATGAAAGAAAAAAATAACAATCCAAACGAAATAAATCACAGAATAATTCGGACAGGCGTCTTGGCAACAAGGGCAGATTAAAGGAAGTGCTAACCTTACAAGTGCACTTCACACCATTTCACTCAAAGGAAAACATGAATCCCAGCTACACTGCACTCCACACACTGTTACTACCCTCAGCACTACAAACTAACCTTCCCCCAACCCAGCCATGCCCGAAGTCAACAAACACGAAATACAAAAAGGACACCCAAATCAACAATAAAAAAATATATATAAATAAAAAGCAGAAAAAGAAATAACATACAAAATTATATGTAGCTCGGACAGCTCGCCGTGATTATCCTCTAAAGTTTGAGCTATATTACAATCTTCACCACAGACTCATAAATTCAGAGAGCCAAAGTCCATACTAGCTCCAACCGATAGCCGAGCCGCTCCGAGCTACCAATCACATCACGACACATACAAAAAAAATATAAATAACAAACAGAGGAGAAAACAGCAGCGCCGTCCTCAACCAAAACAGAGGACCAATACTTCCGCCGTCACGAGATCCACCATCAAAATGCATTAACCATCCGAAGCTCACTAAGAGAGAGAGTCATGACTAAGTCGTATGCTTTTTCAGGAGAAGCCAGAGAAAGTGAAACTCACTTACCCGGATGAATCGCTGCGCCACGTGAGTTGCAGCGCCGCTCACAGCTCGCCGCGACCCACGCAAAAGTACACAGACATAAAGAATGGTTCACAGCTAAAAGGTAAACAGACGCCCGTTAGCATCACCCAACGGCAGCATACGCAGCACATGAGGAGCCTGTACCTACCCGACAACCCGTGAACAGTCCGTCTCAACCAGATATTCGTTTAACCAGCGTGCACCCTAATAAGAAGAAAATAATCAAAGTTTAAGATATATGTCCACCTCTTCATTAGCCGCATAGCTACAGATAGTACTCACACACCTTCTGTCCACACGCCCCCGTGAAGGCGGTCCCAGTCGTGACGTATGCCAGGTACAACAAAATCCAGCCTTAAGTACTGTCAGAACTCATACTGATAGGCTGCCATGGGTGACAGTCACCTAGCAGTGGGCCAATGGGAAGCCCCCATTGCCCACACTGCCACAATCTACCCACAGCTCTTGAATCGTCGGCCCGACGATTGCCCATTTATCCTTAAGCCCACGGCCTGAACAGGGCAGACATGGGATTAGACGAGGCCTCAACACTTACCACCCTCGCCACGGCCCTAGGAAGATGGTAGACATTAGAATGTTGGCCGGCAGTAGATCGCCCAGTGCGTCTCACTACCCCATCACCACAAGGGGGACCTGCAGGACCAAGGTTGATCATGGGTGATTGTCTTACAGCATCCTGTCCTAATGATTCGGAGTCCACTGGGTCCTCGACGGCCATACCCACCCCCAACGTCAATGAACTGGGGCCCACCAGAGCCCGGTCCCGACTCTGCAACTCCGTAGCAGCGGGCCGAGTCTCCGGTACCACCCGAACCAGATCAACTTCCTCAAAAGACGAAGACTCCTCCAACAACGTCTCGTCGGCAACTAGAGAGGCCTTCTCTGGAGAAGGAACTAAAACTTCTCCCCCTACTCTTTCCTTTAACAACGAGCGATGCACATACTTTACCCGATTCACATCGGTTACTGGTGCAATGGCATAAACCGAACCTCCCACCCCAGGTGCCTTTACCACCTGGTACAACACTGAACTCCAGCAGTCCTGAATCTTATGACGACCCCTGAGACCATAGTTGCGAAGATAAACAACTTGGCCTACACCCAAGGGTACATCCCGGACACGAGAGTCGTACCGTTCCTTACGGCGTTCGGCAGCCAACTTTAACTGTTCCCGGGCTCCCTCAAAAGCTACCTGCAGTCTCGTCTGATGTTCTAACACCCAGTTATTAACACTACCAGGACCCTTTTCCTGGCCACGACCTAGCAGAAAATCAACGGGCAATCGTGGTTCCTGCCCGAACATCAGGAAATATGGAGACTCCCCAGTCACTTGATGGGGAGTGGTGTTGTAGCAATAAAGTAATTGAGGAAGTGCCGAAACCCAATCATCCTTCTGCGAACTGGGCAAAGTGCGCAACAGATTGTGCAGCGTCCGATTGAACCGCTCGCACTGCCCATTACCCGCAGGGTGCCACGGGGTGGTACGAGATCTTTTTACCTGGTACAAGTTACATAGCTGTTGAACGAGGGACGACTCGAAACTGCGACCTTGGTCTGAGTGGATACGAACGGGAACACCAAACTTGCAGAACCACTCGGACACCAACACCTGAGCCACAGTTTCAGCCCGCTGGTTCCGAGTAGGGACCGCCTGCGTAAATTTGGTGAAAACATCGGTCATTACCATTACATTCTCAACCCCGGAACGAGAGGGTTCCAGCAAGGTAAAATCAATGGCCAAGATCTCATTTGGCCTTTCTGCCAAAAGGTGGCCCATAAAACTCCGAGGCGCCAGCTGTGTATCCTTTGCAGCCTGGCACCGCTCACACTCACGGCACCACCGAGCCACATCGGCTGTCAGGCCTGGCCAATAACAGCGTTGACGAACTAGCTCAGTGGTGCGGTCGATACCCTGGTGCCCATGCCCTTCATGAACACTAGCCAAAACCTCACCCTGCAACGCAGACGGAAGAACCAACTGCAAACTTTCCTCGCCTCCATCTGGTCGAAAGACACGGCGATACAACACGCCCTCCTTGTCCACCAATCGATCCCATTGGCGAAGCAACACCAGGGCGGTTTTGGACATCTGTCCACGCTCTGCCGAAGATGGAGGTGCACCTTGCCGCCAAAACCTTAACACCTGTCCAATGGCCGGGTCGTCCTGCTGACACAATGCCATATCAACCCCAGAACCGGGCAGCACAGAGACCGTCGCCTGAATCGCCGGTGGACACAATTCTGCCGCCACCACCTGCTTAACACTAACCGGCACCTCAACCCCCGGTAAGAGGGCACTCAATTCACCCTGGCCAGAGGGATCCTGCCTTGAAAGAGCGTCCGCATTCCTGTTACTCCTACCCGATCGATACTTGAGGGTAAAATCAAATGCTGCCAGCTGGGCCGCCCAACGTTGTTCAGTGGCCGCAAGCTTAGCCGTAGCCAAATGGCTAAGAGGATTATTATCAGTGTAAACAATACACTTATGTCCCAACAGATATTCCCGAAACTTTTCGGTCATGGCCCACTTGAGCGCCAAAAACTCCAACTTCATGGAGCTATAGTTAACCATGTTGCGCTCAGTGGGCCGAAGACTCCGGCTAGCGTACGCAATAGGTCGTACTTTCCCATTCTGCTCCTGGGAAAGGACGGCCCCCAAACCACCATAGCTGGCATCCACCTCTAGAATAAAAGGAATGGAGAAGTCAGCGTAGGCCAACACCGGGGCTGTTGTAAGCCTAACCTTCAACTCCTCAAAGCTCTGTTGACACTGTTTTGACCACACATCAGGGAAACTCCTACCAGCCCGTACCCGAGGCCTAACAGCGCACTCAGCCACCGCCCGATGCAAGGGGCCTGCCAGCTTTGCAAAATCTTGCACAAAACGCCGATAGTAACTGGCAAACCCCAAGAATGAGCGCAACTCAGACGCACTGGTGGGACACCGCCACTGTGACACTGCCTCTATCTTACCTGGGTCAGTGGATACACCCTGAGCAGAAATTACATGACCTAAATACTTTACCTCTTTCTGGAAAAACGCACACTTTGCCAATTTGGCCTTCAACCCCTCATGCTCCAATCGCCCCAACACAACCTCCAACCGCTCCAAATGCTGTGAAACGGAAGAGGAAAAGACCACAATATCATCTAGATACAGCAATAAAGAACTACCCTGTTGATCCCCAAACAGCCGTTCCATCAACCGCTGAAACGTACTTGGAGCATTACACAGCCCAAAAGGCATCCGATTGAACTCAAATAGGCCAAAAGGAGTACAAAACGCCGTCTTAGCGCGATCTCTTTCGAGGACGGGTACTTGGTTGTACCCACTGGCCAAATCCATAGTGGAGAACCACCCAGCCCCCGTCAGGAAATCAAGCGACTCTTCAATGCGCGGAAGGGGAAAGGCATCCTTCCTCGTCTTTGCGTTTAATTGCCGATAATCGACACACATGCGCAGGCTTCCGTCCTTCTTCCGGACGAGCACTATAGGCGACGCATATGGACTACAACTCTCCCTGATAACATTGGCTTCTAGGAGCTGGTTAATGTGCGACTTAACTACTTCATACTCAGATGGCGGAATTCGCCTGTACCGCTGACGCACAGGCACCGAATCCAACAACGGTATCTCATGTGAAATCACATCTGTACACCCCAGATGACCCTCATGGGCCGAAAATACAGACAGATATCGCCGCAACAGCGCTCTGACCTCACCTTGCTCCCCCTGCGACAAAACAGACAGATCAACAGCTTCAATTTGATCTTCAATTGAAACAACGGTCTCTACAACTTGCGAATGCACTGTAACGATCGCTGACTCCTCCTCAGTTATTCCTGCTGGCAAACTCACCACCTGGACACTATTAAGTGTTCCTAATGTCGCTCCAGCATACAACATCACATCGATGGTCCCGACATTAACCATAGGCAAATAAACTGTGCCACGGACGACCCGCACAAGTGCCGGCGAAGCCAGTAATCCTGCTGGCAACCCCGATGACGGAGGCTCGAACAAAACAATCCCATCTGCATACTGTTCAGAACATGTGGCTGGTACAAGTTTTAACGTCCCACCTGGAACACGACACGACTTACGACCCCGCAGTCTAGCCTTCCCCGTGCGTACTACGGAGGACTGATCCTCTACTGAACGACAGTGTTGTAATGCCTGCAAGACAGATTCTGGGGCCTGCACTAAAGAAGGACAGTCAAACAGACCCGGGCCATACTGGCCGAAAAGTTCCTCATAACACCGGCTAAGGACATTCATCCCCAACACCCCAGGAACTCCAGCACTACTGCCCCCAGGGGGATCTCTGACCACCAAAATCCCACACTTGGGAATAAATCGACCACAGATCTCAATATCCAACTCCATATAGCCAATGTAAGGGATTGACAAACCATTGGCTGCACGGAGCTGAAGCCAGTGGCATGCCCTCAGTCGCTCTATGCCCCATGATTGAAAATGCGTTTGGAAGCAATTTTCAGTAATCGTGGATACCATAGACCCAGTGTCAACTAGACAAGACACCTGAACACTACCCATGCGTACAAGAAGGTGAGGACAAGACGAGATTAAATGGGAGAAAGCAGTACCCGAGCCGTTCCCCTCCCCATCCGCGCTTTGGCTCTGCAACGCGGTGGGGACTAGTTTCCCGCCGGCGCGGATGAGTCAGACTGTTCACTATTAGGTCGTGTCGTAGCAGCCAACGAAAAACGAGGAGGTACACGCTCCCCATCACACTCTCGAGCAAAGTGACCCGGCTTCTGACATCGTCGGCACACCATCTGGTTACGACGAGCAAACTGACTATGGGGCTGAGGAGTCTGCAAACGGGCAATACTTTGAGTTAGCTTACTTATTTGCTCCTGTTGCAACCGTAACATTTCCTTAACCTCGCCCAACTCAGATTCTTGCGAGAGCTGCGCGGAGTTCCCCCGAGGCTCTCCCCGCACCCCATATTGGATACCATAAGCGGAGGGAAGTGAATGACTACGACCCCTCGAACTCCCCGGCATACCCTGAGTGCTTCGCCCCGTACATCTAATAGCGTCAGGGCGGGTCGACTTCGTACCAACTGTTTAAGCTCTCGCCGAAGGGCATTGTCGTTAACGTGCTCAATAAACTGGTCACGCAACAAAACTGAAAAATTTGGCATAGCGTAAGGTGACTTTTGCTTTACCTGCTCCAGGAGACCAATTAAAGCAAGGGAAAACTCCAACAAAGTCTCTCCCTCCCGCTGTTTCCTGGAGAAGAAAGCCTCCTGCAGAGAAACGTACGACTGTGAGCAACCATACAACTCTCTCAGCACAGAAAGAATTGTGGCTGGATTATTACGTTCATCCACGGGACGGTAACGAATCTCCTCTCTGGCCTCTCCCTCCAAATGATCGAAGAGAAAGAAAGCTTTATCAACGGCAGACATATGACGGGACTGCATACAAGCCTGGGCTTCCTCAATCCACTCTTCAATGTCTAAACCGGACCTGCCACTAAATTTTGCACACCTACGATCTCGAGGTACCAAAACATACCTTTCTGGTAGAACAGCACACTCCGCACCTGACTGCGATGTGGGAAGAGGAGGCTCATCAGCCGCGGATGGCCCACTGGGACCTGGCTGAGCAGCTAATTGCTCTTGCCGCAACCGTTCATTATCGGCTCGTAACTGAGCTACCATTTCCCTCAACTCACGTAGTTCCTCCTCCATACCTGAAACACAATGGAGGCGCCCGGGACGCCGCTGCTGTCTCTCCTCCGGCTCAATATCTCCTCAAAATCAATCCAAAAAAAAAACAAAATTGAGTACACAGAAAATTTTTTTTTTTTTTTTTTTTTTTTTATTTATATATTTATATAAATGCGTACATATGCACCCACGTCTCTCAGAAAATAGAAGCCTATCCTGCCGATTGCGCCAGAATGTGGCAACACTGTGATCTGACAATTATCAGGTATAAAATTTCTCTAGCTCGATTACGCCACCCCGAGGTTAACCGGGGAAATAACCCAAATAAGGAGCACAAGGTTCACTAGGCTAGAAGAACATGAGAGACAAGGGTACAAAAGTACAAAACTTTATTGCCATTTTACTTTTAAAACAAATTAAAATATTTTCATATATAATATCATAAGGGCAATCACATGCAATATATGAAAATAAGGACACGGCACTCTGTGTACACACAATAATGAAAGAAAAAAATAACAATCCAAACGAAATAAATCACAGAATAATTCGGACAGGCGTCTTGGCAACAAGGGCAGATTAAAGGAAGTGCTAACCTTACAAGTGCACTTCACACCATTTCACTCAAAGGAAAACATGAATCCCAGCTACACTGCACTCCACACACTGTTACTACCCTCAGCACTACAAACTAACCTTCCCCCAACCCAGCCATGCCCGAAGTCAACAAACACGAAATACAAAAAGGACACCCAAATCAACAATAAAAAAATATATATAAATAAAAAGCAGAAAAAGAAATAACATACAAAATTATATGTAGCTCGGACAGCTCGCCGTGATTATCCTCTAAAGTTTGAGCTATATTACAATCTTCACCACAGACTCATAAATTCAGAGAGCCAAAGTCCATACTAGCTCCAACCGATAGCCGAGCCGCTCCGAGCTACCAATCACATCACGACACATACAAAAAAAATATAAATAACAAACAGAGGAGAAAACAGCAGCGCCGTCCTCAACCAAGACAGAGGACCAATACTTCCGCCGTCACGAGATCCACCATCAAAATGCATTAACCATCCGAAGCTCACTAAGAGAGAGAGTCATGACTAAGTCGTATGCTTTTTCAGGAGAAGCCAGAGAAAGTGAAACTCACTTACCCGGATGAATCGCTGCGCCACGTGAGTTGCAGCGCCGCTCACAGCTCGCCGCGACCCACGCAAAAGTACACAGACATAAAGAATGGTTCACAGCTAAAAGGTAAACAGACGCCCGTTAGCATCACCCAACGGCAGCATACGCAGCACATGAGGAGCCTGTACCTACCCGACAACCCGTGAACAGTCCGTCTCAACCAGATATTCGTTTAACCAGCGTGCACCCTAATAAGAAGAAAATAATCAAAGTTTAAGATATATGTCCACCTCTTCATTAGCCGCATAGCTACAGATAGTACTCACACACCTTCTGTCCACACGCCCCCGTGAAGGCGGTCCCAGTCGTGACGTATGCCAGGTACAACAAAATCCAGCCTTAAGTACTGTCAGAACTCATACTGATAGGCTGCCATGGGTGACAGTCACCTAGCAGTGGGCCAATGGGAAGCCCCCATTGCCCACACTGCCACATATATAAAACCATAAATCAGGGTATTATTTATGTATAAAAGTAAACTTTAAAAAAATGCAAAAGCCACATACTGTATAGAGTTTAATGATCTTTAATTTTGACTTTTAACCCTTATTTTATGTAAATCAACATTTTTGTTTTTAACAAGCATAAAATGAACGTGAAGAAAACGAACTAGAAGTGTTTTCCTTGCGTTCGTTGGGATTTGAACGCCAAGAAACAGCTGCATGCAACGTTTTTTTCTTTTTACGCCGTATAACCGCGGGGCCGGACAAACGCACGTCACCAAAGCCCGTGTGAACTCTCTCACTGACTCCTTTTTTTTTTTAGTCGTGGCCAATTCCTCCCCGTCGCTAGGGACTCCCACATGTGTAGAAAACCCCCGGCGCTTCATCCGCGCTCACCGGACACTACGAACGGCAGAAAACCGCTCGATTTTAACGCCCGATAAGAGGTGTTTAATGTAAATTGCTCCCATACCTTGGAGGACTTGGGCCGCGCGCTTTTTCCTGCAAATGCTTCTGTAACCTCCATTGCGCGAGCGACTGTGTATCTGTGCGTGTATTTGTGCGTCTTATGGTCGCGCTCCTCAGTAATGTGAGCAGCCCAACTAATCGATAATGGCATTCGTTGACAACGAATTTCATTATCGATAATTATCGATTTTATCGATTAGTTGTTGCAGCCCTAGATGGATTATTTACTTTCTACAGTACAAAGGAGAACGTACCTCCTGAGCATGCTGATTGGTGTTTCCAAATTTCTCAATATGATTGAGATATGGGTGTCCATCTGGTGTTTTAAATTGCTTGGAATATGCTCCAAGACCCCGGTGACCCTATACAGGATGGATGGATGGGTGGGTGGGTTTACATTTTTTCCTTGGTCTAAAATTCCATGCTTTGCCAGTTTTTCACTGCTGTTTTATGCATAATTACCTCTATTTCTATTACATTTTACATCTACGCCTTCCCTTATGCTGGTTTATAACTTATTTGTAAGTGCTTTAAGCTGTAAGTTGATCAATTTGGCAAATGTTTTAATAATATCACCAGTTTTACCAGCATAATTCTGCATTCTAGGACCACCAAGGAACTTCCCATCTCTCTGCTCGGCCTGGTGCGCTGTGCTCTGATGGCTTTATAGCCTTGTTAGTGCCTTCACTTTGATCACAAATGTCAGTTAAGCATTGGTAACCTACTATGAAAGTGGGTCGCCTTTTACTGCCCCGTTTTATCCCCCTAGCCAGGCAGTAAGGCTTGCTTTACTACAGTACATCTGAGGCTAGGTTCATGTGATACTTGTAATGAAAGTCACAAATACTGAACACATAAATGGCCAATGGCAGATAAAGGAAAAAAGCAATGATCGTCAGCGGTGGCAAAGTGCTACGGAGCTTCAGAGTACGGTTAAATATTTGAAATAATTCATTGCTTAATTATTTTGAAAGCTTCGCTTTGCAGATGTAGTACATTTCTCGTCTGTATCCACAAGAGCAAAGCCAGCAAACTGTGCCAATTGTGGACTCGAGCAATCTCTCCTATCCCCTCTTTTTAAACGACCGTCAGAGTGAAATTATGTGTCGCTATCCAATTTCGTATGCAAACTGCTTTCCTGCTTTTGAAAGATGGCATTCCATTAACCGTTGCATGCTAATCATTTCTTATTAGAATGAATTCAGAGCAATTCTGGTTTTAAACAAGTCCGTACAGTACTATTAATCTGTAAATATGCAAAACACCAAAACCTACTTTTGAATAATTTACCACATTAGTCTAATCAGCAGGCTTTTGCAGTCAGGTTTCAAGGTAGGGCTATGCTGTTACACAAGGGGATGTGCTTATCACTAAAGCAAATACTGTAGGTCTGCCGCTGTACAACACCGAGATTGTCTTGTAGGACTTGCTTGAGGCGAGAGCATTCGTCTTTCATTCATGCATGACAAAAACAAAAAGAACTTTTACTTTTTTTCATTTTTTTTTTTTTGCACCATCATATCAGGATTTTACACATTTTCACTCTGTCTTTCTTCTATGCTGTTACCCTGGTTAAAAACAAGAGGGCCCAGCATATATGCACACAGAATGTAACAACATGGATGATGCATTCCCAGTCTCAATCTTAACGACTCGTAAAAAAAAAAAAAAAAAAAAAAACGCGAGCCACCATCTGTTGTGGAACTGTTTCCAGAGATCAGAGGAGGGGAAAAAACGAGAGGAGGGAGAGAAGAAGGGGGAAAGCGCGAAGCGGTTTGCGTTGCAGCAATGCACAGTACTCTTCCCTGATGGACAAAGCACCTGACTGAATGCTGTAATCTTTTGTGCAAACATAAACTCCGTTCAGAGAGCGTGTGTGGCGGCTGGCGGGTTTAATGGTCGAAGCACTCTGTTAGGCTGACGTGCTGCAGATCGGTGTAATCAGCCATGTTATTGGATTTAATTGAAGGCAGGCTGGCAATCGATCAACGATGCTGCAATACTTTTGTACACTTCTGTTTTTAACCTGATGTAAAAAACATTACAGTCATGGCGTCATTACAGTTTGATGATGGAGCCATTCATCGGGCCACCTGGCGTGAGGACAAGGTGTGTGTATGCTAAGCTATGGTTAGCGAAGATTTTATAATCAGTATCCCAGACTGATCGTCCATTGGGGTCATCCATATGTTCCAGGGTTCCTACAGTACTTTCCTCAGATATATATGGAGTATAATGGGAGCATGACAAAATGTTTTCACTATGTTTTCAGAGTCCTATGTTCCCCAGTTCTAGGGTCCGATGTTCCCAGGGTCTTACAGTACAGCATGTCTGTGGTCCATATACTGTAGCACATAATAGAAACCTGAAAAAAAAGTTCCCCAGATTTCTATTTCTTTAAAAAAGTTTAAAAACTTTTTAATGCCTTATTCCATTAAAAAACATCCACAATTTTTTTTTAAATAATGTTCCATTAAAATCCTGGATAATATTCAGGATTTCCTTTTTTTTTTATCTTGAAACAGGTCCCATTTGTCTCAAACAGAATAAAAGAGTTAATGTGTGTTAACAGAAATGTGAACAACTGAACATGAGCACCGTCTCCAAAGATTCTTGACCACAACAGAGATTGTTTTGTTAAACAGGACGAAGAGCAAAGGTTTAGATTAATACACTGTTTTGTAATACATTATTATTTCTTTAGTAATAACTCATTCACACGGATTTGTCCTGTATGGTTCACCATTATTTAACCTAATAATTAAAAAAATACATAACATATAAGATGATTATATTGACATGCTGTAAGTCTTGAGCCACCCTTTCTTTCTTTGTATTTCGCTTTCAAAGAGACAGAATGTCTTGTATTTTTAATTATTAATTCATTATTATTTTCGTATTATTACAGCATTTAGAAATAATAATAATAATAATAATAATAATAATAATCATAATAATAATAATAATTTTAAAAACGTATTATTTTTACATTATACTGTTATACTGTACATACAAGTGACATTAATGTTTAACTTTCTCCAAGAGTTCTCAAGGATCCTCCAGTTTCAATGATTTATAACACTCAAAGATAAAGTCCTGTTATAATTAATTAATTTCAATCATTTTCTTCAGTAGAGAGATTTAAAAAAAAGGGAGGCTGGGAAAGATTGTTGCTTCACAACATTAACATAATTATAAATCGACATCCTTAAGAAGGAAACTACAACATTATTACTGTATGTGAAATACTGTTGTACTGGAAAACAATCAGCTTTTAGGTTGATCCGGCTAACTATTGGAGACCCTGTTGTCAGGGTATATTAGCAAGCTAACTGGTCTGAGCTTAGCATATGGTCTTGGCACGCAACCCAAACATCAGTTTTTAAGGAGGAAAGGCAGGAGATTTGATCTGCTGAAAGGGCGAATGATTAAAAGCCAGACAGGGGTTTATTTCTCCCTCTTAGATTAGGATCATTGTAGCTGTAGCTGGAAGCAATGCAAACAGCAAGAAATAAAAACACACCCAATGGAGTGGCCTGCTAGCGGAGGTAATAGCCTGTTTCAAATGGAAAGGTACAGCAGGTGTCTAAGTGGCCTGATTCGGAACATTTCCCACCAGTTCATGCAGAATCCAACTCATTTAATTTGGATTTGTGTGGAGCTTTTAATAGACAAAACAACTTTACAGAAATCCATCCTGTATGTACTGCAAGTCAAAAGCAACAAGAATAAGGAACCGTAAGAGGAAATAATAAACTCTAAGGAGAACCTCGAATGAGCACAAGACTGTCTGTCTATCCAGGCGATACTGTCCCCTGAAGCAGGGATAAATCTTGGACTGTTTGTGAAGGTGTTAACCTTTAGGGAATCCATGTCCTAAGCTTCAGAAATGCTATTCAGCCAGCCTATTGGTAATCAATTCAGTGTATTTAAGCTAATTAGACGATGCTGAGACACATCCTGGACGAAACAAACCCTCAGTGCTGCTCTGATTATTCCCAGACATCCTGATGGAAAAAGAAGCCGAGCATGTTCTGTAAGGGTGCTGCGATCGATCGATCAGCCGATAATCACTTAATTTTTACAGATCGGTTGTGTCTCACCTGGCTGATCATATAAACTGATATTATTCTGATGATGCAAAATACATTCTTAAAAAGTCGACAGCCTCATCTACAGTACATGCTGTCGCTAGTCTGGGAATATCATCAAGTCTCTTTAAAAGACGTCAGATTTTGCCTAAAGCATTACCACAACAAACCTTATTCGACGGTTAAAAACAACGCAGCGTAAATAACTTGTTAGCTGCAAAGCGCACAAACCGCTCAAGTCGTACTCTGCATAGACTTAAAACAGTAAAACCATTAACACAAAAATAATAATGAAGGAGGAAATCAGGAGTCGATCGCAGCTCCGGTCGAGTCAGTCCGTGAATGCGTACTGACAGTGAGCGAATATTCAGCACGGCTTCACAGATTGTGGATGATGAGAGGAACAGACAGTCTGTTAAAATGCAGGAATTCTGATATTCATAAAAAAAATGACTGCCCTCGCTGCTTACTAATGAATAGCCATTACTGGCTCGCCAAATACAAAGTGACTGATGTATGTGTTTATTTGTTATTCATTGACGCTGCCTTGTTCCATGTGCTGCATGTTATAATGAGTGCGTATAGTAGGACAGTCGCATTTTAGATTAGCATTTCGGCAGGTGTGTGTGTGTGTGTTGTTTCTGATTTCTTTGATCAGTGATTGGCCCTGAAAAACCTTGATCGGATCACGCTGAATCCTAAAGCTCAACGTGTGTTGTTGTTGTTGTTGTTGTTGTACCTACAGTAGCTTTGAGTCCCTTATCTAGGAAAATTGATGAGCAACCACAACCGGGACATGTGTTTCAGATTATGGGAGTTCCTCGCATGAAAGAAACATGAGAAAGCATAGTGCAGAGCGATCAACAGAAATGGCCTCAGTGTGAATCCAAACAGCTTTATTCGGTATCTCGGCGAAACCCTGCTGAATAGAGAGGTTACTGAGTGAGTGAGTGATGTGCTCCGAGTCACCCTCAGTAAGGACGCCTGCTGCAAGGGGGTGCGATTACTGTGTTAATCCATCATCTAGTGACAGATTGCGCTGAGAGGAGGCGCATGGTGAGGCAGAAACTTCTCATCAGACGTTGCAGCATTCTCAAAGCCCTCGTACAGTCTCTCTAAGTCAGCCGTGAAAAATGAAATCTCAGGTTATTCCTGGAGAATTCTCTAATGTATTCAAGTCAAATCTCTCAAGCTACTAAAGCAGCCTCGTAGCTAGTCTTTGGTCCAGTGTGCTGCCTTCTTTGCAGAACTGCAGGTGGTGGAATAAACCAGAATAAAGAGTCTGTTACAGGGCCTGCAATGGTTAGAAAAAAATCTGAATAACTGGACTATGGCCGTTTTATACTTTCATACCTTCCTGCACTCTGCTAAAGTATTTTTCGAGTGTTGCGTCCACATATGGTCCGCGACCCACGAGTTGATGAGCCTCGTTCTATTCATTCCCTGGCGTATTTCTTTCATTGCATTTGATTCTTAAACCTCCCACGATGTCTTATTTCCTTATCATTCCTCTCCGGTCCATTTATTATCTCTTATTTCCATTCTGTGCAAGTAGATCTCTGAAACCTTCACAGAGAATCCTTTCTGATTCTCAAACAGGGAGTGCAGATCAAAGCTTCCTGGGCTGTAAATAGACAAGAACACCAGCCTTCTCCCCATCTCCCTGTCTGCCAGCTCCTAAGCAGACACTGGCTTGCTAACAGGTTAGCACGCTCCCTGGGGCACGCAACACCGGGGAGGTATCTTTCCTTGCAAGATAATGTGATACGCACTTTGATGAGTAAGCAACAATCAAATCTATGAAAAATGCTTGTACTTAGGGAACCAGTGATTCAATAAGATGCAATTTGAGTGAGACTATAATATGATAGGCCGCTTTATATTTGAATAACTATGGGAATACTTTTGAAATCCTATTCATTATGAGGGATGTTATTAAGTACTTTGAAAATAGGATTTGAAATACCATACATCCGGTTTATATACCTCCTTTTCTGTGACTGACACACAATGTCCAGACCACCTTCAATGAGGCTGAGTGGAACTGAGACATAAAGACCACGCCTACTTAAGTGAGACTCAAACTTAAAGACCATGCCTACTTAAGTGAGACTCAAACCTAAAGACCACGCCTACTTAAGTGGGACTCAAACATAAAGACCACGCCTACTTAAGTGGGACTATGACACAAAGACCATGCAACTTTAAGTGTGACTGAGACACAAAGACCACGCCTTCTTAAGTGTGACTGGAACACAAAGACCACGCCTACTTAAGTGAGACTGGGACACAAAGATCACCCGTACTTAAGTGGGACTGAGACACAAAGACCACGCCTTCTTAAGTGGGACTGAGACACAAAGACCACGCCACTTTCAGTGGGACTGAGACACAAAGACCATGCCACCTTCAGTGGGACTGAGACACAAAGACCACGCCACCTTCAGTGGGACTGAGACACAAAGACCACGCCACCTTCAGTGGGACTGAGACACAAAGACCACGCCTTCTTAAGTGGGACTGGGACACAAAGACCACGCCTACTTAAGTGAGACTGGGACACAAAGATCACCTCTACTTAAGTGGGACTGTAACACAAAGACCACGCCTTCTTAAGTGGGACTGAGACACAAAGACCACGCCACTTTCAGTGGGACTGAGACACAAAGACCACGCCACCTTCAGTGGGACTGAGACACAAAGACCACGCCAGCTTCAGTGGGACTGAGACACAAAGACCACGCCTACTTCAGTGGGACTGGGACCAAAGACCACGCCTACTTAAGTGGGACTGAGATGAAAAGACCACAGCTACTTAAGTGAGACTAAAAGATAAAGACCACGCCACCTTCAGTGGTACTGAGACACAAAGGACACGCCTAGTTCAGTGGGACTAAGACACAAAGACCATGCAACCTTAAATGTGACTGAGACTTAAAGTCCATGCCTCCTTCCCCCACTGGAACTTGGGCAAAAATGACACACCTCCTTTGTATGCCTCTGTAAGACTGAGACACGAATGCCAAACCACCCTTACTGGGAATGAAAGAAAGGCCATCTCTCTCTCACTGGAGCTGAGACATAAATGCTACATCTCCTTCACTGGGAATGAAAGAAAGGCCACATCTCCTGAACTGAGAATGAAGCACAAATGCCACACCTCCATCACTGAGACTTAAGGAAAAATACCTTTTTTTAGATTCTTTCACTAGTGACCGATTCTGTGAATCTCCTCTATGATCAAACACAATGACACCCAGGCTCTCAAAGATACACACATCCTGTACTCAAAAACTCATTCCTAAAGATACCGGAGATCCTCCTCCATCCAAAAGGCTTACCTAGTCAACTGGAACAGCAGTCGCTAGCATGGCCTCATAAACAGCCTGCTTACCTGGCTTCCTACCAGCATTCATTGTTTTTATTAACAACATTTTGGTGTGAAATATTACCATGAGGATTTTAACATGGCAGCTTTCTCTATTAATGTTCTCTTGTAAACTTGTTTGACTTATTTGTGACGATCATTGGCTGCACTATCTGATGATAAATCCTGACTGTGATTAGCCTGTCTTTGTTGCACGCCACATTTGGTCATTGTTTGCCTTTGTATAAATCTCAGCACTTCTATGAAGACCCTCATCAAAGTGTTTATACTCTCTGAAAGCTTTGGGCAGCATGTTAGAGATTTCCAGGAAGCAGCCTCTGTTAAGGGGAAGAAGAAGAAGAAGAAGAAGAAGAAGGGGAAAAAAGTCAGCAACTGTTTTTGCCCCATTGACTTTCATGGATATTTACAATGGCAAATAATGCAGAATTCCACTTTGCTTATGCATGCAGGTGGGCATAACGCGGGCAATTACCTAACCCTGCGCGGCCTGATAATCACCGATGCTGCTTTATTAAACTGGATACGTGTGCTGCAGAAATGGGTGGAGTGTTCCACGGATGAACAAAAACTTCTAAAAGAAAGCTACGCTGAGTGACACATCTGCTCTCAGTTAGTGCAAACATGAACCATTCACAAGCATCTGCCAGAGGTTAACCATGAAGGAAAATGGGCAGTTCCTGTTCGTCAGCTACAGAGTAATCTGGGAGTAATTTGGCCAGCTGGGTCTAAAAACGTCTCGGATTTATAGCTTTGAAAACGAATCAAAAGCTGCCTCTAGTTTACTTTGGATGCCTTTGGCATTTCTCAGTCATTCACAGCACACTACAGTATATTCATCTTCCACTGTACACAACAAAGGATCCTGGTTCTTCGTGATAACAATAAGGACTATTTAAAGTCGCAGGAAAATTACACTTAAACTTTATTTAATGCTTAGAAGTTAATACTGCGTAATGAATGATGGAATAAATAGTAGCCTATGAACGCCTTTAAAGCTCAAAGCTGTTCCCTCTGATATTGGCAACACACTCAAACTCTTAGGGGAGTTATTTTGCCATCGCCTTCTTTTAATTCATTGTTGATAGTTTTCCCCAACACAGATAAACAGTTTAGCACAAACATCTGTATTACTGAAACCCCTTCCAGGGAATCGTTACAGATTCTCCGTCACTCTGAAACCACAAGAAAAACATGTTGTCAACAAAATTCTGAATTATTCCCAAATACAGATTTTTACACATTTCAGTGTGGCATTTAAGGTGCCGATCGATTAGTCTATGATTGCTGGTTTTTAACATGACCTGTCCCGCCCTGTGAACACTCGATCGTGTACCAGCTCCTACAGTAAGTGGCCATACGTAGCCGGGAGTCTAGCAATCAGATTGGCCACGCTTTATGATTTCAAACACCTGCTACATGGCTAAACGTGTGTTTTACGAAGGGAAGGCAAATCACACGATTGCATATACTGTATCACTCAGCATGCGGCAGTGCTGGTTATTACTCCAAAAGATTATGTAAAGTTATGTAAAGCAACACCATTCGCACACAAACGTGGTGATGTAGAAAGTACAGATATTTGTTGTAGGATGTAGTGGAGTAAAAGTAAACACAGTAAAACAGTATCCAGTAGTAAAACTGCTCGGGTAAAGTATATACAGTACCAGTCAAAAAGTCTGGAAACCCTTCATAATTTATTTTCTACATTCTGGAACAATGCTAGAGATTTCAAAACTGTGAAATAATGCACATAGAGTTCGATAATTCAGCAGCAACAACAACAATGACAGTCAGTTGTTATTTTACGACCTGAAGGTCAGCTGTTTTTGAACAGTTTCTGCAAGAACAGTATTGTCAAGTGCATTTGCAAAACCCAAATGATGAAACTGGAGACCAAAGCAAGACCAAAACTTAGCTCTGCTGCAGAGAAGTTCATTTAGAGTTACCAGCCTAAAAGTCACCAATTAACAAACAGCACCTCTGATTAGAGCCGTTACGAAGGCTTTACAGAGCATAAGTAGCAGAAACATCTCAATATCAACTGTTCAAAGGAGATTATTGCTTATTTTGGACACCGTCAGTATTAAAAACCAGCATACAGCATACAAATCATGGAATTAGAAGGTGTGTCCAGACTTTGTGAAAATAATACAGTAGTAAAGTAAATGTACACCTCTGTCTATATTATATTATTACCAACTGAATTTTATCCATTTACATTTTTTAAAAAGAAAGACAACTGTAATTAGTGCATTTCTAGTTTAAAGTTGTTGATGATAAAGGACGACAGGCGGCATGATACTACAGCAAGAAAAGGTGCAGCACCTAGCTAATTAGAGCTTCAGACAACCTGCCCATCACAAAGATGCCAACAATACCATCCACTGACAATGAGGCTGTCTGTCAATGAGACTGACTGGTACAAAGTGTTCTTCCTGTTACAGTGCTGAGATGGTGGAAAAAAGGTGAGACTACTCAGTAACCTTGCTGATGTTCGGTCTGTCAGGACACCTACACTTCACCGGGATGTATCCGGTTTCAAGTCTACATGCTATACATTTCAATGGGAAGTTCTTCCACAGTTGTTTGGGATCACGTCTGCCTGGTACAAATTGGGTTAGAAGTGCAACGTCTTCATTATTTGGAAATCAGCGCGATATTTGAACCAGTGTATGGACAGACATTAGATTTTAGCCTCTCATCAATGATGATGATGATAAAGACTTCATAACACTAACAAGCAGCTATTTATGGAGAGATGATCTTGCCTTGTAGGACAGCAGCAAAAATGCAGCACAACTAAATATTATCTATGTTGTGTTCAGCTCGACATATATAATATTCAACCTAAATAAATTCAATTCAGTGCAGAACAACGTTGAGTAGAGCGTTGCCATGCAGAATGCTGTTGTGAACTTGAAAACCTTGGAAAACATTAAATCCTAGACTTACAAAGCCTTCGCTTGCACGATCCCAACACGGACCTCATGGAAAACCTCAGGAATGTCCGAGTTGCTTCTCAGCCAGATGTGGAAGCCAACTCAAGAGAACGTGTATACAAAAAAAACTGAGCCTATACACTTTTCGTATGATGATGTGACGTGAAGGTGCGAAGGTACATTTTAACAGGTTATGTCCTGAACCTTCTGGGAATTCCACAGGACAGCATGTTAATAATGTTTGAAAAATAAAATGGATGGACGGACAGACAGACAGACTGATGCAAGACTTTGTCTTTGTCTTTGCAGAGTATCCAGAACAACAAAGACAATATTAGACGTCCTATCTCAAATGTCTAGTTTCAGCATGAATGACAGTTCGCCCTTTGAATATCTGTGAGTACGTCTCTGCACATCCCAGTGATTCAGGGACAAGAGCATCAGGATGTCACTTCATAACCTCTGAGTGCGCAATGTCCTGTCATCTCTGGGTTTCTGAGATCTGCTTTCTGCCGCAGGATAACGGCTAAATATAGTACCGAACCCGAATCTGCATTTCTTCAACCGGTTCATAGCTGAATGCTGATACAAGATCCAGCCGTCATCCTCGATCAAACCACAACTCTGTATTGCTTCAACCCTGTGCTCTGATATAGATTGAAAAAAATCCAAAAAAACATTCCATCCACGTCTGCTCATTTTCCACATTTTGAGTGAAATGGTTCATAATTCTTGAGTAATACTAAATTAAAGTCATTTTAACGATTAAAATCAAACAATGCAGAAATTACTTTTACTACGCACCGTGAATTCAAGTAATTACATCAGGAAGCATTTAGGACAACTTTATTACGCTCCCTTCTGTTTTTTCTTGGTCTATTTAGCATAACAAATTACCTTTAGAATAGATTGTTGTTTTTGACATGGTGATGAGCTCGAGCGGGGTCGTAATGAAGCTCCTTGAGTCTACTGCATGCACATTTTACAGAGGTTTATCTTTCAGCTTCCTTCACTCGAGCACTCACAGTATAAACTCAGAATGTTCCGAATATTAATTATAGGAAACAAGACAATTTTACAACACAGTGCTATAAGAAGGACACAGTGTTCAGGAGTCGTGCACGAGTCATGCGTTTTAAAATGAAGGATTTTAAAAAAATGTGCACTGAAAAGAAAAAAAAAAGGACTAAATTGTAAAGTTCCTTGACTTAATCTGTCTTGTCTCCTTTAAATAAATGTGTGTCCTTTCCCTGGAAATGTAAAAGATTATAAGGAAAATGGAACAAAGGTTAAATATGTATATTAAAGGAACAAAGGGCGTATTATTCAATGGAACAGTCTAAATACATCAATAAATAAAATGATGCAAAAATTAAAACAATACACTGCAGATAGTCCCCTATGATGGTTGGACAAATAATTTTTTTAATTGTTTGATGGTGTAAAAGCGAAAAACATTCAGTAGTATCCATTCAGCCAACGATGCAGTAGTTAATGATGGGTTGAGTCGATTTTACACTACATGTTGAATGTTTTTTTTCACACACCTGGGAAACGCTGTGTACCGGAAACATACATGACGCCAGAAGAATGCGTAAGTTGCGCAATCAGGCAGTATATTTTTATGGTCACTGATTTATACAATTTTCCTTGGAAAAATGTTGCTCCCAGACATGGGCATAATTTGATTTTAATAAAAATCATGCAAGTAAACTGGCAACGAAGAAAATCTCAATATGAAGAGCGTGATACACAGAATCTGACACAAGGAGTTTGCTTACAATGGTGCACTAGATGGTCCAAAGTGACGGTATATACTTCCGCTTTGACAGCTGTGTTGTGTTTGTAAAGTTAATATGTTCAGAAAGATGCTTACGGGAGTAATCCTAGTTTGTGTACGTAACTGTAATGTACTTTTGGTGTAGTAATAGTGAAAGGAGTTGGGATTGATTTTCAGAAAACACGAGTGCAAGAAGCATTGCACTGTGCGGTTAAACCAATTACTAATCGATCATCGATGAGTTTTACTCAAACCGATAGTCGAATATGAAATGGGCACCGACTCTCATATTCCGTATTTCATATTTTGAATTTTGGTATTTTTCCCATGTGACCAATATGCTGTGCAATTCTCTCTTGTAATGCTAGGTGGCACCTGTGAGCTACAGCTAACACAAAGCTAAAAAACACAGTGATGTACAGTACAGTATGTTGCATTTTTATACACGACTAGCATTAAATGCATTTCTGTATGACATATGATTATGGGTTTATTAGAGCATCAAAGGTGGTAGACATTATATTTTATCTTAATACTCAAATATTGCATAGTTTAATTATGCTTCATTGTGGTATGTAAATAATAACATAAAGATACATTTATTGTCATTGTAGTGATGCAACTGAATTTGTTTGGTAGCTCTCAGAGACCGGCAGTAATAAAGAAAATGTAAGAATAAATAAAAAATATATATAACTACAATAAAATATATATATAATTAAATATACAATGGAATGTATGGCCAGTGAGACTTGGATCTTGGTGCAAACAGTGCAGTGCACACAGGTATTGTCAAATAAGGACGTACTGCACAAATTATAGTAATAATAATAATGATGATGATGATGATGATAATAATACAGTCCTAGATGTAAAGTGTTTGGTGCTTTATCAGCAACTTGGGGAGGAGAGGAAAGATAGGAGGGCAAACAGTTTGGTACAGAACAGGACCTTCAGGCCCACTGACAGTGCTACAGAGAGACTGCACTAATGTGTTAAAAAAAAAGGTGGTTTGACGTACTGTATTTATGCACAACATTTCATTAAAGGGGAATACTTTTAAATATATACTTTCAGAAATAAAGATAGTAAGCTGTACTTTTCCTGCGCACTATGGTGGGGCCATGAAAAAGACACGTTTTGAAACTTTAATTCAAAAAACTTTTGCCCAAAGTGTGGTTTAAGTTAGATTTTATTAATCACTGATTGTGCATTTGTGCAAATTAGAAGAAAACATTTATATTCAAGGTACAAACAACGCACCATTTAAACAGCAAATGAAAAGACAGCTGACTTCTGAGAGTGTAAGCACATGAAATGAAGCATTGGAGAATTCATGACTCAGAAGAGACAGTGTTTCATTTTCCAGGTCGCCTTATGAAACTCATGCATTTCCTGTCCTCACACATCCTTACACAGTAACACCCTGTGCACACTTTTGTCTCAAGGTGCTCGCTGGACTCCAACATCACTCAGGACACCAAATAAACCAAGCCTGTTTTTTTTTTTTATGATCTTACGGTCACAGCTCTCTGATTGTGTGTGTGCGCGCGCGTGTGCGCGTGTGGGTGCGGGAGTTGTTCCAGGATGTGTTTGACCTTCGCGCGCCGCAGAGAACGCGCAAGGAATTTTAAGAGCGCGCGTGTCGTAAATCTGGTGGACACGAGAGAGGTGAGAGCGCACGAGATGCGCAATTTAAAAAGGGACAAAGTTTGCTGCAGTGCTTTCTGAGCCATGCAACAATGTCACGCTGATTAATCCATGCGCCGGGCCTAGAGCGCGCGTTAAACACCCCTACAGCAGGCGTGAAAGATAATTTACAACAACAACAAAAAAAAAAAGAGGCGCACCGTGTCGCACACTTTCCTGTCCTCCGCAACGCCCTGTGCGTGCTCAGAACCCCGGTACCGCATCTCACTTTAGAACTCGGACCGAGGTCACAAGTGCATGCAAGACGAGGCGCATTCTGTCTGTGTGTAAACTAATGGCACAAAAACAAGACGCATCTGGAGACAATTTCTATATGTATGACCGTGTGAGTCACTTTAATAACTCACCCTTGTTTTGTTTTTCCCTCAAATTTTAACACCTACTTGTCAATTTCAAACGCACCAGATGGAAGAGGGGGAAAAAACGACCTGTGCATCACTCCAGAAATGTGTTTGAGAGTCACTCACTCACTATACGTGCCAAGCATCTCTTTGTATCCCATACATATGACACACTCCATACAAATGCTTATTTTATTTCTCATTATCCGAAGAGAAGATTTACTCACCGAGAAACCAGCACCGGGACGTGGCAGACATCGCGGCGCAGCACGGAGGTGACACAAGTCCTTTGGGGGTGAAAACAAAAGCGCTTGAATGCGCTACAGCGCGCCAAAGCTCCCGCACCACTTCACCAACACACACTAATGTAGGTAGGACCCGTGCGTTTTGACAAGGACAGCGTATCTAAGATATTGTGAAAGACGAATCCATCTCCCTCCTTCTTCTCCTCCTCCTCCTCCTTCCTCTTCTTCTTCTTTCCTCCCGCCTTTAAGGAACCAAGCCGCGTCCCCGGGACGCTTCCATGCGTCCTGCTCGAGCCTTTCACGCACCTCGGGTTCCCTCGAAACCTTTTGTCCTTTCGTCCGACTGTACGAGCTTGAATGGATGCTGGAGGACGATGGAGACCTCTAGAGTCCGGAGCTTTCGCGCACGCTTTCGGGACAACTATCACAGACTGCGGACTGGCACCGTTTTCACCGGGAAGGGCGCGAAATAGCTCAACGCGCTCTGCGTCACGACACCGTTTTACTCACAGCATGAGTGCGAGGGATTCTTCTCGTTCTTCTCATTTCCATGCGGTCAGCACTGCAAGCAACACCGTCTGCATTTGCATTAAAATGCTATTCATTTTCAGTATTTTGGAGTGAGGAAAATTACTCCTGGAGAACAACTATCTTAAATGTCTCCAAATGGTTCCTTCTTTCAACACACCTGAGTCAACTAAACAGCCAATTGACCCAACACTTCCTGGTGAAATGTTGACTGTCAGTAGGCTGTCCAGTGCCATGACTGGTGGTAACGTGTGGCCTAAATGAACATGAAACATTTTATACTGTTCTTACTTTATTTCTATGGTGGTCAGGACAATTTGTCTAAGCACATCTCAGAAGCTATTAGATATATTCAATATGGTTGACACACTGGATTTTGTTTTGAAAGGTCCCGGATTCAAATTCCGACACCACCAAGTTGCCACTGCTGAGCCCTTGACGCTCAACTGCTCAGATGTACAGTACAGTGTAATGAGATAAAACTTAAGCAAGATTTAAACAAGAAAGGAAGATGTTAATTACACAGAGTCTCAGTCTTGATTGGCATCTCACTGAAATTATTTTAGGAACTTTCAACTTATCTAGAGCAAAACTCTCTTGGGTTCTGTACTATTTTCAAATGCTGGATTAAAACAGACTGAACCATTTGACACACTCCACTGGGACACATAGCTGCAAAAATCAATACCAAACCCCGAACCAGTACAAAAACCTCCCAATGACATTCTACATGCTTTGCTGTAGAAGATATGTGGAGCATTTATTATAATTTTTTTTTTTATCTGAGACTTAAAGACTCTAAGCAGATATCCATACGCCAGATGTTCCTGGTGGTTTTAGACAGGTTTTGTTAGACAGCTGCATACAAATGTTTAGGCTTAAAGACAGATGTTTTTGTTTGTCATATCCCTACAGAAACACAGTAGGTGAATAAAAATCTAGTTCAACGAATAAATATATAGCATGATGGAAAAACTTTGAAATAATGGTATAATGATGAAAATATTTATCCTGTTACATCACTCCTCCTTAATTCATTAAATTATTTATTCTTTCATGCACTCATTCATTAATGTTCCAAAACCACTTTATCACTCCTGGTCAGGGTTGTAGTGGATCTAGGATGTCTCTTTAAAACACTGGAAATGAGGCAGGAATACATCTTTGCAGAGCACCATACTATATATAGTACTCACATTTACACAATCATTCCCACCTAGTAGCAATTTCAAGAAACCAGAACTTCAAGAACTAGAACTGCTAATGTAATGTTATGGGAGGTGAGGGGAAACTGGAAACACTGCAAGCTGCACAATTTTTTCCTGACCTTTTTTTTCCCTTCCTTTTTGCTTTATTCCTGACCTATTTTTAATTCCATCAAAGAAGAATGTATTTCTACAATGTTTACACTAACTGTAACATCATTAATTCTGTAATAATCTTACTGTCGTAATTGTATTTATATATTGTTTTTAATTGCTTCAGTTCTTTGTGCATAGGATTCTCCCATGGTGGAAATAAAGTATTATTGTTTTCCAATATTTCTTGAAAAATTCATGACATTGGAAATAAAAAATACTACCTCAATCTGCCATTTCAATTATACTTTCCCAAAGTAAGTTTAGTAAAACCTAGTGCTTAGCAGAATTACTGAACTTCAGTCACAATACTGTATGTCCCTGAACTGATTTTATGAAAAGTGAACTACACCCACCTACCTCATAAAACCACCATTAAAAGCTATTGCTTATAAGGTTTTTTTTTCTAGAGGAAGAAAAATGAAACACAGTAAAAAGTCTTTTAGACTAGGTGAATTATTTTAAATGCTGAATCTCAATTATTTTAAGTTACAAACAGCTTTCATAACAATTACTCAATCATCAGTCAGTAAATGTTAATAATCTAACAGAACTTGATGGATAATTTTATAGTAAATTAACAAAAATTACATATTAAGGATTTGGCAAAGAAATACTAGAATGGCAAATTCTAACAGAAATTGATTCTAACAGAGCAAGCTTAAGGCTGCACAATGAATCAAATTTAAATTTTAATTTAAATTTTGGCTTCCAATGATTTAATCAGGTCTAAATGATTATTGTGCTGAATTCCGTTTTACAATGAACATAAACCCATTTGCTTTACGGATGTGTGCTTTTGAACCTTACTTACACACTCAAGCATTTTTCTCATTTATTTATGATGATTATTATTTTTTAAATTTGTTTTACAGTTGAATTCTATCTAAACTTTGAGAAAATTCAATGTTAAAAACACATTAAAATTCAGTCAATGAACATTAAATTTCCAGTAATATTAGATTATTGTGATGTCAGTGTTCAGCCCTAAGGAAAGCTAATGTCATAACCTACAATAAACCTACAATAAAACAAGCTAGCTAATGTCAGAGAATAGGCCAAAATAGAGCTGGTAATAACTAATGCTAGCAAATAGTCTCAAAAAAGGAAGCTAGCTAGTGTAAAAAAAAAGCATGAAGTAAAAATAGTAAGCTAATGTCAGAGAATACTCTCAAATAAAACAAGTTACTGTAGCTAATGTCAAATAAAGCTATCCAATGACGGGTATTGGCAATAAATAAATAAAACTAGCTAACTAATGCCAGAGAATAGTCTCAGGTTGCTTTCACACCTATAGTTCGATTGCTTTAGTCCGCACCAGTCAGAAAAATATAAAGTAAACAGACGTTGGTACGGTTTGCTTTCACATATGCAGAGTTCTAAACGAACCAAAATAGACCGCGAAGCCCATTGGCACCGGAAACAGACTATTTTCAGAAAATCGCACCACTTTCAATAATCATGGAGGAACAGCTTTGCTTTGCGCTCATGGCGCTGATCCTCGCGCACTGCATTGTACGTGCAAATCATTATTTTCAGATAATTAATTTCGAACACGATTCGCGGCTGCGACTCCAAACCAGCTTCCTGGTTTATTCATCTCGCCGACGGCGCATCGTACGCTACTTCAGGGAGAAGAGACGTGTCCTCCTCCTGAATGATCATTTTGTTATTAACCGGCGATCTTCCTGCAGATCCATCAGGTAATCCGTTGGCCGATCGAAACAGCCCAGCCACACATTTTTCATCTTTAATGTGAATACAGAGAGGCACTTAATTTCCTCGGCACTCCACGTTTCTCCACAGTTTGATTTCATCGCCAGTCGAGCTTGAAAAATTTCATGGAGTCATCAGGAAGTGAAAATAATTTTACCCACAATCTCTTATACCCAAAGTGCATTAAACTATACCATTTCGTCAGATTTGGTTTGGTTGCTTTCACACCAGACGAACTGTACCAAAGTAGAGCGGATAAAGCGGTCCGAGACCACCCCTTCAGGCAGGTCTCGGATCGATTGATTTGGTGCATTCACATCAACACAAACCAACCAAACCAAGGGACCAAACACGTTTGGTGCGCACCAAATGCTGTAGGTGTGAAAGGTGCCTCAAATACAGCTAACTAGTTAGCCAATGTCAGAGAACTCAAATAAAGTCTTAAATAAACTAGTTAGTTAATATCATAGAATAGCCTCAAATAAAACTAGCTAGCTAATGACAGTGAATAGTATTAGCTAAATCTTTTTTTAAAGCTAAATGAGTAATGTCAGAGAATCGTACTAACTAAATAATAATAATAATACTTTTATATTTATAAATTTTATATTTTTCCAGATTTTCTCCCTAATTTAGTCGTGGCCAATTCCTCCCCGTCACTAGGGGGCTCCCACATTAAGGCTACTACTCCCACTCAGTCGGGAGGGCTGAAGACTATCACGTGTTTCCTCCGAACCGCGTGACGTCAGCCGACCGCATCTTTTCGAACTGCTTGCTCACGCACCGTTAGGGGCGGAGTAACACACTCGGAGGAATGCGCTAGACACTCCCTCTGCGTGCGCGAGCTCACAGATGCCCCTGATTGGCTGTAGAGCCATGATAAATGTGGGAGCACAAAGTAACTTTCATCCCTCCCCTCTGAGAGAGCTCGGCCAATCAGCTCTCTCTTGACCTCCGGCTGTGAGAGGTTACAGCATCACCCGGGGATCGAACCAGCGATCTCCGGATGATAAGGCGAGCACTTTTACTACTGCGCCACTATAATAATATATTTTTTTTAAAGCTAAATAATTAATGTCAGAGAATAGTCTAAAAAATTTGCTAGCATTGTTTGTTTGCTTACGGGAGTAATCCTAGTTTGTGTACGTAACTGTAATGTACTTTTGGTGTAGTAATAGTGAAAAGAGTTGGGATTGACTTTCAGAAAACACAAGTGCAAGAAGCATTGCACTGTGCGGTTAAACCAATTACTAATCGATCATCGATGAGTTTTACTCAAACCGATAATCGATTATGAAACAGGCTATATTCCAGCTTTATGCTTTTCTTTGCGAACTATAAGCTAATATGCAGTGGTGTCAAAAGTATTCACATTCATTACTTGAGTAGAAGTATAGATACTAGGGTTCAAAAATACTTCTTTAGAAGTTGAAGTATCAACCCAACCTTTGTACTTAAGTAAAAGTTTAAAAGTACTGGTTTCAAAACTACTTAAAGTATAAAAGTAAAAGTACCGTGAGGGGTGACAAAAGCATTAAGGTCTCGGGGGGGTTATGCGTTGTGCGCGTTTTTATCATGTGACCTATGGGGGCGGGCGTTGTGCGCATTCTTATCATGCGACCGGGGGGGGGGGGGGGGGTTGCGCGTTCTGATCATAAAAATAGAGTAATGAGGCTATTTTTAAAATGTAAGGAGTAGAAAGTACAGATAATTGCTTAAAAATGTAAGGGGTAGAAGTAAAAAGTCGGCTGAAAAATAATTACTCCAGTAAAGTATAGTTACCCAAAATTTCTACTTAAGTAAGGTAACGAAGTTTTTGTACTTCGTTACTTGACACCTCTGCTAATATGCAACTACATAAAAGTTAAGTTTGGGTTTTTCATTAATATTACTTATGTAATACGTAATTATGCCAAATTTCAATTTATGAACTGTATATAAACATAAAACAAATAAAATTAAAGAAGAACACTCATTATTGATTACTAATGTTATCAGTAATCCAGTTCTCTTTTCTTGGAAAATCTCCATAGAGATGTAGCAAATAGTATTATTCCAGAACTATATACAGTAAATATTACTGCTTGCAGGTGAATCGACAAAAAAATTTTTCACTTAGCGCTAAGGGATACATTTCCTATGTCTGGAAGACGCAACAGCACAACTTTATTCCCTTTAAGGCAGTGTGGGCTCATGATTTATTTATTTCTTGGTTTGTTGGCCGAGATGTGAGCGGGCGATGAGTGTTAAGTAAACAAGCAGAATAAGAGAGAAAGTGCAGCGTGCACAGTCTCCGGTCACATTAATACCCAGCTCGATTCTCTCAACAACCTGCCGGCACTGAACGAGTCCTGAGCTTCCTCATCTTAAACAGTACCATACACACACAAACACACACACACACACACACACCTACCTAATTTCAAGCACATGGATTTATGTGCACATACACGCTTGCATACACACATTCATCAAGGTTTCTGTTCCCTTTCCTCCTAACTATGCTCTGGATTGTCTTTCATATGTCCAAATGCTGAGAGCTGAATAACAGTATCATGTCACAGGATTTTCTATTTTTAAAGTCGATAGTTTATTTATGAGCCCTTGAAACCACCATATAGTTTCTTGCCTATGTGCTTATACATTGAAAAAAAAAAGATTAACGTACCAACATATTTAAATTAGGTCACTCATGTAAAACATTCATTCATTCATTCATTCATCTTCTATACCGCTTTATCCTGTATTTAGGGTCGTGGGGACCTGGAGCCTATCCCAGGAGACTCTGGGCACGAGGCAGGGTACACCCTGGACAGCGTGCCAATCCATCACAGAGCACACACACACACACACACACTATGGTCAATTTGGGAACACCGATTAGCCTAACCTGCATATCTTTGGACTGTGGGAGGAAACCGGAGTACCCAGAGGAAACCCACCAAGCACGGGGAGAACATGCAAACTCCATGCACACAGAGACGGGAATCGAGCCTGGCCGGGAATCGAACCCGGACCCTGGAGGTGCAAGGCGACAGTGCTAACCACTACACCACCGTGCCGCCCATGTAAAACATGTAAGTTGAAAACAAAAAAAGGTAAATAATGGTTTAAAATGGTTATAGTGTTTGTGCTTAACTAATTAAAAAGAATTAAGTCTATTGCAGGCGACTCAGAACCTTAGTGGTTAGCACTGTGTCATTGCACCTCCAGGGTCCGGGTTTGATTCCCTGTCCCTGTCCAATGTGTACCCTGCCTTGTGCCCAAAGTCTCCTGGGACAGGCTCCAGGCTTTCTGCGACCCTATTTAGGATAAGCAGCGATGCTCTACGGCTTAGAGACAGCGGCACTGAAGAAAAGACATTAGGCAGAGTTGGAGGTAGCAGAGCTGAAGATGTTGAGATTCTCTTTGGGAGTGACAAGGATGGATAGGATCAAGAATGAGTTCATCAGAGGGACAACCCATGTTAAATGTTTTGGAGATAAAATCAGAGAGGCCAGATTGAGGTGGTTTGGACATGTTCAGAGGAGAGATGGTGAATATATCGGTAGAAGGATGCTGAGGTTGGAACTGCCAGGCAGGAGGTCTAGAGGAAGACCAAAGAGGAGATTTATGGATGCAGTGAGAGAGGACATGAAGTTAGTTGGTGTGAGAGAAGAGGATGCAGAGGATAGGGTTAGATGGAGGCAGATGATTCGCTGTGGCGACCCCTGAAAGGGAACAGCCGAAAGACAAAGAAGAAGAAGTAGAGAGGATGATGAATGACAAATAAGTCAATTACGTACTTACCTTATTCATTCATTCATTCATTTTCTATACCGCTTAATCCTGTGTTCAGGGTCGCGGGGGGCCTGGAGCCTATCCCAGGAGACTTCGGGCACTAGGCGGGGTACCCTCACCTTATTTTTTTTAAATAGACATAAAATCTATATATAAAGGATACACAAGGCCAAACTAAACCATACACATGTAAGTGTATAATCTATCTATAAATACATAATACCCTGAATGTGTAATTTATACTATACATTTGTATTGTATAAAGTTAATGCACCTTCTTTTAATTACTGTATGTGTTCGTTTTTTTTTTGGTGTTTAATAACATAATAAAAATCATCTGATCACAGTAGGTCTTGATATTAGACGAACAACACCCTCAGATGGAAAACATATAACTTTGTTCGCTATGCGATTATTTATTTATCTATTAAAAATAAAGCCAAAAAGATTATATTTAAAAAAAAATGTGGCCAATATTAAGTACCCCCTTACCGCTTCCACAGGATTTGGGAAGGTAAGTTTCAGCCAGGTACTGATAATCAGCAGCCCTTGGTTAACTGATGATCAGCAGATGTGCAGACATCTACTGTATAAAAGCATACATTGTTGTTGTTGTTTGTCTGCTACGATCAGATTTTATTATGTTTTTACACAACAACAACACATAGAAGTAAGTGAGGGCGCAGTAACATTTAGACATGATTGTATAAGAAAATAATCAACTTCAAAGTGGTAAGAGGAATTTTTGTTTTATTAATGTCGACCCCTTATTGATTATCTTCTTATTTCGTCCTTTCCAGTTTTATCCGTAAAATGATAATGTTGTATACACAACACCATGACAAACGTCAACAAGGAAAGCAGGAACTGATAACTCGAACACATTGACTGTATCTTCAGCATAGTGATGGCCTGAGTGATGGGTTTTACCTTTCCATGCACTGTGACTGATGATAGCATAACATCAGCTGTCCAATCTGTCAGAGCTCACAGACAGGCAGTTTGTCAGCATCACAACTATATCATAACAGAGCATAGATTATTGAACACAGCAGGAGAAAAACAAGCAGGAGAACTTTTTATTTTTTAAGGCATATTCTATTCTCACTAGTGTATAATGCATGCTGATGTAGAGTAAAACTTTATTTAAACTACATTTTAATTGAAGAGTGCATTGGGTGATATCCTGTAGCTGATTGTCGATGCTTGGCTTTTATCCAGCAATTTGTTTCCTGGAAGTTCCACTTCATTAAATATAACCCTAAACAAAATGTATGATGTGTTGTTCATTGTGTAAAATATTAGTGTGGTACAGACAAATTCATCACTTCAAGATGTGTTTATACTGTAGGAAAATAATCATGAACTCAAACTGATGACCCATACAGTATATGCATACAGTATTATCACTTTTTACACTATTGACAACAAAACCTCATCTAAACTTCATTTTATGTCATCCATCATTATCAGTTTAATATGTTTAATTTCACGATCATGCTAACACATCTAAATATGTTCATTGATCTACTTTCTGAAGACGATCACTCACACTATATGTATACAGCACCAGTCATGGACACAAGTTTGGATTTATTTTCTACATTCTAGAACAAAACTGGATTTTTTTTAAAAACTAGGAAATAGCACATACTGTATGACATCAGGTAATTACATAACAACAACAACAACAGTCTGATCTTTTAAAATAGTTCTTGCAAGAACAGTATTGTGTCAAGTGCCTTTGCAAAACCCATCAAGCACCATGATGAAACTGTCTCTCATGAAGACTATCCCAGGAAAGCAAGACCAAAATTTCCCTCTGCTCCAGACGAGAAGTTAATTTTGCGTTATCAGCCTCAAAAATCACCAATCAACAAACAGCACCTCAGATTACAGGCTTTGCAGAGAATAAGTACCAGACACATCTCAATATCAACTGTTCACCGGAGATTAATGCATTTTTTTGACATCTTCAGCATTGTTTCACTGTGTAGAAAGAAATAAAAATCAAGAACGACTGTGGAGTTAAAGGGGTGTCCAAACTTTTGACTGATCATAAATAATAATCGCACGTTCTAATTATTGTATGCAGAATGTTGATGGACAGTCATCGGTAAAGGTCTTGTGTCAAGCACTTGTCAAGCCAAACCAAAGGGTAGCTGTTATTGCATGGTTCTGGTCATGATGGAGAAATATCACTGATTGGATTGGATATAGGCATAAACAAACCTTTTTTTTCTTCTTTTTAACCAATTAGACAAAATTTTAATTTTTCTGGGAATCTTTTTTTTTGTCTAACAAATAATTACATAATATAATAAGATTACATAAGATAATAATTCTAAGTACAGTATACACATCTAAATATTCATTCATTCATTCATTCATCTTCTATACCGCTTTATCCTGTATTTAGGGTCGCGGGGACCTGGAGCCTATCCCAGGAGACTCAGGGCACGAGGCAGGGTACACCCTGGACAGCGTGCCAATCCATCGCAGAGCACACACACACACACACACACACACACACACACACACACACACACACTCATTCACACACTATGGTCAATTTGGGAACGCCAATTAGCCTAATCTGCATATCTTTGGACTGTGGGAGGAAACCGGAGTACCCGGAGGAAACCCACCAAGCACGGGGAGAACATGCAAACTCCATGCACACAGAGACGGGAATCGAGCCTGGCTGGGGATACAACTAAATATCTCATATTTAATATTAGTAGAGCATTGGTGGGTCAGCCAGCGGGTGTGTATGGGGGGAGTTGAAGGTGAGGTACTCGTCACGTCACGTCAGCTCAAGCATGACCTGCACAAAGCATGTAATAGTTGGCAGCCGTTAGGGGATCTGATATTTTCTGTCTAAATCTTAGCACTAAGAATTGCATTACATGAGTGCTGTTAGAGAAATAGCATAAGAAATAAGTTGAGATGAAGCTACAGTTACTGTAGAAGTTGGAAGAGTCTTGGCCATACAGTAAAGTGTGACAGATGGACCATAATTAACTAAAATTCACCTATAAAATTCCTCAGATTGTATAACAAAGTGGAAATGAACAGTAAATTCAGACACTGACGTTAATGAGAGGAACTGGAATGTTTGAGGATGTTTATTTCAGTGACACCAATATGTTGAGAAATACATGATAATGCAATCTTCCCTAAGTGCAAGTGTGATTAGTTTTTTTTTTTTTTTTTTAAAGAAGACACCACGGAGCTTCCATTCATTTCCAAAAGCATTTCATTGTAATGTACTGTACCATACATAGATTTGCATTGCTAATTGCAATGAAATGGGCATCAATAGCAGTGATGAAGATGTTGAGCAGTCCAGGTCCTGTTGTAGTATACACGCAAGTCATTGGAAGGTGACCCCATCCAAGCTGACATCCTGGGACTGATGCAAAGTTAAAAGGCTTCCTGGGAAACAATATGCGTCTCTTTGTGCAAGGCGCTATTTTTAGCTCTCTGCCAAGATCCTTCAGCGTTCGAGTTTCACGGCTCATGGATCTTTTGTAATTTAATGAGCGAAGGGACGGCCTTCTGAGATTTATGCTCCAGGGCTCCAGGCAGCAATGGCCTCGCAATTTATTGATCTGCATTCCATGTTTGTTTATGAGTAAGTAAAGTGCAGTCTCATTTGTTTTAATGTAGACAGGAACGTATTAAGGTTTTACCCTTTTTAACGCACTCCTATCTTGTCATGTTGCTAGTACCTGTTACTTTGTTATGATGCACAGAGAAGGACCTAGTCTTAAGGACAAGAAGAGCCAAAGGGACTCCTTGTCATCGGCTTCTGCTCTGATTGCAGTGAACAGACAAGGATGTTTGATTCACTCTGCCAAAGCGTTGCTGGATTCAGACAGTTCACAATGTCCTTTTGCTTTGTTTTATTCATGACTGCTTCCCGTTAGAAAGTTATGTGATAAGGGAAAATGTCTGGAATTACGTACCAAATAAAGTACAATTCATGATGTAATTGCAGATGTGAACAGCTGGTTATAAAATATATCACAACATAGAGATGATAGAGTGCTCAACTGAAGAATGGATGTTCCTACAAATCACCAACCTTTCTTTTTATATTAATTTTCCTTCCATTTTTCCTAATGGAAGCCATGCTGGTAACAGGCTAAGAAGGTCAGCGCAGATTTTCTCCCCCAACTGTATATTCATGCTCTGCTTAATGGATTCACAGATGTTCCCAAGTCAATTGTGAGATTAAACTGTGCCATGCCTTGTACAGCTGACTTAGGAGCATCCTTGTATCCCAGCATGAATACCCTAAAGATTTAAAGCAAGCCTCATCTTCTCTCCAGTCTGTAATCTCACCTAGATCTATTTTGAAGAATCTTACCCAACAACTTCTGCTACTGTACAGTCAGGAATACTGTACCATATTCATCCCAAGATCCTTATTCTTTCTCATATTGAGCATCCTTTCAACCCATTTAGAAATGTTTGACTCTGTGCGCTAGGGTTTGTAAATGAGTACTGATATTTAATCTAAGATGAAATGAAGACTTTCCCATGGGAATATTATACCTATTAAAGGTTCCTCCTCAAGCTTTCCAATGGGTCTTTTTTTTTTATCATCACTACAGTATGTTATCTGCCTTGAAGTAGAAGTAAATTAAAAATGTGCAATTGTGGTGGTTCTTCATCAATTCTAAGTTATTTGATTAACTTTCTGATCACTAGAAACTGGTTACAGAATTTTAAAGAGAAAAATCAAATGAATGCTTATATAAGGGTTCCTGGATGGATGGATGGATGGATGGATGGATTCAGATTCTACCATTCCTTTAAAGCAAACCCAGTTTACCTTCACCTCATTAAAGAAAGACAAACTGCAGAATAATTAAGGATGTAAAGCAGAACCTTTTCCTGACATTGAACTAAACTGAATTATAACACCTGGCGTATTGCTTAATGTCTTCAGTGCATTGGCAAGGCAGAGGCAGAAGCGATGTCATCCATCATCTCATGATTGACAGCAGTGATGTGCGAGGCTCGTTTAATGTGTGAACTGCTTTTTTGGGGGCTGATGCAGTCAAAGAGAATCCATCAATCCAAATCCACATCATTTTTTACTACACCGTACATGACACTGTACTGGAGAGTTTTGTGGTGATGTTCATCATATCATTTTGCTTGAACTATAATAATCAGATAAAGATGTGAAAAGCAGTGTTGAACAATAGAATTGGAGAATTGGGGGGGGGGGGGCATATTATCCCTAGCTAATTTCCTTATCTGGAGAAGAGCTATTCAACTCTGCTACCTCTTTTCAGCAGTTTTATTCATTATTTATTATTTATTTTGCCTTTTTTTATTTTTTATAAACATACTGTATATAGGGCCCAGGATTGTGCAGTCTCGAGTTACATATCCTTTTATACAGCAATAAATTGCCAATATAATGAACTGACCTACAGTAAGCGTGACTGAGTAAAAAAATTTTAATGGGTCACATAGGCAAATAAATAGCACAGATACACATGATCCTGTGTTTTTCTAGTTGTTGTTGTTGTTTCCATGATGAAAATAATAATAATAATATGCTAATTTCAGTAGTGAGTTCTACATTGTCGCAACATCATTCACATATCCCGGTAGTGGTAAAATGCACACATTATAAAAGTAATGTTAACCTGATATATCCGAAAAAAGGGCTCCGTATAAACGCGTATTTTTTAATTCTCATTGATCTATGCTGTGTTGCCGGTATGAATCTGTACCGCCTGGGTTTTAAGGGTCAATCGATGATCTCATGAGGCATATACAGGTAGGAAGCTTCTCAGTAAGCAACTAATTCATTAGGCAGACTTTTTTTTTGCCAATTTTAATGAATGTTTTGTTTGTTCTTTTCAGTTCTTTTGATTGTTCACATCGGATACTGCAATGTTAATGCGTTCCTCATTGTTGTTTTGCTTGTGCATAATTAATACAGCCGAACTCTTCTAAATCTTTTAAACATTAGAAAAGTAGCCTTGTGATTAATATTCCATAATATCTGGCTCAGCACACAGCAGGAACTCTCTCTTTTTCCCCCTCAGTTATAGGCCTTTGTGGCTGAACAGATTGCCTCGGTCATGCACAGGGACAAAGACGCTAATGAGATGAGATCAACCGAGTTGGCAGCCAAATTGAGTTACAGCCTTTACAACCAGATGTGAGCGGTTGCTCGTGCATCTTCACCTGCTTTTCTAACCCCAGCGCAGAAAGAAACAATCCCAGTCTGCAAATCTGATTGGTTGACGCAGGATAATATGGAAACTGGAAACAATCGTATAGTAGTAATTAGGATATTTAAGCCTTTATTGAACTAAATGAATTAGCAAGATAGGCTTCATTTAAAACTCAGATTGAATGCCGTGCCTGGCATTGATTTCTTTTTTCTTTTTTTTTTCTTTTAGCCTTTAACGGGTCTTTAAAAGCTCAAGCTGGGAGATGGTAGCTTCGGTTACCTCAAAGAGACCGCAAATTGTTTGATGATGCATTAGCATAGCTTCCGAATTACTTCCATTTTATGTAGTTTAAATAATTAAGTGTTGCAATCACGGACATTATGAAATGATAAATTAAAGTCGCTGTCTGTGAAACAGTACCCACTCACAATAACAGGAGCTTCTCACTCTCGCTTGGAATGTCATTAATTCTTTATCCTGATTGATTATGTCTAAAACCAAGCTAGACTTCTATTAAGATAAAGCTTCCATCCATAATACCACTTACGTACAAATCCAACACATTTCACAATGTATTGATCCTGCTGTTTGCCATTCTAGCCACATTTCAAGCTTACAGTGAATGTCTGTATTTACCTCTTTTATCTTCACTATTATTTGGTTTTAGAGCTCAAGAAATAAAAGAAAGATGATCCAGTTGCATGTACAGTACACATGCAGCATATTTGTAATATTATATAGTATGATTTTTTTTTTGTATATTATACAGTATATTAGTATTTTCTTTCTTCTTTGGTGTGTATGCCTGATCAAGCTTATGTTAGTGTCCTGACCACATTCATCATAAAATAATATCGTTTATTAGAGATAGGGTCAGATCATTCACGTCATCAGCTGAAGTGTGTCTGAATTTTATTGCCACATAACGTTGCTGAGCCAAGACCTGAGCATCTGCAGCAACCACAGTTCAAACAGCTGTTTTGTCTCAATCCTGTGAGTTCTGATCACACTGTGTGTGTAGAAACGCAATCCACTTGCTTTCACTGTTAAACATAGCTTGGATGTTTACTCCTTTTTTATATACAACTTCAACAAGCATTTGAGTCATTATTTTCTGAATATATTTCGTCCATGATGTTGATGGATCCGCCCTATCCACCCAGGTTTTAACAATGTTTTGAACCGTTCTTAACCTCATTTCAGCCTTTTGAAAAACATGATACTACTGCAATTATCCACTTAAAGGCTCCTAAATATGTGTTTATATAAATTCAAACGGTGATTCTTCTTTTGGCCAGGCAGTAAATGTGAGTATCTATTTTATCTTCACTACTATTTGCTTTCATATCTCAAGAAATAAAAGGAAAATGATCCAACTGCATGTACTGTACACTTACTCACTCTCTCACTTAGTGTCTATACCGCTTTATCCTGTATACAGGGTCATGGGGGCCTGAAGCCTATCCCAGGAGACTTACTGTAGGGCACGAGGTGGGGTACATCCTGGTCAGGTTGCCAATCCCTCGCATGGCACACACATTCACACAATCATTCATACACTACAGGCAATTTGGGAAAGACACTTAGCCTAATCGGCAGGTCTTTGGACTGAGGGAGGAAACCAGAATACCCTGAGGAAACCCACCAAGCAAAAAATGGGAATTGAGCCTGGCCAGGAATGGAACCTGGACACTGGAGGTGCAAGACGATTGTGCTAACTACTACACCACCATGCTGCCCTGCAGGTACATACAGCATATTAGTAATATTATACAGTATTATGTCATCCTAGAAATAATGGACAAGAAGCTATGGGAAAAACAAAAAACAAAAACATTTAGTTATATTCAGATTCTTGAAGGGAAATTATTATGCATAATGTATTATCAATAATATACATATAAATATACAGAATAAAATGTGTCCATCAATCCATCAATCCATCCATGCAGTTGTATACTGCTTATCGTGTGTTTAGTCATATAGAGCATGGATGTCCCATGGATAGAGTTCCCACCTATAACCGGCCACAAGCACTAACAATCGTACACTAATCCATGCATGGGTTTGGACTGTCAGGAACATCAGGTTATACAGAATTAAATAGAAGTTTGCATGTTCTCCCTGTGAGTTTGCATGTTCACCGGCAGGGAGAACATGGAAACTCCAAACACGCAGAATGGAGGTGGGATTTAAACCTGACATGTGTGGTGACAATACTAACCACTAAGCCACCAAAGCTTAATTATACGTTTTGTGGCCAGTTTATACACTAGGGCCACATTCAGAGTTGACAACTTATAGAAATTGATGTACTGTATAAACATTTTGTCAGTATTTTTTTTTCAGATTATGTAAATTAGCTTAATGTCATTTGTACCCGTGAGGTTGGCAGATTTTTAAAAATACAAATTCCATCTGCAAAATCCTCATTGTAAACACTTAACAGTGAATAAAGACCCTTTGTCTGAAAAATGGAAAAAAAATGAGAGTTGAATCATGAACCAACACTAGGTAAAGTCCCTTGGTTACTCTTTTTTTTTTCCTTAAGAAAAGTCTTCCATTGCTATATTTTCCAACTCTTCAAAAAAACTTCTCTTTATGGTGAAAAACCTTTCAACAAAGTAAAGTAAACCGAGATTAAGAAGTCTGGCATGAAGGCAAGCGTTCAGAGGCTGCAGTAAATCACACCTGCATGAAGGAGCGAGAGCAGCCAACCCCCCTCCAGCATCGGTCTATCCGCTCATGAATCTTGCCCCTCTATGAGACAATGAGCCTTGACGTCAAGATGAAGTGCAGGAGATTTATGCAGTGTCCTGGTCACTCAGCCCACGCCATCAATATAATGGCCCTTATTCTTCATTACATATGGTCAAATCTGATACACAAATTCCATCATCTTCATTTGACTGTTTCTTCTTGTGTGAGTATGCCTAATCAAACTCCATGTTAGTGTCATACCCCACATTCACTATAATATATACTGTAGTTTATTAGGGATAAGGTCAGAACCTTGTGATGGCTAATTTATGTGCGGAAATGCTTCCTTCCAGAACTAATCTTTGATGTACTGTATATGTGTCCTGGAATATGGTTTATATTGTCATTAAGGTCATTAGCTGACTTCATTTTATTGCCACAGATTCGTACTGCTTTTTTTATGGTGCAAAGTTGACAGTTCAGCGAGATCCTTCTGCAAAGTAGGTTATAATAATACTTTGGACCATTTTAAACCCAATAACAACTTCTTGGAAGTTTATTTGCCTGAAGCAGGCAAGTAACTCTCTCTTTTTTTTTTTTTTGGCCAGGTGGGTTCCATCGTGTCACCAACAGTAGATTGAGCTACAGTAAAGTAACTGTCATATGGATTTAGGTACAGGGCTTCATCAGGCTGTACCATTAATAAGAATTCAATTCAAAGAACTTTATTAATCCCAGATGGAAATTGCTTTTGGTTAGAACATTGGTGTCTTCATTTTCCTTTGTGGCCAACATACAGTACATTACCTTTAATGCAGTTATGTAATATATTGTAGCAAAGTCTCTAATTTGGGCAACTATATTATGACTTGGATTTGACAGTTAGTTAGCTATCTGAAGAGAAAGATTCATTTATATTAAGCAGCCTTAATAACAGTCTACGGTGCATTTGCCTCTGTTACTAAGCTGCACTCCAGCAATAAATGCTCTCCACCAATGTGGGTATCAATAAGAGACAATTAGACGCAGCCATTAAACATCTGGAACTGTACTTGTATGCAAGACACTGAAGGCTGCCAACATCTGTCGCATTTGGCCCATGCCCACTGCCAACTCTTTGACTTTGCACTTTGAAACAGTGAAGCCACTCATTCTTTCTCATCCATGGAAATGATTAGCAGAGTCGTCTTCTCGTTTATGTTTTCAATGACGTGTCACAGCAATGGAGGCTACCTTTTTTTTTGTAAAATTGTGGTACATTCCATCCACTTAATTTTCCTTGACATTCTATGATCACAGTAATGACCATGAGCTAGGAGAGCTAGAAAAAACATTTATCAACTTTGGTAGCTCAATGGTTAAGGCACTAGGCTGCTGATCAGAAGGTTGTGAGTTTAAATCCCAGCCTTGCCAATCAGAACATTTTAACTGAAAGCTGCACTGTAAAAAAAAAAAAAAAATCCTAATTTTATGGAAAATAACTTTAAAATGTTATAGTAGTTTTCCTTTTTTTTTTTAACTTCATACAAATCTCTGTAAAATTACAGACATTATCTGTAAATTACTAGGTCGACTGTTTTTAAAAAATATATTATTTCAATACTGAAAATGTATGTTTTTGTCACGTTCTGCTATGGTGTTGGACTGTGGGCTTGGTGTTGAGGCATAAATGCAGAGGGGATGCAGTGAAACAGAAAGAGTCTTTTAATAATGATCAAACAAACATGAACAAAACATGAACTAAGAGAGTTGGCTAAAATCATGGAGCATGCTAACAAACAAGAACTCAAAATACAAACAGACTCGGGATGACATGATCTAATACAGTACAGACCTGGGGATACTAACTGGACGAGACAAGACATACTAAACAGCCTAGAGGACTAAACACAAGGGACTATGCATGCAAGGGATAAACAAACACAAGACAGGCTTGGCTAGGTCTATTGGCTGAGCTGCACATTAGCTGCTAAGCTAGCTCATAGCTAATCAGACTAATGGCTACACCAGCCAGTAGCCTGAGACACAAGGGAATGAACAGACAAGGTACACAGCAGACTAGGTATGAAACAGACTAAGAACTCTAAAGGTTAGTGGCTAAAGAGTTTAGTACCTAAACAGACTAAGAGCTAAGCAGACAATGAGACTAGACAGACACGAAGACTAGACAGACTAAGATCTAGACATGTTAGTATCACCCTCATTAGTATTGAAACAGACTACTAGCTAAACATGCAATGGGGGTTACTTACACAAAAGGGTAAACACAAAAGGCTAATTCTCCTAGAAGCTAATCCTGCTAGGAGACACAGAGACAAAGAGACATAAACTAAATCAAAGCAAATACCAACTTAAAGAGCTCCAGAAACTAAATGCCAACTATAATGAAATCAAACTCAAACCAGAAGAAAACAAAACCCACATAACAGAAATTAATGCTCGACCCAGTTTCCCAGAACAAACAGGTATTTATAAAAGTGCTAATGAGCCTCCTCAGTTCAGGTGAGTATCCACGTCACCTGACCGAGGAGGCTTCTGGGAAACTGAGTCTAGGAACCAAAACTACAAAGTAAAAACACTGCCCTCTAGTGGGCAACCCTCACAGTACCCCCCCCTTAAAAACGCTCCTCCGGAGCGCTAACGGAGGTCCTGGGTACCCTTCCCCCATGTCCCGGGTCATTCCACCCGACTGCGACGCCGACGAGCAGGCTCCCCAAGGTGGGTGGGAGGGTGGGCGAGCTTGAATTGCCGCCGAAGCCAGGCACCGGGTGCAGCAGCGGCCTGCACCCGAGGCTGGGTGGCGGAGGCAGCAATGGCTCGTCCTCGGGGCTGAGCGGCGGTGAGCTCATGACGTCGTCGGGTGGTGGAGGCAGCACTGGGCCGATGCCGCAGGCCGGGCGGCGGAGGCAGTGCCGGATCGCTGGTGTAGGCCGGGCGTTGGAGGCAGTGCTGTGTCGCTCTTGCCGGTGGAGCGCTGCCTGCAGCACTGAGTCGCCCTCCAAGTCGGGCGGCCGATGCAGCACTGTTGTCCTCACGCCGGGCGGCCTCTGCAGTACTGTGGCCTCCTTTGACACCGGGTGGCGATGGAAGCACGCTCTCGAAGTCTGGCGGTGGCGGGTCGCTGTCACCGCTGTGAACGAAGCTAGAGAGCGTGGTGAGGGTTTTCCCTGGCGAGGTCCTGGCTGGGCTCTGGGGACATGGAGCCTCCCCTGAGGCGCGCTGGCGAAACTGGAGCCTCCCCTGAGGCGCGCTGGCGGAACTGGAGCCTCCACTGAGGCGCGCTGGCGGAACTGGAGCCTCCACTGAGGCCCGCTGGCGAAACTGGAGCCTCCACTGAGGCCCGCTGGCGAAACTGGAGCCTCCACTGAGGCCCGCTGGCGAAACTGGAGCCTCCACTGAGGCCCGCTGGCGAAACTGGAGCCTCCACTGAGGCCCGCTGGCGAAACTGGAGCCTCCACTGAGGCCCGCTGGCGAAACTGGAGCCTCCACTGAGGCCCCCTCACCTCCAGTTCAGTCCCCTTTTTTGACGTGGGGCAAGCTGATTATTCCTGGTCAGCTTGCCCAGGTGTTATAGTCCCAGCCCCCCCCCAAAATTTTCTCCCGGGGGGGCCCCTCTGCTATGCCTCTTGTTGGGTCGAGCATTCTGTCACGTTCTGCTATGGTGTTGGACTGTGGGCTTGGTGTTGAGGCATAAATGCAGAGGGGATGCAGTGAAACAGAAAGAGTCTTTTAATAATGATCAAACAAACATGAACAAAACATGAACTAAGAGATTTGGCTAAAATCATGGAGCATGCTAACAAACAAGAACTCAAAATACAAACAGACTCGGGATGACATGATCTAATACAGTACAGACCTGGGGATACTAACTGGACGAGACAAGACATACTAAACAGCCTAGAGGACTAAACACAAGGGACTATGCATGCAAGGGATAAACAAACACAAGACAGGCTTGGCTAGGTCTATTGGCTGAGCTGCACATTAGCTGCTAAGCTAGCTCATAGCTAATCAGACTAATGGCTACACCAGCCAGTAGCCTGAGACACAAGGGAATGAACAGACAAGGTACACAGCAGACTAGGTATGAAACAGACTAAGAACTCTAAAGGTTAGTGGCTAAAGAGTTTAGTACCTAAACAGACTAAGAGCTAAGCAGACAATGAGACTAGACAGACACGAAGACTAGACAGACTAAGATCTAGACATGTTAGTATCACCCTCATTAGTATTGAAACAGACTACTAGCTAAACATGCAATGGGGGTTACTTACACAAAAGGGTAAACACAAAAGGCTAATTCTCCTAGAAGCTAATCCTGCTAGGAGACACAGAGACAAAGAGACATAAACTAAATCAAAGCAAATACCAACTTAAAGAGCTCCAGAAACTAAATGCCAACTATAATGAAATCAAACTCAAACCAGAAGAAAACAAAACCCACATAACAGAAATTAATGCTCGACCCAGTTTCCCAGAACAAACAGGTATTTATAAAAGTGCTAATGAGCCTCCTCAGTTCAGGTGAGTATCCACGTCACCTGACCGAGGAGGCTTCTGGGAAACTGAGTCTAGGAACCAAAACTACAAAGTAAAAACACTGCCCTCTAGTGGGCAACCCTCACAGTTTTTTCAAATTTTTTAACAGTGAAAGTACCATATTATTTTTACTGTGTTTTTTCTGTTTTTGTAAATTACGTGTAACTTTATGTAAAATTACAATAATAAATTGTAATTAAATACAAAACTCATTAGATAAAGGTTTATGTCCATACTAAAAATTTATTGTTTTTCTTTGTAATTTTGAGGTAAATCATATTTTTATATTTTTAGTTTTATAATACTTTGACATTTTAGTTCTAGATACAAGTTTGGCATTTTTTCATGACTTTTTATGTGAAGAGAATTTAGGAGACTGATAATAAAAATATATATTATTTTTGTTTTGATGACATTTGTTCTGAAATATCACCATGGCAATCTAGCCATCAGCTTTCTTAATGCATGCCTGAATATTCTGACACAAGGATAATGTATGTACATTTACATTTAGGCATTTGGCAGACGCTCTTATCCAGAGCGACTTACATTTTTATCTCATTACACATCTGAGCAGTTGAGGGTTAAGGGCCTTGCTCAAGGGCCCAACAGTGGCAACTTGGTGGTTGTGGGGTTTGAACCTGGGATCTTCCGAACCGTAGTCCAATGCCTTAACCACTGAGCTACACCTGGCCTGTGTAGCTTATTTGCTGTGTAGCTTTTTTAAAGCAGCGCTTTAAGTTACATTTTGATATTTAGCTTGTATCAGGGTAACTATGGTGTTATTTTTGTACCAAAAACCTTAGCGAAAACTCCACGAACTCTCTGTCACAGCCAATCAGAAGATGGAGGCGGGAACATTCTAATCTTGTTTCTGATTGGCTGATCAGCCAGCCGGAGGCGGAGATATTCTAATTACCGCTTTATTATTAGCGTTTTTAAATAAGTGCGAGAGTGAGGGCATGACCTGATGCGAAATACGCCTACGTCATTGCTCAGGTATCAGACACAGACGTAACGTGATATGAACCAGCCAATGGGAAACAGGCGTCCTTCAAATTAAAATTTAGAGGAGTGAAGACACGCTGCTGAGCTACAGGTGAGGAGGGAATATTTCACAGGAATGTTTAAGTTTGTGAGAGAGAATGTTCCACTGTTATAGCACAATAGTCTAAATATTTAGTCCCCCCCCCCCCCCATTTTAGGATTTTCCTGTAATGCTATAAAACTGAACTTCTTTTTATTGTATTTTGCATCATACCTGTACTATACTGTGTCACAGTTCTACAGACTATTTTACAAATATTGTCATCTTGAGTTTGTGTTAACACTTTATTTAACATGTGTGTTCATAGGAATGTATGAAAAAAAATAGTTAAATATCAGGGTTTTTGTGTTATTGTTGAAGGTGTTTGATCTTCAATTTAGGAAAAATCTGTACATACGTAAGTGTTTCCCTGCTAAATGTCTAATGCTTTTGCTTTATCAAAGGTGTTTTATTGTAATAATTTTGGAAAAAACTGTAAAATAAAAACATTTTGCTGCTACACGTCTAGTGCTGTTTTAATGAATGTGTTAAATCGTATACATTTTGGTAAAAATCTGTAAAATAATGGTGTTTCACTGCTAAACTTATAGTGCTATTGCTTTATTGAAAGTCTTTAATTGTATAAATGTTGCAAAAATCTGTAAAATAACAGTGTTTCACTGCTAAACTTCTAGTGCTGTTAATTTAATGAAGGTGTTTAATTGCATAAATTTAGGGAAAAACTGTAAAATAATGGTATAAATTACCTTAAAAAGATAAAATAAAATTTTCTGTAAATTTAATGTTATATATTAAATTTAATATGAACTAGAGAATTTTATCTATACATTTTTTTATTATTTTTTGGGTTTTTCCAATTTTCTCCCCAATTTAGTCATGGCCAATTCCTCCCCGTCGCTAGGGGGGGCTACTACTACCACTCAGTTGGGAGGGCGAAGACTATCATGTGTTTCCTCCGAACCGCGTGACGTCAGCCGGGAATGTGCGCATCTTTTCGAACTGCTTGCTCACACACCGGAGTAACACACTCGGAGGAAAGCGCTAGCCGCTCCTTCTGCGTGCGCGAGCTCACAGACGCCCCTGATTGGCTGTAGAGACGTGATTAATGTGGGAGCACAAAGTACCTCTCATCCCTCCCCCCTGAGAGAGCTCAGCCAGTCAGCTCTCTCTATGCCTCCGGCTGTTAGAGGAAAACAGCATCACCCGCGGTTCGAACTGGCGATCTCCGGATGATAGGGCGAGCGTTTTACCACTGCGCCACTTGGAGGCCTGAAATAGAGTATTTTACCATAATTTTACGCTTTTTGTTTGGCAGCCGTTGCTGCCAGTCATTTGACCATTTTTTTGCTTTTTTTTTTTTTGATGGTAGGTGGATTGTCTACACAAAAGTCTCTGTATATGAATCTGTGATAGGCTGGTGTTCCATTCGCAATGTTGCCCTGACTTGCATCAGTGTTCCCAGGACAAGGCCTTGACCTAGATAATGTGTTTCATGATATTGAATGAAGCAATGAATAAGGTACCTCAAAGGCCAAATGGGTCAGGCTTTTTCTCGGGGGTGTGCAAGATGCTTCCCTGCCTAGATTGCTTCCTGCTTGGAATGCTGTCCGAGTGGTGTAGCGGATTAAATTGGAAATTGGAAAAGCAGTTGCCCCTGGATGCTATGTGCTGCACTGGCGTAGGAAGAAACTCTTTAAGAAGGTCCTAAAAGACTTTTATTCTTTCTCTTTTGAAGAAAATGGGTGTGGAGAATGAATATGGTCTCTGCTTTAGAACTCCAGTCTTGGGTCCTTGGGGTCTCCTTGGGGAGAGTAAACTCTCCTAGTTTCCTAACCTACTATAGGCATCCTTACTAGCTGAAAGCTTGAGGTCAGAGTTCAGATGGCATCCTCTTGTGTATCATTGCGGCAAGCTGTGAGAGGGCGCAAAGGGCCTGCTTTCAATTTAGTGCGCTGGAGGAAAATGAGGAGCCTCATATCTCAGTTTCTAGAACCCTATTTAGCTGGAGGGGATAGCCGGAATGGGCTGAGATAACCATGGGATTCACCGTGGTGCCTTTATAATTGTGGTGATGGGAATTCCACAGTGATTCTTTTGCGTTTTGTGCTGTCCCGAATGAATTTCTAGCTAACTGTTGTTATATTAAAATGCTGTAAGGTAAATGATTTTGACAACAGAATACACACAGTCTGCTCCCTGTACTCCAGCAATAATGAAAAGCTTATTGACTTGCCAAATCAAGCTATGGCAGTTTATTTATACAGAATAAAGTTAACGAAAAACAGATCTACTGAGAGATCAGCCTTCTCGTTTTTTTGGTTAAGGAAACAGGAAAACAAGCTGGCAGCCGGATATGCCATCTTCCCCAAAAGCCTTGGCGACTTTCCACAAAGCCTGCAGTCACAAGAGGGAGTTGAACACAGCGCAGCCAAGCAAGTTCATCTCTCTGACAAGCCCTGGAGTGTCACAGAGAGACAGCACATGAAAAATTTAAACACAATCGAAAGATATAACACACATACCTTTCTTCAATCCACCCCGACATACTGTATCTCTCCACCACCACCACCACAGGGATCTATTAGAGAGCCACAGTGTGTTTGATATGAAATACTATACAGCTTACACCAACCGGTAATGAGCGTGTGGCTGAAAGAACAACAATCCCACAATGATGCTTCAGTAAACTCTGCTTAGGCTTGTGAAATATCATACACTGACAAACATAACTCTCCCTGCAGACAGAGGGTTCACACATCGTTGAGGTAGGGAATGGACAATTAAAAAAGAAAAGATTGACTTTATTTTTGGAAAAATACCAAAGGTTGTTGGGTTTAGGTGGGTCTGTTTGGTAGAGCTCTGAGATTTATAGTTTAACACCTGGAATGGCTCCTGCGGGACCTCAGACAGTTTAGAAAATCAATCATTCCTTATACAAGCCATTCATTATACAAACTCTGTGATGCTCCTGAACAATGACCGTTAGTGCTTGACTATCAATATAGTTCAAATAACTTAAGAATTTGACATTTATTTTTTATGAAACTAATACTTAGATCATTGATGGAATTCGCAAATGTTTTACTGTGACAGGCTGCAAAGTGCCTAAATATACAATTAAAAAAAATTTTTGTTTCTGTAACAACCTCAGCAGCAACCTCATTTCCCCTCTCGTCTGTTCCAACCACTCAGCATTCAGCATCACCGAATTACTGGCCTGATCATCTGCACCTGTTTCTCACTGGTTCCTTAAATTAGATGTTTTTATTTTTAATGGTTGAATGATTCATAGGTCATTGTGTGGCTCAACAAATAAAAACATTCCTCTGAAACTGGGCAGGTACAGAGAATGGACTGAAAATAAGATTTTGTCCCAATTGAGAGCCAAAAAAAAAAATCTTTTAGGAAGCCTGGAGAAATATTCCTCAAGACTATGGAAAAAAAACATTATAAAGTCTGGCTATTTGGGATCCATGTATAAACTGATAATTACAAAGTCAGACACTGAACGTTTTTAAGGTGTAACATGACCAATAATGCATAACATAATGCTGTAGTTTTAGGTGATTAATTAGTTTTTCTCCATTCCTTATTTAAATACAGTAATGCATATTATGTACACCAGTAATACAAATAATGAGATATTATAACCCTTTTAGATGTTTCTTAAAATAAATTATTACTAGTCATTTTTTTAGCCTTCAAGTTTGAAGCACCTTCTAGTAATGCCCTTAATGCAAGCTTGTGTTAACAGAGTGGAAGAGCCCGTGTAATCGTTTCTTTTACATCCATTATGTTGCTAAATAGCATGGACAAGCTGTAAAAGACAAATAATGGATATCATTTATCTCCGGTCACGATCTACAAATGTCACCTTGGACACATCCGGAGTCCATATAGCAGTTAAAGAGACGCTCTATTGATGTCTTCAGTCTCCGTTGAAAGAATGTGAAAGAGTCAGTGATTACCTGGGTTCAGGTTATAGCTGCTTTGACTTACAATGTCAAGTCGTGGACACAAATCTGCCTCGCCAGCTTCTGACCTTTTGGACTGAGTACAGGTTTCATTTATCAGTGCAATAAAAATAGAAATCTCGATAGATTTTCTCCTTGGATGAGGAAATCAGGACGTTACGTGGCATTGCCTGTGACGGGATGGGCGGAACGGAGAGCTAAATCAAATCGCCCCAGCCCAAGGCCTCAAATATTCAAGTGCAGACACCCAGTCTTTTTTTATTCCCTTCTCTTGATTTCATACTTCATTTTATTCTACTTTTCCCTTGGTCTCTCTCTCTCTCTCTTTCTTATTTTACACATATTTTATATCGATTTTTGTTTTTTACTTGATTTACAGTATCTAACATGTGCTGGTGTCTCTCAGTGATTGCAAATCTCTTTCTTAATTTTCTTTCTCTGCTTGAAACTCCTCAATGAGCTCCCAAGCGGTGACGAGTGCACACCAGGAATCTAGCTAGGAGGCGCATTTGTCAAGTCTAATGCACATCCGTCCAATCAGACAGGTAATGAATATGATAATAGGAGACGTAAAGGCTGAAAGAGTGAGAGAAGAAGAGTGGGATAAGGGGAGGTATAAGGCTTTAGGCAAGACTGCATAAATCGAAACAGAAAAAGGAAAAAGGCTCTTGGGATATCAAATGGAAAGGGAGACTGTGGAGTTGAAATACACGACCTGTTTAGATGAATGCCTCCTGTTGTGATTTCAAAGGACTTTTTAGAAGCTGCTGCAGTGTGTGTGTTGGGGGTCTTATGTTCCTGTTCAATCCTTCTTTGAATATTAACGTTACAACTACTAATACTGTTGTTGCTGCTGTTGTTGTTGTTGTTTTTGTTCTTGTTTCATTATTATAATGACCTCATTACAATTATTCCCCACTAACAGTGAAAGTCTGGACAGATAAGTTAATGCTTGGGTTTCTGTCTGTAATATAAACAGTAGTTTTTTTTAAGGGTGGCACGGTGGTGTAGTGGTTAGCACTGTCACCTTGCACCTCCAGGGTCTGGGTTCAAGTCCCGTCTCTGTGTGCATGGAGCTTGCTCCATGGAGTACTCCGGTTTCCTCCCACAGTCCAATGATATGCAGGTTAGGCTAACAGGCGTTCCCAAATTGCCTGTAGTGTGTGTGTGCCCTGCGATGGATTGGCACCCTGTCCTGGGTGTACCCTGCCTCGTGCCCAAAGTCTCATGGAGTAGGCTCCAGGTCCCCGTGACTCTGAATACAGGATAAAGCGGTATAGAAGATGAGTGAGTGTGTTTTTTCTAGTGACAGGCCACAAAAGGTCTAAAGATACAATTAAAAAATTGGTTGTTTATGTAATAACATCAGCAGCAACCTCATTTCCCCTCTCGTCTGTTCCAACCATTCACCAGCATCACCAGTATATTGATTACTGGCCTCATCATCTGTCTTCATCAATGTTTCTCATTGGTTCATGACTTAAGTTAGGTGTCTTTTTATGCTTGAATGATTCATAGGCCACTGTGTGGCTTGCTTGACTATTTCTTTAGAAGCTGCTGGTGTGTGTGTGTGTGTGTGTGTGTGTGTGTGTGTGTGTGTGTGTGTGTGTGTGTGTGTGGTGTGTGGTGTGTTAGTGTATGTATTGGGGGGTTCATGTTGCTGTTCAATCCTTCTTTAAATATTGACTTTTTACAACTATTACCATTGTTGTTGTTGTCGTCATTATCATTATGACCATATCACAATTATGCCCCATTTACAGTGAAGGTCTTCAGGACATATACAGTGGTGTGAAAAACTATTTGCCCCCCTCCTGATTTTTTATTCTTTTGCATGTTTGTCACACAAAATGTTTCTGATCATCAAACACATTTAACTATTAGTCAAAGATAACACAAGTAAACACAAAATGCAGTTTTTAAATGAGGGGTTTTATTATTTAGGGAGAAAAAAAATCCAAACCTACATTGTGAAAAAGTAATTGCCCCCTGAACCTAATAACTGGTTGGGCCACCCTTAGCAGCAATAACTGCAATCAAGCGTTTGCGATAACTTGCAACGAGTCTTTTACAGCGCTCTGGAGGAATTTTGGCCCACTCATCTTTGCAGAATTGTTGTAATTCAGCTTTATTTGAGGGTTTTTTAGCATGAAGCGCCTTTTTAAGGTCATGCCACAACATCTCAATAGGATTCAGGTCAGGACTTTGACTAGGCCACTCCAAAGTCTTCATTTTGTTTTTCTTCAGCCATTCAGAGGTGGATTTGCTGGTGTGTTTTGGGTCATTGTCCTGCTGCAGCACCCAAGATCGCTTCAGCTTGAGTTGACGAACAGATGGCCGGACATTCTCCTTCAGGATTTTTTGGTAGACAGTAGAATTCATGGTTCCATCTATCACAGCAAGCCTTCCAGGTCCTGAAGCAGCAAAACAACCCCAGACCATCACACTACCACCACCATATTTTACTGTTGGTATGATGTTCTTTTTCTGAAATGCCGTGTTACTTTTACGCCAGATGTAACGGGACACGCACCTTCCAAAAACTTCAACGTTTGTCTCGCCACAAGGTATTTTCCCAAAAGTCTTGGCAATCATTGAGATGTTTTTTAGCAAAATTGAGACGAGACTTAATGTTCTTTTTGCTTAAAAGTGGTTTGTGCCTTGGAAATCTGCCATGCAGGCCATTTTTGCCCAGTCTCTTTCTTATGGTGGAGTCGTGAACACTGACCTTAATTGAGGCAAGTGAGGCCTGCAGTTCTTTAGATGTTGTCCTGGGGTCTTTTGTGGCCTCTCGGATGAGTTGTCTCTGCGCTCTTGGGGGAATTTTGGTCGGCCGGCCACTCCTGTTAACACTCAAGTTATCGCAAACGCTTGATTGCAGTTATTGCTGCTAAGGGTGGCCCAACCAGTTATTAGGTTCAGGGGGCAATTACTTTTTCACACAGGGCCATGTAGGTTTGGATTTTTTTTCTCCCTTAATAACGTAAACCTTCATTTAAAAACTGCATTCTGTGTTCAATTATGTTATCTTTGACTAATAGTTAACGGTTTTTGATGAGCAGAAACATTTAAGTGTGACAAACATGCAAAAGAATAAGAAATCAGGAAGGGTGCAAATAGTTTTTCACACCACTGTATATTTTATATTTTGTTCTTATTTTATATACAGTAGCTACATTTTCTGTAGCTAAAGTTTTTCTATATTTTATTTCTTATTTTATTCCATATTTTATTTCTTATTGAATCTTCACGGGCGGCCATATAAGCATTTCACTGAATATCATACTGGGTATGTAACAAATAACATTTTTATTTGATGAGTGCAATATGTCATGGCTGGTGAATAAATCTGTTTCTGCATCCATTGTTTACTTATCTCCCTTTACATACCTCAAATAAGCTACTTGGTCTTACTGTATGGCTTGTGCAATAATGTCTGGCTCTCTATTTATCATTTAAATTTTGTACACGTGTTTAACATCTTTCTTGTACCATGATCGGTCTGTCTGACTGCATTTAGTTATAATATATATTTTTTAAAGTTATTATTTGCAGTTATCATTAACTAAATTATTATTTTAGTTATATTAGTTTTATATATATACTGTATATAGAATGGAAATAAAGACTTCTTCAGTATCTCAGCTTACCGTAGATACTATTGTATTATACCTAGGAAGGTAAACCAATGATACTAGCAGTTAGCCATTTCTACACACTCATGTAGGTCAAAACGCAATAATAAAAACATATTAATTAATTCCAACCTAGCTTTTATCTGAGGCTCCAAGCAGCAGATAGCTTGATGTGAACAGAACGGTCGTGCTCCTCAGCTCACAACATGTAATAGCTCCAGGCTGCTTTGTCACTTGCACAAGTCAACTCTCTGTTCATGGAAATACTATGACAGAGAAAGTCTTCGAATATGTGAAACTATAAGAAGAGACTGAGTATAATTGGGTCTGCAGGGATTTCGATGGAACAGCAGGCACAAATGAGCTCAGTAGAGAATAAGCACATATGCTGAGCTGTTTGAACGACACTGAGTTTTCCACATTTTGACACGGTTGACAGTCACTGTAAACAGGCAGCAGAGATATGATCCTGTAGATTCCTAACTCTGGAATTAAAACTGCAGAGGTGTTATAGGTGTATAATAGTCAGATATACAGAACTGTGACTCTGGTTTTATTATATTATTATTATTATTATTATTATTATTATTATTAGCTCCAACTAGGATATTGCTAAATTGCTATCAAGGATATTAATAAGTCAAAAGGCATAAAGTCAAACTGTACACGAGAATCTGTCTTCATGTCAATTTAAAGAACTTCTGTCATATAGAACTTTCACCTGCACAACACACAATATGTTATATCATTTCTATCTCTTATCACCCAAATGAGGATGGGTTCCCTGTTGAGTCTGGTTCCTCTCAAGGTTTCTTCCTAATGCCATCTCAGGGAGTTTTTCCTTGCCACCGTCGCCGTCACCCTTGGCTTGCTCATCAGAGACATTTCATTCATCATTCATTCGTCTCATTATTATCTAGACACATTTTTCTCACACATACACTTCCATAAATTTTCTTTTCTAAAAAAAAAAAATTCTTTCATTTTTTGTACATTTTCTTTCATTTTTGTGAAGCTGCTTTGAGACAATGACCATTGTTAAAAGCGCTATATGAATAAAATTGAACTGAATTGAATTGAAATCTCCTGGGTGAAATGTCTTACCACAAATTATTCCACAATGTTGTCAGAAACTGTTGAATAATGTTCTATAACATATAACTCTGAGCACTACTGTAGTTCCAGCTGCTACATAAATCTCCTGTGTCACTGCTTTGTAACAGCCACAGCTGTACTTGTTTCCCTTTAGTTCTCCAATAGGAAGAAAATACTTGGGGGTGTGCTGTTAAAGGAAAATAATCAACTCACTTTAAGGTAAATCATGATACAGAAAGTAATTATTAATAAACATTAGGCCTACTAAATAACAATACACAGCATTATTATTATTATTATTATTATTATTATTATTATAGTGTGAGAATATATGTGGTGTGTGCGCGTGTGTGTATTTGGGGAAACTTATTATAGATTTAATTATTATGCATTATTAAATATTAGGTACTGCTCTAAATAATTCGAAGTGGTATTAAAGTTTTTAGATTAGCTCTGTTTTTACAAGAATGTACTTTATTATAATAATGTACTTAATAATGTACTTATTACTTATTATTACTTCACCAACAATCATCATGCACAAGTTGCTGATTAGCTTGATTAAGGTCTCACTGATCTCCTGTCATCTTTCAGTGAAGCACTCTTGAATTGCTTATGCCACTCAAAACACCTACAATGACTCATGATGTCTTTTAGCACACTGACTTATGATGGTCAGCGCTCCCTGTGCAGCCTTGTGCTGTCATCTGTTGGCGTGTAATAAAACTGGTCTTGAAACTTTTTGATACTTCTGTTGAATTGAAAACTTATCTAACAAATGGTAATATTCCTGCAACAAGTTCCTTTGTATTTAAAATAAATAAAGTATGGGTGCGACGGCATGGTGGTGTAGTGGTCAGCACTGTTGCTTGCACCCCCATGGTCGGGGTTTGATTCCCGCCTCACATCTGTGTGCGAGGAGTTTGCATGTTCCTCCCGCGCTTGGCATCCCTAAGTCTCCTAAGATAGAAGGCTGCAGGTCCATCGCAACCCTGAATATGGTATAAAGTGGTATAAACCATGAGTGATTGAGAAATAATGTATTTGTCTTCATTGTAAATAAATTACCCATACCTGTAAACTCTCCATTATTGAGTTTAGTGGGTGGAGTCATGAGAATGTTACTTAGTTTTGAATCTCTTCATTTTATTCCAACTGTCTTTTATTTAGTGTCAGAACCTATGATATCTACTTAATAAATAAAAATAAATTGTGTATACTGTATACTGTAGAAGGCTGCAGCTTGTAGTTATCAAGTGGAAAAGTACCAATTAGGGTTTGATTCCAAAAGAAATTCTCACTATTAATAAGTGGAAAGAATATAAAACAACCACACATTCTCATTGTGGAAGCCAACTAGCAAAAGTCAGTGAGACATTAAAGCTTGAATTATCAGGTTATCAATATTCTGGACTTGGATTGCGCAATATTCCATATATTTCATAAGGGTGAATGTATTAAGGAGACAGGGTTGTAGTACTGAATTCTATATTTATGTAATTATATTTCCAGGCATTTGGCAGATTATACATCTTATACATCTGAGCTTGCTCAAGGGCCCAACATTGGCATGATGGTCCTGCTGGGGTTTGAGTCTGGGACCTTCCAGTCAGTAGTTCAATACCTTGACCACTTCAGGCATGAAGCAGGGTACGCCCTAGACAGGGTGCACAGACATGCATTCACCAATATGGGCATTCAATTAGTCTACTCTGCATGTCTTTGGATTGTGGGGGGAAAACAAAGAGGAAACCCACAAAGCACGAGAAGAAGATGCCAACTCCATTCATACTGTATATACTGTAGACCTCGAGACAGGAGTCGAACCATCGACCCTGGAGGCTCAATGCTACCATGCTTTGTACACACATTAATGTAAAAAAAAAAATGGTATTAATAATAATAATGTGTGTTACGATTGTGCTTATAGATTTTAAAAGTTTTACTATTTTAAGTTAAATTTCTAAAACATGAGCACAGGACTCTTACTTTTACCTAATACATACATTCACAGAAGACAACAGCTGTAATTATATTATCACCATTTGGAACCATAATTGATCCTCTGATTTTGAAAGACTTGTGTACACCACCCACTCACTTTTTTCTCTCACACTCATGTACACTTTGCTTGTCAAAAATAAATGACACTAACATACTGTAAGAAAGAGGACAAGAAAAGACATAAGCAACAAGCTCAATTGGCATGCTGTAGTCTTGACAACACAACAAACGTTACAGCAGCGCAGTGACCTCCATTATCTCATCAAAATAATAATAAAAAATAAAACGCCATATGCTGAGTATAATTATTCCTGTTGGATCACTAGAAATCACAGAGTAGACAAAGAACCATTATATCAGTGGGCACAGATTAGGTGTTTATTTTTTGAATCACCGTGTGAAAGAAGTCCAGGAGATGGACCTAATCTGTTATTACCCATCAGATCTTTAGTCTAATTAGCCAGATTGAATATTGACACATGCGAATAGCAGTGGGCTAAGAGCTGTTATTAATACCAAAGTACAAGCTAATACATGCATCAAGACTCAATAAGGCAGAATGCAAGAGAATTCCAAAGCCCATGGCCAACGTTGCCAGACAGCGGTGCCAAGCCTTCATATATGCAAAATTAAAAAATAATCTACAGTACAGTATGTACACATTAATCCACTTACTGTCTTTTGGAGGTGAGAGGAAACTGGAGAACCCAGATGAAACCCATTCAGACATGAGGAGAACATGTGACACAGTAACACAAGCTCAGGAATGAGATCTTGAAGACACTGAAGCTTTCAGGAACATAACATTCCATTTATGATGAATTGTACACCACCAAACTCCAATCTTAAAATACAAGATGTTTAACTTTACGCATATCCAATGTTAGCAAGGTGGACGGTTAATATGAGCTAGCTACCTAAAAGAAACCCAGATTGATTTTTTTTTTTTTAATGACACAGCTGTGGAGGACAAACACGTACAGGTATGGGGATTACAAGTTTGAATTCATACCAACAAATGTGCAAAAGCAATGAGAAATTGGTCAAGGCTTTGAGGACAGAAAGAAAAATAGCAGCCAAGAAAGACATAAAGGAAGTAATTAAATGAGTTCCTATGAAGTACTAAGATCAGATATGGGAAGATGCAGTTAAAAAAAAGATAAATTATTAAAATGAGATAGCATGTTCTCCCCGTGCTTGGTGGGTTTCCTCCGGGTTCTCCGGTTTCCTCCCACAGTCCAAAGATATGCAGGTTAGGCTAATTGGCGTTCCTAAATTGCCCGTAGTGTGTGATTGGGTGTGTGAGTGTGTGTATGTGTGTGTGCCCTGCGATGGATTGGCACCCTGTCCAAGTCTCCTGGGATAGGCTCCAGGCCCCCCGCGACCCTGAACACAGGATTAAGCGGTATAGAAAATGAATGAATGAATGACTGAATGAATAAAATGAGATAAATAACGACTGTATCTGTCGCATGATTTGCTAACATTTTCTATGGAGGCCATATTATTGAATTCACTATGAATATATTTATATTATTTTCATAAGCCATTATACACATTATTATTGTTTCAGAAAATGCAATATACTATATTTATTTTGCCCAGGTGATAAAATGATGTACACAAATCAGCCATTTCATTAACATAACCACCATGCGAAATGCAAAGAATTGATCATCAATTACATTACTAGTCAAAAGTTGGATCATACCTTCTAATTCTATGGTCTTGCCTAATAAAAAAAAAATTTCTACACAGTTGATATTGAGATGTATCTACTTCATATGATCTGTAAATCCTTCATAACGGCTCTAATCTGAGGTGCTGTTTGTTAATTGGTGATTTCTGAGGCTGATAACTCTAAATGAACTTCTCGTCTGCAGCAGATGTAAGTTTTGGTCTTCATGAGACTATTCATGAGATTTCATCATGGTGTTTGATGGGTGTTGCAATTTCACTTGCCAATATTGTTCTTGCAGGAATTATTTCAGAACAGCTGACTTTCATGTCTTCTAATAATAACTGACTGTTAAATAACTGTTTTTGTGTTACCGCATGCCATAGATTTGAATTCTCCAATATCTAGAATGCAGAAAATAAGTCACAAAATGGTGATGACAGATTCATAACAGCAACCTAAAAATTGTCCATAGGCTCTAAACAGGACAAAGAATATAGCTATGTTGCTAGCTAACCTTAACTGATGAAATGAAAAGGCAGTGAAAAAGTATCTACTTTTGGAACCACTAAAAAGGGAACAGCAAGGGAAAACACTGTACAGTGGTTACAAAATCGGAGCGTCGTATGTAACGTCGCCGCCGCATTACGGGATGTGCATTTGCTGTGCATTTGCTGGCTTTTACCACTGAGTGGCGCTATATAACTACAGACTGACGCCTCATGCCTTAGTTCATTCTCTGCCTCAATAATACACGTAATAGCCGATAACATCAAGTGAAACACTGTAGTTGACCGAATTCATAATCACAGTACTATAATTACAGTACAAATGTAGAATTCAAATTAAATCAAATCTTATTAAGATCAAATTTAAGCACAATAAATATTAACACAGTGAGCCTTTAGATTTTATCACGTGTAATTAGAAAAGAAGTGTGTAGGGTTTTATTTAAATATACATTTCTAAACCAATAAGATCAAATAACACCAAGTTATTATTATAATAGGTGTTACGAGTCCCGCAATAACTGTCCCTAGGTTCCATAGGTTCTCTCCATCCTTAAACAAATAGCACTAGAGCTTTGATTATAATACACATTATATCAAACATTTGAAGGACACCCTAAAACATTACATACCGAACTACCAAGCAGTTCAAAATGCCCCTTACAGATCTCAAGAACCCTCTGTTTTTTGATGCTTCAAACACTGAATACTGTATCTCTGGTGCATACGTAGTAATAAAACAATACTCTGTGCCTTCATTTAATGACATGCTAGGGACCTTTTATTAAATTTTAGCAGGTCATCAGGGAAATCCTCAAAAAAGACTTGAGTGGTCAGTAACTACATACACGTAGCAAAAAATTTGAGAAATATAAATCCTTCACTCAAGGGCTTAAAAGTGTCAGGTTGTTCATGCTGAGGTTTGGCACTCTCACGTTTCCCTAGTGGAAGGAGTGGCCCATTCGAGCGCTGTATGACGAGGCTGGTGAGTTGGAAGTTTTTGTTTAGTTTTATGCTCTCCCAGCCCACTGGGTCCGCACTTGAGCTCGACATACTGTAGCTCCAAACTATTCAGCGGCCCTCCAATTTAGAAAACATAGTAGAATTATTGAATTGTTGATGTGTCTATTCCCTATTAAAAGATATGTGCCTTTATAAAAGTGTGCCAAGTGTGTCTGCACAGTGCCCATGCCAAGTTAAGTCCCTGCTTCCATGCCAAGCACCATCACAGCCTTTCCACCAACCTCCCACTCAGCTCCTATGCTCGGTTCAACTATTACACCACTCTCCAGCCACAAGGCCTTAGGGTGAACTCAGTATTCGGTCAGTATTGGACAGTGGAGTGCCTATCCTGGACCACATTAACGGTGCTTCAAGAAACAAGTCCTATGAGGCATGTTTTGGTTTCCTTTTTCTGCTCTTCGTGATTTTAAGACTTGACTTCTAGGACCTGCATGTTTATGTATTTACTGTAATATTTTCCTGTTTGTTCTTTTTTGGTCCGGGTGTCATCGGTTCATTCATCTTCTATGCCACTTATCCTTTATACAGGGTTGGGCGGCCTGGAGCTTATCCCAGTAGACATGGGGCATGAGCTGGTGTACACCCTGGACATGTTGTCAATCCATTGCAGGGCATACACACTCACACACATACAATGCCAAATAACCTAATCTGTATGTCATCGGACTGTGGGAGGAAACCGGAGTATTTCCTATCCTATTAGTATCCTATAAGTATCCTATTAGGTGGAGGGAACCCACCAAGCACGGGGAGAACATGCAAACTCCATGCACACAGACCCAAGACAGGAATCAAATCCTAGACCAGGGGTACTCAAATATAAATTTGAAAGGTCCACTTACCAAATTTCTATTCAGTCCGAGGTCCGGAAAAATTACAGTCCAATTTCAAATAGAGAACTACAAAAAAAAAGTCAAACCCAAAATTTTCGAACACTACCCAAAATTGACATGGTAGTCCTTTTAGTGTGAAAGGTGACATCATCTTTGTCTCACCAGTTGTTTGAATTATACATAAAAGGTGTGAGGACCAGGTGGAGGCGCTGATGTAAATGTTCATTGGTGATGGAGCTGCGTTATGTGTTTTTCACCCCATGCTCATAGCTGAAACGGCAGATTCACAACAGTACGTTGAGGAAAACAGTGTGAGAATTTGAAGGGCCATTTTCTGCAGGACAGGAACACCTGCTGCAGTAACCATCTGTGTCCAGAATGTGACCACTTTTGATTGCTAGATTAAGCACATTGGTTTTCTGCTTCCCACGGGGAGCACGAATGTATATTTTAAATTCGCTGCTTTCAAAATCAACTTATTTCAAGCTTTGAGCAGGACATTAGGATATTAAGGACATATTATAATAAACAGAATGAGTAGCTCACCTCTTATATCTACCAGTCTGAGTCGTTCATTCTTTTGAATCTACTGCACCGCATAGCGCCTATGGGAGTCACGTGACAAAGGACCGAACAACTCGAGACTTGACGATTCGTTGAGAACCGTTCAATACATGGCCTACGGAGAGTTTGCGATGATTTGCGCATGCTCGCCCAGTAAAAAATGAACATATATTATAATATAAATCTTAACAACAGCATTTGTCCATCTGTACTAAACTAATAACTGAAGTGCAAGTTAAATGTGACAAATCAAACAATGATAATGGTATTGGTATAATGTCAGACATGTCAGACATGACGAATGAAGTACATACATTCAGCACCTTGTTAACAAATTTGCACAAATGGAGCTAATTTATTATAAAAAAAATTTACAGGGTATTGTATGTACTGTATTATAAACACTACTTAAAATGCATTCTGTTAAAGCTTAATGTTTTTCATGGTTAATGTTTACTTATACCAATGTGTATAATGACTTATGAATGCATCATTACCTACAGTATGATTGTATTCATCTTCTGTGATACATTCAGTACTGTATCATATAATGTATTATGCAGAATTGTACCCACCACCTTGGTTCAAAAAGAAATAAAAACCTGCATTGATACTGCAATAGCAATAAAAACTGTATCATCTGCGGTGTAGTAGCTGTTTTTAATAGACGCTATTTAAAGGCCAAGCGGCAGCATTCATTAGCTGTGTACCTCCAAAACCTCCAAGTTAAACTGAACACAACACACATAAAGCAAAAGGCTTAAAATAGCTCTGAGCCAGAAGCACGCATTTTACTTCTTCAGGCTGTTTACTGTACCTTTTCTTTTTTAAGTCTGACCTTGCAGACAGAAGGGGAATGGTGTGAATGTGCGTGTTGACTTCTGGACATTTAGCATCACCTAGAATGTGTAGCTAGAGAGAGAGAGAGAGAGAGTGTGTGTGTGTGTGTGTGTGTGTGTGTGTGTGTGTGTGTGTGTGTGTGTGTGTGTGTGTGTGTGTGCATTCTTACTTGCCAATATGTGGCATCTTGGGACACGGACACATACGGCTGTGTGTGTAGGTCAGGCATGAGTGGAGCCTGGGCAAAGGCAAGGGTTTGCTGGTAAAAATAGCTGACCTCCCTCGCTCTGCAGCCTTTAACACTTCCTCTAATATGAGTAAACACATAGAGCTCAAGCTCTGGGCAATCAGATAGGAGCGCTAACTCCAACCACACGCTCTGCTCTCTGCTCTTTTTTACTTTGTGTTCACAGCTAGTTTGTGCTCAGCTCCTACTACAACTGACTCAAAATGAGAGAATATGTTTTAGTGCTAGCGGTAGACGGAGTACAATGAGAGAGTAGTTACAGGAGTAGCATTTCCTACTAGCATCACCTTCTTGGAACAATCAGTCTGAATTAATACAACTGTTACAGTATATATTGTGATCAGCCATAACATTATGTCCACCTGCCGAATGTTAAGAACTGTACGTAGGTCCCCTTTTGCCGCCATAGCAGCAGTGATGGACTAATAACCTTTAGTTAACCTCATTAGCTTTTTCATCAATTTGATCTACGCTAGCACTTCTATTGGATTGGATTACACGGGCCAGCCTTCACTCCCCATGTGCATCGGTGAACCTTGGCCAACCATGATCCTGTTGCCGGTTGGTTTTTTTCTGACCACTGCGGACAAGAAACATCCCACAAGAGCTGCAGTTTTGGAGTTGCTCCGACCCAGCCCTCTAGCCATTACAATATGGACCTTTTCAAGTCACTCAAATCCTTCGTTTGACCATTTTTTCTGCTTCCAACTCAACTTCAGGGGGGAAAAAAAGTTTTTTTGCTTTCTAATATATCCCACCCACTTCCAGCCGCAATTATAACGAGATATTGAAAATGTAGCTACTGTGAGAAGGGCCAAGTTTTAATGGCTAGACAACTGAGTCAAAGCAACTCCAAAACTACAGCTCTTGTGGGATCTTCCTGGTCTGCAGTGATCAGGACATACCAAAAGTGATCCAAGGAAGGAAAACTGGACTGGCAACGAGGTCATAAGTGGTCAAGGCTCATTGATGCACATGAGGAGTAAATAATCCATTAGAAGCTCTAGTATAGGCCTAACTGAGAAAAATGTTAATGCTGGTTCCAATAGAAAGGTGTCAGAACACACTGTGCATCACTGTGGGCGCCTAGTCAATATTTAGGCAGGCGGTCATAATGTTATGGCTGATCAGTGTATGTTTAATACATTTAATTTTGCTCCGTATTATCTTTAATAATCTTCAGGTAAGATTCTCTGATGCCTTAGAGAAACACAGACAAGCACCTTGTCTGCTACAATAAAAGTGGCCAATTAAAGCTTTGACGCCATTCTGCACTGCTAGGACGAATGCCGATATAGCTGATTTCTGGGTATCTATGTAAAAGTTTTATGATATTTAAGATTATGAGAGTAACCGAATGTAGCTTGTTCATGTACTGTCCAGCATTCCTTTAATACAGAAGTTATTCTGCGCTCTGCTTAACTTGTCTCCTAATACAAAAGTACCTTCCTGCTCACCGGTTATCTCCACTTTGTTGTATAATATTGCGATGCAATGCTTTTATGAATGACATCATGGGACATACTGCATAATTGTGCAACTTTAAAGGCCTCGTTGATTTTATTAAACTCAGTGCTGGATTTCTTGGGTGTTGCACAAGCCAGTTATTGTGACATCTCTCATGCCTGCTGATAAACCCAAAATTTATCTGTAGACATGGTAGCGGTACTAAATCACAGCTCTCAGGTGTGTAAAATAAAATGCGAACACACAAGGATTTTATTTTAGTCTGATTTATTGACATCTTGTCTGCATTTTGAACTCGAGAGTTAAGATAGTTGTGAAATACCAGGAAACTCTACAATGAAGCAATATAAGCTGGGCCCCAAATAGCCTGTCTGCATGAGGGAGCATCTGGAAATTCACAGATTATTCAAAGTCTGTGAAATAAATAAAATATTTCAATAAATATATTATATAATTACATTAACTGAAATAATAATAAAGGAAAATCTAACTTTTGTTTCATAGCAATAAAAATGGCAATTATAGAACTAAGAAGCAGTCAGTAATACCACAAATGACCCCACAGGTCAATAAATTGCAGCTTTTAGGATTGTAGACCAAAGCATATAGATATACAGTTTTGCTGATATCAAAGAAATCAAAAGCAAGACAGACGATAAAACATAAATTCAATCATTTGAGCAGGTGGTATCTTTCTGAATATGTGGATTCTACACCAATCAGTCATAATCATTAATATTACAATCACCTACTGTAGGTTTTGGATTCCATTTGTGCTCTGGCTCCTCTGGCCCATCATGGATTGGATTTGTTTGTCTGGTGCACTCCATGGATGTGTGATCGAATTAGGATCTGGCCCCTTGAGGCATGGCTCCAAAGGGCCTCTGGGGGTGTGCTGTGGTGTCTGGAACCAGGATGTTGCCAGTGCGATCTTTGGGTTCTATGGGTTGATTAGTGAGGCCTTTGTTGATCGGATGTGTTTATCATGATCGGTTTGGGATTTGGCACTTTGGGGCATGGCTCCGAAGGTGCACCCTTGCATCCGTTGGGTGCAGTGGGTTGGGTGGTGAGGTCTCGGACTTGTTTGTCTGGTGCATACCGTGGATGTGCGATTGAATTTGGGATCTCCATGCATTATGAGCTGTGGTGCCTTCCTATCATAGCAAGCATTTTCTTTTTTCTGCAATTTGTACTGCATTGGTGCTTCAGTGGGATCAGACCAGCTATGGTAGCCTTTGGTCCTCACAGGAATGGGTGAGGCTTGGGTACCCATGATCGATGATTTTCACTTCACCTGACGATGGTGTTTTAGTGATCAGTGTATATATGGTACAAGTCCAAGAGGTTCAGTTAGGAGAAATTACATCTTAAATGATTTCCTATTTGTTCAGGTTGCCGAGTGTTTTTATTACTGTTCAAGTCCTGTCTCCTATTACTGGTCTGTTTCCTGATTTTGCTTATGTGTTCTGTAAAGCCCGTAATTAGTTTCTCTTGATATACCCTTGATGTACCCATTTTCTGAGACTTGTTTTCTGCTTTGATGCTTCTTGACAGTTCTATGACCTCCAATCTGGACCATAAAGTTTATTCTTACCCAACTGTCCATAATAAAACACATGCTGAGTATAGAGGCTTGTGACTTGCCTTTAACTACTGCATGTTACAGACATTTAATTTTAAAGGAAAGGCTGGGCTAGGACACAAAATGTAGGCAAAAGCAGTGATAGTTGAGCCAGGAGCTGCAATTCTCCTGAACATGTAAGAACATGTGACAGTTGCTCAGTAGAATACAGTCTGACATCTGTGGTATTCCTATTGGATTTAAATATATCATCCCTTGGAATATGGTCTGATTTCTATGGGGCTTGCAATAGATTTCTGTGGGTTACCATTTACAAGCAAAGTATCACATGATCTATAAGTTTCAAAGACACTATTATTTTCCATTTCTAATCCATGGACCTCCAGCGGGATCCCATGAGAATCTTTCAAAAGGACACACTGACAATAATTTCTTTATTTCTATATCTATTACCTGTAGGAACTCATCTCAAACTTTTGCGAACCTTTCAGCTGTCAGAACATAACTGTCACTATCTTACAGTCCTGTGGCTTGGGTAATTGGATTCTTTGGTAAGTGGTTTCCTGTTGTGAATGTCTTTTTTGATGAAAGCGCTGCCACTTTGTGCCCATGCATGCTCAGTTGGATAAAAAGTGCACCAGTAGAAATGAGGCCTGCTTAACTAGACGTGGTGAGATTCAATCCTGTCTATGGTGCCATAGAACTAATTACTGTCCCACTGTGGTGTCAGCCCTAACAGTATGCTGATATGACTCCCTACAGATGGAGAATGGATTTTATTGGATATGGTCTTTATCTTGAGATTTGTGGCATTTCAAAGGAAACCAGGCATGACTACTAGAGAAGGGGGACCAATTAAGGGATTTGGCATGTGATGCAGAATGAACATGGACATGTGAAGTTAACATCTGCCGTGGTTAACTTTGATGAATTTGCATGCGATGGAGAAGATATGGGTTGCTCTTACCAGTACTATGTCATTCTGTATGTATCCATTTCTTCGTATGATCAGATTCTTATGTATTTAAGTTAAATTAGAACTAAAAAGTTCAGGTTCCAGCTGATGACATCCAATAAAAAAAAACAATACAATTATTTTATTTCTGCTTCATATGACTTGTTGAATGTGTGTTTGCATTTGCTTTTGGCTTGCAAACATTGGCTAAAGGGGCCATGATTAAACAATAACCCATTCCTAACCCAAATCTGTTTTAAAAAATTTAAGCACCAAATCCAGAGCACACAGTGATGTCCAAGAATGCAAATCTTATTCCAGTTTCACTGACTTGAGTCTCAGCGGTTTCATTAATTCATTTCTTGCCTCAACACAAAAGAAAATAAACATATTAGATCAGAAAGATTGCAGATAAACCCCTAGTCAAGCAGCCTTTGCTCTATATCCGCCTTGTCCTAATATGGTATTGTTTCTATAGTAACAGCTTATACAGAGACTTGCACAGTAGGTGCTCCACATAATTGAATACTAATAATAAACAGATGAAATAAAGTACTGCTAAAAAAGGAATACAAATACAAGTTGCTATGGTAAACATTGTGGTGGGCCAAACCAATAACGCTCTGGGTTACTGATCTGACAGTCATTGGTTCAAGCCCCAGCACTGCCAAGCTACCACCAAGGCCCTTAACCCTGCTTGCTCCAGGGCTGAACTCTGAACCAGAGCTTCCTAATCGGAATATTGGAAAAAAAAAATTGTGTTGTAAGAATGTGTGTAGTTAATAGTACATCTCTACATGTGATGCATTCTTACGCTGCACTCTCCAACAGCTTATTCACTAATAGCATCTTTACCCTTTAAGAAAACTTCAGATTGAAGTTATTTCCCTGCTCCTTCTGCTGAGGTGCAATGTGAGAACTGCGCAGTCTCTTATTGTAATGAACAATATTTTCAGCTTGATGATTATTGTACTTGAAGCCTCATTAATGGAAAGTGTTAAAAAGTGCACAGGAAGTGCAGCACTGACGCACAATTTTCCAGAAGAATTTAGAAAGGTACTGTAGGAGAGACCTTAAAAAGAGAGAGAGAGAGTGTGCATGTACAATTTCTTATTTAAAAAAGAGAAATTTATTTAAGCGATACGATTCTGGATGCAGGGCGGCGCGGTGGTGTAGTGGTTAGCACTGTCGCCTTGCACCTCCAGGGTCTGGGTTCGATTCCCCGGCAAGGCTCGATTCCCATCTCTGTGTGCATGGAGTTTGCATGTTCTCCCCGTGCTTGGTGGGTTTCCTCCGGGTACTCCGGTTTCCTCCCACAGTCCAAAGATATGCAGGTTAGGCTAATTGGCGTTCCTAAATTGCCCGTAGTGTGTGATTGGGTGTGTGAGTGTGTGTATGTGTGTGTGCCCTGCGATGGATTGGCACCCTGTCCAGGGTGTACCCCGCCTAGTGCCCGAAGTCTCCTGGGATAGGCTCCAGGTCCCCCGCGACCCTGAACACAGGATTAAGCGGTATAGAAGATGAAGATTCTGGATGCAGTAATAATTTGAGTACCCCTATCTTAGATCAATTAATTACCACGGCCCTGCAGGATTCTTTATTTAGAATTTTCTTGGAGTTACTGTAACGTCTCTAAGGTAAGCAACTTCGACAGTGAGTATTATGATACTTCATGTATATGTCAAATATATCATTTTAGTTTATGTTTGTCCATGTTTAACATTTTTGAAGGAGTCTCTAGTGTCGGCACTTTGTAACAGTCAAAGAGAAAACATTTTCCAACCAGAACAAAGTACCTTGCAGTTTCTTTATAACAATATTTTAATCTTAAAAAAAGGAGGAGGAAATAAGATTTATTAATATGAAAACATGGATGGTCCACAACATTACATGTAACCATATGACATAGTCATATGTCACAGTTTATGTCATAGTCTCATAAATAAAATACCTTAAATAATATTTGCATTAAAATTACTATGATAAAATAAGAATAAAAGACATAATGTTAACAAAATGTGATGTTATTAAAAAATAATACACTTTAGGTTTGATTATTTAACTGCAAAGCTACATTCATTATGTACTGCTCTCATCATACACCGATCAGCCAAAACAGTACATTATCTATCCTAATATCAGACATGCTTGTCCAGCACATCCCACATGCTCAATCAGAATAAGATCTGATGAATTTGGAAGTCAAGTCACGTGTTGAACTCTGTCATCTGCCTCAAAACATTCCTAAATAATTTTGGAGTGTGGTAGAGCACACTATCCTGCTGAAAGAGGCCACTGACTTCAGGGAATCCATAGTCTGCAACAAATTATGGTAAACGTAATGTGTCAAAGTAACAACCACATGAACGCCACAATGCTGGGTTTTTATTAAATCTTTTTTTGGATTTTTTCCCCGATTTTCTCCCTAATTTAGTCGTGTCCAATTCCTCCCCATCACTAGGGGGCTCCACATTAAGCTTCTACTATCACTCAGTCGGGTGGGCCACAGACTATCACGTGTTTCCTTTTCAAACTGCTTGCTCACGCACTGTTGGGGGCAGCGTAACACACTTGGAGGACAGCACTATCCCCTGATTGGCTGTAGAGCCGTCATTAATGTGGGAGCACAAGTACCTCTCATCCCTTCCCGCTGAGAGAGCTCGGCCAATTAGCTCTCTCGAGACCTCCGGCTGTGAGAGGTTACAGCATCACTCGGGAACCGAACCAGCAATCTCCGGATGATATGGCGAGCACTTTACCACTGTGCCCCTCGGAGGCAATGCTGGGTTTTTAAGTTGTCTTTCTTCTCACACTGCATCCTGGAGCCATCTGCTGCATGGGTAAGTGAGGCACTTGCACCCACTCATCCATATGAAAGTAATGCTGCATATAAAAAATGTAATCCATCCAACCAGGCTGCATTCTTTCCCTCTTCCATGGTCCAGTTCTGACATTCACGTGGTCACTGTAGTAGCTTTCAGCAGTGAACACTGGGGTCAGCATGGGCACCCTGAACAGTTACAGAACTGTAGATTCTGTCCAAGTGATTAGTCCAATTGATGAAGAAACTGATAGAGCTTGAGTCGTCATTGCCATAGACAGGATATCTTTTGCAAAGTTAAACTTCCTTAGATCCTTATGCTTTAAGAACCTCCTATTCTCTTACTGCCTAATATATCCCACCACTTGACAGGTGTCAATATAAAGGAATAATCAATATTATTCACTTTACCTTTCAGAGCGTTTAATGTTATGGCTGCTTGGCGTACATATGTTTCCCTAAGGCCAGGAGAATGATTACGGAGATACATTATTTAACACTCTCTATGGACTGGAACATAAACAACAGTTTAACAGAGATTTTAAATATATATTTTTTATATTTAAGGATATTTTTTTATATATACTGTATTCCATATTGATTCATTTTCTGTTGATTGAAAGTTTCATTTAAACCATTTATAACTAATAATTACTTCCCGTACTAAACTTTTGCAGAGTTTGTAATACTGTAAATCCAAACATTCCTACCATGAAGAGGATAAATTCTTCAGGGATGGAGAGGGGCAATCTTACCGTGATGTTTTCAAGCTCGCCGGGTGAAGATTTCCATGTCAGTGCTATTCCAGGATCTAAAGAGGGGAAGAATGCCCTACATACTAGATGATCAGTCCCTCATCGCTATCTTCGTCTCCTCCACCTCAGTGTGGGGCATAAGGTCCAATCTTTCCAACACTGCTGCAGAGAACAGATAAACGCCAACTCCATTCCACTAAATTAATCCTTTTTTCTCCACTGTCTGTTTCTCCCTAGTGTTCATACTCACCTCAGTAATGCAAAAAGGAAGGTTACGTTTCTCACAGTGTTCCTGTAATCAACTTACTTACTCAGAAAGTTTCCATTTTCCTGTTTGTCTAAATGAATGTTTCTGACTTTAAAAAATAGAAACTTTACTATATTGTACCTTACATCATTATATAGCAAAAGAGCTGAGGACATTGCTGTAAAAATGCGTATTTCAAGCAGGCCAGTCATTAAAAATTTGAAAAGAAAGAAAAATCAAACAGTGGTGTAGTGGTTAGCACTGTGGCCTTGTACCTCCAGGGTCTGGGTTCGATTCCCGCCTCTGTGTGCATGTTCTCCCCATGCTTGGTGGGTTTCCTCCCACAGTCCTAAGACATACAGATTACGCTAATTACCCTTCCCAAATTGCCCGTAATGTGTGTGCCCTGTGGGCGGCACGGTGGTGTAGTGGTTAGCACCGTCGCCTTGCACCTCCAGGGTCTGGGTTCGATTCCCCGGCCAGGCTCGATTCCCGTCTCTGTGTGCATGGAGTTTGCATGTTCTCCCCGTGCTTGGTGGGTTTCCTCCGGGTACTCCGGTTTCCTCCCACAGTCCAAAGATATGCAGGTTAGGCTAATTGGCGTTCCCAAATTGACCGTAGTGTGTGAATGAGTGTGTGAATGTGCGTATGAGTGTGTGCCCTGCGATGGATTGGCACCCTGTCCAGGGTGTACCCTGCCTTGTGCCCGAAGTCTCCTGGGATAGGCTCCAGGTCCCCCGCGACCCTGAATAGAGGATAAAGCGGTACAGAAGATGAATGAATGAATGAATGTGTGTGCCCTGTGACGGATTGGCACCCGGTCCAGGGTGTGTCCTCGCCTCGTGCTCTAAGTCTCCTGGGATAGGCTCCAGACCCCCCCAAACCATGTATAAAGGAAAAAGAAGTATAGATGATGAGATGAGAAAAATCAATTAAGCATTAAATCATGAGATCTAAACATAAATAAATGTATTCATTATCTCTTAATTCAATTTCGACATCTGCATTAATCAAAGTATTGGCCACATTGTTTGGAGAATTAAAAGATTGCAGTAGGCCTGGTTTTACTGCATTGGGAGCCATGATGCATTTAGGGTAAAAATTTCAAAAGGAAATTAAGTAGAGATAATATATAACCCTACAGCACTTAAAAGATCCTCAAGACATGTGAGATGTACACACTGCACACACTGTGTATTTGGTTGTGTCTGCTACTCATGCTATGTAATAGACTTTAAGTGCCAGTGATTTAGATGTGGTCAGTTGATGCACAAACAGACATTACATGAGGAATAACCGTACTATGATAGAAAGGCTTAGATTTAACTTTGCTTATATTGTAGATTTTGGTGCATATTAACATGATATCATCATGTCATTGATGCAAATCTTCCATTTAGCAAAGGTGCTCTATTTGATTGAGATCTGAGGACTGTGGAGGCTCTTTGAGTACATTGTCCTTATTGTCATGCTCAAGAAATCAGTTTGAGATGATTTTTAATTTGTGACATGGCTTGTTATCCTGTGGACATAAAGGGATGAACATGGTCAACAACAAAACTCAGGTTGTGGCATTTAAATGATGTGGATTTGGTACTATGAGGCCCAAAATGTGGCAGGAAAATCTTTCCCCACATCATTATAACCACCACCACCAGCAGCCTGAACCATTGATACAAGGAAGAATGCAAGGTTCAGCATCCGAATGTTACAGCAAAAACTCACCAGACCAAGCAACATTTTTCCTATCTTCTCTTGTCCAAATTTTGGTGTAGCCTCAGTTTATTCTTCTTAGCTTGCAGGAATGGCATCCGGTGTGGTACAGTATATGCTAGCTTGCATTTGCTTCAAGGTTTGATGTGCTGTGCATTCAGAGATGCTCTCCAACTCAAACCTTGCTTGTAATGTGATGTTATTTGAGTTACTTTCTAACAGCTTGTACCATTCTGGCCATTCTCCTCTGACCTTTGGCATCATCAAGGCATTCTTTTGCATTCAAGGCATTCAAGGCAAGACTTTGTCTTTTTCATACCATTCTCTGTAGAGCCTAGAGACAGTTTTGTGTGAAAATCCCAGTAGATGAGCAGCTTCGGAAATCCTCGGACCAACCCATCTGGCACCAACCACCATATCACGTTCAATGTCAATTAAGTCACCTTTCTTCCCCATTATCTTGCTTGGAATATATAAAAGCCAACATAGAGTATAATTTATTCTAAATTGCATATCTGCTACAAAAACAACTGCAGGCTGATTTATCCATTGTGACTAAACTGTATCAGGGGAAATTATTGGTTTTGGCGATATTATACAAAATCACATAATATTTTGGAATTTGTGCTTTTTATCATCATTGTAACATGTACAAACTATCAGGTTGCAATACTTCTTGCATCATTTTCCAAAGAAATTTTGTTTATTTTATTTATATATAAACTCCACCATAAGAAAGAGACTGGGCAAAAACGGCCTGCATGGCAGATTTCCAAGGCGCAAACCACTTTTAAGCAAAAAGAACATTAAGGCTCGTCTCAATTTTGCTAAAAAACATCTCAATGATTGCCAAGACTTTTGGGAAAATACCTTGTGGACCGACGAGACAAAAGTTGAACATTTTGGAAGGTGCGTGTCCCGTTACATCTGGCGTAAAAGTAACACAGCATTTCAGAAAAAGAACATCATACCAACAGTAAAATATGGTGGTGGTAGTGTGATGGTCTGGGGTTGTTTTGCTGCTTCAGGACCTGGAAGGCTTGCTGTGATAGATGGAACCATGAATTCTACTGTCTACCAAAAAATCCTGAAGGAGAATGTCCGGCCATCTGTTCGTCAACTCAAGCTGAAGCGATCTTGGGTGCTGCAGCAGGACAATGACCCAAAACACACCAGCAAATCCACCTCTGAATGGCTGAAGAAAAACAAAATGAAGACTTTGGAGTGGCCTAGTCAAAGTCCTGACATGAATCCTATTGAGATGTTGTGGCATGACCTTAAAAAGGCGGTTCATGCTAGAAAACCCTCAAATAAAGCTGAATTACAACAATTCTGCAAAGATGAGTGGGCCAAAATTCCTCCAGAGCGCTGTAAAAGACTCGTTGCAAGTTATCAATTTGTAAAATATATCAATATATCAAATATAATATTTGTAATCAATTAATTATATCATGGAATCACCCATTTTGTACTATATTTTTCTGATCTGTGAACTAGTTTTTATAAACCCATATCCTCCCCTAACATAGATTTGCCCTAATTCTCCTGCTCTCTGGTGGACAGCATAAAAGTCTGGTAAATGTCACTCATTTCGAGAGTGACTCATATCCTGATGTGCTCTTATCTTTTCCATCAGTCCTCATTTCTCCTGTGTTAAAGTCCTCTTTGCAGTGGTGCTTGCCAGGTAGAGTTGGCCCCTTTTCTCTTCCTGTTGTGTGAGCTCTATAAATAGGCAGCCATGTGGGCTGGGCCACCAGAACCATGCAGGTCTCAGTGGGCTCAAAATGTTCCTCCATGCTCATGCAGAGAGACAGGACTGTGCTTTCGTCCCCTGTTGAATATAAGCATGTTTCATGCTTACTAAGTTTACTGAGACATAGTGCATTGTAGTCAATATACTCTGTTGATTAAAGATTTATAATAGTTATCAGGGTGGCATGGTGTCGTGGTGGTTAGCACTGTGGCCTTCTACCACCATGGTTGTGGGTTTGATTCCTTCCTTGGGTCTGTGTGCATGGAGGTTTCTTCTTGTGCTTTGGTGGGTTTACTCTGGTGTTCCAACTGTAAATCACCCATAGTGTGTTAATGAATGAGTGTGTGGGTATGCGTGTACATGTACTTTGCGATGGATTAGATTGGCACTCTGCCCAGGGTGTATCATGCCCAAAGGCTCCTGTGATCGACTCCATTCTTCCTGTACAGGATAAGCGATATCAAAAATGAATGAATACTTAACAGGTATACAATAGTGTGGTTTATGATTACACATGTAGTCCAAGTTTTGTTTTCACAGTAAATTCACATTACCAACTACATGATAAGGAGGATGGCGCCAGCACATGTAAACCTCCATTCCATTTGCTCATGCTGCATCACGGGGCATTATAACACACTTGGAGGAAAGTTCTATCTTCTCTCTTCCACAGACATGACCGTTTCCAGACAACTACCATTTCTTTATGTCACTGTGATTGACAGGGGAATGAGAGTATGCAAGCTCTTGCGCCCAGAGAGCATGGCAAACTTTACTCTCTTGATTCCCATGGTATCATCAGTACTTGAAAGCAAAATCTTCTGTATTTTTTTTTATTTTTATTTTTTTTGGTTTGTCCATGTGCTATCCGGCACATTGAGTGACGGATACTCTTCATGTGTTCATTGTTTCTGTGGTAGTTACTTAAGGGGTTGAGTTGTCAGCCTGACACGGTAACTACTGTATAAATGGATAAAAAAGTATGCATTGTCTTTGTTGATTTATTATTATTATTATTTTTTTTTTTTTGACATACTGGTGCATGGCCCATTTAAAAAATTGTCTTTTTATTTTTGTGCATTTGACTGAACTGTTCAATTGAATGGCCATGCAACAAAAAAGACCTGGGAGCAACGAAAATTGCCCAGTAGTCCAGAAATGAAGAAATGAAAAAGTATTGTCTTGCTTACTGAAGTCTATCTACCTTTTAGCTTTACTTTGTATTGTGCACAAGATATAGAATAAATACCTCGGGTTTGTTGATCACCTTAGGCAAGGCACTTTAAAAAAAAAGTAGAGTTGAAAACAAAGTGTGTGCGTGTGTGTGTGTGTGCTTGTTAATGTGTTTACACAGTGTAGAACATGACATTTTTCTGAAGGTTTGACTGGTTAATTGTTAAGTATGACGGGTAAACAGTCCGACATAATGCTTTGTATGCGTGTCCTTCTCAGTAATGCATCGATGTAGTCTCTGTTGTTTCAATTCTCAATTACACATTCAGATTTATTTTCATGGCTGTTTCGCATTTCGCTTCAGCAGCAATTCTTTTAAAATAATATCTTTGGGGGAAAAAAGGCTGAACAACATAATCTGTTGCTGAACTGTTTAATTGATTTGCAGTAATAAATGTCTGATGTATAATTCCTAAAATAAAATGTGTTTATGGAGATTATTGAGTTCTGGGAATGATGACTGCAGTGCTTACACAAGCAGAATGAAGAATTACTGAGGAAGTCATAAAGCAAGTATTTAGAATTTAGAAGATGCAGCATTTTTAACTAATATCCTAAACGATCAAACCCAGATAATGGAGAAACTGAAAGTCGATCATCAGATGTGCAAGCGAAGTGCTTGTGAAGCTGATCTTCTATACCGCTTTTTCTTTTATTCAGGGTCACAGCGACCTGAAGCCTATCCCAGGAGGCTTAGAGCGCAAGGTGGGGTACACCCTGGACAGGGTCCCAATCCATTGCAGGGTACACACGCACACAAGCGGGCAATTTTGGGAACAACAATTAGCCTAACCTGGAGGAAATTGGAGTACCCAGAGGAAACCCACTAAGCACAGAGAGAACATCATGCAAACTCCATGCACACAGAGACGGGAATTGAGCCTGGCCAGGAATCGAACCCAGACCCTGGAGGTGCAAGGCGACAGTGCTAGCCACTACACCACAGGGCCACCTGTGGAGGTGAAACCAATTCATCTTTAAATTTCAACATTTCTAAGAATCATACGTTCTATAGAGTTTTGCAATAGACAAGCATGAAGATACATTTCTATTGATGACTAGGAAATAAGGCACCATGTGATTTATGTAACAGAGTATAGTAACTAAGCTGATCAGCCAAAACATTCCAATGTAAAAAATATTATGTCCTCTATGTTCTTCTTGTGCCACCAGGGCAACTCTGGCCCATTGGGGCATGACTGTACAGGACCTGCTGGGGTGTGCTGTGGTGTCTAGCTGCATATCCTTTAAATGCTTTGGGTTGTGGGGTGCGGCTTCCGTGGATCGAACTTGTTTGTCTGGTGCATTTCATGGGCGCTCAATCAGATTGGGATATGGGGAACTTGGAATTATATTCTAAGAAATCATGAAAATGCCTACTCCTTGTTTCCGAAGACTTTTATATGGTGCGAATACATGATGAAGACTCTTTATTAGTTTTTTTTATTAAATCATCACAACTGTAATAATAATAATAATAAAATAATAATGAATACAGTACAGGGTGCTATGAATAAATTAATGATTTACTCTACAAATGCTAATGCAATGCAGCCAAACTATTGTCAGAGTTGCTGTGATAGAAAACTAATCAACATCTGACACATCAGGCTTAAGAACTTAGCATTAATATTATATCAACCTAATTTCTACACTGAGGATGTGAGGAGGTGAGGATATCTATCTGATTTTTCATATCGTTGATTTAAAATGGCGGCACGGTGGTGTAGTGGTTAGCACTGTCGCCTTGCACCGCCAGGGTCCGGGTTCGATTCCCCGGCCAGGCTCGATTCCCGTCTCTGTGTGCATGGAGTTTGCATGTCCTCCCAGTGCTTGGTTGGTTTTCTTCCGGATACTCCAGTTTCCTCCCACAGTCCAAAGACATGCAGATTAGGCTAATTGGCGTTCCCAAATTGCCTGTAGTGTGTGTGTGCCCTGGTGAGCAAGCCGAGGGCGACAGTGGCAAGGAAAAACTCCCTGAGATGGTGATAGGAAGAAACCTTGAGAGGAACCAGACTCAACAGGGAACCCATCCTCATCTGGGTGAAAAATGATCTGCATGAAATTATCTGCATTTATACAGTGTGTTATGTGGCAGGCAGGTCAGCTATAACAGTTGATGTTAGTTGATGTTAATATGGAGACCATGTAGTTATTGGAGACTCAGGTAGACTTGTAGGAAATTCCAGTCCTGAACTATCGGACTGTCAAGTCCCCAGAGAAACACCAGCACCAACACCAGTCGAGGCCAGAACCGTCGTCTAGGTAGAGAGAATCATCCCCAGGCACCAGACGCATACCAAAGAGACACACAGGGCATCCATGGAACGAAATCTCCAAGCAGAAGCCAGGCACCAGGATGGGTCAGACAGGTCCGGAGGGCAGAGGGAATCTGGATCACTGGCAGCTCAGGAACGACATGTGTAGCTCGACAGAGAGAGAAAGAGTGAAAGGGGGAGACAGGGGGAAAGAGGCGGAGGAAGAGAAGAAGAGGAGAGATGGCAATTAGGTATGGTCACAGTACAACTGTAGAGTGCAAGCAGAGACTCCGGCAGGACTAACTATGACAGCATAAGGGGAGAGCCAGAAGGAAACACAAACATGAGGGCTCCCTGAGGTGTAAAGCAAACAATCACCTCACAGTCAACAAACCTGAGTGATCAATGAGAGTGAGGAAGACACCATCTAAACATACCAGTTCACCATAATACTCTACGTCCATGAGTCCCCCAGATCTGCTCCTTTACCTAAGGCTAATCTATTTATGAAAATGCTTGGTTAAATAAATAGGTTTTTAGCCTAGACTTAAACACTGAAACTGTGTCTGAGTCCCGAACATTAATTGGAAGACTATTCCATAATTTTGGGGCTTTGTAAGAAAAAGCTCTGCCCCCAGCTGTAGTTTTCATAATACGCGGTACTGACAAGCAGTCTGTATCCTTTGATCGAAGTAGACGTGGCGGATCATAGGACACTAGCAATTCACTCAGATACAGTACTGCGGCGCGAGACCATTTAATGCTTTATATGTCGAAAGTAGTATTTTAAAATCAATGTGAAATTTTACGGGAAGCCAATGAAGTGCAGATAAGATAGGTGTGATGTGCTCATATCTTCTGATTCTAGTGAGGACTCTCGCTGCTGCATTCTGGACTTACTGGAGCTTATTTATGCATCTAGCTGAACAACCACACAGTAAGGCATTACAATAGTCCAACCTAGAGGTGATAAAAGCATGAACTAGTTTTTCTGCATCGTTTAGCGACAGTATACTGTATTTCTTATCTTGGCAATATTACTGAGGTGAAAGAATGCTATCCTGGTAATGTTATCTACATGAGCTTCAAATGAAAGTCTGGAATCTATAATCACACCGAGGTCTTTTACTGTTGCACTTGATGGAACAGAAAGGCCATCTAAAGTTACAGTGTGATCTAAAATCTTACTTCTAGCTGAATGCGGTCCTATGACTAAAACTTCTGTGTTATCAGGATTAAGCAGTAGGAAGTTAATTAGCATCCAATCTCTTATTTCCTGCACACATTGCTCAACTTTAGTGAGCTGGATTTTCTCATCTGATTTTGATGAGGCATATAACTGTGCCGTCAGCATAACAATGAAAACTAATACCATGGTTACAGATTATCTTGCCCAGAGGAAACATGTAAAGGGAAAAAAGCAGTGGGCCTAAAACTGAACCTTGTGGAACACCAAACTCCACTAGAGAGCATGCAGAATAGTCACCATTTAAGTCTACATACTGATAACGATCGGTCAAATAGGATCTGAGCGAGGAGAGGGCTGCACCCTTAATTCCTACTACATTTACATTTAAGCATTTGGCAGATGCTATTATCCAGAGCGCCTTACATTTTTATCTCATTACACATCTGAGCAGTTGAGGGTTAAGGGCCTTGCTCAAGGACCCAACAGTGGCAACTTGGTGGTTGTGGGGTTTTGAACCTGGGATCTTCCGAACCGTAGTCCAATGCCTTAACCACTGAGCTACCCCTGGCCTACTACATTTTCTAATCTGCGAAGAAGAATAGCATGATCAATGGTGTCAAAAGCTGAATTGAGGTCGAGTAATACAAGCATAGTTACACAACCCTGATCAGAGGCCAATAGGAGGTCATTTACTACTTTAACGAGTGCTGTTTCTGTGCTGTGATGAGGCCTAAATCCTGACTGATACAGTTCATGTATGCTATTTCTATGTAGATATGAGCATAGCTTCTCCGCTACTATCTTTTCGAGGATCTTAGAGATAAAGGGGAGGTTTGATATTGGCCTGTAATTAGACAACTGACTGGGGTCGAGGTCAGGTTTCTTAATAATTGGTTTAATGACTGCTAATTTAAAAGATTTTGGAACATACCCAATGCTGAGTGAGGAATTAATTCTTCTATCTGTTTAAGAAAATGTGTCGGTATAGGATCTAATATACAGGTTGATGAATTTGCAGAAGAGATGAGTGAAATTAGTTCATTCTCTTCAAGGGGAGTAAAATATTCTAGATTCTGATCTGACATAGTTAGTTTAACAGCTGTATAAATTGCATTGTCCGGTTTTGAAGCCTCAATTTTATGCCTGATATTTATAATTTTATTATTAAAAAAGTTCATGAAGTCCTCACTATTGCACGATGTTGTTGTGGAGATTTCTGCAGTGGTCTTATTTCTAGTTAATTTGGCTATGGTATTAAATAAAAATCTAGGATTATTTTTGTTATTTTCTATAAGAGTGGAGAGATACGTTGATCTAGCTACACTAAGAGCTTTTCTATATTTCTGGATGCTCTCCTTCCATGCTATTTGAAATACCATCAATTTAGTTTGACGCCATTTACGTTCTAATTTCCGAGCAGTCTGTTTTAAAGTGCGCGTGTGATCGTTATACCAGGGAGCGAGTTTCTTATCTCTGATAATTTTTCTTTTAACTGGAGCTACATTATCTAGGGTATAACGGAACGTCGACTATAAATATTCAGTCGCCTGATCGAGTTCTGTGGGGTCAGACGGTGATCCAATCAAAGTTGATAGCTCTGAGAGATTACTGATAAAACTCTGTGTGGTAGTTGATGTGAATGTACGTTTAATACGGTAGCGCGGTGCTGTGCGTACATTATCACTATGGCACAATTTAATTGAGACAAGATAGTGTTCTGATATAACTTCAGACAATGGAATTGTGAAAAAAAAAATTATCGAAAAATATTATTAAGTCTAAAGTGTGACCTGCTTTATGAGTGGGTCCTACTACACACTGATTTACGCCTACGGAGTCCATTATAGACATAAATGCTGTTCTCAGAGGGTCTTCTGGATTCTCAAAATGAATGTTAAAATCTCCAGCAATTAACACTTTGTCTACAGAAACGACCAGGTTAGAGAGGAAATCTGCAAATTCACTAGGAAATTCAGAATACGGCCCTGGAGGTTTGTAAATTATGATTGAGCTGAGCTGACTTAATATGCTTAAATATTACTATAAAGAATTTCAAATGAGTTAAATTTGTGTCCGTGTTTTTGTACAATAGACAGATTATCATTATGAATAACTGCGACGCCTCCTCCTCTACCAGTTAGCTGAGGCTGGTGAATGTAGCTGTATACAGGAGGACTAGCTTCATTTAGAGCTACATACTCATCCTGTTTAACCCATGTTTCAGTTAAACAGAGTATATCAAACGCCTGATCTGTGATAATTTCATTAACAATAACTGCTTTTGATGCGAGAGATCTAATATTTAACAATCCTAGCTTCAGATCAGAGGTGCCGGCTGAACATTGAGTGTGATCTGAGTTTGTGGTCTTTATGTTAATTAAATTATTAAAACAGACTTTCTGAGCCTTTCTACATTTTTGCTTAGATCGGGGAACAGACACAGTCTCAATATGGTGAACCCTGAGTGACGACTCTATGCAGCTAGCAGACGGTTGGTTTAGCCTGTCTTATATTCCATATAATAGTGTATACAGTACATATACTCACCAGCCACTTCATTAGATACACCTGTTCAACTAATGCAAATATCAAACCAGTCAATCACATGGCAGCAACATAGTTAAGACAATCTGATGAAATTCAAACTGAGCAACAGAATGGCGAACCAAGCTGATTTAAGCGACTTTGAACATGGTTGCTGATGCCAGACAGGCTGGTCTGAGTATTTTTTTTTTACTTTTTTTTTTCTCGACCATCTCTAGGGTTTAAAGTGAATGGTCTGAAAAAGAGAAAATATTTAGTGAGTGGCAGTTCACTGGGCGAAAATGCCTTTTGATGCCAGAGGTCAGACGAGAATGATTTGAGTTGATAGAAAGTCGACAGTAATTCAAATAACATCTCGTTACAAGCAAGGTATGCCAAAGAGCATCTCTAAATGCACAACACATCAAAGCTTGAAGCAGATATGCTACAGCAACAGAACACAACAACAGAAGACAGGTGACACCCCAATCAGCTATGAGCAGGAAACTGAGGCTACAATTTGCATGGGCTCACCAGAATTTGACAAAAGAAGGATTGGAAAAATGTTGCATGGTCTGATGAGTCTAATGGAGTGGAGAGAACCTTCCAGAAGAAAAACCATCTTGTAGAATCATACTCAAAAACACTTGAGACTCTAATTGGTGCCAAAGATGCTTCAACAACAACAACAACAACAATGTTTCTCATGGTCTGAGAGTCTTTCAGGTGCCTTTGCGCAAACTTTAGATGCCTGTCATGTGCCTTTTACTGAGGGGTGGCTTCCCTCTGGCCACTCTATCCTGATTGGTGGAATGCTGAAGAGGATGGTTCTCCTCTCTCCACAGAGAATCACTGGAGCTTTTGCAGAGTGACCATCAGGTTCTTGGTCACCTTCCTGACTAAGAAATCTCCAATTCAGTACTCTATAAGACATTTTATTTAAACTAGATGTCACCAATCTTGTTCAGTTGGTGGCTGCCTAACTGACCTATCCAATATTTTGAAATGTCAATGAAAAAAATATTTTTTTTATTAAGTCTCTAAGAAACTGAGAGTTTCTTTTCGAATCCCCATGTATGGTTCCAGGCAAAGAAATTCACCTCAGGCAAAAAAGGATTATCATGGACTATGGTATGTGTCATTCATTGTAAGAGCCCATAAAAAATGCAGGGCTTGATGTGTGAAGAAACACAGTGTGAATCTTTTAAATGTGAAAGTTGTGCCTAATAATGGCTAAAAATTAAATTTCAGGATAAATCAATACAGTGTTCAGTGCAGTTTTTATTGCTCTGTCAAAACCTAGAATTTGAGTGTTATAGAGGCAGATATTATGAGCTGTGTCATTTCCATCACATTACTGGATCATTCCCATTACAGAGCTGCACCAATCCCATCAAAGACCTGGATCATTACCATCAAAGAGCTAGGTCATTCCCATTATAGACCTGGGTCATTCCTATCACTCCTTTTATACAGTAGCTCTGATTATAGAACATAATCACTCTTGGGCAACACATGATCACTTATATAGTCATAGGGGGAGGCAGTGGTAGCTCAGGGAGCTAAGGCACTTAGTTAATGATCGGAAAGTCAGCGGTTTGAGCTCCAGCTCCACCAGGTTGCCATTGTTGAGTCCTTGAGCAAGGCCCTTAACCCTCTCTGCTCCAGGGATGCGGTATCAAGGTTGACTCTGCACTCTGACCCCAGTGATTCTGGGATATGCCAGGAACGTATTTCACTGTGCCGTAATGTATGTTATAAATAAAAGCTTAAGTTAAGTCTATACCTTTTTTTCTTGTATGCAGGGTCTCAGGGCCCTGGAGCCTATCCAAGTTCTTAGGGCATGAGGCAGGGTACACCCTTGACAGGGAGCCACTCCATTGCAGAGCACACATACTTACAGATAGTTGCTTCTAACCTGCTTGTTTTGGGGCGGTGGGAGGAAACCAGAGTACCCGGAGGAAACACACCAAGCATGGGGAGAACATGCAAACTCCATGCACGGAGCCTGGGGGTGCAAGGCGAGAGTGCTGACCACTAAGTCAGCGCCTTGTTATAGAGCTGTGTCATTCTTATTATAAAGCCTAGTCATTCTTATACCAGAGTGGCTTATTCCCACCACAGAGTTGGTCATTCCCATTACAGAGCTGTGTTATTCTCATAAGACAGTTTGGTGACTGACATCACAGAGTTGTGTCATTCCCATTACAGTTATCAGTTATTCATTTTATAGCACTTAGTCACTAATTATGTAACCTGAACATAACCTGACCCATTATAGAGCTGTGTCTTTTTCAATTCCTTGGATCAATCCCATTACAAAGCTGGGTCATGTCCATAACATAGCTAGTAATTTCCATCACAGAGCTGGAATACTCCATTTATAGGTCATTCCCATTCTAGAACCTTGTTAATCCTGTTACAGAGGTGTAATCTTATTATAGCTCACGCACCAGAACTGTTTTATTTTCATAGTACAGCCAGATACATCTCCATTTCAAGTAATCAGTCCTTTGTTTTATAACAATAGATCGTTCCTGTTATGGAGTCTTGTTATGTCTATTACAGAGCTATTCATTCCCATTACAGCACTGGGCTATTCCTATTACAGAAACAATTCAGTCTTTTTAGGGGACTGATCTTCTTTATTACAGAGCTGGGTTATTTTCATTACAGAACTGAATCATTCAAGTCACAGTTCTTAACCAGAGTTGTTTCTTTTAACCAGATAATTCGTATTTTCATTCTTATTTTCAGGCCATTCCATTCCATTTTTTTGCAGTGTAGGGTTATTCCCATTACAGAGCTGAGAGATTCCAATTACATAACCAGGTCAGCCTCATTACAGAACTATGCCATTCCCATTACAGTGCCATCATTCCCATTACAGTGCCATCATTCCCATTACAGAGCTGGGTGATTACCGATACAGTAATGAATCATTCCAGTTGTAAAGCACTCAATCATTTTCATTACATAGCTCAGTCATGATTATTACATTACAGGGGCATTCCTGTTACAGAGAAGGACAGAAAACATGCCAGTGTCAAAGCTACACTAATCATTTGTTCAAGACGTTTTGTTACTTAGACTAATATCTGGTGGCTCCTGGTAGCTCCACTTGCGTAATATAATTTACTTGCATTGAATTGTACAAAGTACTGTAGCAGCGTGGACCTTGTGAAGTGGGGTTGATTGTACTGCTGCTGAAACAGGTACCCATTTGGTGTAAATGTAGTCCACTCCATTCACACATGCAGAAAGTAATAAAAAGTGACACTAGTGCTGTTTATGGATGAAACCAGCAGAATTGGCTCCATTAATCTCCGACATTTTTCCCGTCCCGAAAAAATCAAATATTCAGGGCACACAAACAGGGAGGCCTAACATATACATCTCCTCCACATATGGTCCTATGTTTTCTGCTTCAACGTATTCATCCAGCTTAATCTAAATGGTGGACTGCCCTTAAAAAGAACACCACTTCACTTCACTTTTCATTTTCTCTCGTCCTTGGACGTAATCACTCCTCGCTAGCAGTTCTATTTCGGACAAAGTGGCTCCATGAAAGGCCATTTTAACTTGTGCAGGCAACAACTGTTTGAATCAATGCTTTATTACCAATTCTATTACTCGTCCACAATGGAACAATCTCATGAATGGGACATAAGTGACAACTGAATGAAAAAAAAAAAAAAAAAGAAAAACTTTACACTAAACTGGGAAGTCGTTTCCAATGACGAAATATCAAATTATGCTTGGTTTGCTGAAAAACAAAGCATTTTTACGTTTCACTTTAAAGCCTTGGAGATGTAAGCAGTCAGCCATCTGCCTGTTTCCTTTTCTGCTTTTCTCTCCTATTGATCGTTTCCAGACACTTGTCACTTCCTGACTCCGCCCTTTACAAGCTCAGAAAAGATCTAGTAAACACTTCTAAGCTCTCTTTCCTCTGTCTCTTTTCACTGTATGTGTAGAGTCCAAGCAACAATGAAGGCTTATTGATTTTCTCTCCCCCTTTCCTTCTGAAGGACAGAGTAAAGAAGGATGATGGCAGCGATGGATCCAGTGGTTTTGGCTACTGCGTCAACTTGTGTGTCTTTTTGTCCTTTTTTATCCCCCCATGAAGCTATCTTCTGTCATAAGTTGATTCTTACCATTCCTGTTTCATGTGCATTTCATACTGTATGTACAGTATGAACACTTTCTCAGTATGTAAGGCTGCTTTAATTAGCTCTGCTACTGCAGTGGCTAACAAGGGTAAGGATGAGTGGTTTGTTTATGCTTTACACCTGACTAATTCCTCTGCCAGAGAGTGGTGAACCTGGTGTGTGCAATTAATAAACTACCTGGAGTATCCCCCGGGCAATGTCATTTGGAACAGGCAATAAAACAAAAGAAAAATATGAAACAATGGTGGCTAATAATAAACTTCGGCACTTAATCCCTTTAGTGTTTTTTTTTTATCACTGCTTTAAAATTGAACTAAATCTCAGGCCATCACAGAGAGGTTGTTTGCGTGTGGTATAAATATGGCTGCACATGATGGCCGTTTTGAGACATATTACTGGCGGGTAAAGGGAAATGCAAACTGCTAACTCAAATATTAAGCTCAGGAGCACTTTGGGGAAAATATTTCATGAAGGCTATTTCATTTCACCCTTAGCTCCCAGAGTAAAAATTGTGACCACGGTAGAACGCTCCCTTAACCCCACAGCGTTACAGGGATTCCATGAATCATGGCCTAATGACGCCGGTGACTTCTCAAAGTGTCAGGACCAAATGAATCCTGCAGGTGCTATTAGTGTAATTAGTTTTTCTTGTGCACTGGGTGGGCATCAGAAGGAGGATTGTTTCAATCAATCCTGTACTGTATAGTTTTGATTCATTAATGAAGCAAAATCAAGGAGAGAACCAGCTACATAATAAGAGAGGCACTTTGGGCATCACAGGATTAATTGGGCTTGAGGTTAGGAAATATGGCAAGCAGAAGAGTCCTCTTGAGTTGTGGAGAGCGTCAGGGTGACCTCTGCTTGATGGCAGCGTTTCAATTAGCCCTTTATCCAAAAGACGCGGAGGTCGGCCATCTCATCTGCCTTTAATTATCTCAGGGAGTTGTGGTCACAGTAAGACCTCGGTTCCATTCAGCCCCATGGGAGAGACTAAGGAGTGTCGTAAATATTGGACATCTAGAAAGATCTCATTACTACTATATTTTAGGACCTGCTACAGTATATTTTTTATCCTTTTATAGAGCACTTTTAACAATACCAAGGTTTGCTGAAATCAGGATTTCGATCATTATCTGTAAAAAGTGAGTCTGAAGGAAGAGTGGCTCTACGCAATAATGAATTAACGCTGAAAGGTTCCAGATTCAGATGAAAATCCATGTGTTCTGGAAGACTCAATGAAAAGGCAAACAGTTTTCAAAATATATACAGTATATACGATATATCAACAGTTACATTCAACGTCCAGCTGACTAACACACAGTATGATTGCAGATCAATCCCTGCTATCCGTTATCACCCAAATGAGGATGGGTTCCCTGTTGAGTCTGGTTCGATTGTGTAAACCTGCTTTCCGACAATGACAATTGTTAAAAGCACAATATAAATGAAATTGAATTGAATTGAACATAGATACAGTATAGGAAAGTATGGTCAATATCATGTTCATTCATCCTGTAGAGCATGTATGAGATCAGGCAATGATGTAGGACAAGAAGGTCTGGCTTGCAATCTCAGTTACAGTTCATTCCTAAGGTGCATTATGAAGTTAAGGTCCAAACTCACCACACCGGACTCATCAAACCATATTTTTATAGTCATGTTGGAATAGAAAAGCACCTTCCCCATACTGTTGCCACAAAGTTGGAGGCATAGCATTGTCCAAGATGTCATGGTACTGTATGCTGAAGCATTAAGATTTATATCGATTTTATTTACGTCCTCAATCCCCATTAGTCATATTAGTAGAGTGATGTATGGTTTATTTAAAATGATAATAAAAAGAAATGTGCTTTAAGATGACTTGACAGGGATACGTGATTATTAAATGAATCTTTTGTAAATGAAATCGAGTGAGACAAAAAGGTGAATTGCGCTGCTGCAACATTTGAATACTTCACTGTCAATGTGACCAGAGATAGGGGACCCTTTGCTAATTCATCTCGCATCCTTTTCTAATTCTCTGATTTATTTGTCTTTTTTTATTTATTTATTTATTTATTTTTTACATTGCTGCATTCCTGCTGTCTTTCTCTTTAGATGCATGATGATGATGATGATGATGATGATGAGAAGCAATGGATCAGTGTGCCAAAGTGTATGGACCTGCAATGCTGTCTGAGCCAGCTCTGTGAATCATGGTTGAACTCCTTTACCAGCTGTATGTGATAACGCTATCACATGGTGAATGCATTTCTTTCTGTTGTTTATGCTGCGTATATGCTCAGTATATTTTGTAAACATTTTTGTAAAGCTAGAAAATATTCAAAAATAATAATTCATTCATTCATTCATCTTCTATACCGCTTAATCCTGTGTTCAGGGTCGCGGGGGACCTGGAGCCTATCCCAGGAGACTTCGGGCACTAGGCGGGGTACACCCTGGACAGGGTGCCAATCCATCGCAAGGCACACACACATACACACACTCACACACCCAATCACACACTACGGGCAATTTTAGGAACGCCAATTAGCCTAACCTGCATATCTTTGGACTGTGGGAGGAAACCGGAGTACCCGGAGGAAACCCACCAAGCACGGGGAGAACATGCAAACTCCATGCACACAGAGACGGGAATCGAGCCTGGCCGGGGAATCGAACCCAGACCCCGGAGGTGCAAGGCGACAGTGCTAACCACTACACCACCGTGCCGCCCAAAAATAATAATACTAAATGTATTTAGTTCTTCGCTTCACTTAAGTGAAGAAAAACTAAATCTAATTAAAAAAAAATTACATAAAAAAATGTCTTTCTTTTGTGACAGTTATGGAAGGAATACACAGTGTCGCTGCTTTAGGATTGAAGGCTTGAAGGTTTCTTGTAACATGACAAGCTTTCACAATTTTTTGCCTTATGATGGAATCACGCACATATCAGTTATGTGTTTAATGTAATTAAACACGTAATGCCATTAGGATTCACCAAAACATGGTATTAGTGCTATATTACCATTTTTCATAATACTTAATGGGTCTTATTTCCCGAACCATGCTTTTTTTTTTCTTCTAAATATGCATATGCATTTATAATTTTTATCAGATTTTTAAAAAATACATACTAAATACAACTTCTTGCACTGTTATGTACTGTAATGTCCGAAACTCACATGAATTTATATTTCACATGAAAAGAACCTGAAAAAGTGTATTATTCTAAAATGCAAACATTTTTTAAATATTGCAACATAAATTTGACATGGTTATGGACACTATCAATTTTTTGCTTTTTACCAAAAAACTATTTAAGCAATTTTATTAAATTGTTACAGGTCATATGCTTCTAGCTTACACCAATTTTAGACTCAAGACTTATAAGAGAATAATTTGCATTTTAAATCATTATTGTTTGTAGTGAGACAGTATAACGATGAAAAACATAAATTTTTGGGGCACATATAAAATCATCTCTCCAAAGCAGCTGAAATTAGCAACTTGACATTTTGAAGGAAGCAAGTGTCACAGTCGGACCAGGCTCCGAACCAAACCCAACACAGCGCCCTCTATCACCCGAGTACTGATTACAACCACCTGACAGCAATCAACAAGAGTATAAAGACCACACACCATTCCACAGTCAATGTCCGGGCTCTTATCGCAGAGTGTGGACGCAACACACGACGTACAAGTAAGCGAATTCCAAATTGTCAAGTTACTTACCGTCTTCTCTACTTCCAGAAAGCTCGTCCTGTCTCAGTTCCGGAGCGTGAAACTTCCCAGTGCCCGCGGTGTGGACCGCCGCCGGATCGTGTCGATTCCCAGGTCGTAAGTCTAACCTCCTTGTCCTTTATCCAAAGAAAGAAGGATTACCGTTGATAGCCTCTTCCCCTGTTAGCGGACACGCTAAGCTAGCCACCTCGGCTAACTAACCAAAGCCATCTCTCCTGCCATTCAGTACTCTGGTTCTAAATAAAACTCTCATTGTTCAACTTACCTGTGTGTGAGATCCATCCTTGTTACAGCAAGACTGGTTACTTCAGTTTTTTTCCCTTTCCCTGACTACACGTGCAAATTATTTGCTGAATTGTACTTAATCATGCCTACAAATAATAATAAAGAAAAGGAAAAGTGCATTCCTCATATGTCATGAGACTGTTGCAGTATTTGAAATTGTATGATATTGACACATGATAATAATTCATAAATGCAGCCTCCGAGTGGCGCAGTGGTAAAGTGCTCGCCCTATCATCAGGGGATCGTGAGTTCGATTTTCGGCTGATGCTGTAAGCTCTCGCAGCCGGAGGTCTAGAGAGAGCTGATTGGCCGAGCTTTCTCAGAGAGGAGGGATGAGAGGTACAGTACTTCGTGCTCTCACATTAATCACGGCTCTACAATCGGGGGCATCTGTGAGCTCACGTAAGCGGAAGGAGCGGATAGTGCTGTCCTCCGAGTGTGTTACACCGGCCCCAACGGTGCGTGAGCAAGCAGTTTGAAAAGATGCGGCCGGCTGCCTTCGTGTGGTTTGGTTTGGGTCTTGGGCCCTCCTGGCTGAGTGGTAGTCGGTGTCTGGGCCGCAAAAAATAAAATAATAATAATTCATAAATATTATTTTGTTGACCAGCCCTTAGGTATTTCAACATGGTCTAATCTGGTCATCTTTGGACAAAAGGTTTAGACACCCTGTGTATATACAATTTTTCCTTAATCTGCGCAGATAATTAACTGAAGAGCTTGTATGTAACAATAACAATTCAACAGGCTATGAAGTGGTGTGGTAAAGTTACACACTGTCTAAGGGGGGGGGGGGATTATTTTATAGATAAAGCCTAATTTTTTGCAATATGATACTTAAATTGTAGCCTTAACATATAAACCCCTGGCCCCGATATTGGTTGATGAGTTTTGCTGTGTATTAAAAAAAAAACACTTACACTGATCAGCCATAACATTATGACTACTTGCTTAATATTGAGTAGGTCCCCCACTGTGTCACCAAAAGAGTAATGTGTGTATTCTGACAGCTTTCTGTAGGAAGCAGCAAATTTCATCTATTATATCTACATTAGCTCTTATACTGTATTGGACTGGACAACATGGAAACAGAAAAAATAAAAATAAACGGGCAAACATAAGGATTTTAGTGATGTCGACAAGGGCAAGATTGTGATGGTTAGAGGGCTGGGTCTGCAGCTCTTGTGGGATGTTCCTGGTCCTGGTGGTGCAAGAAATGTGATGGCTGATCGATGTATGTACCACTGTGATTTTAACATATCAGCCAAAAATAGAAAAAAAACATCAATTATTTTTAAATATAGCATCAGTCATTCTCCTCATACAGCCAAACCTTCTCTTCAGACCTGGAGACACGGCAGTACCTAAAAATACCTGGCATTTAGCCTTGCATGCAGGAATCAGGAGAAAAAAAAACTCCCCCCTTTTTTATTTGTTGATTTTTACTGTTCTCAGTGATCCTAACAAGACCTCCAATTAACATCCCAGCACAGGGCCAGTAAGAAATAAAGGGCAGGAGGAAGGGCGAGATCAAGACGGTGGATTAGAATCAAAAACAGAGAGACTGACCCTGGAGGTGACTCAATTTATGGAGTTATTGTATCATACTGGGTCATTTCCTGGGGCAATTAATACTTTATACTGTACTATATGTTAGGAACGGGTCAATGGAAACCATGACAGGAAGGTGTGTTTGTAAAAGATGATGTATAGTAAAGGCTATTATATACAAAGACACTAAATATTTCATTCTAATTGGGCACTATTTTTTGTTTACACAAGGAGAGTTAGTTTAGCTGTGGAAATGTGGACAGATGCGTGAACGGTACTATTGTCTTAGGAAGGAAGAAAGCATGTCGCCGCTTCTTGGATCCGTACAGTTAGGTTTCAATTAAATTTTGAACTCTGGTCAAATAATCCTGCTTGTCATAAAGTTTTTCGAGCTGTTGTTTTCCTCTGTGTCTGCTACTACAATCTAACTCGCGATTGCCGGACACTGCTTCAATAACGCTAATTATACCAATGTTTACAAACTGAGTTGTGGATTAGTTACCTACCGTGTCCTCGGTGCACATGATCTACTGCGATCTGCTCGCCTGCATCACTGCTAACATCACTGGAACTGTTCTGTCAAGTAGTCCTCCCTAAGCCACCCTGCTGTCTGAGTCTCTTTGAATATAACGTTAGCGTTGGTTAGCAAGCCAGGCTAACGCTATCAGGCAAGCTAAGTGCTGTGATTACCGGGTGTTTCTCCTGCCACGATGACGCCCATAAGATACACCGCAGATGAACTCCTAAAACTCAACACCGCGCTCCTGCCCCTGCCCCTGTTCTCCAGTGCCTTAGAAACTCACCTTGCTGCTCCCGCCTCTGGCCTCTCAGTGGCCACCCTGGTGGAACACTACAACACTGCTCTCTCCACAAGTCTGGACTCTGTGGCCCCTCTAGTCACACGTTCAGTCTCTTTCTCCCGACCTGCTCCCTGGTTCACTCCCGAGCTCCGCCTTATGAAGTCAACTGGTCATCGGCTGGAGCGACTCCACAAAAAATCCGGCCTCACTGTCCATCTCGAGGCATACAAGGACCATGTCAGGAACTACAAGGAGGCTCTCTCCAAGGCTAAAACTCACTACTACTCCATGCTCATCAATATCCAACAACATAATCCTAGAAAGCTTTTTTCTACTATCAACCGCCTTCTTCGTCCTCCTGACACCCCCCAGCCGTTTGATGCTGCTGATCTGTGCTCTAGGTTCCATGACTTTTTCAAAAACAAGGTTGACGCCATCCACCAACAGCTCCTGTCTACAACTCTATCTCCCACTCCACAACGGCAGGGAGTTCAACCTCCTGGTGCCCACCAGCTAGTGCAGGACATCTCCATGCCTGCTACCTGCCCGCCACAGCACAACATCTCCTCCTTCAGCACACTGGACATTGACCAGGTCACCGACCTGGTGTCCAAAGCCAAGTCATCTACCTGTAAGTTAGACCCCATGCCTACCTCGCTGGTTAAATCATGTCTTCCTGTTCTCTGCCACACTGATGACAATCAACACGTCCCTGGAGTCTGGTGAGGTGCCGTCAAGCCTCAAGACTGCTGCTGTCATCCCCACCCTGAAAAAGCCTGGTCTGGACCCTGATGACCCAAATAACTATCGTCCCATCTCCAACCTTCTCTTCCTGAGCACAATCTTGGAAAGAGCAGTGGCCGCCCAACTCCAACAGCATACAGTATGTCCCACCATGAGCTCTTTGAACCTCTACAATCTGGTTTCAGAGCCCACCACAGTACAGAGACAGCCCTTGTCAAAATCACAACCGACCTCCTCACTGCTGCTGACAATGGCCTTATTACCATCCTCATCTTACTGGACCTCTCAGCAGCTTTTGACACAGTCTCACACCATCCTCTTAACACGGCTCTCAGAGTTCACTGGACTATCCGATACAGCACTTTCTTGGTTTCAGTCATATTTATCAAACCGCAACAATACGTCACCCTGAAGGATTCACACTCCACAACAACAACAATCAACCATGGGGTCCCCCAGGGATCTGTGCTTGGCCCCCTTCTCTTCACCATATACATGCTCCCTCTAGGACAAATTATCCGCTCTCATGGACTCAATTTTCATTGTTACGCTGACGATATACAACTGTACATCAGCACCAAACCCTCTGCCCAACTCCCCCCAATGCCTCTTGTCCACTGCTTGCAAGATATTAAAACCTGGATGACCACCAATCTTCTCAAACTAAACAGCAGCAAAACGGAGCTCATGGTGGTGGCACAGGCACCACTGCTTAGGAAGGTTGGGGACCTCCACCTGGATGTGGATGGCTGTTCCATCACTCCATCCCCTGAAGCCTGCAATCTGGGCATCATCCTGGATCCTACTCTATCATTTCAGTCTCATATCAAAAGAATTACCAAATCTGCGTTCTATCACCTAAGGAACAGCTCCAGACTCAGGCCCTCACTCTCTGTTTCAGTAACAGAGACCCTCATCCACTCTTTCATCTCCTCCCGTCTGGACTATTGCAATGCCATCTTGTCAGGTCTGCCAAACAAAGCCCTGGATAGACTGCAATATGTCCAGAATGCTGCTGCAAGGGTTCTAACAGGCACTAGGCCCTGGCACCACATCACTCCCATTCTCAAACAGCTTCACTGGCTCCCCATCAAATCCTGCATCAGTTACAAAGTCCTCCTCCTCACCTACAAATCTCTCCATGGACTGGCTCCCCACTACCTTACTGATCTCCTTCACCCCTACACCCCTCTGAGGTCCCTGCGGTCCTCTTCTAAGGGCCAGCTGATCGTCCCCCGCAGCAGACTCAAGACCTTTGGCGACAGAGCCTTTAATGTAGCTGCCCCCAATCTCTGGAACAAGCTACCCCCTCATGTCCAGTGTGCCCCCTCACTACCCCTGTTCAAAAAGTACCTCAAAACACATCTCTTCACAGAGGCCTTTGGCCTCTAGTCCCCCCCTCCCCCACGTACATGCTTACATTACACACGCCTCATACTGTAAAGCGACGTTGGGTATTTTGAAAAGCGCTATATAAAACTGAGATATTATTATTATTATTATTTAGAAGCTGGGCATGACCGCATGCTCACAACTGCTCAACACTCGCTCAAGACTTTGGAGGCATTTGAGGTCGTACTGTAAAACCTCACAATTTACATATTATCCTACAGATGATGCACTATAAACTATTCCCACACTGCCATCCTGTGTGATAGGAATCAATTATTTATTTAGAAACAATAATTATGTTGGATTTACAGGCTACGCAGTAAAAATTTAGCATTTGTTTAATTTAATTTTAAGTTGAATGTTAAACTCTTGTGTTTAAATCTAGGAGGTCAGTCATGTTTTTCTTGTTAGGTAGAAATGTTTCAATACTCATCCAAGTAGCTTCTTCAGTCTTCTTCACTTCTTCTAAATGTGACATGACTCAACTCCCAGATAACTGCACTTGGATGACTGAGAAGCTTAACAGACTCTTGTATTTCAAATTAGTTTGTATTGTGTAAATGCTGTGCTTGGGTTTTACGTGAAAATATTCAGGTTATGAGGAATGGGTTACATTTAACTACTCATGCTTAGTTCAGTTGTGAAGCTATTCAATGAAGCTGTCTATCAATTGTATAAATCTATCCATCCATCCATCCATCCACCCATGTACCAACCCATCCATCCATCTGTCCGTACGTCCCTCCATCCCACCATCCATCCATCCATTCATCCATCCACCTATGTACCAACCCATCCATCCATCTGGATATAAAACAAAATGCAAAACATTTGTAAACAAATTGTGTTACTATTTTGGCTACATTTAGACATAACCCTGATTTGCAATTACAGCTTTCATGCTTTTGGGTATACAGTAGCTGTTGAGTAACTTTATACCACTGTTTCATAACTATCCATCTTCCTCTTGATGGCATTCCAGAAGCTTTATTTTTGTCCCAGAGCTGTGTGTGTGATATATATACAGTGGTGTGAAAAACTATTTGCCCCCTTCCTGATTTCTTATTCTTTTGCATGTTTGTCACACTTAAATGTTTCTGCTCATCAAAAACCGTTAACTACAGTATTAGTCAAAGATAACATACAGTAATTGAACACAAAATGCAGTTTTTAAATGAAGGTTTACGTTATTAAGGGAGAAAAAAAATCAAAATCTGCATGGCCCTGTGTGAAAAAGTGATTGCCCCTCTTGTTAAAAAATAACTTAACTGTGGTTTATCACACCTGAGTTCAATTTCTGTAGTCACCCCCAGGCCTGATTACTGCCACACCTGTTTCAATCAAGAAATCACTTAAATAGGAGCTACCTGACACAGAGAAGTAGACCAAAAGCACCTTCATGCCAAGATCCAAAGAAATTCAGGAACAAATGAGAACAAAAGTAATTGAGATCTATCAGTCTGGTAAAGGTTATAAAGCCATTTCTAAAGCTTTGGGACTCCAGCGAACCACAGCGAGAGCCATTATCCACAAATGGCAAAAACGTCTCGGGTTACATTGCTGTAACCCTGTTCCCTGAAAGGCGGGAACGAGATGCTGCGTGAAAACGCTATGGGAACCATTTTGTCGCATTGCCTGTTGTTGAAGCAAGCTGTGAAAACACGCCAAAGTTTTTGGCTATATATAACCTCGACCAGGTGACGTCATCTGATTAGATGTAGGTGGAGGTTATAAAAACAGGTGAGCCGGCAACAACCTCAGATTAATTTGTCTGAACAGCCGTCCGGTCACGTGGTAGTGCGGCATTCGGACGCAGCATCTCGTTCCCGCCTTTCAGGGAACAGGGTTACAGCAATGTAACCCGAGACGTTCCCTTTCAAGGCTTCACTCGATGCTGCGTGAAAACGCTATGGGAAGGAGAATACCAACGCCGCCGCACTACAGGTGTCTGGACCCCAAGGTTGTGTAGCGTGTGCGCACAAAGCCAAGAAGGTCTCAGAACTAGCCTGGGCAGCTAACTCGGGGGCAGTGAGCCCGGAGTAGCATGAACATCCAGATTACAAATGTAAGAAATGTGTGCGGGGAGGACCAACCCTTCGCGCCACACAATTACTGCAGGGGATACCTACTGCTGGTGAGACTGGGACGATCACCCTGGTTGGGTGAGCCCTGCTTCCCAGAGGCGAAGTGAACCCATGCGCCTCATAGGAGAGGGCAATATGCATCTCTCACCCAGTATAGTGGCGCTCTGACTTACAGTACGCCACTAGCTGATGCGGTGGACGTGAATTTGAAGAGCACATACTGGACAGTAAGTGAAGTTTCTCCTGCTCCGAAGCTGTAAAAGGCGGAGGACAGAAGGCTTCAACAATGCAGCTAAGAACATCCTGAGGGTACTAGGGCACAAGCCCAAGGACAAGCCTTTCCTGCAGACGCTCCAGCACTGAAACATTTCGGCAGTGGACTGGGTCTACCTGCTTGGCACACACTTGTTGCAGGGGAATACCTCTTGCTAATCCAATAGCTGAGGCGATCCCCTGGTTGAATGAGCCCTGACTCCTAGAGGCGAAGTGAGCCCACGCGCCTCATAGGAGAGGGCAATAGCATCTCTCATGTAGAAGCTGCTCTGACCTACGCCACTAGCTGATGCAATAGCATCTCTCATGTAGAAGCTGCTCTGACCTACGCCACTAGCTGATGCGGTGGACGTAGATCTAAAGAGCACAAGCTGGACACAGCAAGTGAAGTCTCTCCTGCTCCGAAGCTGTAAGCGCGGAGGACAGAAGGCTTCAAAAGCAATAGGGTGCCTGTTGGGTTTATAGAGCTTTCGGAAGATAGTTGAGAGAGGATGCAGTTACGTACGTCCTGAGAGTACTAGGGCGCAGACCCGAGAACGGAAACTCCAGCACTGAAACAATTCGGCAGTGGACTGGGTTTACCTGCTTAGCAGACACTTGCTGCAGGGGAATACCTCTTGCCAGTGCAATAGATAAGGCAATCCCCAAGGTTGGAAGGGCCCTGATTCCTAGAGGAGAAGTGAGCCCACGCGCCTCGTAGGAGAGGGCAATAGCATCTCTCATCCAAAACATGTAGAAGCTGCTCTGACCTACGCCACTAGCTGATGCGGTGGATGTAAATCTGAAAAGCAGTAAAAGGGGAAGCATATCTTGGAAGGCAAGGGGTCCGCCTTGCTACATGAAAATCTCTCCCTGACTACTTAGGAGTGGGGTTACCATTCCCCGTGTGTCAGAGATAGACTGGACAGTACTACTGCTCCCGCATCCATGCTGGAATGTAAATTGCCCTGAGGGACAGGAACCTGGTGCGCTAGCTGTTAGCGGCGCGAGCACAGTCCGTCCTGGCAATAATATATGACTGCCATAGTGTTGTCCACCGCACTAGGACATGGCAGCCTCTCAACTGCTGGAGGAAGTGCTTTAGGGCCAGAAATAGAGCCATCATCTCGAGGCAATTGATGTGCCATGCGAGAAGATCCCTTGGGCTGGACGGTCATCAGAGACCGCACCCCAGCCTGTGAGGGAAGCATCTGTCGTTAGCCTGAGCGACGACAAGATGAACTTAGAGTGGGACCCAGAGTAGAGACCGGGGTCTGAACCACGTAGAAAGGGTACGAAGCACCTGGCACATAACCCATATTGGGGATTGGCCCTAGTGATATCCCCTGGTTCTTAGCCACAACTTGGAATGCTCTCATGTGCAGAAGGCCCAAAGGTGTCACCGTGGATACAGCTGCCATGAGAGCTAGGATGTCTGAAAGTGATGGTCACTTTCTGGTCTAGCTTGTTTTCCTTGAGGGTGTTGAGAATGGGTTCGATATGAGCGGGAGACAGCTGTGCCCGCTTACGACCGAATCCCATATGGCACCCAATGTGTTGTCCTCTGCACGAGAGCACGCTTTCGTGGCGTTGGGTCCCAGTCCTGAGAACAGAGATGAGCAAGGACGACATGCTGATGTCGAAGCACTAGCCACCGGATGCCCTGGGACTCCCGTAAGAACCAGGGCTAAATCCGTGCATTTTGTATGTGTGCGGGTGAGCTAGACCAATGGAAGGACCCGATAATGGTAAGCTTCGCCCCCGAAAGCGAACCTCAGGATCTTCCTGTGTTGTGGCAATGTTTCTGTATGAAAGTAAGCGTCCTTAAATCGATTGTCAGAAACAATCGCTTGGTAGGGTTGAGAGCAATCACCTTTACAGTCAACATTTGAACTGTATTCATTGATTTTCAGGTAGCGGGAGAGCCCGCAGAATCTGAAATATTGGACGCAGCCCCCGTTCCTCTTGGGAACCAAGAATACCGACTGTAGTAGCCTGACTCACTGTCTGGTGGGGGAACATGTTCCATGGCCCCCTTCCCCGGCAGCTTGTCAGCAGATGCGCACTTTCTGGTTTCATGGAAGTGGAGACCACGCCATTGAAAACACAGAAGGTGAAGTGAGAACTGAATCCTGTAGTTCCTCTCTCCAGTGCTTAGTACCCAAGGAGATATACTTGGCAGTAGCTTCCACGCTGCCAGTTTCTCATAAAAGGGCAAAAGTTTCGACGGCTTCGTTAAACGGGGGGGGGGGGGGGGGGCGGGGGGGTGTTAGATGTTCGGCATCCTGAAGCATGGCAGGAAAAACCGAAGAACTAACAGCCTATTGGAGACTTTCGGGCAACACCAGTGGTGGCGGAGCAAAAACACCGATCTCCTGGGGGTGCCAGGGAGAACACTTATTCGTTTGAAAGGAATTCTGGGTGCCACCCCCATTTATTTAATTTTACACACACTATATATACGTATATATATATATATATATATATATATATATATATATATATATATATATATATATATATAATTTTAAATCAGTCTGACCTCCTGGGGCAGACAGTGAAACGCGGCGCACCCCAATTTTTTACGAGGAGGTGCCCGGGTCCAAAAAAAAACACACTCCTTGTGTTTACGCCTCACAAGAGTCAGACCCGGTCGAGCACGAACTCTTGAGCACGGCGGGGAGGGAATTTCCCAAAAGCTTGTTCGTATAACTTCGCCCCAGAACCTAGGGGCGGCTGAGTCAACGACATCGCTAACCTTATCTTGAAGAGCCCCGCCAGTACTCAAGTCTCTCAGCAGGTCAGCCTGGTAGGCCTGCAAAACCGCCATGGTGTGCAGTGGAGCACCAAGCTGACCCACTGCCTGAAAAGCTTTTCCCTCCAGGGAAGATAAAAGTCTACACAGCTAGAAAGGAAGTATAAGCTTTTCAGGGAGGATGATGTCCCAGGAGAGAGATGTGAAGCGTCATAATATAACCCCGCGTTTCCACATCAACTATATTTAAATAAATAAATAAGTCGATGGCAGGAAAAACACAGCATGAATACAGCTTATTCCATGAAAGGGTTAACTCATATGGAGAGAGCTAAGGGGGGGGGGGGGGGGGAGAGAGCGTCGTTGAGGCTCCGCCCCCCGGCCACCCGACAGAAGCTGCCGTCTACTGCTTGTTTTTTTTTTTTTTTAAGTGCTTAAGGCTATTTTCATCTCCGGTAAGCAAGAGAGGAATCCTCATGATGACAACGCGGAAGAAAATGGGCTTACCTCTGTCTGCCGCAGCTCTGTCAGATGCACGAGTTTTAAGCCAGGAATGCGCGGTGGCTCGCAGCTTCTCACGGAATGCGCGGCGCGCGCAGCACTTGTTGAAGCAGTGAAGAGATCGCACTCCGATATGGATTATCACACACGGAGGGATATCTGGTTTAAACTCGTCAAATTGGTCAGTTAAACACCTTCTTATTTTGCTGGTTTAACACAAGCACGCTTCACAACAAGGCTCTGAAGACAAATGATCTGAGGTTGTTGCCGGCTCACCTGTTTTTATAACCTCCACCTACATCTAATCAGATGACGTCACCTGGTCGAGGTTATATATAGCCAAAAACTTTGGCGTGTTTTCCCATAGCGTTTTCACGCAGCATCGAGTGAAGCCTTGAAAGGGAACATGGAACAGTGATGAACCTTCCCAGGAGTGGCCGGCCGACCAAAATTACCCCAAGAGCGCAGAGACAACTCATCCGAGAGGCCACAAAAGACCCCAGGACAACATCTAAAGAACTGCAGGCCTCACTTGCCTCAATTAAGGTCAGTGTTCACGACTCCACCATAAGAAAGAGACTGGGCAAAAACAGCCTGCATGGCAGATTTCCAAGGCGCAAACCACTTGAAAAAAGAACATTAAGGCTCGTCTCAATTTTGCTAAAAAAACATCTGAATGATTGCCAAGACTTTTGGGAAAATACCTTGTGGACCGACAAGACAAAAGTTTAACTTTTTGGAAGGTGTGTGTCCCGTTACATCTGGCATAAAAGTAGTGGAGTGGCCAAGTCAAAGTCCTGACCTGAATCCTATTGAGATGTTGTGGCATGACCTTAAAAAGGCGGTTCATGCTAGAAAACCCTCACATAAAGCTGAATTACAACAATTCTGCAAAGATGAATGGGCCAAAATTCCTCCAGAGCGCTGTAAAAGACTCGTTGCAAGTTATCGCAAACGCTTGATTGCAGGTATTGCTGCTAAGGGTGGCCCAACCAGTTATTAGGTTCAGGGGGCAATTACTTTTTCACACAGGGCCATGTAGGTTTGGATTTTTTTTATCCCTAAATAATAAAACCCCTCATTTAAAAACTGCATTTTGTGTTTACTTGTGTTATCTTTGACTAATAGTTAAATGTGTTTGATGATCAGAAACATTTTGTGTGACAAACATGCAAAAGAATAAGAAATCAGGAAGGGGGCAAATAGTTTTTCACACCACTGTATATATATATATATATATATATATATATATATATATATATATATATATATATATATTCAAAAAAATTAGCATATTGTGATGAAGTTCATTATTTTCTGTAATGTACCGATAAACATTAGACTTTCATATATTTTAGATTCATTACACACAACTGAAGTAGTTCAAGACTTTTATTGTTTTAATATTGATGATTGTGGCATACAGCTCATGAAAACCCAAAATCTCAAAAAAATAGCATATCATGAAAAGGTTCTCTAAACGAGCTATTAACCTAATCATCTGAATCAACTAATTAACTCTAAACACCTGCAAAAGATTCCTGAGGCTTTTAAAAACTCCCAGCCTGTTTCATTACTCAAAACCACAATCATGGGTAAGACTGCCGACCTGACTGCTGTCCAGAAGGCCATCATTGACACCCTCAAGCAAGAGGGTAAGACAAAGAAAGAAATTTCTGAACGAATAGGCTGTTCCCAGAGTGCTGTATCAAGGCACCTCAGTGGGAAGTCTGTGGGAAGGAAAAAGTGTGGCAGAAAACGCTGCACAACGAGGTGACCGGGCCCTGAGGAAGATTGTGGAGAAGGACCGATTCCAGACCTTGGGGGACCTGCGGAAGCAGTGGACTGAGTCTGGAGTAGAAACATCCAGAGCCACCGTGTACAGGCGTGTGCAGGAAATGGGCTACAGGTTGCAAATTTTGCATGTCATTCGGAAATCAAGGTGCCAGAGTCTGGAGGAAGACTGGGGAGAGGGAAATGCCAAAATGCCTGAAGTCCAGTGTCAAGTACCCGCAGTCAGTGATGGTCTGGGGTGCCATGTCAGCTGCTGGTGTTGGTCCACTGTGTTTTATCAAGGGCAGGGTCAATGCAGCTAGCTATCAGGAGATTTTGGAGCACTTCATGCTTCCATCTGCTGAAAAGCTTTATGGAGATGAAGATTTCATTTTTCAGCACGACCTGGCACCTGCTCACAGTGCCACAACCACTGGTAAATGGTTTACTGACCATGGTATTACTGTGCTCAATTGGCCTGCCAACTCTCCTGACCTGAATCCCATAGAGAATCTGTGGGATATTGTGAAGAGAAAGTTGAGAGACACAAGACACAAGAATCTGCAAAAGGATTCCCGACCAAGTATTGAGTGCAGAACTGAACATAATTATTTGAAGGTTGACTTTTTTGTATTAAAAACACTTTTCTTTTATTGGTCGGATGAAATATGCAAATTTTTTGAGATAGGGATTTTGGGTTTTCATGAGCTGTATGCCACAATCATCAATATTAAAACAATAAAAGGCTTGAACTACTTCAGTTGTGTGTAATGAATCTAAAATATATGAAAGTCTAATGTTTATCAGTACATTACAGAAAATAATGAACTTTATCACAATATGCTAATTTTTTGAGAAGGATGTGTGTGTGTGTGTGTGTGTGTGTGTGTATATATATATATATATATATATATATATATATATATATATATATATATATATTTGTATGAACACTAAAAGAGTCAACATCATAAGACATGAACAAAAAATGTTTCCCAATGTGTCCCTGAATGAAGGGAGGCTCAAAATCAGTCAGTACCAGTCAGTATCTGGTGGCCACCAGCTGCTTGAAGTACTGCAGTGCATCTCCTCCTCATGGACTGGACCAGATTTGTCAGTTCTTGCTGTGAGATGGAGGGATTGTGTGTTCCTGGTGTGACTCGGGCAGTTGTTGTGGCCATCCTGTACCTGTCACGCAGGTGTGATATTCGGATGTACCCATCCTGTGCAGGCGTTGTTACACGTGGTCTTCCACTGCGAGGATGATCAGCTGTCCTTCCTGTCTCCCTGTAGCGCTGTCTTAGGCGTCTCACAGTGAGGACATGGCGATTTACTGCCCTAGCCACATCAGCAGTCCTCATGCCTCCCTGCAGCATGCCTAATGCACGTTCACGCAGATGAGCAGGGACCCTGGGCATCTTTCTTTGGGTGTTTTTCACAGTCGGTAGACAAGTCTCTTTAGTGTTCTGCGTTTTTAGAACTGTGGCCTTAAATGCCTACTTTCTGTAAGCTGTTAAGGTCTTAACGACCATTCCACAGGTGCATGTTAATTAATTGATCATGGTTAATTGAACATGCATGGAAAACATTGTTTAATCCCTTTACAATGAAGATCTGTAAAGTTATTTGGATTTGTACAACATTATTGTTAAAATACACAGTCCTGAAAAAGGGGCGTTTCTTTTTTTGCTGAATATATATATATATATATATATATATATATATATATATATATACAGTGGTGTGAAAAACTATTTGCCCCCTTCCTGATTTCTTATTCTTTTGCATGTTTGTCACACTTAAATGTTTCTGCTCATCAAAAACCGTTAACTATTAGTCAAAGATAACATAATTGAACACAAAACGCAGTTTTTAAATGAAGGTTTATGTTATTAAGGGAGAAAAAAAACTTAAAATCTACAAGGCCCTGTGTGAAAAAGTGATTGCCCCCCTTGTTAAAAAATAACTTAACTGTGGTTTATCACACCTGAGTTCAATTTCTGTAGTCACCCCCAGGCCTGATTACTGCCACACCTGTTTCAATCAAGAAATCACTTAAATAGGAGCTACCTGACACAGAGAAGTAGACCAAAAGCACCTCAAAAGCTAGACATCATGCCAAGATCCAAAGAAATTCAGGAACAAATGAGAACAAAAGTAATTGAGATCTATCAGTCTGGTAAAGGTTATAAAGCCATTTCTAAAGCTTTGGGACTCCAGCGAACCACAGTGAGAGCCATTATCCACAAATGGCAAAAACATGGAACAGTGGTGAACCTTCCCAGGAGTGGCCGGCCGACCAAAATTACCCCAAGAGCGCAGAGACAACTCATCCGAGAGGCCACAAAAGACCCCAGGACAACATCTAAAGAACTGCAGGCCTCACTTGCCTCAATTAAGGTCAGTGTTCACGACTCCACCATAAGAAAGAGACTGGGCAAAAACGGCCTGCATGGCAGATTTCCAAGGCGCAAACCACCTTTAAGCAAAAAGAACATTAAGGCTCGTCTCAATTTTGCTAAAAAACATCTCAATGATTGCCAAAACTTTTGGGAAAATACCTTGTGGACCGACGAGACAAAAGTTGAGCTTTTTGGAAGGTGCGTGTCCCGTTACATCTGGCGTAAAAGTAACACAGCATTTCAGAAAAAGAACATCATACCAACAGTAAAATATAGTGGTGGTAGTGTGATGGTCTGGGGTTGTTTTGCTGCTTCAGGACCTGGAAGGCTTGCTGTGATAGATGGAACCATGAATTCTACTGTCTACCAAAAAATCCTGAAGGAGAATGTCCCGCCATCTGTTCGTCAACTCAAGCTGAAGCGATCTTGGGTGCTGCAGCAGGACAATGACCCAAAACACACCAGCAAATCCACCTCTGAATGGCTGAAGAAAAACAAAATGAAGACTTTGGAGTGGCCTAGTCAAAGTCCTGACCTGAATCCTATTGAGACGTTGTGGCATGACCTTAAAAAGGCGGTTCATGCTAGAAAACCCTCAAATAAAGCTGAATTACAACAATTCTGCAAAGATGAGTGGGCCAAAATTCCTCCAGAGTGCTATAAAAGACTCGTTGCAAGTTATCGCAAACGCTTGATTGCAGTTATTGCTGCTAAGGGTGGCCCAACCAGTTATTAGGTTCAGGGGGCAATTACTTTTTCACACAGGGCCATGTAGGTTTGGATTTTTTTTCTCCCTAAATAATAAAACGCCTCATTTAAAAACTGCATTTTGTGTTTACTTGTGTTATCTTTGACTAATAGTTAAATGTGTTTGATGATCAGAAACATTTTGTGTGACAAACATGCAAAAGAATAAGAAATCAGGAGGGGGGCAAATAGTTTTTCACACCACTGTATATATATATATATATATATATATATATATATATATATATATAAGACCAACTTACACTAGAATTACACAAGTGAAGCATGGGAAGCAATGGATGAGCACAAAAAATATATTACAGTACAAATATAGAGTGTAATAAAAACTAACAGTGAAGGAGAAAATGAGCACAAAACAATAACAAAAGCAAATTTAAAAGAGTGTCTTCTACAGTAGCACATGTGACATGTGCTGGGACGAGGAATTGATGACACCATCAGACAGCACAATACACATTCACATTTCCACACTCATTCACACCGAGGGAAAATTCATAGTCATTAATCCACCTAATGGTGTTTTGGGAGGAAAGTGTAGAACCCTTGAGAAAACCAGCAGATGCACAGAAAGATATTTGCAATACAGAGAGTAACATGAGTTTAGGATGGAACTGGAGATTTCAGGGTTGTGAGGCAATGCTACGTATGTCACTGAAATAAGTTAGAAGACTTACCAGAATTAGACACTGTAGATAGTTTGGCTATAAAAAAAAATTATAAGTCATATTTTCATGGAGTCAGAATCATCATCATCATCATCATCATTTAAATCATAACACGTTTCAAATGCCAGCAGAAAAATTCTAACTGTGTGATATTAATCTGGAATGGAAAGATTTTATTTAAGTAGAATGTATAACCAAGTATAAAGCTTTCTTGACAGGAAGTGCACTGTTTACAACAGCTTGACATCCTTCTCTCTGTGGAGCACTTAACATCAGCCTTCATCCTGCTTATTCTACCTTTAATCACAGACATGGATGGAGCTCTGGAGAATCTCACCTTAAACAGGACACCATTCAGGCGGTGAAGTGGTACTCAGGCTGGAGACATGCACACACACACACACACACACACACACACACAAACACGCGACACTGACAAACACTTGACTTGTCCCTGTGGTTATCGCTGCTGGCCACTTGCCAACGCGGCAGAGCGAATTTTTGCCGGTCCACAGCCACCGACTCAGAACAGTTCCCTCACTCAGTCATGGCTCTCACCTTGGATGTGAGCCAGGGGAGCGATAACTCTGCTCCGCATGCAAGGCTGGCCAAGTGACACAAAACAGGAGAGGCAGATAGGTGATTCACATCAACTGGCATTGATTAAAACATTTTTCATGTCGCTCTAGTCTGGATTTTGGCTTGACAGGAGATGCACAGGGCGTGTTTTGAACTTCAAGTTGAAGGAAACCGGCGACAGGATGAGGTTTAAAGAGGAAAACAAGAAGTAAGCAAGAGGAGAAATGGAAACGGGGTATAATAGATAGAAAGAAAGCGAAACGAGATTTGTAGTGAACGATTTTGATGTAAAGACGGACAGAAGACATAATGTAGCAACATTTTGAGAGATATAACATACAATATTCAACATGAACCTATCAGCCATAATGTTAACACCACATACAGTACATTAGCACATTAAGATAGGATCAAGGCTCATCTACACCCATGGGGACCAATGGCCAGCCAGTCCATCCTGATCCTACAGAAAAGTCAAGGCAGCACAATTCACTGAATAGAAAGGCACCCGGAGCACCCAGAGCACCCAGGGAACCTACACAATGTTGTGGTTGATCATATACTGTACAGTACAATGCATTCTATATACAGTACAACATTACATAAAACTGTGTGCTTTCAAATTTGTAATGGGATTAGGGGTAGGCCAACATTTAGATATGATGGGCTTCCTATACTTTGAATTGCCATATTGTATTGTTTTTAGGATCTCTGCCACAGCAGGAATAGCTTTCTCCATGTATTGTTTTTGGCACAGATTTTACACCAAATATAACTAGCATTTTTCTCTGGGCTTTGAACTGGCACTGGGGATGTACTGCAGCCATCATGGCTGAGTATCAAAACCAGGACTTATGCATAGCAGATGAGAAGTCTTCCACTGAGCCACCAATGTCCATAGTACATATACAGTAGTGTATGAAAATGATCAGTACTGTATGCCTCAATGGCACAAATCATTTCTACCCTATAGCATGATCAAACTCAATCTCTCAACTCACAGGTTGCATTTTTCCGCTCAATTACCTTTCCCAACTCTGCATGTTATTGACTTCACTACAATCGGTCCCAAGTGGATAGAAATGAAATGGTGGGAATTGCTAAAAGCCCATTCACATCTCTTAGGATAGGTGTGAAAATAGAATAATACTACTCCGAGTGAGTGTGTGTGCCCTGCGATGGATTGGCACCCTGTTCATGTTGTACCCCGCCTCGTGCCCTAAGTCTCGTGGGATAGACTTCAGGCCCCACCGCAACCCTGTATGCAGAATTAAGCCGTATAGACAGTGAGTGAGTGAGTACCTGATACCTGAAACTACCTAGTCTCAACCTAACATGTTTTCAGACTGTAAGATTAAAAGACCCTGGCTCGCTAGTTTTAACTGCAGAGTGCTTTGCAGTTAAGGAGTATGTCCAATCAGATCTTATTGCTTCTATTCTGTCATCATGACCTGGGAAACCTCCAGCTAGAGGTGCCAAAACAAGCCTCTACTTTATTTTTTCCCTCATAAAGAAAAAAAAAAGATCTGGTACATGACAGTCTTTTGTGTTTGTGTCTTGGATTATTTACAGGACTGTGGTTTCCCTGGAACAGGACCACATTTTAATGCGTCATCTAACTTACTTTGCTTACCAGAAATCTACAATCTACAAAGAAGGTTATTCCAGCAAATCACCAGCGCCAGCCGGTGACTTTATACGACCTCCATGGACTCTTGTGAATTATACACCCAAGCAGTTTTCATTCATTCATTCATCTTCTATACCGCTTAATCCTGTGTTCAGGGTCGCGGGGGACCTGGAGCCTATCCCAGGAGACTTCGGGCACTAGGCGGGGTACACCCTGGACAGGGTGCCAATCCATCGCAGGGCACACACACATACACACACTCACACACCCAATCACACACTACGGGCAATTTAGGAACGCCAATTAGCCTAATCTGCATATCTTTGGACTGTGGGAGGAAACCGGAGTACCCGGAGGAAACCCACCAAGCACGGGGAGAACATGCAAACTCCATGCACACAGAGACGGGAATCGAGCCTGGCCGGGAATCGAACCCAGACCCTGGAGGTGCAAGGCGACAGTGCTAACCACTACACCACCGCGCCGCCCAAGCAGTTTTATTATCTTGAATCAAATGAAAGCATGCTCAGACTTGCAGATGGGTTTTTCAAAAAAGTATTGTGTTTGAGATCCCCTGCCACATTTCTCATTGAGCAAGAGTGTTTTGTTCCAGCCCTGCTTATGTAACATTACTGTATGAATCACTGAAGCGACGCAATGCCAATGATGCAAGATTGTCCTACTGCAGTAATGCTGCATTCCTTGAGTTATATGATGCCCATCGTTGTATACCTCTTTATTTCTGCCTGACTTTTTAACTTTAAAGCAGTCCATATATTTTCCTAGAGTTGTATGGCAGCCTCTTACAACATCATTCATATCAGTGAACTCTTGAAGTTGAGTATAATAGTTCTTCCAAGAGACTTTTTTGTGGGTTAATCCAGAAAAGGTGCATTTTACGGCAGTGGCATTGCTAGATTTCCTGTGCGGTAGCGCCTCTCTAGGAATAACTCCCTTCTTTCCTACTTGTTTTCTGTTTCCCGTCTGTTAGATATAGTGTATTACCTTATTTCAAGTTTAAAGTGACACCTAGCCATGATACATGAAGATGTATCGATGGACCTTTTTGAACTTACAGGACAGGACACCTGTCCACAATGGTCCTGCCCACCTCTTGATAGTAAAAGGGTAAAATGTTACTTACTGGACGCCAGTGGCAAAACACACATTCAAAACCAGTCATCTGCTAACCCATCTTAAAAAACACTTGGGACAGTTTTCTTCCTTTGCACAATGATCTGGTTTGCGCTTTGTACTATATAGTTTACAGGTGATGGGACAATTTCAAACGAACTTGGTAAATAATTTGCCTCTGTCCGGTTTCCTCCCAGAGTCCAAAGACATGCAGATTAGGCTAATTGGCGTTCCCAAAATTGACCATAGTGTGTGAATGAGTGTGTGTGTGTGTGTGTGTGTGTGTGTGTGTGTGTGTGTGTGTGTGTGTGTGTGTGTGTGTGTGTGTGTGTGTGTGCTCTGCGATGGATTGGCACACTGTCCAGGGTGTACCCTGCCTTGTGCCCTGAGTCTCCTGGGATAGGCTCCAGGTCCCCGCAACCAGGATAAAGAGGTATAGAAGATGAATGAATGAATACTTTAGAGCACACCACCTGTAGGATTGTAGGGACAAGAACTTTGTTCCATCTCAAACGTAAACATGTTTAAATTAAAATCTAGTTTTAAAAAACTAGCCTGAAGGTGATACATGACGTGCCATAGAAGAATTGCGAGGCAAAGTAATCTCTGCTGCTCATGCCTTGTTTTTGTTTGCCAGGTAATGACCATATGCTATCTGCCCTCTTTTTGCTGCCTGACTGACTTTTGACATTGAATTTTCCGTTTCATCCATTTTCTGTTCAAACTCTCCTGGTTTCAGGAATCAACTAACTTTGTAATGTGCTGGCTGCATGGATTCATGACTCATTCCTCACAGCTTCACCCAAGGCATCACTGCTTTCTTTCCCTTTCATCAATCATGCTTAACACTAGTAATAAAATCATACAGCTAATGGCCACCAAGGACCAGCAGTGGAAGCAGAAATATTTTTGCTGGCATTTGCATGCATTTGTGTGCAATGTGTCCGTGACATGGGCATCATTCACTGAATCCATATTGATTGGGTTGCAAGGGGAGGGAGGACAGGGACCTGCTGGTGTGACAGGTGTCCTTGGCCCCCGCCAGCATCCCTTTAACAGCTGTTGACTGTGTACAGCACCCTAGAGAAAGCAGGCGAGTTTATTGATGGACAGGACAGTTGATGCAAGCAGCACAAAGGCTAGCAGGGGTGAACTGATGTGATGACTTTCTGGCAGTATGAGTAGAATATACCAAAGCTTGAATAAATACCCTTTCGTCTTCCCCTATAAACCTTTCCCTACAGTGTAGTGTTTGTTATCTAGGGTCTCTACTATGATGTAACTATGATGTAACAGTATAGGGTCTGTGTATAATTTTTTCGAGAAGCTAATGTGCAACTTCCCAGATAACTCAACATGGAGTCCACTTCAATTCCAGGTTGTAACACTATACAATGTGGAAACGTTCAGCAGTGTGAATACTTATGGTTAGCCACTGTAGGCAAGCCTGTGCAGAGATAATTATGATGCATGTCACCACTCTCTTTGTCATTACGATATATGGCAATGATGCCACTCACTCTTGCGTGAAATTGAACTAAAATCCTGTGTTTACTTTTTCATTTTTTCCCCTCCTTCTCTTCCAGCTCACCTTTGCAACTTCAATATCAAGTTTTCAATTTATTTATTTATTTATTTATTTATTGTCCGCTGCTGTTTTGAAGGGCCTAGGGGTTATTGGCGTGTGACTGCCCTTTGCACAAATCAATTCACCTCTTAGACAGCCGGTTCCTTTTGACTGAACTGCAGACAAACAGTGTATTGTGTTGGAAGGGACGACTTTCTTTCATAACTTGGACACTAAGCTTGATTGAGGTTCAGGAAAGGCTCTTTAGAAGAGATAAACTAAGTCGAGCAGGGATCCAATTGAGGCATGCAGCAGATTGATGTCATCCCCTGTGCAAAAGCAAATATTTGGATTTTCCTCTACGGTCAACTCTGGACAAGAACCTTTGCCAATCAGGCATTATTTGTGCAATAATATTTACATAATGAATAAAGCTGCAAGCAGAAGAGAGCACGCAAAGCTTATGTAAATCACAACTGCGATGTTGTTCATCCCCCACTGGTTCACCACTGGTTGTGCAATGTGGAGATTTGTTTCAAATGCGGTATTTCTGCAGAATGAATGGGCATCTACTGTAAAAATCATCCTTTCCCAAAAACAAGCCTAATATTTTTGCCCTGTTAGGGTTAGACTTTCTTTATGGAGCTTCTCTTCCAGTGGCAGGGTGGCATAATGGTTAGCACCATGGCCTTGTACCTCCAGGGGTGATGGTTTGATTCCCACAGTGGTACCTCAGAATACGAACCTCAAGTGGTACCTCAAGAATTTTTGCCTTAAGATATTTTGCCTTGCCATACAAATCTTTTTCACCATATTAGTGACTGAACCGAGCCACTCCGAAGACAGGCTTTTGAGCATGTTGCGTATGCATCCGTTTAAAACTTGTTTGCGTCGGTGGAGAGCCAATCGAAGCAAGCTTACAAGATTTAGAGAAGACATAGCACCATGGGTCCAAAAAATGTTATTAAGAAAAAAGCAAGAAAAAAAGGGAGAGCTTTCAGTTTCATTTAGCAGACGCTCTTATCCAGAGTGACTTACATTTTTATCTCATTACACATCTGAGCAGTTGAGGGTTAAGGGCCTTGCTCAAGGGCCCAACAGTGGCAACTTGGTGGTTGTGGGGTTTGAACCTGGGATCTTCCGAACCGTAGTCCAATGCCTTAACCACTGAGCTACCCCTGTCAAGGTTCGCTTTTTAAAGCAGACGGTGCCAAGGTGAATCAAGGTTAAGTGAAATTTAATGTCTATTTATTTTATATTTTCTTTTGAGTAATTTTACATGCAAAAATATGATTATAGTGTTGGAAATTGGTAATATTGGTAATATATTTGGGTGGGTGGAACAGATTATGTGCATTTACATTATTTATAGGAAAATGTGATTTGCATTGCGAATTTTTGCCTTAAGAACGTTTATGGAACTTATTAAATTTGTGTGCCGAGGTAGCACTGTATACTGGATTCCTCATAGAACATGTACGGTGGGATAATTGGTGGGTCCACAGTGTGTGAGAGTGAGTGTGTATGCTGCAATGGGTTGGTACCTCAGGATATCTCCAGGCTTCCTGCACCAGTGAACAAAAACTAACCAGTATAGACAATGAGTGAGTGAGAGAGTTGCTCTTACAAAGTCAAAAGTTTTACGAACTGAGCAAATGCTTCTTTACAAACAATAGACTGTATTCCACCTTCTGGTAAATTCCTTCCTGTTCAACGTTCTACATCCTTAGTTGTTCCATTCAGCTGAAATAAAGTCTTCATCTCTGCTCTAGCTCTAAGCATCCTCAGCTTATTCTCACAAAGTACTCACTTGCAGTCCTTTTGTTCACAGAACTATAAAGATACCACTGATTCTCTAATGGCTTCTTCTATCACACATGTGTATCAGGGTCAATTTAGGCACGCTTGATAAGATTCGGAAGTGCGCCGACGGCACAGCGGCGCCTCCGTGAGAACTTTTAAGATTGACTCTTGTCATATCTTTTTGTTTGTACCTTTCACTTTGTTCAGTTTGTCAGGTCTCGTCAGTGCACAGTGCCACTTTTAGAACGCATTCCTGACCAGCGCTCAGCGAGACGCTTTGTTCTCCCCTGTCAGAATGTTCCCTTGTGTACTGCCCTATTTTCTGGCTCCCATTACACTCTTTCCCTCTTGGATTGTTTTGAAGTGAGTTACACTCAGTTCTACACCATTTCATTCACAAACTTGTTATAACTTGTAATGGAAAGTTATTTATTTATTAACCTTTCTGATTTTTAACCTAAGATACTTTTGGTTACTTCATACACACAGTGATTGTGTATATTTATTTAACTGGATACAATCACATTTATGGACAACTAATTTGCAGGAGCAGATAATGTCATATTCATGAAAATCCAAACTTTAGAAAAATATTCACAACATACAAGTTGGCATGCGTAAATTAAGAGTTTGATGGGGACTCGAGGCAAAAATTAGCAGGGCCTTCTCCAACCAATATTCTTCACCATTACCTTATACAATAAATAATAAATTTGTTCGTGTCAGCTCTTGGGGGCCCCCTACTGGCCAGGGGCCCCACACAATTGCCTGTCTTGCCTCTTAACAAGCAGTGCTTCTGGACATAGAGATACTCAGTAATGTGAATTTCAACCGGTCGGCTTTAAGTCCTATGTCTGGTAATGAGTTACTGCAAATGAAATAAAAAATTACGTACATGAGCTTATTTATTTCTTTTCATTTGCATATGCATTTTTTAGATTTTTTTAGAGAAAAATCTATTTGTCTTATTTTGAAAGAATAATCAAAAACAAAACAAGACAAAAAACGCAATAATAAAACTTACCATTCGATTCGGAAACAAGAAAAAGCGCTAGGCAAGAGCTGACGTGCTGCAATGGCTGAGCTGCATTACTGGATAATTTTGCAAACTCCAAGCTTTGCAGATACTCATTCCTCGTGTGTTTTTCATTTTTGTTGTTTCCAACATGCTGCTTTTAATTTTAGCTGCCTTCACTAAATGTAAATAAGCTGTGCTGTAAATACTGTACACTTGGCAATTTATAATCTTATTGATTTGTCATGAATCAACATCACGTAAGTATGCAGAAAATTCAAATTTGCAGAATTTTTTTTGGGAGGGGTGTATCTGCCAGAAATGTTGAGTCGAGTTTGGCCTTCTAAACATATCTACACTTTCCTAAAGTAAACATTAATGCAATACGTATAATGACTACGTATGTCCCAGGCATGATGCTAAATATCAGTAACCATGAAATTGATTTCCAGTATACTGACTGCATGCTAAAATAATTATACTCATTACTGACGAAATCTTTGATCCTTGAAGCGTATTAATAAGCCGTGCAGATTCCTGATTAGTTTCATGACAATAACAGGAATGGGCATTTGTCAACCTGGGAATCCATACCTAAGGAAGATACACTAATGGAGAGGATAAATCAACTGCAGAAGGAACAATGAGAGGATGCATGAAGGGGGGAAATGAGAGGAGCCCATGCTATCACCATCCACTGTATGCAAGCTGTTTATGTGGTGTGACAGAAGAATAGAGCCAGAAGGCCACAGATGGATTCACTTGACACTAGCTATGAGGTTGAGAATGGGTTCCGTATTCAAAGTGGGGTCAGGGAGTGCAGACAGATCTTTAACAATGGTGTGGCCAGGTTAGACCTAATGAATTTACTGGGTTCCATATGTGATTCGATCCGGATACAAGTGTGGCATGCATTTGTATTCAGCCTGCTTTACTTTGATGCCCCTAACTTTAATCTCAATATAAATACAGATGTTATGTAAATCCCTCAAAGGTTTGTTAGAGAACATGAGACCAAAATTTAATTTTTTCCACCAAAACGAACATGTGGCAGAAAACTAAAACTTCACATCACCCTGAATACACCTTTTCTTCAGCAGGGACAGGGACGCTGGTCTGAGCTGATGGGAAGATGGATGGAGCCAAATATAGAGCAATCGTAGAAGAAAACCTGTTCGAGTCTTTAAAAGACTTGAGACTGGGAGAGGTTCACTTTCCAGCCGGACAATGTGCAAAGATGTGCAAAGCTGGTAGAGACACACTCCAAAAGACTTGCAGCTGTAATTATAGAGAAAAGTGGTTCTAGAAAGTATTGACTCAGTGCCGCTGAATACAAATGCATGCCACACTTGTCAGATTTTTATTTGTAAAACATTTAAAACCATTTAGCATTTTCTTTATGTGCCAGTTCGTGTTGGTCTGTTGCATAAAACCCCAATCTATGAATATTTTTGCAAAGCACTTTAACTTTTTTTTAATTAACTATTTGTTTTGAATCCTTCTTGGACAAGCAAATAGGCTTTTCTAGCAATCTATTTAAAATGAATAACATGATATTAAGCTAAAATTATATTTGACTACATTGTATGATGTACACGTGCAGTGTGACTTGCTACTTCGTTTTTTAATAGAAATAAAGTTGTGGTTACTTGGGCCAGGGAATAATTACATTCTTGTTTCTCACCTAAGATAAACTGTATTTTATTCAGTTTTGAATCATATGACATTTATACTGTAATGCCATCTTATAATTATGTCTTACTGGCATGCTCATAGGCCATGTTTCATTCTATGTATATCCTGATGGGATATACAGCTTTGTAATCATATTGTAATTCAACTCCCAGTAAGAACAACCCGTTCTACATAAAGGGAGCAGCGTTCTTCAGACACTACACAATGGTCCTACCAGCATGTGTCAGCTTATACGTTCACAAAATTGTATCTACTCAGTTAGAGTTAGTATACTACACAGACAGCGGAGACGGTTTGTCTGTAGATTAGACTATTTATTGGTTTAATTGGCTGCTTGCGGCATGGGGAACTGCAATGGCATGGATCAAACCATGTTAATAAAATAACTGTCACCTTCCTACTGGAGCCTGAAGAATGATGTTGCATAACACGCATATAAAATCTGTAGTTACAATGAGCTCTGGCAATTATTTATGAACAGATATGGTAAGTGCCACAGCAGGTTAAATTTAAAACGTCATAATCCTTCTCTCAGAAAAAAAAAGGGCTCAAATGGTTATTTTCCACCATGGAGGAAATGAGAATGGCAGTATGAACATCAGTATGTTGATGCCAGTGCATTCTATGAACCAAGTTTTTGAATCAGTTCCATTATGCAGTCAAGAGGAATATAATTGATGATGCAATTTCATTTGAGGCACTCATAATTTCCTGACTATGATCTTTTTAAAATGGAATCAGCACATTTAGAGGATCTTACAAAACCATTTCCTTCATATAAAACAAACACATTTACAGTTATAACAAAATTGTTTTTTAAACAGCTTATATAATGATGGCTGTGGTTTCTGGGGCTGCCTATACAGTACTTGGGGCCCAGCGGGTTGCAGGGTGGGGCCTCCATGGATCAGACTTGCTTGTCTTGTGCATCACATTTGTACCTGATCAGATTGGGATCTGGGGAGTTTTTGGAGGCTGGGTTGGTTCTTTGCCTGCAGGGTACCGTGCATGGCAGGCTGTGGTGCACTGGATGTTCTGGATGACATTTTTAGCAGTTTGTGCTGCATTGGCTTTTCAATGGGATTGGACAGGGTGGTCTAGGCTTTGGTCAAAACAGGCATAAATAATACTTGAGTGCCTATAATCCTGTCACCAGTTCACTGTAATATAATTTATAATCAATTTTATCCAATTAACCTAGAGGTGACATTAATGTTATGTCTGATCAGTGAATAATATCTTTCTGTATTTATTGAACACACCTTTAACATATCAAATTATATTAATTATTGACATTTTCCTCCAGATGAAGTAGAAAGAAAAACGTGAAATCACTCGATTTTGACAGAACAAAAAAATTTCATCATATTTTACTTTTTCATAAACTTTCTTTAATGCATAGACTATACTTCCAAACTTCTTGAATAGCAGCTGATAGATCAGTTTTCATCAGCATATATTTTCCATATAACAAACTTGAAACAGTTAGATTGAGATCTAGACAGTTTTCTTGGCATGTAGTAATTGAGATAATAACTTTACTGAAGCAAAGTTTAGCATTCTTTTTATTGTTTTTTTTTTTTTTTACCAAATCATCACCAAATCTTTTACTTTCAAGGAATTGGGAGAAGTTTACACAAAATTTCAATGTACACCCAGAGGTGGAAAGAGTAATACAATTTTGTACTTAAGTAAAAGTACTGTTACTTTAGTGAACTTTTACTGCAGTACAAGTAAAGTTACCCTTATAAAAATCTACTCAAGTAAAAAGTAGCTCATTAAAAATTCACTCAGAGTAAAAGTTACTGAGTTTTTTTTTTGTTTGTTTTGTTTTTTAACAGCGGGGGTGGGGTGGGGTGGGGGATGGAACACCCTTGCATAATAAATCTGTTGTTAAATATGACCAGGGGTTTGATCCATAAGAATTTGTTGGCATTTCACTTTCAGCTGTGTCTGTATCACTGGCATCTGTTCTGTCCGTCTCCATCGTTCTTGTGAATTTAGAGCGTTTGTTCTCCATCAATCAATCAGTGCAGTGGTTTCCGGGGTGCAATTTTTTTCCTTCCCCGTTGTATTATTTCTATTATTTTTCATTTTCATTCATTTATTTATTACTCAGTAGCGAATATGATTTAAGATGTAGTGAAGTACAATACTTTAAAAAAAACATACTTAAGTAAAAGTAAAATTACAGATTTTAAAAACTACTTTAAAAAGTAGAAGTACACGAAAAATCTACTCAATTACAGTAATGCGAGTAAATGTACAGTAATTCATTACTTTCCACCTCTGTGTACACCTGTGTACTAACTGTCAATGTAAAGACTGCCATCATCTTGATCCTTTGCCTGAACTGCAACTCCATATTCTAAATCATGGGAAATTAGGATTGCCGGAAAGAAACGGTAATCTTTATATGTTTCATTAGAACAGCACCAGACAAAATTTCTACTGTTATCTCTATTGCCAAAGCAGATTTTTGATTCACCACTGAATATCACTTTCACACGATTATTCATACTCCATGCTCAGAATTTTATAATGCTTCCCATTGTTTTAATTGGTGGGCCATATGTCCTATCAATTAGCCAGGTCGAACAGCTCGCTAAGGTCTATAGACAGTCTCTTTAACTGAGGACTAAATTGTATATTTAGACCTGTGGCATTAATGGAAATTAGTTACAGAAATAAAAATAACAATTTGATTCCATATTTTTCTGCTAACATTAAGTCTCCTTCTTTCACTTGGGCTTTGTCTTATCCTAGGGCTCGCATAGGATTTTACTTAGCATGGTTTTACATAGGATGGCCTTCCTGTCGTAAACTCCCATCAGGCTTTGTCACTGCCATTGCATGCAGTAGCTTTGTTGTATGCGGCATTGGGTTAAGGGCCTTGCTCAAGCACCCAACAGTGGCAATCTGGAGGTGGAAGGTCCCTGTCCCTGGGATCTCCACTCAGAGCCTCAACTGCTTGAGCCTCCACCTTACGTCAACACTGAGTAACTGAATTTTTCTCCACATAACCTAGGGAAAAAACATTCCTTAAAATAACTTCATTTGTTTGAGCCATGTTTCAAAAAGCCAGAATGTTCTACTGTACAGTATATACAAAATTGTTCCTTGTCGTACTGTATGTGTAATTTTGTTTGTTTGCTGCAAAGTAAAAAATTACACCAACCCACATTTGCTACTTAAAAATATCATTTCTAAACCTACATGTGTTAGTTGGGTCCCTGTGCAGAATGAGGCAATCTTACTGCAGTATTCCCAGGGAATCTCATCAAGCCCAGTTCAGTCCAAAGGTGTTCAGTGGGGTTCAAGTCAGGGCTCTGTGGTCAGGTGTCCACGAAGTTTGTCTTGGTCATATGGATCGTCTACATGCAACTTAACATGGGCTATAAGCAAACCGTCAAAAACATAAGCGGAAACAACCTTATTTTTAACTACTTAAGTTACACTTTAAACGTCTTAAATTAGATTAACTTTCACCTCTTACAGCTTTAGACGAACTTTGGCTGCAGAGTAAATATCCAGTTACCCAAGAAACATTTTAACCAATGCATTTGTTATCACTGATATATCTCTAGAAGCTGAAGGAAGTAAATAAGTACATTTGTATTTGTAACAACATTTATCTTTAATACAGCAAACTCACATTAATTACAGAGAGCTGGAACCTTCAAAGCAGAGCAAAGCCAGGTTAAGGAAATCTCTGTCTCTAAGTCATTATATCACTTCTTCAGTTTGAATGATGTACTTTAGGCCATCTATAATCTTTGAATGTAACATAATTGAATGAGGAAGATTTATAGGCAGGGGCAGGAGAGAGATGATGGGTAGAATTCCTTTTTCTTCTTCCACCAATTTTGTACCAAGAGAGTGGATTAGCATAAAAGCACCGCTAAGCACAAATAAGACTGAATCATCCCTCACATCAGCCTTCCTCCACTGCTACTCTATGTCTCTATTAGTTCTCTATAAGCACCACACAATTACTACTGTTATCACTGCTGTTAACTCACATCAACCAAAGGCTGCAAATTGCCTATAGACGTCTTTTTTTTTTTTTGGCAAAAATTATCAGAATTTGACCAAATGCAAACAATTTTTCAATCTGTTTACTGAATGGTAAAGTTTGAATATGCGCTACATGGACAAAAGTATTTGGCCAAACCTGTTAATTATTGAATTTAGTTGTTTCAGTCATGCCCCTTATTCCCAGTGAAGGGCAATCTTAATGCTTCAGCATACCAAGACATCTTGGACAATGCTATGCTTCCAACTTTGTGGCAACAGTGAAGGACCTTTTGTACTCCAACATAACAAGTGAACGGAGCATGGACTATAAAGACATGTTTTGATGAGTTTGGCGTGCAAGAACTTGACCGGCCCTAACACAAAGCCCTGACCTCAACCCCATCGAGCACCTTTGAGATGAACTGTAAAGGAGATTGTGAGCCAGGCCTTCTCATCCAACATCAGTGCCTGATCTCATAACTCTTTACAGAATGAATTCTAGTATCAGATGTTTTGCCCCAATGAGAATATAACATGTATAGCATTTTGCCATTAATGACATATATTAATCGTAATTGTTATATTATTATGAATATAATTTATAAATATATTAAATATATAATTTGTAAAAAAAATAATAATAATAATAAAAAATGACTAGTAAGTAACATGATTTTTTTTTTTTTGAAAATGAAAAGTACTACACTGTATGTTGGGTCTTTATTTTTTTCTCACTTTCTTTTTTTCACTTTTTGTTCACTCTCTTCTCTCTCTCTCTCCTGTTCTCAAAGAGAATTTATAATTAATAAAATCAAATCAAATTCAAATTTTATTTGTCACATACACAGTCATACACAGTACGATATGCAGTGACATGCTTATACGGCTGCCAGTGACCTTAAAGAGTATATTACTGCTGTACATGAATGGTCCATATTGGTACATAAAATTTTTCTAGCTGGTTGTTGGGTTGCCATAGACAATACAGGAAGGTAACATTTCCTCTGTGTACCCCAATTTCCTCCCACAGTTCAAAGACCTGTTGTCTAGGCTGATTGGTGTTTTCAAATTGCCCATAGAATATGATGGATGTATGCATATGTGTGCTTGAGTTCTGTGATGAGAATGGACTTCATCCATGGTGTCCCTTGCCTTGTTTCCTAGGTTTCCTATAATTAGCTGCGGAACCCTGGTTTCACGATACAGGATATGCAGTAGACAGTGGGTGGATAGAAATCTCTATGTATATGAACAGTTAGATTGTTCAGAAATATAAGCCCAGGTTCAAATGTGAATGTCAAACTTTAACGTATGTACCAATTTCATGTTAATAAAAAAATTGTGATGATCTACTGGTGCACAGGTCTACAAGTATCTTTAAGTATGCTAATCAGAAGTTTTTAGTCAAAGGACATTACAGCACAAGGACCAACTTTCAGCACTGGTAAGGATTATGGATAAAGAAGAAACTACTTTACAATGATGCAACTAGCAACTCTGCCTTGCTTATAGTTTTATTTCACAAGAGCTGTGGATTTTCAGATGCTTAAAATAAATTGCTCATTAACTACTAAAAAATACTAATATCACCCAAAGATATTTGATTATTTTAGGAGGATACAAAATAAAACTGATTTAAGTTGCAAAAGCTAATGCAAGGAGGTCCTACACATGAAACCATGACTTGACATTAATTAAACAAATGTTAGGCAGCATAGCTAGCTTAGCAAGCAAGCTAGGTACCTGCTACCATCGATATATTGTATTAATTTAACTGCAAGCATAAAGAATTTGATAACCTTAAAGGACATGCCACAACAGTATGAGCTTGTTACAAAACCAACATTTCTATTGGTGTGTAATAGGTTACAACTCTTGCGCAATATTTTAAATAGATAGATTGATCACTTACTTCTTACCTTGTCAGGTGCACCTGTTCACGATGCTTGAAACAGTCGGAAAAATCCCAAGCGCAGAGAGGCAGTGGGTTGGATGTGTTGCCCGGGTCACAACAATCACAGTGCACTAACCAATCTACACTTTAATAATGACCTTCAAGTCATTTCTGTAAACAAAGATTGGTGGAATTGTTTTGTTTCTGGCCTTTCCCATGTGATGTTGCTTACTGTAGGTCACACTATGGCACTATGGTGTGGGTGACTGTAATAGTGACAGTGACGCTTCTGGTTAGATTAGAAAATGAATGCATTTATTGTGTGATCGTCAGCTGAAAGGGAAGAAGTCTGTATTTAAATATAATATCTAGTACAATATTGTAAGGTTTTATGACATTGTAAGACATTGTAATCTAATAAGAAGATTCCTGTGCCTTGAGAACAGACCCCTCACTGTGCTTCCTCATGCCTTCTGTGGTAACACCTTGTATATCCTGTATTCAGACAAGGATACATCCAAATGGCTCCTGTCTGCTAGAACCCTTTTGTTTAATCAGGAGAATGCAAATGTATCTCCTCACACCTGTCTGTCTCCGGGTCCCTCTATGACTGACATGTTAATGACTGGTTCTTTTGATGTTCGGGACGTAGCAGCGTTTAAATGTGCTCTCTTTGCTGAGAATAAACAGAGATCTTCAGACATCATGCCGGCGTGTGTGTGTGTGTTTGTCTCTCCCGGTCGATCGGGCCCGGACCGGTAAGTGTATCAAGGTGCAGCGGACACAACAAGAAATAACTCTTATTCTCTTAGCTTAAAACTTAGCTCGGACACTTCTTCTACACTTTAAACTTAACAAATATTTTCATACAAACAACATAGTCAGTAGAAGTAAAAAAGAAACATATATATGTATGTACATGGAAAATACTTAAGTAAAGTACAGATACATGGGAAAAATACTTTTAAAAAAGTACAGTAATGATGTATGTGTACTGCCACATGTGAACTTTAAGCTAATTTAGTAAGGATTGTGTAATGAAAACTTATAATCTAAAAGTTGCTTATCCATGACAATTCCAGTTTATCAGCTATACGTGAGTGTTTGTTCCACAGTCTAAGTATATGTCTGTCTTTTATCCATTCACTGAATAATAAACATTAACCTTGTTACAGTATTTTACTGGATTCTTTTTTATTTCATTGCCTTTGCTGTGCAGTTTACTGTATAAATCTTTTGTTTGAGAAATTCCACTCTTAACATGCAGTGTTTCATTTCAGGCACAGCTAATGAAACATTGGCTAGGATCCATGAGCTAAAACAACTGCATCTAATTACTTCGAAATACGGATAATTTGAGAAACATAACTAAGACTCAGCACACCACGCAGTTGTTATCTCTGGCGCCACTATCACCATCGTGTTTAATCTCGGTCAATAGACTCTGCAGTGAGAACGAAAAATGAATCCTCAAACTAACGCTGCCACTGCTAGCACTATGCCAACTGGATATTTATGCACACAGCAGCAATGCACTTGGAATGTTCACCCCATATTACCCCACTTAAGGGACGTCCTACTGCGTGCGCACTGTATGGTTAATACCATGCTACGTAGGTGCTGTTTATTCCGAACACATTTCTACAACGTGTATGTGATGGGAACCAGACTTTAATAATACATACACAAGTGGCCACAGCACCGCTGAAAGCATCCGGACATTTTCCTTTCTTGCACTCATTCTCTTTTCCTAAATGCAGTTTAGTCTGAGAAATAAAAGCTTACAAAATGTTAACAGTTTTTGTAGAAACCATAAGTTTTTTTTTTTTTTTTTTTTTTAATCCTATTTCATCTACATACACTCTGACTGGTTTGTTGCACTTCAACAAGTGTTCCATTCCTGCTTCGGGTGTGTATGCATGGTGTTTGCATAAGCATTATATACAGGAGTAAAACAGAGTGATTTTCAGGCATGAGCGAATGCATGATCTGACTGGTATTTCAGGTTAGGAAATTAACAGACAAGTTTTGGGAAACTCTGAGGCCACATTTAACAATAGTCATTGTTGCAAAGCAGCTTTACAGAAGGATAAGAAAATTACGGAAATGTGTACAAAATTTGTATATCTATATGTATTATGTTCATGTATTGTGTGGCCTAGTCCCTTAAAATTACCTTTACAGTCTCTGTACTTTTTGACATTGTTACTTATCATAGCATAAAATCTGTGTTATAGAACTGTTTGCATAAACTGCTGAGGTTAATGTAGGGTTGTTGTTGTTGGTCTATTGGCTGCTCCAGACAAGGGGTTGCCACAGCGACACATCTGGATGCCCTTCCTGATGCAACTCTCCCATTTTACCCTGGTTTGAGTACTGGCTGGGAATCGATCCCGGGCCTTCCGCATGGCAGGCGAAACACCTACAAGGATTAGTTACAATGTCTAGTCCAGAGGCATTCCCTGAGGACTCAACTGCCATTTTTGTTCCATATTAGCTCTCAATGCATTCTCTTACTCTTACATGAGATTACAAAACATTATACATACTATATGGACAAAAGTATTTGGCCAAACCTGCAATGACATTGTATCCAAATACGTACTGTTCAATATGGAGTTGGTCCTCTTTTGAAGCTATAACAGCTTCCATTCCTCTTGGAAGGCTGTCCACAATTTTTTTTTTTTTTTTTTTTAGAAATTCATTCTGTAGAGCATATACAGTATGAGGTCAGGCACTGATGTTGTACAAGAAGGCCTGGCTCGCAATTTCTATTCCACTTCATCCCAAAGGTGCTCAATGGGTTTGTAGTCAGGGCTCCGTGTTAGGGCCGGTCAAGTTTTTCCACACCAAACTCATCAAAGCATGTCTTTATTGTCCTCGCTTTGTGCACTGGGGTGCAGTCATGATGGAATAGAAAAGATCCTTCCACAAACTATTGGAAGCATAGCATTGTCCAAGATGCCTTGGTGTACTGATGCCTTAAGATTGCCCTTGACTGTGAATAAGGGGCCTGAACTATTGAAACAATAGTTAACAGGTTTGGCCAAATACGTTTGTCCATGATGTAATGTAATAAAACATGCTAACCAGCAAGATAAGATGGAATATTGCTGAAAATGTATCATAATATTACTCCACATAAAAAAAAAAGCTTTTGTTAAAAGCACTATACATACACATTTGAAAATAATTAAATATACAGTAATGACTAATACTATCACATGGATTTTCATCCAAACAAAGATCTTTTTAAACAATACATTTTTTACATCTATCTTTGTCTAGCTTTTATTACAGACACTCTGTCAGTATATTTGCACATCTTAGCAGGGCATATTAAGCAGAGAGAAATGATTTGAGCAATTAAGTCAACAGTCATTGATGTGACTGGAATTTTAATCTCTGTAGAGTTCTTCACTAAATAAGTCACAGTGTGTGATATGAACTCAGAGGAAAATGTTCCATTAACATTTACCCAAGTAACAAAATAATGTACAGAAGTACACCACAGGGCCCAGTGCAACATTTTTAATTAAACTGGAGGTAATTAGGAATGCTAATAAAATGCAGAGAAACACACAAGCATATTTCTGCCTGTGTGGCTGCATAAAATCTAGTAGCCCATAATGAAGCTCTAACGTTGTTATAACCAGCTAGATGTGTAGCTTGCCATGCTAGCATCATGTGGCACAATGCCTTTGTGTATTAAAGATTGATTTGGACTAAACAATAAATAAGAAGAATATTCATAAAAATGATGAGTGATACCATCTTGGCCTTGCATATATATCTATCTAAAAAGATATTTAAAAATTATTTTGTGCAGACTGTACTTTTAATATGCTAATTAGGCCCGACCTACCTTTCATGGTACTGATATCACATGACCTGAGACCTCATTATAATTTTCTTCAAAACAGCCATCATGGCGGACACTCAAACCCAACTCGCAAAAAGCATGACACCTTGTGACATGATCACTGTATTTGTACACTCATTAATATTCATTAGGATCTGTCAATGATGGGCGTGTACACAGGATCAGACTTGTCTGTGTTAAATTCTTAAACATGGAATATACAATCCATGTCTATGTCAAACTTTAAACTATCATTATAAGAACTAATCTTGCGCAGCTATATATGCCCTTGGCGGGAAACACCCTAGACCAGTCCATCGCATAAATGCACAAACGCACACACAATTTGGAAACACCAATTTAAAGACAGTCTTTGGACTGTCAGAGAAACAGGAGTATCCAAATGAAACCCACCAAGTATGGGGAGAACATGCAAACTCCATGCACACATACCAAAAGGTGGAACTCGAACCCTTAATGCTGGAGGTGCAAGGCCACAGTGCTACACCATCATGCAGCAAATACACAAATACAAAATGTACCCAATTTGTACCCATATACCCAAGACCTTGATTATTTTATGTCTTTTTAATTCAATTTTATTCATTTATATATTATATAGAACTATATTCAACAACATATACAACCATTTCCTTCTTGGGGAAAACATTTTTTAAACGAAACACGCTTTCCATCATCATAAATACAGAACTGTACACCTGACCCACCTCTTCCTCCCGTGAACTTTACCACTACATTATGCGTTCAATTTCTATTTTTATTTTACAGATATGAGGCCTTGAGTGTGTCACCCATAAACTGCAAGAAGTGTGTGTGTGTGTGTGTGTGTGTGTGTGTGTGTGTGTGTGTGTGTGTGTGTGTGTGTGTGTGTGTGTGTGTGTGTGTGTCAGGTGCACATACTATGCCCTGCAGTGCAGCTTAAATGATTTATGGTTCTCGTTTCTTCTCTCTGGTTCGGTCATACATAGCTGGCTTTCACACACACAAATGCACTCAGTAACCATAGTACCAATAGAATGTAAATGTAAGTGTTTGGTACCTTTGTGCATCAAAACAATAATTTTTACTGACCTATGCTGTGGTGTTCATATATAATAATTTTAATATCTATGGATTATTTGCTCTATAATCTGTTTTTCCTCAAGTTGACCGACTAGGCACACACTGTCCAATCAATGTAATGGAATTTTTAAAGCATTTAAAATAAGAAGTCTGAAATGATGGTGCATAACCTTCACATGTTCTTTAAGTCAACTTGCTTTGCTGTTACTTTGCATAAAGGCGAAAGTAGAAATGCAAATGTGTTTTCTTCTTTTTCTTTTCCCAAGCACAGCCTCGAAGATGACTCCTCTTTCCGTTTGTCATCAGGAAGTGTTCATATGAATATGGAAGCATGGCTATAGACTGAATGTCTCTTCCATTATGATGCTTTTATTATTACATTTTATTGGTCTCTCCCTAGTTTGTCATGCACTTGGCCTGGTCTTCTGCCGAACTGGCATCAAGGGTACTCTTAGGCAGGTTTTGATCCAAATCCAGGCCAAGATGACTGGTTACGATTTTAAATAGAAGAGCCAATTACTAAACTACTCAACCCACCAGCTCCTCCTGCTCCATTCTCTCTGACTGCTAATGACTTCTCCACATTCTATGATGGGTAAATTTGCTCCTACAGCAAAACTTCAGGACCTTCCCTCCCTTCTTTTAGCAGAATTCTCCAACTTGTCAACTGATGAGATTCAGCACATCATCTCATCCTCCATCCTCACCACCTGTTTATTAGATTCAATCCCTTTCACAATGCTCCAGGCCATCTCACAAGACCTCCTTCCCTTCATCACAACCATCCTCAACCATTCCATATAATCTGGTCAGGTTTCTGCTGCTTTTAAGAAGGCAAGAGTTATTTCCATTATAGCCTTGCTTATTCATGAGATACTGATCATAAGGCAGGATGTTAGTCAGATATTTCGGTGATCTGTCCATCTGTAGAATAACAGTTTCAACCAGGGGGCACCCCGGTGGCTTAGTGTTTAGCCCTGTCGCCTTGCACCTCCAGGGGCCAGGTTCGATTCTCGTCTCTATGTGCAAGGGGTTTGCATGTTCTCCCCGTGCTTGGTGGATTTTCTCCCACAATCCAAAGACATGCGGATTAGTCTAATTGGCGTACCCAAATTGCCCGTAAAGTGTTGGTATGAATGTGTTCCCTGCAATCTATTGGCACCCTGTTTAGGGAGTACCCCCCCCTTCTGACCTACAGTAAGCGTCTTTAGGATAGGCTTCAGGCCCTCCGCAACTCTGTTTAGAGGGTTAAGTGGTATAGACGATGAGTGAGTGAGTTTCAAAAAATTTCTGAGCGTGTAACCAAAACTCCTCCAACTGAACCTGAAAGAAATCAAAATACAATTTTGTGTACCCAGGAGTGGTTTAACATCTTTGTGAGAAGTGCAACTCAAAGCCATTCACGTTACTGGTCTTAAATGATCTTCTTAAGTAAGAGTCATTAAGGAAGATATTTCAACTGTTAATAGTCCTCTAGCACAATCGTGCACCGACTCTGTGCTGTGCTGGACGCTTCAATGACGAGTAAAGCTTTTGTTTGCGCCATGGGTGACATTTCTCCCTCATATGCGACCTCTGAATATAAAAATAAATATTTCACATTGCACCATGGGGACTTGGACAAATATATGTGGACATCCCATCAATAAGTGGCTGAAAGATTGATTAAATATGATGGCTGGGAGCAGACTGTGAACCATAGTGTGTGGGCGTTGATTTACAAGCTATTTTTTGGGGGCTGCTTACAAGTTTGCTTGCTGTTTTACCTTGGAGCAAGTCTGTCAAGTCACAAATGGAGATGCGTGTCATGGCAGCCTGGTAAATTAGAGGCAACAGCTGTGAAGCAATGTTCTGTCTCTTAGTGTCTGGATGAATGCATTGGAGTCATGGCAGTGGAAAGGTTTCCTCTAGAGGCGGCATTAATCCAGCTGCATACATCTGCATTTGGGAACTTTTAAATTTATGATGGCAGTTAAAATGGTTTCACATTTGAGGAAAAGAAATATCAGAACTGAATTAAATTTTCGGCTTTTTCATGGATAGGGTGTCGATCCATCACACTCTTTTTCTCCTCCTAGAGAAAAACATCTAAAGGATGGAGCGTTATTCCTATGTGAGAACACGGGAAACAAAAAATTCATTGTCAAATCGGATGCAACAGAAATGTTACTCCTGGTATTTAATGTTAATCCTCTCTGTCAAGTCATCTGAAGAATCTGTAGAATGATAAATGTTGAGATCAATGGATTTAACTTCACTGCATGAATCGTCCCTCGAGAAATCACAGCTTGCAAAGCCACTAAATTCCATATTTAATTAATAGAGCAGTTTTCATTGCAGAAACGCTGATATGACATTGTGCTTCTTGCTACATTTGCAGAATAAGCTATTCCTGGGAGCTTCTAATCTTAGCTGCATACGTTTACACCTGGCCTGTCTCTCTAAAGATTAAAAATAATAATAATAATAATAATAATGGAAAGATAGGTCACAATGCAATGCAAAGAACACGGCAAGGTCTCTAAAGAGTTCATTGCTTATTTAAAGGTTAGCTTAATTATAGTCTTATATAAGACTGCTAGTCCGTTCAATTATTCCATAAAACCTTCGTCTGCAATTAATTTACTCGGTGAGCTTCAGAAAGAAGATTGAGGATTCTTAGACCTTGTTTTTTACTCGGATTAAAATGTAAGACTACGAAAATTATTTCCCCTGATAATTATTCAATTTCATCGAGCAGGCATTTCTCAAATTTACATTTCTGTACATGTCCTATATCCAGAAGTCAGATATGCTGATTTTCTCTACAGTGGACTAGGCATGGATTCTAATGCAAAATTGAGGAATGGTTTAAGCTTTAAAAATAAATCACATGACTAAGGCATATTTTAAATCATATTTTATATAATGTTTTGCAAGTTTTGCATTTAATTAAGGAACAGGGTTAAAAGTAACCACAGCTGTTTTACTCACTCACACATCTTCTATACCACTTTATCCTGTATTCAGGGCGGCGGGGACCTCGAGCCTATCCCAGGAGAAGGCACGAGGCAGGGTACATCCTGTACAGGGTGCCAATCCATTGCAGGGCACACACACACTACAGGCAATTTGGGAACGCCAATTAGCCTAATCTGCATGTCTTTGGACTGTGGGAGGAAACTGGAGTATCCGGAAGAAAACCAACCAAGCACTGGGAGGACATGCAAACTCCATGCACACAGAGACAGGAATTGAGCCTGGCCGGGAATCGAACCCGGACCCTGGAGGTGCAAGGCGACAGTGTTCCTAAACATTTCTTTTTTACTTAGCAATTTGTTTTTAAGCCAAGATTAAAATGTCAGAGTCGTAGTTTCAAAGTAACTTTCATTCACAATGAGAATAGCATTAAAAATAAAGAAAAACATTTTTGGTGATCTTCAGGAAGTTTGCAATATGTATCTGCATGTCTTTGGACTGTTGAAGGAAACCAGCGTACCCGAAGGAAACCCACCATCATGGGGCAAACTCCATACACACAGACCCAAGGTGGGAATTAAACCCTCCTGTGGCCACAGTGCTAAGGTGCTACGGTTAGGGTTGTTAATTAGTGGTTTATTATGGCAGCTTTAGGTACATAGCCAATCTTAAGTATTTATTATTAGCTTATTAGAATTATTTATTGTTGGTAATTTTTGGTTGTGTAGAAATAAGATATGATATATGCATTGGCTGTTTTGAGGACAAGATCAGTGAAATTAGTCCCTCAATTTCCAGGCAAAAGTGTCCCAAATATGATTTACTGACAAATCCAATTCTTTAGACTGTTTGACTGTTCCTATGTGACTTAATGTGACCTGCATGTGCAAAGTAACAATGCCTCACAAGTTCCTGTTAAACACGTTGTTTAAGTTTTCTGACGCTACAGTATGTGAACGTTCCCATGCCTCCATCTTTTACATCTATCTTTGTCCTTACAAATGTCTATAAAGCAATGAATTCCTATGGCTCAACAGAACATGTTAATGTCTCCCAGGAATATGTTAATGACTTTTGCTTTGTTAATGTAAAAAATTCATGAGATAGGGGGTTTAAATATGCTTTCGTTAATGATAATAAACAGAAATCATCAGTGTGTGGGATCTCTCCTGATCTGTAATGAAAGCATGTCAAGGTGTGGGCCATACATCATCATCAATAATTCTTCCTTTAATTATTTTTAAACTTAACACATACCTTTATAGATGCCCAGAACAGATATTTCATAAGGATTAATGTATTTTGGTAACCGGCCTGAGTAAATGTTGTGGGATATTATACATTTTTCATAACCTGATAAATAATGAATAACTCCTGGACTTGTGAAATAACTCATGACTCATGCAAAAGGGTGTTTCAAGCAGGAGAGGTTAAATTATTTGAGATATTTTTATACAGTATATTATTATACCAAACTCCACAGTAGTTGTAGTGGACTCGAAATGCAGAACAATGCAGAATACTTTATAGGTTGTGAAACACAGACAAAAAATCCTGTACTTTTCATATCTTTTTGTACTGTACACACATGGCAGGTTAAAATACACACACACACACACACACACACACACACACACACACACACACACACACACACACACACACACACACACATACTGACATCCAGGCCATACTAAGTCCCCCCATGATGTCCCCTCAAGTTTAATTAGTTACTTAAGTAATTATTTATAAAGGGGGTACTAACTTTTAAACATGATTGTAGTATAGTAAGCAAGTAAGTAGGTAAGTAAGTAAGTGTGTATATACTTTAGAAAGTGCTTTTATGAAAATCAATCATAAATGTAATAACGACAATAAACATACAGTGAAATAGTAAAACTAATTAAAACTACAACCACTCACAAAAGTAAGTACACCCCTCTAATTTCAGCAAACATTTTAGTATATCTTCTCAAAGGACAATACTACAAAAATAAAAACTTGTACATATTTTAAAGTAGTCAATGTGAAGCTTGTATAGCAGTCCAGATTTACTATCCTCTGAAAATAACTCAACATACAGCTATTATTGTCCAAATATCTGGCAACAAAAGTGAGTACACCCTGAGTGATAACAGCTGTACATCTTTACCCATGCAAAGTCTCATGTCTTATTCATCATATTCACGTGTTTGTCAGTGGACGAGTGTGTCTCCAGACCTGGACCCTATTGAGCACCTGTTGGACGTCCTCAAGCGGGAAGGTGGTGAAGCACCATGTGTCTAACATCCAGTAGCTCCGTGATATCATTATGGAGGCGTGGAAGAGGATCCCAGCAACAACATGTGCAGCTCTGGTGAATTCCACACCCAGGAGGATTAGATAAGAATATAAAAAAAATTCTGACAGTTTGGACACAGTTTTGACATTTTGGGTGTGCTGTGCTCATTTTCATTGTCAGTTATTTAGACAATAAAGTCTGCACGTTGAGTTATTGTTAGAGGACAGTAAATCTGTACTGTTATACAAGCTGCACATTGACTACACTAAAATGTATCCAAGTTTCATTTCTATAGTATTGTCCCATGAGAACATATAATAAAGTGGTTTCTGAAATGTGAGGGGTGTACTAACTTTTGTGAGATACTGTATATTAAACAGTAACAAAAAAAGACCTAAAAATTTAATATGATGGGTGTTAAGGTGGCAGGGTGGTGTAGTGTGAGCACTGTCGCCATGGACCTCCAGGGTCTGGGTTCGATTCCCAGCCAGGTTCAATTCTCATCTCTGCGTGTATGGAGTTTGCATGTTCCTCCCATGCTTGGTGGGTTTCCTCCGAGTACTCCAGTTTCCTCCCACAGTCCAAAGACATGCAGGTTAAGCTAATTGGCATTCCCAAATTGCCTGTAGTGTGTGAATGAGGGGTGTACCCCACCTCGTACCCTAAGTCTCCTGGGATAGGCTCCAGGCCCGGCTTGACCCTGACTATGGGATAAAGCGGTATAAACAATGAGTAAGATGATAGATGTTTTAAACCAAACTCACAAGGATCTTCATCTACATTCCAGAGACTAGAAGCTGCAGCTATAATCCACAGTCATCTTTTAAGTGTTGTGTGAGGCATTACATGAAGAACATGAGTTTCAAGGGTGAAGAAGCACAGATATATATATATATATATATATATATATATATATATATATATATATATATATATATATATATATATGCAGCCTCTACTCTCAGGGCTCTGAATTTCGCCACCAGAATCTTGAATAACTGATAACTTATGTGAAGCCAGTGCAGTGATCTCAAGATGATCTTAAAGATTCAGCCAGAAGTTTGGCTGCAGCATTTTGGACCACCTGCAAGCGATTCTTGCTGAAATCTATGAATAATGAGTTGCAGTAGCCCAAGCGAGAAGAGCCAAATACATGCTTGATTATCTCCAATTCTGTGTGTGATAACACAGGCTGAAATTTTGCAATATACCTAAGTTGAAAGAAGCAAGTATGAGCCAGTGTGACAGTCTATGGAGAAATCTTTGCCCAAAGAAATCCTCTGGAATGCATAGAGATGGAGATAAACTTTTTTGTTAATTGGCTCAAGAAAACTTAAAGAGCTGCACATTATTGAGCATTAGAGAAGGTGAAAAAATTTAGAATGAAAAAAAGAAACATATGTGGACAAAAAGTGTCCAACATGTCTTCAGACAGAGACAATTCTATAGTCTGTTGGACGCCTAAGCAAAAATATACAGGGGGCCTCTCCAACTGGCCTTCATCACCATTATTTTATACTAAATACATTTTTCAGCCCTCATATGGCGCTTTTCCACTGCATAGTACGGCACGACATGGTTCAGTTCAGCTCACTTTTGGGGGATTTTCCACTGGGAACAGTACCTGGTACCTGGTCCTTTTTTTAGTACCACCTCAGCCGAGGTTCCAAGCGCGCCGAACCGTTACCAAAACATGACGTGTAAACTCTGCTGGTCACTGATTGGCCGGAGAAAATCATCATTACTGCGTCACCGAACTTGCGACACGAGACACAACAGAACCGCTATATTTAGAACAGCCAGAGAAGGATCGCACGCACCTTTTTGTCTTAACCAAAAATGTTCTTTGGCTGCCATCAGCCTCTTTTGAAACAAACTCGTTCGTCTCGCTGTTAAAAACATCCACATGCCGAGAATGAAGAACACCATGCCGTCGACATGCTCCATTGTTGTGTGTTTGTTTGTGGCGCGTTTACGATGATGTCACGGCAGTAGCGGCGCCGCAACTTACGACACGTGAGTAATCCCGCCCACGCTAAAGCGTTACTAAACTGCAGTGGAAGCGCAAACTGAGCCGAACCGAAGTGAGTTGAACTGAACCGTGTCGTGCCGTACTATGCAGTGGAGAAGAGGCAATAGACCCCCTACTAGCCTGGGGCCACATGAGGTTCATTGCCTTGTCTGTTGTCAAGCAGTGCCTCTGATCATAGTATAGTTAATACTGCTTCTTCATGAATGGTACACAAAGCAAAAACACATGATTGTCACATATACTTTAGATTACAAAACCGTGAAATTCTTGTCTTTGCATCTCAGCCATGATACAGCACTGTTGAAACAGACAAACTTAAAGGCCTTGCTCAAGAGCTTGAACCGACAACCTTGTGATCAGTAACCCAGAGCAGTAACCTGACGAGATACCACTGCCCCTTACATGCATTAAATAAAATCCATACACATGTTAATGGGGTCATATACAGTATGAGGAATTATTGGTGGATTGCATGGCAGATATTTCTGCTCTGACTGCTTATCGATTTCCAAACCCATTCAGTCGCCTCTGCTCTAATTTTATCATGAAAGGTCAGCTGGATGAGCCTTGTGGCACTTTAGGAAAATAAATTGAATGTAACTGCTAATGACAGTTTGGGTGAGATTCATGTTAATTTCACAAGATTAAATTCACTGATGGGACAAATTGCTCAGTCGGCCAAATAGTGGCTAATTTTCTCCACGGGCACGCAGCCATTAGCATGCTGATCATGCCTGTGGAGGATCGATGGAGAGCCTGGAGCTCAAATGTCTTCCTGAGACGCATCGGAACTCCATAGTCCTCGGCATCTCTATCCTTTACTTCATACACGTTAATATGCTTTTTTCCCCAGTAATTATTGTCCTGTTTGATCTATATCCAATTTCGAATGCGGCAAAATGTAGCAAGCCCTCAGAGCTGCTGGAGATCAGAGCTTAGATGGCACTTATCTGTGTAAATCTCGATTAATTAATCCTGAAGGCCTGCAGATAAACCTGGTGTCCTCGATCAAAAGAGTAAATCATGATGCATGGAGCGTTCCTGAATGACATGAAAAGAGATCGAGAGAGTGAGAGAAGCCGGGCCAGTTTTTGTTGCCTTCGAGCACAGAGGACGTGCTTTTGTGAAATTCTGTTCCTGTGTGAAATGTTATAGCCTAGGTATCTGATTCATGATAAGTCACCCGCCCTACTGTGATTAGAGTGATTTAATTTCGGCACAGTCATTAAACCCCTGTTGAGACGGACTCCAGCCTGCAGACTGCAATGTGTGTGTGTGTGTGTGTGTGTGTGTGTGTGTGTGTGTGGGAGGTTGGTCAGAGGAAGTGATGTGGTGCTGAGGTGCTAATGGTCACCATGTCACCCCATATGTGTGTGTGTGTGTGTGTGTGAGAGAGAGAGAGAGAGAGAGAGAGAGAGAGAGAGAGAGAGTGAGAATGCTTACAGAATATACTGTAATATATTTCAAGTATGACGCAACAGTTCCAGATGGTACCAGTTTTAACTAGTTGCAGTGGTTATTACTGGGCGTCTGGTCAGACTAGGATTTCATCATACAGTCCAACTAACAAGACTGTGAATCAACATGGCAAAAATGAATCTTTCATAACAACACAGTCAGCCCATACTCACTTTTACCTCAAAGTTTTAGACTGTATTTACAGTAAAGTTTTCCTGAACACGTCCAGATTGATGGGAATTCATGAAATATCCCATTGGAATTTTGACTTTTATCAATTTGAAGTTATTCACAAATTTCCCATTCTGTGACAACACAATATTAACACAATGCGATGTGTCTCTTTTGAGTGATATGCATTTTTGGACTTGGGAAATGAAAAGGCACAACTGTCTGGAGAGAAAACACTTTAAAGCAGCTAGGATTGAAGATAGGGAGAGGGTCCATCCAGGTCCCACTTGGCGCATCGGGTGATGGATAGTTCCTACCCTGGAGATAGATATACTGTATTCATAGTTTCTGTGGCAGCTCGTTGTCCGATTGTATCTGAGCAACTAGGGGGTGAAAGACCACTCAAGGTTCCCACAGCAGCAGTCTAGCACAGTGGTTCTTTAGCACACATATTTTCTAATATTCATATTATATGTATAGCATAAGAGAGGTAAAATCCGCACCAGTAATACTAATACACACATAATTGCAATTATTTACTGCAGAGGAGCAGAAAGAGGAGCCAATAAACTATGTACCTGCTTACTGAATGAAACATGATTGAGCTCTATACCATCAATATCCATAAAAAATAATTTTATATTCTGTTCACTATTTCTCAGAGCAATAGAAGTCATATATTTCCCAGGCTATCTCTTTTTTTTCTTTACAGCAATACAATTGTCTGATTCATTTAATGCCTGACTTTCTGCACTCATGACTCACTTTCTGCCACTGCAGGCATTCCTACAGTATATGAACAACACAAAGATTTATACTTTCCAAAAACAGTTTACGTCCAAGTGTCACAGTGAAAATTCCCACCTGGATATTGTAGACTTGTACCTGCTGGAAGAACTGCGGCGGTAATCATAAACACTGTCCTGTCCTTATTTACATTATGCTTAATATAGCCCGAGTAATTATTTTTATTTCACTATCTGGTGTCAGCCAGGACATGATGCGTCCCTACTGAGTCTGGTTCCTATTAAGGTTTTTTTTTTTTTTTTCTCATATTCCATCTCAGGGAGTTTGTTTTTCCCCTCACTCTTGTCTCTTCTGGTTTGCTTATTAGGGATCCTGGTTTTTATCTGTGAGTAAAGCTGTATTGTGATAATATCTATACTTGAACCTGACCATGCAATAAAAAAAATAATAAATAATAATAATAATAATAATAAAATCTATGATGTCTTATGCTAATCCCAATCATTTTTTTTAAATACGGCATATATTTAAATAGAGACAAAGAAATGCATCCAACAGCTGCTCGTCCAGGTTCGGGAGAGCCAGGCCGTAGTCCCCGATGTTCTCCCTCTCTCGGATCTGGACGACGCGCTCCCCATCCCGCGACTGCCTGTGCTTAAGGCCTTGTTCACACGGGCGTTAAAATCGACCGTTTTTCTGCCGTTCGTAGCGTCCGGTAACCGCGGATGAAGCGCAGAGGGTTTTCTACACATAGGAGTCAATGACGGTGTTCACACGGGCTTTGGTGACGTGCGTTTGTCCGGCTGCGCGTTTATACGGTGTTAAAAAAACGTTGCATGCAGCTTTTCTTGGCGTTCAAATCCCTACGAACGCAAGGAAACCGCTTCTAGTTCGTTTTCTCCGCGTCCATTTTACGCTTCGGAGGACCGGATATATCCCATGATCCTACATGCTATACAGAGGGAAATGCGGAAAAAAGGCAAAAATAAAATGCTTAAAAAATAAACCTTGCGCCGAAATGTTCGCATTTCTTCATAAACCACAAAAAACTTCCTTTAATCCGACGTTGTGCAGTCGGAGGGTGAACCCAGTAGCGACGGCGATTTTTCTCTCTCGCTACGTCGCCGTATTATTTTTAAAAATATTTTTATATATTATATAAGAAGATAATAATTTAATTAGAATTTTTAAAACAATAAGATTAATGTTGTGTTGGTTGTGTTTATTTAAGTTAGAGATTAAAGGTTACTAGGTGCTCTCAGAGAAGAGCTTGTGTTTTGTTTCTGTGCATTTCACTTAAATAAATGCTATTATTGAACCGCCAGCTCGCCTCTGCATTCATGCCACGACCACACCGACACTCACCGAAGGTTCATGACAGCCCTAAGATCCAGAGAATATGGTCTGGATTCTATCCTAGCGATCTTAGGATACAAGACACGGAGACACCCTGGATCCCAGACTGTCTGCAACTGTTACACAAGATTAGCAGTATGGGGAAAAAAATGATTGAGTCAATAAGTGTGTGAATTTTTCCTGTGATGCGTTGGTGTTCCATTCGAAGTGTGTGACCCACTTTGTGCCTAGACTTGTCAAGATCCATTTTCAGGTCCATACAGAAATTTCTAGAAATTGTTGCAAATTTTCTTTTCATCCAAGTGAACAGTGCATGACAGTAGCACCATTAACCAACATTAGGCTACTACTGTATGTATTTTCCTTGATAATTGCGCTCGAGGTGTATTTCAGCACCAGAAAAATAACAGAAACATTACCTGATGATTACCTGATTATCTACAGGATCATCTAATGCTTTGTCACACAGATAAAAGAGTAACCTAGCAACTGCTAGCTTCTATTCTGCTACGTATTTTCATGCACAGTATAGTGTGGTAGACTTCTTTACTTATTCACAAGAAAAACTATCTTGATGAAGAAGGTAATAAGGATATTAATTTGCAGAATTTTGATTACATTAGATGGTGTTGAAATATGTGATACTTTCTGAATTCGGTGGCATTTACTAGTGATAGCATTAGCTCATTCAGTGCTAAGCTTTGTGTCGTAAAGGTAACCAAGACTGACATTTCAAGCTTTCAGGTTAATAGCTAACTAACTCGAATAGAATAAAATGAAAAGCCAGGCTGCTGTGTAGGGTGTTGTACCCTAATGGCTTCCCATAATTGCAGGGCCTGAGCTGAATGAGGGTTATACATTTTTTTTGATATGAGGATCCGGGTTCGAGCCCCACCTTCAGTGGGGTGCCACACCCCAAAGTTTTTTTTTAATGTAATTGTGATTATTCATAATTATACTATGATTGTAATGAACTAAAGCGTGTTTAGGTGTGTGTTTACCCTGCGTGACTCAAAGTGACACCTTTAACTGGGACATGGGCTAAATGTTTGGGCTAAAATGAATTATTATTTTCATGCAACAAACATCGTTGTGTTGTCTGTTCGACCCTATTAAATAAATTGAACACACACGTCCAGCAAGATGTGATGAAGGATGAACTAAACCAAATAACGTCACGCTCCATGTTTGTCCTCAATTCCATTAACACTTACTAACGCCCATTTTACCAGAAGCAGTAGGCGCAACCTTGCATGCTCACATCGACTTATCAACTTGGTTTTCTTAATTAATGAAACTTTAATCTGTCTTGCTAAATAAACGAGCTCTTTCATGCAGGGGACAAGACTTAAATTTTAATGATGCTAAGTGTATCGTTTGACGTTTGGGTCCTAGGGAATGTGCGCACATTTCAAGCTCCAACTCAGTACGCTTAAGTGTGTTGTTAGGGATTACACTCAATCCGGATCGGCCATTCTTGTTTGTGTCTTGACAGCCGTTTAGTGTCGGCTCAAGCAGGCAGGAATTCTTATGTTAGAGAAGACAGTTGCTAATTAAAATTACCAGGTGTGAGTTCCTTGAAGTCTAAAATGCATGTCGCTTTTGGTGTAACTGCATGAAATGAAATGTTTATTCCTATTGTACTACTTACCTAGCAACTTAATTGAATGACAAAATGACATGTCATGCATTTTGTCATTTGCAGTTTATAACTGTAAGTTATAGTGTAAGTTCATTCATTCATTCATTCATCTTCTATACCGCTTAATCCTGTGTTCAGGGTTGCGGGGGACCTGGAGCCTATCCCAGGAGACTTCGGGCACTAGGCGGGGTACACCCTGGACAGGTTGCCAATCCATCGCAGGGCACACACACATACACACACTCACACACCCAATCACACGCTACGGGCAATTTAGGAACGCCAATTAGCCTAACCTGCATATCTTTGGACTGTGGGAGGAAACCGGAGTACCCGGAGGAAACCCACCAAGCACGGGGAGAACATGCAAACTCCATGCACACAGAGACGGGAATCAAACCTGGCCGGGGAATCGAACCCAGACCCTGGAGGTGCAAGGCGACAGTGCTAACCACTACACCACCGTGCCGCCTAGTGTAAGTTCCTGTTACCGATTAGACGTCTCTCTCGTAAAGATGGTAAGAACAATCACACAGATATCTTCAATGTCAGAAAGTTCCCACCTATTTCCTCTGTTATACAGTATAGCGCTGACCCTGAAGAATCCTTCCAACTAATGCTACATAAAAGTGTTCTTAAAGTAAACTACAAAATATGGATATGATTTAAGTGCATTAATAACGTTTTGCAATTAATAAAATTGCCATTTATTTTGCAGATGGAACGGCAGTCAGATCTCCTGACTAATCAGAGTCAAGCATTTAAAACTGGTATGCTCACTCTCTCATCTTCTATACCGCTTTATTCTGTATTCATGGAGCCTATCCCAGCAGTCTTAGGGCACGAGGCGGGATACACAACCTATCGCAGGGTACACACAATACGGTCAATTTGGGAACTCAAATTAGGACTGTGGGAGGAAACCATAGTACCCGGAGAAAACCCATCAAGCACAAGGAGAACATGCAAACTCCATGCACACAGAGACAGGAATCGAACCTGAACCCTGGAGGTGCAAGGTGACAGTGCTAACCACTACACCACCGCACCGCCTAACTGATACGTAACGTACACAACCATACACAGTATGATATGCAGGGAAATGCTTATACGACTTCTTGTGACATAAAAAGGAATAAATAGGTAAGGAGAGGCAAATTGAACCAGAAAAAATAAATATCTATAAATCTACAAATATACAGTTACAATAAAATAAAATATGTGTTAAATTAATCTCACCTCCGATCATGTGTGTGTGTGTGTGTGTGTGTGTGTGTAGAATTTGTATGTTCTCCCTATTCTTAGTGGGTTTTCTCTGATTTCCTCCCACAGTCCAAAAACATGCTATGTAGTGCTTGTGGCATCCAAGTTTGGCACCTTCTGCCTCGAGTTCCCTGGGATAGTCTCCAGGCACCCGTGACACTACACATGAATGAGTGAATTAATGTTCCTTAGTAGTTTCACCTTCATCAGATGCTTTTAAAAAATATGTTAAAAACATCAAATGGATGGATGTCCTTGGCAGAACAGGAAGTGCTCAATTTAATTTCTTGGTTTCCTGGAACAGACCTGACTTTTTAGTGCATTTGTGCATCCAAACATTTTCAATATCTTAGTTAGTCTGTGTTATCCACTCCACACAACCAATATGATACACTGTATGTCCATATTCCATCCACTTTGTGCAATAGCAAAAAATCCCCTAGCATTGATGCTACCACCACCATGCTTAACACCTGTTACAATGTTCTTGGGGTTGAATTTCTCACAGCTAATTCTCTAAACACATGCCTGATCCACAAGTCCATGGTGATGTAAACCTCTTTTTAACTGTAGACAGGGATGCTGGTGCTTCAGCCACTTCTATTGTAGTTAATGGCAGGCCTATACTTTGGTTGTTCCTGAGTTGTTCTTGACCATCAATACCAATTTTCTCCAAGTTGAGCTGACATGCTCTTTCTCAGATCTGCATAGAGTTTTACTTCCAGAGTTTTATTGTGTGTTGGTCAGTCCAGTGGGTTTTGTCAAATAAACTCTTTATGATGGCAAAGAAAAGCTAGGAGTCAATCATCCTCCCTAACAGAGTGATGCCAGCAATTATAGAAATATGAGATGAGATCATTCTAAGCATAGTTAACTTTTATGCTCAGTCCTTTTCTCCATCCAAACCGTTCATCCAAAGGAAAGAGCCAGTAAAACACACACACACACACACACACACACACACACACACACACACACACACACACACACACACACACACATACACACACACACACACACACACACACACACAAAATCACCTTTTCATATTACATCTAATAGCAATGGAGCAGCAAATGGAAGAGTCAAAAAAGAGAGGAAGATCTTTTTACTCTTCTTGCTTTCTTCTTTGCTCTTTATACTGTATATCAGCCGTTAGTAGAATAAGCACAATCCAGAACCTCAACATGCTATTGAGAACTTTTTGTGATTTTTTTTTTTCTGAATTGGATCAACACTGCCATCTTCTGCTAGAATTTACAACTACAATCACAAAACAAACGTAGAAGAAAGTTGAAGAACAAGTTGATTTAGTTTGTATTTGAAGAGCAACTTTGCACATCATGGTCATGCCATTCTATTATTTATTTTTTTTTAAAGAGGATGGCTCATCACAACATTTCTTCTTCATATCGTCTCAGGAGAAATTCTGTAAAGCTGCTTTGTGATCTTGTCTATTGTTAAATATACCATATATGTACAATTTTATTGAATTGAAAAAAAAAAAAAAAAAAAAAAAAATATATATATATATATATATATATATATATATATATATATATATACTACCGATCACTCCATGATGGTTCCTGATGTTTATTTCTTTCTACATTGTAAAGTTTTGCTGAAGGCGTCCAGTAAATGCATGAATCTCCTTTGAACAGTTGATATTGAGATGTTTCTGCTACTTCTGCTCTGTAAAGACTTCATAACGCCTCTAATCTGAGCTGCTGTTAATTGGTAATTTTTCAGGCTGATAACTCTAAATGAACTTCTCGTCTGCAGCAGAGGTAGGTTTTGGTCTCGTCCTCCTGGGACGGCCTTCATGAGAGACAGTTTCATTATGGTGCTTGACGGATTTTGCAAATGCACTTGACAATACTGTTCTTGCAGGAACTATTACAGAAAGGCCGACCTCTGTGTCTTAAAATAACAACTAACTGTTGGTTTTGTTGTTGTTATGTAATTACCCATATATATATATATATATATATATATATATATATATATATATATATATATATATATATATATATATATATACAGTATATATATACAGTATATGTTCCTTATCATAAAGATTGTGGAAGTGTGATTCTGGGAGCATGAGGAATCCTTTCCACACATGAACTAGACACCACGTGCTAGCAATCAAATCTAAAGGTGATTAAATGAAATCTTAGAGTGTGTGATTTTTTTTTGTAGTTTTATTGTTTTGGCTAGTCAGTATTATCTTATATAACATATATAAATCCTTTGTATAAATAAAAACATAATAATTAAAGAAGAAAAAACCCAAGATGCAATATACTGTATATACAATGCTGAATATTCAGAATATAACAGAATATAGGAGTGTCCAAGTAAGATCCAGTCTCTGCCTTTGACTCGTAATAAGAAAATCCTTCAGATGAACAGAATCCTTCTTATCAGTGTTACATCAGACAGAAACATTCTGTATTTTATGCTATATTATGTTTCAGCTCCTGTTTTGGTAACCAAAGCATCCAACTTGAATATCAAATGCATTTCTATAATCATTTTAAAATGTAATCAGATATGCACAAGCAGGTATACAGCACATACAGTATAAGGTACAGTTCCTTATAGAAACATTGTCTGTTACTTAAACATTTACAGACGGAGTCTGCAGTATCCAGGCAGCATAGGATAAGTGGTATAGAGAAAGTGGTATGAGCATGCTGTTACACTGTTGTAAGACTCAAAAGTAAGGCTGTAAGGACAAAGAGGTTTCTTGCTAACATGACAAGTTTTTTTTTTTATTATTAATAACTTTATAAGAGAATATAATATACTAATGCTATTCTGATTATATACTGCATTAAAATCAATTGTATGTGATTATTGTATCTATAGAAGGTCAGGAGTAAGAATCAATGGGTCAGGAGTAGAGGTCAAGGGGTTAGGAGGAGATGTCAATCAGTCAGTAACCATCCAAATTATTTAATATTTGCTTTAAAATGTTATTTTTTTTGCTTTAGGTTCTCAAGGTTATTCTGCTTTTCCACCTAATGCACAACTGTTCTGACTTATTCCAGACCTGTATATCTGTCCAACACTGTCATATACTGATCCTGACAAAGAAAGATTAGGTGGAATAAAACTGCCTCTGTGGGAAGACAAAAAAAATTATATATATATATATATAATAGACAGGTGTCATTTTATGAATTTCAGATGAATTGCATACCTCGAGCTGCCAGTTGGACATACCTCACTGCACTTTGGATCCAGAAGTGGCTTTAATACATCACTCGTGTTTATGGCTGAGTACACGCAAGACTCCAGCATGTAATAATGACACCTGGTTGGGACTGCTGAGATCCCACTTTCATTAGCTCTGAGTGAGTCAACCTAGCAGAAAGAATGCCTATGAATCATGCAGCATAATGTAGGTTTTTCCACGGATAAGGAACCTAACACACAACCAGGTCAAGAGAAATGCTGAATTTTACCAAATCTCTAAAGCAAGTCTGCAAAAAAGCAAACACAGTTTTTGCTTTTTATTCACCTTCCAGCTAGGTTTTACACATCAACATCTTATGCAGTTTTCCAAACCGCCAACAGTTTACATGCTTTTTAAGTATATAAATTGTAAAAATGTATGTAATGATAAATAATGTAAATGAGAATGTTTTATTCAAAATAAATACATTTGTCACTTTGTAAATAAATAAATAAATAGATAAATAAATAGCAAAATGCTTTTAAATGATTTTGGAATTAATGAAATTATATTTATACATGTTAATTAAGAAGGAGAGGAGGAAGGCGTGTTCGAAAGCAGAGAGAGAAGAGGAAAGGAAAGAGTTTAGGAGTGATAGTAGGGACCTTGAATGTTGGGACCATGACAGGGAAGGCAAGAGAGTTGGTTGATGTGATGCAGAGAAGGAAGGTGGATATACTGTGTGTCCAGGAGACCAGGTGGAAAAGTAGCAAGGCCAGAAACTTAGGATCAGGGTTCAAATTGTTTTACCATGGTGTGGATAGGAAAAGAAATGGAGTAGGAGTTATCCTGAAAGAGGAGTTTGTAAGGAATGTCCTAGAGGTGAAGAGAGTATCAGATAGGGTGATGCGTCTGAGGCTGGATATTGAAGGGGCGATGTTCAATGTTGTTAGTGGTTATGCTCCACAGGTAGGATGTGTGTTAGAAGAGAAGGAGAAATTCTGGAGTGAGTTAGATGAAGTGATGCAGAGCATCCCCAGAGGTGAGAGAGTTGTGATTGGTGCAGACTTCAATGGACATGTTGGGGAAGGGAACAGAGGGGATGAAAATGTGATGGGAAGGTTTGGTCTTCAGGACAGGAATGTAGAAGGACAGATGGTGGTGGACTTTGCAAAGAGGATGGAAATGGCAGTAGTAAATACTTTCTTCCAGAAGAGGCAGGAACATATGGTGACATATAAGAGCGGAGGCAGAAGCACTCAGGTGGACTACATCTTGTGTCGACGTTGTAATCTGAAAGAGATTAGTGACTGCAAAGTGTTGGTAGGGGAGAGTGTAGCCAGACAACACATAATGGTGGTGTGTAAAATAACCCTGGTGGTGAGGAAGGTGAAGAGGACAAAGGCAGAGCAGAGGACAAAGTGGTGGAAGCTGAGAAAGGAAGAATGTTGTGTAGTCTTTAGGGAGGAGTTGAGACAAGCTATGGGTGGTCAGGAGGTGCTTGCAGTTGACTGGACAACTACAGCCAATGTGATCAGGGAGACAGGTAGGAGGGTACTTGGTGTATCATCAGGTAAGGGAAAAGGAGACAAGGAGACTTGGTGGTGGAATGAGGAAGTCCAGGAGTGTATACAGGGAAAGAGGCTAGCTAGGAAGAAGTGGGACTCTGAGAGGACTGAAGAGAGTAGACAGGAGTACAGGGAGATGCACCGTAAGGTGAAGGTAGAAGTGGCAAAGGCCAAACAAAGAGCATATGAGGACTTGTATGCTAGGCTGGACAGTAAGGAGGGAGAGGTGGATCTGTACAGGTTGGCGAGGCAAAGAGGTAGAGATGGGAAGGATGTGCAGCAGGTTAGAGTGATTAAAGATAGAGATGGAAATGTACTGACAGATGCCAGGGTGATGGGAAGATGGAAGGAGTACTTTGAGGAGTTGATGAATGAGGAAAACGAAAGAGAACAAAGAGTAGAAGAGGTGACTGTTGTGGAGCAGGAAGTAGCAAATATTAGTAAAAGTGAGGTGAGAAGGGCGTTGAAGAGGATGAAGAGTGGAAAGGCTGTTGGTCCTGATGACATACCTGTGGAGGTATGGAAGTGCTTAGGAGTGGTGGCAGTAGAGTTTCTGACTAGTTTGTTTAACAAGATCTTGGAGAGTGAGAGGATTCCAGAGGAATGGAGGAGAAGTGTATTGGTGCCGATTTTTAAGAACAAGGGAGATGTGCAGAGCTGTGGCAATTACAGAGGCATAAAGCTAATGAGCCATACAATGAAGCTGTGGGAAAGAGTAGTGGAAGCTAGGTTAAGGGCAGAGGTGAGAATTTGTGAGCAGCAATATGGTTTTATGCCTAGAAAGAGTACATCAGATGCAGTATTTGCTTTGAGGATGCTGATGGAGAAGTACAGAGAAGGTAATAAAGAGTTGCATTGTGTCTTTGTAGATTTAGAGAAAGCGTACGACAGGGTGCCGAGAGAGGAGCTGTGGTGTTGTATGAGGAAGTCTGGAGTGGCAGAGAAGTATGTTAGAGTGGTGCAGGACATGTATGAGAGTTGTAAGACGGTGGTGAGATGTGCTGTAGGTGTGACAGAAGAGTTCAAGTTGGAGGTGGGTCTGCATCAAGGATCGGCTCTAAGCCCCTTTTTGTTTGCTCTAGTGATGGACAGGATGACAGATGAAGTTAGACAGAAGTCTCCATGGTCTATGATGTTTGCAGATGACATTGTGCTTTGTAGCGAGAGCAGGGAACAGGTGGAAGAAAATTTTGAGAGGTGGAGGTACGCTCTGGAAAGCAGAGGAATGATGGTTAGCCGCAGCAAGACGGAATACATGTGTGTGAATGAGAGGGACCCAAGAGGAACAGTGAGGCTACAGGGAGCAGAGGTAAAGAAGGTGCAGGATTTTAAGTACTTAGGGTCAACTGTCGAGAGCAACAGAGAGTGTTCAAAGGAGGTGAAGAGACGAGTACAGGCAGGTTGGAATGGGTGGAGAAAAGTGTCAGGTGTGTTGTGCGATAAAAGAGTATCAGCGAGAATGAAAGGAAAGGTGTACAGGACAGTGGTGAGACCAGCGATGCTCTACGGCTTAGAGACAGTGGCACTGAAGAAAAGACAGGAGGCAGAGCTAGAGGTAGCAGAGCTGAAGATGTTGAGGTTCTCTTTGGGAGTGACAAGGATGGATAGGATCAAGAATCAGTTCATCAGAGGGACAACCCATGTGAGATGTTTTGGAGATAAAGTCAGAGAGGCCAGATTGAGGTGGTTTGGACATGTTCAGAGGAGAGATTGTGAATATATCGGTAGAAGGATGCTGAGGTTGGAACTGCCAGGCAGGAGGTCTAGAGGAAGACCAAAGAGGAGATTTATGGATGCAGTGAGAGAGGACATGAAGTCAGTTGGTGTGAGAGAAGAGAATGCAGAGGATAGGGTTAGATGGAGGCAGATGATTCGCTGTGGCGACCCCTGAAAGGGAACAGCCGAAAGACAAAGAAGAATTAATTCATTAATTGATTCCCAGTCATCATGATACACAATTGCACTTATCCCAGTGTTTCACTAGTGCTTGGATACCATCCAGGTACTGTAGGAAGTTTTCTCACTACACCGGAGTCATAATTGGACTTCACCCGCCTACTTCACCTCTGAAACTCTGGCCTACCAGGAACTCCATTAATGGCTCAAACAAGTGAAAATGGCTTGGAATAAGATTAGAATTGTATGGGGGATGTGGCGATATCTCCCAGACGATTTCCTGTTATATGCAAGTGTTGTTGGTGAATGATTGTGTGTACAGTTCACATAAACAGGTGCATCTCTTACACAAGCTGGAGAAATGTTATTTGGGCGATTTTAAGGATCAGGCGTTTCACTCGCTGAATGTTCATGGGAATGATTGCAGTGGAATCAACACCTACATTCACCAGTAAATTTCACACAAGTTCCACTTTGACTTGAACACTTTTTTTCTATTTATTTATTTATTTACTATTTTTATTGTTAGGTAGTATGGATTACAGTTAGCACTGTCGCCTTGCACCTCCAGGGTCTGAGTTCGATTACCAGCCAGGCTCGATTCCCATGGAGTTTGCATGTTCTCCCCGTGCTTTATGGGTTTCCTCTGGGTTCTCCGGTTTCCTCCCACAGTCCAAAGATATGCAGGTTAGGCTAATTGGCGTTCCCAAATTGCCCATGGTGGGTGAATGAGTGAGTAAGTGTGTGTGTGTGCCCTGTGATTGATAGGCACCCTGTCCAGGGATGCCTCGTGCCCTAAGCCTCCTGGGATAGGCCCCGTGACCCTGAATACAGGATAAAGTGGTATACAAGATATTTGTTTATCCTTACTAATGAAACAAATAAATATTTGGACATCAATGCCATGTGTAGGAGACTCTGTTGAATGATGTAATGTGAAACATGGCCAGGAGGAGGGGAATTAATCGATAACGTAGCACAACAGTAAATGTCAACGTCTTTTCATGGCAATCGTCCTTGCTAGCACAAAATTGTTGAGTATTGATGGCTAAATGAAACTGCATTTAATCGTTGATGCTTCCCACCAAAACATGTAATTCATGAAGCTTCATTTAAGAGCCCATTGCACTGACATCTAGTGGACAAAGTTTGTGTAACAAATAAATCCTAGCATGGCAAGTTACGCAATTAATATGGAGAAGTAGTTACAAGTGATGTCATCCATCATTGACAGACACTTGTCTAAAGGATGATTACCTTCACTGTCTGAATGTAATAATAAGATAAGATAAGGTAAGATAAGTAAAAATTTTATCAATTAATTTCTGTGCCAGAGACTGCTCAAACAGCAAAGAGAGTAAATATACATGAAGTAATAAATTAAATTAATTCATTTCTTCTATACCGCTTTATCCTGTATTTAGGGTCAATTTAGGGTTTTTATTTTAATTAAATTAAAATAAAAAAATCCACAAAATGGACATAGGATAGACAAAAGTAGAATGCAAAAACCAAACCAAGTAGACTGGGGGCAGTAGAGTAGCAGAAACCTGATTCTAATAAGATATTATTATTTGTAATAATTTACGTAGCAGCAATGATAAATTAACAATATCATGTGCAATATAATTTAGCTCCATCATGTTCAACATCAATTATTGCACATGATATTGTGATATTGCTAATTGATGTTGCACTGGATATTACTTATTGATGTTGAACATGATAGAGCTAAATTTATATTGCACATGATAGAGCTAAACAATACAAAAAACTCATTCAATGTAAAAAAAATTAATAAAATAAATAAATAAATAATAATAATAATAATAATAATAATAATCACCTAAACTTGTTTACAAACTCCACACAATAAATGAGCTATACCATAATATAAGGTAATAAAGTATGTTTCCTACCTTGAAATTAAAACGTGTTATATGTGTCTTTTTTTATTTGTTATTTTTTATTTTATTTAGAGATTGTTACAGCGATTCTGGCCCGACATAAAGGCTAAACGTAATAGTTTGCCTGTTATTAGTTTAAAGTAATAGTTTCTCCATGGAAATGTTAACAGTAAAGCAAGACTTTGGTGTCTGTCAGTGTACATCATGTCCCCTATGCAGTGACTGTGTCACGGTTCAAATATGGCAAAAAAAAAAAAAAAAAAAAGTCAGTGTCTCCATTTAGCAATCACACATTTTTTTTTTGGTGCCAAGGTTTACGCAGCTGATTTAAGTCAGACAGTGACATTTCTTAGACTAGGTCTTGATCTTGAATAAAAATCAGATCTGGACCTTTAAACATGAGTGTAAGTTTTGTGTACGTTATAAGCAAGTTTAATAAAAGTCATCTGCTTATCACCAATTGTTCCAGACATTTTGATCTTGAATAAATTAAATATTCACTGCATAATGTTGCAGTTATACTGGATATTATGACATACCGTAATTTTATTACTGTAGTTAGTTTGTAACACATTGTTATTCATTGTAAATAGGCCACTAACTAGATGCTAACTGCATTTGATTGGCTTTGTAAATGAACTTTGCACAATAATAATAAAGCTGAATCTAATTGAATATAATCTAATATAAAGATCTCATCTGGACCTTTGATCTTGAATAAAAATCAGATAAAGACCTTTAAGCTTGAATAAATAATATATTATTATATTATTATTCAAAAGTGGATATGATTTTCATATATCGTATGATCATATTAAATTAATACTAATATATAAATTTTCTAAGGTTCAGATATGATTTTAATGTTGTATGAACTACTACTTTGAACCACATTTGCATATAAAGTTTAAAAATCCATGATGACAAGGAAATGCTTGTGCATTTATGAATCTGAAAAAGCAGCTCTTACTGCATTCCAGCAGTTTATTACGTTAATTACTTCAAAATGTTGCTAAATAGGCAACATGGTGGTGTAGTGCTTAGCACTATCGCCTTGCACCTCCAGTTAAAAAAAAAACTGTGTATCACGTGTCGTGCCACTAGGGCCTCACAGTGTGCGGATTGGTCACGTCTTTGTGACGTCACAGGTCACGCTCGGGGGAACCTGGAAGCGGAGGTTTTATTTGGACCCGCCCCTTCCGGTAGATAAAAGCTTTCGGATTCAGATGTAACACTACTACATCGGGGTGTTTTTAATGAAATAAATTCCACCTGTAACCTCGTAAACGATGGGTATAGCAGATGAAGCGGACCGAACACTGTTTGTAGGAAGCTTGGACTCTCAAGTCACGGAAGAGCTTCTTTTTGAGCTGTTTTTACAGGCGAGTTATATTTATTAGCATGTTAGCATATCGGTTTGCTTAGCATCTAACGGTAAGCGCTCGGAGACGGTAATTATGGCAGTAATGAACTTCGATACTTTAAGTACGAGCAGTTTAAGCTGCGTGTATTTAACGGTGCATTTGCTTTGTTAGGCTAGAACTTGTTTAATGCAGGTTATTCGGTCATTTAGCTGACTAGCATTTGTTGCTACGTACAAGTGCTAGCCAGCACTAGTGCCACCTAGTGGCCCTTATTTTCAGACGCTGCTGCTTCTTATTTCTCCAGACTGCTTTATCCTGTGCACAGGGTCGTGGGGATCCTTGAGCTGCCAGTCCATCGCAGGGTCCACACATACACACACTCTCGCTCATTCACACACTTCGGGAAATTTAGGAGCACAAATTAGCATAATCTGCATGTCTTTGGACTGTGGGAGGAAACCGGAGTACCCGGAGGAAACCCACCAAACACAGGGAGAGAACATGCACACAAACCCCGAGGTGGGAATCGAACCCTGACTTGCACAGCGATAGCGCAAATGACCGTGTCTACCTTTCTTCCCAGCCTCTTCAAATGTTTAGGCAGGCAGCCTGTCTAAAACATCTAATGCTTACTTTGCTCATCTTGTCATTACTTCTTTGTTGTTTAATGGTGGTTAGAATCCAGTTGGTTACTTTACTGCTGACTGTAGGTCTCACTCTCCCTCATCTCCCTGGTCTCTTAACGCCAACTCTCCAGTCCAGCCTTCTCACGTTTCCCTTTCTCGTTTTATCCTGTTCTGTTTCTTTATTTGCTTTTATTCGGCACTTCCACAGTCTCTATCTTCTCTACATGTTCACTCTTATTACTCCTCCATGTCTTTTTTTGGAGTTCAGTTAGTTGCATCAATACTGCCAACTTTCTGGTCCTTTAAAGAAGTGCAGTCTTCCTAAAAAAAAAAAGAGAGAGATTAAATGCTTTCTTTCCTAATTAGTGACTCCTTTTCCTAAAAAACCTTTTTAACATTGATTTCTACTTACCCTAGATTACCGCCATCTTCTGCTTTTGATATCCCTCATCATCTTCAGTTTAAATCTTCTTTTCTAGACCTATCGCGCTTAAGAAAGCCATCAAATACTTTCGTCCTTGTTCCTCTTTCTCCATTTTGTAAAAGACATCAATTAATCATGGATGGGTCCTGGTTTACAATTTTTCTCTCTAACCATAACTGCATATTGTAATTTAACACTAATATCAGTGTGAACCATTTCGTCTTAAACCCCCCCCCCCTTTTTTTTTGCACTGTTCAACTCTTGGACTACTCGACTCTTCTAATTCTATCTAATTAGATTACCTAAAATTTTTCTTTGTGTTGTGTATTTTTTGTCTCACAGGCTGGACCTGTGATCAAAGTAAAAATCCCGAAGGACAATGACGGCAATTCGAAACAGTTTGCCTTTGTGAACTTTAAACATGAAGTCTCCGTCCCCTACAGCATGCTCCTGCTTACCGGCATCCGACTTTATGGACGGCAGCTTAACCTACAGTACAGAGCAGGTAGGAGACTTTTGGAAATTATGAAAATTGTGTTCATTTGTTTTATTTTTGGGGTTATGTGTGTTACAGGCAGCAGTCACATCAATCAAGAGGGAAAAAGCCCGGGAAACTCTCAGAACCCTAGTCCAGCAAACACACCCACTCACCGTGGTGCGAGGTATGCTTGAGAAGTCACATCACGAAACAAGCAACAGCGCTTATATTTGGATTGATGTTTATCTGATGTGTGCAACATGCAGGTATGACAGGACTCCAGATCAGATGAGCTCTCCATCATACTCTCCTCCTCAGAGCATGCAGAGGTCTTTCTCTTCACCAGATAGTCTTCAAAAGCAGGCGGTGGTGAGCGCGGTTATGTTTGTTCCTAGACGTTTATTTTTGCAAAAAGTTACCAAAGAGCATGTAAAGGCTTGACTAAAGCTGTAAAGAACTGACTGATGATCGCTGCTGGATTGAAATGTTAAAATTTTGATCCCATAGGATTCACTGGGTATCTTGAGGATTAACTTTTTTTTGTTCACACAATCCAGCAGTTGGTGTTCATTTCACACTTGGCAGGTGTTCATGTAACGAATAAAACACGACAGGGCATGTTTTTAAAGGTAAATCATCTGACGCGTTAGGTAATTTCATCCTATGTACAGTGGCTTGCAAAAGTATTCGGCCCCCTTGAACTTTTCCACATTTTGTCACATTACAGCCACAAACATGAATCAATTTTATTGAAATTCCATGTGAAAGACCAGTACAAAGTGGTGTACACGTGAGAAGTGGAACGAAAATCATACATGATTCAAAACATTTTTTTTTTACAAATAAATAACTGCAAAGTGGGGTGTGCGTAATTATTCAGCCCCCTGAGTCAATACTTTGTAGAACCACCTTTTGCTGCAATTACAGCTGCCAGTCTTTTAGGGTATGTCTCTACCAGCTTTGCACATCTAGAGACTGAAATCTTTGCCCATTCTTCTTTGCAAAACAGCTCCAGCTCAGTCAGATTAGTTGGACAGCGATTGTGAACAGCAGTTTTCAGATCTTGCCACAGATTCTCGATTGGATTTAGATCTGGACTTTGACTGGGCCATTCTAACACATGGATATGTTTTGTTTTAAACCATTCCATTGTTACCCTGGCTTTATGTTTAGGGTCGTTGTCCTGCTGGAAGGTGAACCTCCGCCCCAGTCTCAAGTCTTTTGCAGACTACAAGAGGTTTTCTTCCAAGATTGCCCTGTATTTGGCTCCATCCATCTTCCCATCAACTCTGACCAGCTTCCCTGTCCCTGCTGAAGAGAAGCACCCCCAGAGCATGATGCTGCCACCACCATATTTGACAGTGGGGATGGTGTGTTCAGAGTGATGTGCAGTGTTAGTTTTCCACCACACATAGCGTTTTGCATTTTGGCCAAAAAGTTCCATTTTGGTCTTAGCTGACCAGAGCACCTTCTTCCACATGTTTGCTGTGTCCCCCACATGGCTTTTGGCAAACTGCAAATGGACTTCTTATGGTTTTCTCTTAACAATGGCTTTCTTCTTGCCACTCTTCCATAAAGGCCAACTTTGTGCAGTGCACGACTAATAGTTGTCCTATGGACAGATTCCCTCACCTGAGCTGTAGATCTCTGCAGCTCATCCAGAGTCACCATGGGCCTGCATCTTGGCTGCATTCTCATTAGCGCTCTCCTTGTTCGGCCTGTGAGTTTAGGTTTACAGTTGTGCCATACTCCTTCCATTTCTGAATGATCGCTTGAACAGTGGCTCCGTGGGATGTTCAAGGCTTTTGAAATCTTTTTACCATACCATACCACTTTATTTCTAAAGCACTTTAAAACAACAACAAAGCTGACCAAAGTGCTGTACAAAAGTCAACATTTAGGCCAAAAAACAGCAGGGTAAATCGATAATATAAAATAATAAAAATAAATAAAAGTAAAAATAAATTAAAAAATTTAAATTTTAAAATTTAAATGATGGTAACAAGAAAAGAAGCAACTAAGAACATAGCGAACCAAATAACATACTTCTAATGATAATAAAAAATAATGATAATAAAAGTAGCAGCAAGAAATAAAACATAAAACATCTCAATAAAAATACTTCACACTGGGTTGAAGGCCAGAGAGTAGAAATGAGTTTTGTAGCCTAAGCCTGCTTTAAATTTCTCAGTAACTTTATCCCTGACCTGTCTGGTGTGTTCTTTGGACTTCATGGTGTTGTTGCTCCCAATATTCTCTTAAACAACCTCTGAGGTCGTCACAGAGCAGCTGTATTTGTACTAGGGCTGCACGATATTAGGAAAATATGCGATGATGTTGTTGAATACTGTGATAACGATATTTCTTGCGATATGACATTTCCCTACAGAAATGTATTTTTTTATTATTGCCTATTTTTTATTATTTATTTATATGTAATCATACTAAAATAAACAGGTAATAGATATTAGTCTGATGTAATTAAACCTAAAAAGAAACTATATGTCAAGGAAGTTGCAAATATTTAGACTTCAAAACACTATGAATGACTTAAACCCCTCAGCAGATCTTCTGACTTCTGGTTTGCTTTTACTATAAACCTGCCAACACAATATGAATTACTTTCAAACATTACTTTTTATTTACATGTAACCGTACACTCATCAATAGTGTCTTAAAACAAGAGCATCTTTTAAACAAAACATTCTCTTTGGCTTGCCTGTTTTTTTTTTAATAAAAATAGATATTATTAAACAAAAATGAAATTAAAAAAATACTATTTGTAATGCGGGCGCGAACCCGGAAGTATAAGAGGAGTAAACAAACCGCATAAAGCTTAGTCACTGAGTTCGCCATGTCGGTTCAGATTGTTTACTTTCTGATTCGAGTGTGTGTTTATAGGACGCGGGTTAAATGTGTGTTTTCACTTGCTCCCCTTCTGTGAGAGTCCTTAAACTAATTCGCGTGGTTATCCTACCTACTCGCTTGCTTCCGCGTTTGGGTTTACCGTCTATAAAGGGCTAACGGCTAATCGCGGCTAACGGCTAATCGCTAAGTCTTCTGATCATCCGGGGTTAGTTCGCGACAGAATGAAGTATAAAGATATATATATATATATATATATATATATATATATATATATATATACATACATACACACACACAGTGGTGTGAAAAACTATTTGCCCCCCTCCTGATTTCTTATTCTTTTGCATGTTTGTCACACAAAATGTTTCTGATCATCAAACACATTTAACTATTAGTCAAAGATAACACAAGTAAACACAAAATGCAGTTTTTAAATGAGGGGTTTTATTATTTAGGGAGAAAAAAAATCTCCAAATCTACATGGCCCTGTGTGAAAGTGATTGCCCCCCTTGTTAAAAAATAACTTAACTGTGGTTTATCACACCTGAGTTCAATTTATATATTTATATATATATATATAAAAATAAAAAAGCGGGTATAAACATAGTAAGGGCCCATCTGATTGGTCAAATTTGGACACATAAATGCTTGGCAAATAAAGTATTTATCGCAACTCCTTGCGATATGGTTATCGCGCATGCCATTATCGCGATAACGATATTTTTTCGATATATTGTGCAGCCCTAATTTGTACTGACATTAGATTACACACAGGTGCACTCTATTTAGTCATTAGCACTCATCAGGCAATGTCTATGGGCAGCTGACTGCACTCAGACCAAAGGGGGCTGAATAATTACGCACACCCCACATTGCAGTTATTAATTTTAAAAAAATGTTCCACTTCTCATGTGTACACCACTTTGTATTGGTCTTTCACGTGGAATTCCAATAAAATTGATTCATGTTTGTAATGTGACAAAATGTGGAAAGGTTCAAGGGGGCCGAATACTTTTGCAAGCCACTGTATATGTTTGTCACTTTCACGATAATTGGTTATAAGCCGTTGCTCTTTAACTGGTTTTAAAAAAAATTTCTTGAATTTAATGACATAAAAAGGTTTCCCATGTTCCCAATAGTCTGGAAAAGACTCTGTAACTCTACTGAACGCTCACCTGTTGTGGGAAACTTTCACATATCACTGACACTGGAGACTGCTTCCAAAAAAAGACAAATTGTAGGAAAACATCACCAATTAATAATTGTGCTTTTTATTGTTCATATAATCTCACATCATGGAACATCTGCTAAATGTGCAAGTAGATGCACCTCAATTAAAATAAATACATTTTGTTTAACCATACTTAATGCATTCCAGCTTTCATTAGTCTTTCAAAGCTATTCAGAAATGATGCCAATGTCCCTCTTTTTTCACAGATGAACAACATGTGGCAGGTGCAGATGCACCAGATGCAGCAGTTGTCTAGTTCGTTTCAGCACGGCATGCAGCAACAACCGTTCCGAGGTGGCTACAGTAACCCTTGGCAAAAAGACGGCCCCGCCCAGTGGAGCCAGCGATCCACACACCAGCAAGACGACGGTGGCCACTACGGGCGCGAGCAGCGGCACGGAAGCAGCAAGCGGCATCGGAAAGATGACTTTTACCAGCACGACGACCGTGGAGGAGGCCGAAACAGAGATTATCCACCCGAGAGACGCAGAGAGTCGAGAGATGGACACTGGAGGCAATACTGACGATCCTGATACTCGTACTGATCCAGGAGATTTAGTGTTACCAGCAGTTGTTGTTTTTTTTTTTTTTTGGTTTTATATGTTTTTTAAAAATCTAATTTTTAACCGGATATTTTTCTTTTGTAAAATATTGTAATTTGATGAGCATTTTAACTGGAATGTATGAGAAGATGAGTAATAATTGCATGTGTTGCTTGTAAAACCGGGTTTTTTTTTTTTTTTTTTTTTTTTTTTTTTAATGAAATTGGGCACGGTGGCTTTGTGGTTAGCACTGTGACCTCGCACCTCCAGGGTCGGGGGTTTGATTCACTCCTCGGGTCTGTGTGCGCTGAGTTTGCTGGGTTCTGATGGATTTCCAGCCTGTCCAGGGCGTACCCCAGGTCATGCCCAGTGTCTCCTGGGATACGCTCCCTGTACGTATAAGCAGTACAGAAGATGAATAAATAAAATTGGGTTTCAGTCTCAGGGTGCAGCTCCCACTAGATCAGATTTTTGTGATTTATTTTAATACAAAAAAAAATCAATGTTTGTATAAATTATTTTGTTAATTATCGATCAGACAGGTTTTATTCAAGCATTCTGGTCACACACTTCTGGCGATGTCAACTTTTGTGCACTGAATGCTATGTTCCACGATCTACTTTAACCAGCAGGGGATGTACCTTCGAGCAGCTGTATGAGAAATAAAACAGTCCGATTTCTCAGGAGTTTTTATTATTTTATTTTTTTGGTGATAAAATGTAAAAATTTCTGGTGCTTTTTAGACTTTTTTGAAAAAGATTTCTGTTAAACAAAAACATTCAGACATGTATACAGACTGTATATTGTGTGCTGTAACTTTCTCTACTGTAAATACAGCTCAATTTTTATGGTATAAATAACCGTGTCGCTGTTTGTTCATTCCGCTTTAATTCATTTACTGTTCTCTTCTCACTTAAAGAGATTACCAGTTTTAAATAAACAAACAAAACTTGTTAAACCTCATTTAACTAACTGGTCAAACATTTTCACCTTTGCTGCGTTAAAAATTTGTTCCACAATCTTTCTAAACCCTGTGAATGTTTCAGAGGTGCCTATTGTTTTAGCAGGGTTCTGCTGTTGGTCTCATTAGCCGGGTCTGTCACCCTCAACTGCTCAGATACGATTGGACACAATCCAGGCCCATAAGTACCTGCCAGAGAAATGACTGATACCAGGGTGGGAAGTATTTGTTGGCTGTGGATGGACGTTTACCTTACCGCTATGTTTATTGAAATACATCCTATGCTATTTTTTTTACCATTAATTTTGGTTTAATGATTTTCTTATTCTTTAATTTAGACAAAGCAGTGAGGACTACTTTTGTTGATGCAAATAGAGGGTGGAGAGTACTTGTGTTGGTACCTATTTGGCTTTGCATGTTGGCACATTTTGCACTTTGTTTTGCAAGTGTTGGAACAGTAACACCTACTGCAATTAACATTTGTGTACAGGAAAACCTGTCCGGATACCCAATTATAATAGGAAGAAAAATCAGATAAAGACCAAATTTATTTTAAGTTTCTACAGCACCAATGGAGTGCAAAGGAACATTTTAATACCTGTAATTATAGGATTATGGTTGACATTATACAGCATAATTAACACAATGCTATATGTAATTTTGCCTAGGAGAGGCAGCAGGGTGTGGAGTGTCTACAATGACAGCCGGATACACTTGTCTATTTGCACTCTTTTATAGAAAGTTGGATAGATTTTACTCCAGAATTTCAAAGTCATCTGGTTCTATGAGGCCTCAGTTTGAATGCTCAGCGCTCATGTTACTGAACAGGACGTTGTGATGTGCTCCTGGCTTCCATGGAGCCGAGGCCCTAATCTACCCTTCCGAAAATGCTTATAGCCTGCTAACAGCGGCTCCTGTTGTGCTCTCATGTCACTTATCCTAGCAAATCCTCATGCATCAAAAGCGGAGAGGTGTTTGCTGCCAGAGCATTCTGTATCTTTGTGCATGCCGAGGATCGGGTTGCACGCCGATGCCTAGAAGCGCTGTTTAGTGAAGAGCGGTGTGTCCGCTATTCAGGCGCTGTACTAGAAACTCTCTGGACGTTGTCTGACAATTTAATTGAATGAGCTGCTTGGCGTCACAGGATTATACAGCCCGTCAAACCAGAAGCCACCCTATCTCAATAACCCTGAGCCTGATAGCCTGATGGGTTTTCAACTCTTAAACTTACCCAGGAGCTATTTCCTTTCATTGGATTGAAAGTTTTATTGTTATTGCGTTTGACGGAAAAAAAAAAATAGGGCGACGTCCCAAGGCAATACTTTGAGTAAATATGACAAACATTCCTGATACATCCATTAAGCACCCTAAAGGGTACTTCTAGTTTTTTCCTTAAAGTTAGTTTTAAGTGGTTACTTTTTTGAAAAATGTTTGAAGTTAACATGCTAGTACCCTGAAGGAAGCCATTTGCCCACATAGAAATAACATCTACACTAGCTTATACACTCTGGCTAAGGAAAATTTAAAACAGTACAACTGCTTAATTATATTCCTCGAGTGCATTTTACTTCTTCAATCTGTACTCACAGAAAATAGTAGGGCTAAACCAACAACAATAAAAAACTATATATAGTGCCAAAAAAGTGAAAAAGTATATTATTATTATTGTATATTTGTCACAATTACTTAAGATAATCAAACTAATTTAGATTTTATTTATTACGAGGAAAAGCTGTCCAAACCCACCTGGCCCTGTGTGAAAAAGTAATTGCCCCCCTTGCTAAATCATTAATAAATGATGACTAACCACATTTTTTGGAAAGCTGGGTTCAATTTCATTTGCCACACCCAATAGAAACGTTCCGACAAACTAAAGCATGTTAACTATTTCAAAAAGCAACAAAAATTAATTTTCATGTATCAGTCTGAAAAGGATTACAAAGCCATTTCTAATGTTTTCGGGCTCCAGTGACCCACAGTGCTAGCCATCATCCACGAATGGAGAGAACTTGAAACAGCGGTGAACCTTCCCAGAAGAGGCTTTCCTACCAAAATTTCTCCCAAGAGAAGACAATGACTTATCCAAGAGCTTATAACAGAACCCAGAGCAACATCTAAACAACTGTAGACCTCACTTTGCTCAGTTACGGTCAGTGTTCATGATTCAACAATAAGAAAGAAACTGGCAAGAAATGGCTTCTACCAGAGAGTTCCAAGGTAAAAAAGACACTGGAAAAGGAACATCTCATCTCATATTTGCCAAAAAACATTTTGATTACCCCCAGGACTTTTGGACAAATATTCTGTGGACTGATGAGACAAAAGTTGAACTTTTTGGAAGGTGTACGTCCCGTTACATCTAGCATAAAACTAATAACGCATTTCATAAAACGAACATTATACAGTATATCAACAGTCAAATATGGTGGTAGTAGTCCTTGGATGATGGTCTTGGGCTCCTTTGCGACTTAATATAATTGATGGAACCATGAATTCTGCGCTCTACCATAAACAACTAAAGGAGAATGTCTTGCCATCAGTTTGTGACCTCAAGTCCACCTTTAAATGGCTCAACAAAAAGAAAATTAAGGTTTTGGAGTGCCCCGCTCAAAGTCCGGACTAAAATCCAAATGAGATAGTTAAACAAGCTGTTCATGCTTGAAAACCCAATCCAATGTGGCTGAATGAAAACAATTCTGCAAAGAAGAGTGGGCAAAAATTCCTCCTCAGTGACGTGAAAGACCCAGTTATCACAAACGCTTCATTTACAAACACATTCTGAAAATATGAGCATGTAAGTACTGTACTGGTTACCCACGAGTCAAGGTTAGTTTGAATTGTACTTTAACATCAACACTGGCATTTGCTTAGCTGTCTAATATATAGCAAGCAAACATGGGAGACATGGGTTTGTGCCTTTCATTCCATGAAAACCACAATGAATTTTGACACACTGCCTTCAGATGACACATACAGATGAACACTCCTGAGATTATTTTGTTGTTCTATAAGAATAGTTTTGTAATGGCTGATTGGATTCTGTGAAACGTCATAAGCTCTACCTTGCAGTTTGATGTATTGCAGTTTAAGGACTCAACAGCTAACATTTTAACCCCAAACTCTGTTCTGTTTTTATTAAAAACACAAATAGGTATTTTGGTCCAAAGCCAGAGAATCTCTGTTTTGACTAAACTTAATTTTGTAACTACCACAACTGTCACGTTTTGGTCTAACAGGCTTGGCAGGCATTTTATAGTGCAGGGACCAACAGTATTCTCTGACCCTGTTCTTTTAAGTAAGGAATAAACAGTTGATGGTGTGCTATTGGATGAAATGAATCACACATGGGGTGGTGTACCGTGGCTCGATCCGAAGCCAAGTTATTGTTACTACCAGAAATTGGTTGGTTTCCAATAACAGGTACAATCCTGCTGAAATATAATCTATCTTGGTCTAACTAGCTTCCAAAATGCTGGTCACACTGGTAGATCATGTTTAGAAGCTGGTAAGTTAAGTTGCAGCTTTCTAATTTTTGGATTAAATTGATCAATTTGAGATTTTCAAATTACTCACTGTTTAAAAAAGACTTATTAATATAGAATTAGAGATAATTAAGAAGCTTAAGTAACCTTTCAATAAGCGCTTCAATAAGCCGACAAAAATGGTCTACCAGTTTGACCAGTTTGGCATGACTTTTGCAATTGGTAGCTGGTCAGAACAAGCATATGCATACCCTATTTGTTTTTCCATTCATTAAAAAATAGCATCATACTTTGCTTCTATTTATACTTGTGGTTAATGCTGTTGAATATCTGCATTGTTAGGAGGATTCTCACTTGGGCATTCTTTCCATCAATTACTGTTAAAGTTTGTGAAAAATAAACAGGGCAGCCATGTTACTGAGAAAATGGTACATCCTTGTTTTGAGCGTTTTTAAATGGCCCAAATTGTACTGACTGAAACTGGAGACTCATTTCTTTCACAATATTTAAAAGATCAGTTTAAGGAAACCCCTAGGCATGTTTAAAACCACCTAGAGTTTTTTTTTTTTTTTTTTTTGGTCTTTCGGCTGCTCCCGACAAGGGGTCGCCACAGCGGACTATCCAGTCCACACTACAACTTGGCACAGGTTTTACACCGGATGCCCTTCCTGGCGCAACCCTCCAATTTTATCCGGGCTAGGGGTTTTAATTCAATTAAATTCTCTCACTCACTCATCATCTATACTGCTTTATCCTGTGCACAGGGCCACAGGGGAATGGAGCCTAGGTCCCAGGAGACTTGGGGCACGAGGCAGGGTACACCCTGGATTGGGTGCCAATCTATTGCAGGGTACACACACATACAGTATATGGACGGTCACACACTCATTCACACACTATGGGCAATTTGGGAACACTAATTAGCCTAATCTGCATGTTTTAAACTGTGGGAGGAAACCGGAGTAACCGGAGGAAACCCACCAAGCACAGGGGAACATGCAAACTCCATACACACAGACTCCGAGAAGGGAATCGAACCTGGAACCTGGAGGTGCAAGGTGACAGTGCTACACTCTAAAAAATGCTGGGTTGTTTTTTCTACCCAAATGCTGGGTTGCCGCTGTTGGGTCATTTTTCTGGGTTATTTACAGAGAGTTGGGTAGTTTTTGTGTAACCCAGCTGCTGGGTTGAAGTTTGCTTGGCCCCTCCCCCAAAGTTCACCGGTGGATTCAGCGGCTGTCACTCAGCTTCGTGTCTCTTGAGCTCCCACACCGCTGATGACGGTTCATCCTCCTCGGACATTTAAGGGGAAATGGCATTAAATACAAGGTCTGTATACACATGTTCACTCACCTAATTCACATATGACTGAAAAATTATTACTATATGTAACATTTATTACTGTTACCGTGTTAAGGTTACACACAAACTTTCCGGCTGGTCTGAGGTACTGGATGATAATTTAGCTGAGAATAGCTGCTAGCCATAAACCCCACCTGTGTATGAAAGAAACAGCTAAGATGTCTGAGCTTTTTTAGCTTTCTCTGTAGAATGTTTGCAGGGTTACGAAGATGGTGAAGTGATGAATGAACGCTAAACTGTTAACTGTAGGGCTACCATGACCAGGCATTTAGTTAGTTTGCTAGCATTAGCAACCACTTTAGAACTTTATTAAACTCACTGCTTGAGACAATAAAATGCTGGTGTGTTACAAAACACTGACCCTCTCACAAATATACAGACCTGCTAACCCTCCCGTTTTTCACTAGCTAGTAATTTACTCTGCGGTCAAATTTCTCCTGCGTTTCTCCCGAGTTATAGGGATATTTTACACCTTTCCCCCTTTGGCAAGTATGCAAATGTATCACCAGTAATAGCATGTAAGCTAACCAGGTAGCCCTCTTTAACCAAAGTTAAATTAACTATCAGTCAGCGCGCCAACTACAGGAAAAAGTACCACAGCGGTACAGATAACTACTAGATGAAGTATTAATATTTTGGTGATAATAATGTACCAGTATGACACCAGCTATGACATTTTTTTCGGTAATTAGCTTAAAATCAATGCAGACTACAATATCAACTAGTCTGACATAAAGAGCTGTATCCTAAAAGCCATGCTTATTCTGCTGTTTTATGTTTGGTAGTAACTGTCTCCATGTTTTTGTTTTAGGTTACCTACAGTATACCCTATCTTAATGGGCAGCTTTGTAATTTTTTAGTATCAATCGTATTTCACACGAAATTGAGAGTCTTATTCAGTTTAATCTTTGCTATTCAACAAAATTTTAACTTTTTCATTTCTTTCTTTCTAAGGTTGGAACCAACATGGTGGAATACCTCCAGCGGGCTGAAGTGTCGAGGCCGTACCCCTACATCCTGACGTTGGGAGATAATGACCAGCACTGCTCTCAGTAATGTTGTAATGTTGCTATGAAATAGCGAGACCTACCTGAAAAGTCATAGACAGACAGTGTTTGTATGTTAAAATGAGACCAGGGCTGGATAGTTTTGATCCTGCTCTGTAGAAGTTGCTTCAGCCTATTTGTTCAATTACTCCATTCTGCTCTTATCAGTAATAGTATAGTAATGATGTCACTGTTGATTATCTGTTCTTGTGCTTTTGAAAAATAAATGTTTTTTTCTAAGAACATTTAATAGGATGATGTTTATTGCATACATGTATGTTTTTTGTAATAGACCAGTATATCAAAGTAATTTAACTGTTTAATAGACATGCGTGTTTTTTTTTTTTTTTTTTTTACAGATTCACTGTAAAACATGAAAATAATAATAACCTATTTGTGAGGTAGAATTAACCCAATTCTACCTCACAAATAGACCAATTTATGTGGTGGAATTAACCCAGCATTATAGTTAAATATGACCTAGCATTTGGATTGAATATTTAACCCATCTTGTTGGGTTAAACAAATAACCCATCTTGCTGGGTTACATTAACCCAGCATTTAGTTAGTCCTATATTTACCTAGCAGCTGGGTTAAAAACAACCCAGATTGGGTTGTTTTTAACCCAGCATTTTTTAGGGTGTAACCACTAAGCCAAATTAAATGTTACTTAGCTTTACAAAATAAAGGGATTATGGAAAATAATTCGACTGTAATTTTCTTTTACATTTAATTCAAAATTATTTATTAATTAAATAAAATAATTTAAGGATATTTTTTGCCTTTTATTTATAATTTTTTAAAACTTATTTAACTAAACCACGCCCCTTCCCTCAACAGACAGAATTATGGAACTGAACATTGCTCAGTGGTAACACAAGTCGGATTTTAGTCTTATATCATCCAAACACTTTCTTCAACCAAAGCCTAGTCAAATCATGTGGAACGCTGATCCTCTTTTCGTGGTATACTATTTAGGGAAGAAGAACGTGATTTGAGATGCGTCTTGTCCCGGCTCCCCCCCTTTTGATCGCGCGTTCGTGTCTAAATGCGCCATAGAGGATCCATCCATGTCTTTCCTCATCACAGGTCTTTGTGCTTCCTGCATGTAATCCCTGACACTTTGAAAGATCGTAATCTGGGATCTTGTGCCGGGTTATATTTACTCTGCTGCGTGGGAAATCACTGATGATTTGGATGGAAAGCGCAGGGCGCGTGGAAGCGAGACATCGTGCCGAAACATCAAAGCGCGGATCATGTCTAAAAAAAAAAAAGAAACAGCTGATGTCCGCAGTAACAGGACTCCTCAGAGGTCAAATCCAAGTGCACGTCTGCGTCGCGTAGACTTTCAGCGCTGATCAGAAAAACAACACGCACAAAACACACCGACCAAATTTAGTGCACAAAAGACATGATAGCTCTTGGAAACGCACAGCACATAGGGGTTTGTAATAGTAATAAACAGGCGGCGTGTGTGTGTGTGTGTGGGGGGGGGGGGGGGGGACTTTTCTACAGATAATATTCATGTTTCCATAATATTTCGACATTTTAAGATTCGATCAGCAGCATTAATAATTGTAAATACGAAAATGCTTAATGTCATGTATAATTGAATGTTTTGGAGATTTAGTACCACGGAAAAGTGTTCAGGATTTAAATCTTGAGGTTGTTCATTTATTATTATGATTATTGTGTTTTTATGTATATATTTCCAGAGTAAACGCTATTCCAATGAAAAGTACAGTTCAGGACATTTATTTGTGAACGTACTTTTTACTTTAATACAACAATCGACAAAGTCTTTTTCGTTTTGTAGCCATGTTACATTTTATGCATTTTATTAAACAAGTTTTCTAATACATAGAAGTTTCCAAAACTCGGGTATTTGCAGCTGTTTTTATGTATCGGGATTGTATAGCGATACTTATACTGATGTTGCTGCAGAATTAGTTTCTGTCAATTCATCTCCAAGATTGTTTCACTAAAAATAACTGCAGGCAAAAAAGAAAGAAAGAAAGAAAAACATATACGGGTACCTGTGCGCAAAATAGAGATTAAGCATGCGCTAACTGATTTTTAAGTAAGTTTGCGGATGACCAAAACCGTTTTAATATAGCATTTCCCCCCTATTCAATTTGTTGCATTATTTTAAAATTATTATTATTATCATTCATCTTCTATACCGCTTTATTGTGTATTTTTTTACGCGTGCATTTATTTTTAAAGGCATTTCCACATTTCCCCCAGGCTAGATGTTCACCTAGTTTGTGCCATAAAATGTATACACACTTTAAAAACTACATTTATTGAGACATCATAAAAATAATACAGTACCTTTGGCTTCTAAAATAACAAAATAAATGTATAAAATAAATTTAGTATTAAAATATTTGTGCAAGTTTTTCTTTTGCTGAAGTGTGTATACATTTCTGGCTGATTATTATTGCTATTATTATTATTATTATTATTATTATTATTATTATTTATATGTAGTATGAATACATGATTTGTATTTCAAACAAACTCAGACTCTCATCACTGTGTTATTTACCTACATTATTTAAACTGATGCTTTTTAGTATTAAGGGTAGAAATAGGAAAACCAACTGTGCACGCGTGCGTACGCGTGCGTGTTTCAGGGCTCAGAACGCTCTTGCCTAAAGCGCAGTTGGATATTTGGGTACTTGAGTTCTGTCTGCTTTTCTGGCAGCATAAAAAAGGAAAAAATAAAACTGGATTGTTGTGAATCGCGCGTCAACTCGAAATCGCGTGAACTCATCCTCACGAATTCCTGTTTACGTTCATAACGTGACATATGAACATAATAATTGACGTTTATTACTATATTATTAAGACAGTATTACAACAAAGACGCCTTTCCAACAGTGTAATAAGATGACATCATCAGAATAGGCTATTTAGAATAGGAATAATTTAGAAACAGGAACAGAAACATGTATATTTTCTATTCGAGTCAACAAACATACCATTAACCACACCTTATTTTTGATCATGTTACCTTATTTTTTAAAAATAATTTTAAACAGTTTTCATTTATTATTTTTGTCATAAAGACTGTTACATATTATGCACATTTTATGCACAAATGTAAAGACAACTTTTTAGATCAAATCATTTGACTGGTTTTAAACAAATGCATGTTTTTTTCCCCTTGATGTTTAAAAAGAAATTACAAGGTATCTATTTTAAACAGTGCTTATGTTAATATTAGTGCTTATGATAACTTATGTTGTAAATATATAACATTGTTGGTGCAGGAAATAAATACTTCTGCTACTGCTACTTGTAATAATAATAATAATAATAATAATAATAATAATAAATGAGAAACAACAGAGTCGGTTAAAAAACATAAATGTAAATCTTGCAGCATAATGCTCCGACGTTTTATAATAATAATAATAATAATAATAATACCTAATGACGTTAATATGCATGCTTGTGACGTTTTAAATATTGCGTGATTACATGATTTCTTTCTTTCGGCTTTGAAAAAGAAAAAGGAGACCTCAGGAGACCTTTCTACTTTAGTCCTAGTAGAAATTTCCTGTATGAAGTCATTCAAGTTCTTATTATTGTATTAAAATATCGCCTTTATTCTTCGTTTCTTACAAAAACACAGACTATTTAATTAAGTCGGTATGCAGTAAAAAGAAAGATGAGATAGATCATTTCCCTCTCTCTCTCTCTCTCTCTCTCTCTCTCTCTCACACACACACACACACACACGAGACAGTGAGAAAGCGATGATGGTGGACAGGGAGTGTGTGTGCGTGTGTGCCTGCGCGCGCGTATATATGTGTGTGTGTGTGTGTGTGTGTGTGTGCGCGCGCAGCCTGGAAGTGGTTGGGGAGCTGGTTTATATATCGCTCAGTTAATGAGCTCTGTAGGCAGGGAGGCACTGAGAAGAGGAGATTCCACAAACACTCACACACACTTTCACACACACTCAGAGGAGAGTGACAGACAGAGAAGTGAGTAAAGCGGTGTGCAGCGGTGTCACTACAGCAGGCTTCGGGAGCTGGAGCAGCACTCTGGAGCGACTTTACAGGAACTGAGCTTCACTATGCTTGTGTGAAGAACTGCATCGTGCGCGCGTGCGTGTGTGTGTGTGTGTGTGTGTAATTCTTCATCAAGTGTGTCAAGCGGAGTGCCATGCAGTGCCAAGCCGAGTTCCGGCTCGCGCAACCCGCGCAGCTCAAGGCGGCCCGGCGCCGATACAAGACCTTCATGATCGACGAGATTCTGGCCAAGGAGACGTGCGATTACCTAGAGAAGCTGTCTCTGTACTCCGTGTGTCCGTCGCTGGTGGTCCGACCCAAAGCCCTGCATTCGTGTTCCGGTAAGAGGCTGACCTTTACGCGCGTTCTCTCCCTCACTGTGGGTGTTTTTTCCTCTGCTGTCTCCAAGTGCACTTCAAATTGTAACGATGTTTTTAGAAAAAAGTTATTTGTAGAGAATAAATATGGTCAGTGCACCACAACCACACTATGGTTAACTACAGTAAACCTGAAGTAAACCAAGAACCCGGGGGGGATTAATTAATGCAATTAGTTGCAACACATGACCTGCAAATATATTATTATTAATGTTTAGTTTACACCTACTCAAACGTTATGCAAGAAATTCTAAGGAACCTATAAAAACGTCCACTGTTATAAACAAACAAATAATTCCATCCTCTCTCTCTCTCTCTCTCTCTCTTTGTGTGTGTGTGTGTGTGTGTGTGTGTGACAATGATGAAATAATCTGGATCTGCATGACACACCACAATCATATTTCATGGCTGATAACAAACAGATACTTGCGCAATTTTTACCCCCTTGTTATTCAAAAAATAATTAGAAAGCGACTTCTAATAGCTGGGTGCCTTTATACACTTTCTATTACTATAGAAATAAACCATAAACCTTTTAACCGGTGCTCGGCAAATCCTTGGAAAACTGTGTAGGTGAGATTTAGATTTAATTAATTAAGAAAAAGTATATTTATTTTCACTAAAAGTGGATTTTTTTAGACTGACCAATTTGTTTCAATAATTTTTGTGTATAAAATTTTGATAATTATAACACATAAGATCCCAGATTTTACATTTATTGCTATCATTTTAACAAATTTTCTCATCAAACCCATAAACGGCTATTTAACTGTATTGGAATTAAGGGCCCGAAATGTTTTTGCATTTTGTTTAAGTTTAATAAGGAACTATATAAATGGGCATTACTATTACTGGCCGATACCAAGTAAAAGTTTTTCGTAGAATACTAATAAATATTAATTATTTACTGCTAGTCACAATTATATGCCTAAAGTTTTATAGAAAAGTTTTTATACAACTTTAATATCTATCTATCTATCTATCTATCTATCTATCTATCTATCTATCTATCTATCTATCTATCTATCTCACAATTACGAATGTCTTTCTTTGTAAACTTGGTAGACTGCACATTGTCACACACGCTCTTCCAGTATATGATAAATGGCGCTTCATCCTAACAGGAACAAGCATTGCACAATAACATTGAACAAGGCTTGCATAAGTATTATTTAAAGCTTTCATAATGCTTAATAATGCTCACTCAGAATTTAATGTCTCTGTTTTCACACAAATCTGAAAATGAAAAGTTTCAAAAGCTTTTTTTGTTTGTTTGAATAAACCAAGGAGATGGACTTTAATGCCACTTTCCATTGTCTTGATTCCTAAATGAACTCTTAACGATGCCAAATGTAAAGCGATGGCTTACACAACACAGAGTAATAATAAAAAATGTATTCACAATTACATCACTAGGTTAACGACTTACAGATCACCAGAGGGCTTTTTGCAGAAATGTTGGATTGCGGAAACACAGAAGACATTTATGGATAATGGCATAAAATCATTATTATTTTTATTATTATCATCCATTTAACCTTTATAACTTCATAACTTGAGGTTAAGCAGAATTGAAAACAATTAAAGTCTGAGCAAATAAAACAAGAACAGTAGGAGAAAGCTCAGATGACTATACTGATGGATGATAGCAAGTTTTCTGCTTATTTAATTACAGTATTTTATTAAGCATGGTATATCTTAAAATGCAGCAGCTATGCTTTACCTGACTAAAACTGTAAATGAACAAGGATTCGGAAGGCTTTTTTCTTTTACTATTTTTTTTTTGCCTTACAGTGCTTTCACCTAAGCACTCTTTGCCTGAATCATAATTTCTGGCTGTCACAATTAGCGCGTAATGATTTTCTTTATATTACTTGATTCCTTTTGCCTTAAGGCCTGAACGTGTGACTCATACTTGCAATAGGTGTGTAGGATGCACAGGACGTACAGACCGTGTGCAGAAAGATTATGGGTAAAAATGTCTGGCATTAATTGCATGTAAATAGGGTTACTGACATGCATAGTTCTATACAGTATATCATGCAAAATGATTACCACGTTTCATGTCTAAGGAATTAGGTCTACATTTAAGTCGAATAATAATTAAGAAAAGAAACAATTGCAGAAAGAAATCTTTCGTTCATTACCTCTAGCTAGGAAGGAGTAGTAGGTTAATTATTTTTAAAAATTATTTTTATTCTGTTAATTATTTGCATTTATTATTTTTGAATAATAGAGAATGAAATCCAACCAGTTGTTCTTGCTCATTTACATGGTCGACATTTTAGCACCAGATCAGCTTCAAAGTCTTACAGTATATTCAAACCACGATATTCTCCGACTATGTTGAACCTTTCTTGTGAATAATGAATTACTGTAGTGAAAATAAGTCGTCAGATCTGGAAAAAGAATCTAAATGAAACCTGTGATGTAAGATTAAATGAATCATAAGCTAATACAGTTCACCTTAACAAACCGTATCAGGAGCATTGTAATTGAATAAGTGGTGTATATGGAGTCATAAAAATAGTCCCAGCAACTGATTCCTTCTTTCTCCTTGGTTGGATTATTTCCATGGACAAGCACACTTAGTCTTAAACACATCCTGTCCTCTAATAAACCAGAGGGTGAGCATACAGATTTCTGATTGCTTTGTGCTGAATGGATTAAGTATGCAGGGCAAAGATCAGAGCATGGTACTCGCCATATCTTTCTAAGCAGCCCTGGCATGAGATGTGCCTATGTGCCACTACATCAGCGGCTTGTAATTCTGAATATAGAAAGTGACTGTCAGAGGGGTCTAGTGCAGGCGCACAGGAGATTGCCCCATGGGTCGTCTCCAGGCTGTTCTTTCCTTGTTATGACAAGGTCTTGCCAGAAGGGGCCATCATAACCCTCACCAAGCGGAAAGACGGAAAAAAGTGGGAAACGGAATACTGTAAATAAGACACCTGAGCACCGGAGCTTGTGTTTCAGAGGAAGCTTGAGTTACTAATTCCTTTATGAATACTGTACACAAAGTCATTTGTCAATCTAATGGAAGTACCTGACTTCTCAAATGTTTCATAACAATGCCAGTTTGTGCAGCTCTGTGCTTGTTAATACTATTATTTTACACTTTAGAGATCCAGATATAAATTACTCTTATATCACAGCACTGTTCAGTTCTCATAAGATGATGATTTATTTTTTTAAATAGCAGGCGTTATATAGCTGATGCTACACAGGCTTAAAACAAATGTGTAATTGTTGATATACTGAAGCTTTAAAAGAAAAGTATTACTTATCAAAGGAGTCTCCAGTGTCTGTACTTTTAAAGCATTTAATTTTTCTCAAAAAAAAAAAAAAAGTCTTGTGATTGGACGAATGTTGATTCTTTCTTTAACATCAGTGATAAGCTTATTTTGCAGACAATCAGGAACCAACACTGAACGTAACTATGAAAGGATAGAAAATACAGTGAATATAAGTGATGAAAGTGGCAAACTGTATTGCTTTTAGGGAATGTCCTATAACAGCACAATCACAAGTATTTTATTTTTTGTTAACTAGTTTATGTAACAAATGGAAGTTTTTGAGAAAAAAGGAAGAATAAAAAAATCATGCATTCATGGCTTAAATATGTGCAAATGAAATGGCATGTTGCACAATTTCCTTTATCACTTGCAGCATTTCTCAATGAAAACTGACAGCCAAAGTGGTTGTGTTAAACATTAATGTACAGAGATGAGAGAGATCGGCATTTACGCAATTTTGCTTGACAAACTGGTAAAAAATGGCCACGTATCACTGCTTCCGTCAGTTAGAGAGAGAGAGAGCGAGAGAGAGAGAGAGAGAGAGATAGCAACATAGGCATTTGCCTAATCCTAGTATTTGTATTTTATTATTGATACATTTGAGTCCCGTCAAAAAAAAAAAAACAATAAAAATAATTAAACATGCCAAGGGAGTATCAGTGAATTTCAACCGAGTTCAGACAATAAGAATGTAGAAGAACAATTGTTATACCCCAAATCTAACCTTTTATACATATTCAATTTAACAACATGTTGCATATTCAGAAACTATTCTGAATTTTTTTAAGTTATGCTACCATCATATAGTTTAGTTTAGCTTCAGTTGCATTTCATGTGAATCCACCTTTTATGCTAATCCTTAAAAAAACAACAACCATTCATATCTTTACACATCAATTTTGACACATTTTTCTACATTTCTGATGCCTCCAGGCCGGAAAGGAAATCCACAGGCTTATGTTTCAAATCAAAATACTCGTATAATAGTTTGAAGTAATATACTACTGACTAGTAATTTTTTTAATATTGTAAAAAGAACAACAAAACAACAATGCATGGTACATTTGAAACTCTTAAATATCTGTCACGGTCTTACAAATTTATAATCCTTTAACAGCAGACCAGGTGCTGACCTTTAGAATTACTTCAAGGGAACCTAAACTCGGAAATAAATAAATTAATTAAAAAAATGGAACGTTAATGCCTTATCATTGTCCCAACACCGGTGCGATTCCAACTACAGGTTTTCAGAAATCGTAACTAATACGGGTGAAATCAGGGTTCGTTGGGTTTAAATAACATTTTTCTATCATGCACGTGCATTATTTATTTATGTTCTGGGTTTAAAATGAGTGAACTTTGTTTGAGCACCAGAAAGATCTTCTGCGGCATTACTGAGGGTTCAACTGTACAACGAGTGCCAAGTGAAATCATCCTCGTGGAATCCGATCACTCGAGGTGCCACAGCAAATTCAGGCAGGACTGACAAGGCGCAACCAATAGTGTAATGTTTGCTACTAGGTTCTCTTACTGACAGTTGATCGGCGCAGGTTTCGACTTTCTGAAATTTTGTTTGTGTTAGCTCGGGCGGGTAACTGACAGGTGTTAATTTCCAGATACAAATCACGTTACATCACAACAAGGAACTGCTCAGAAAATTTCCCACTGAGCTAATTTTAGATCTTAAGTATTTCTATAAATTTTAATGCGGTTTTAGAATATTTTATAGCTTACGAAACCATTTCATAAATATTGTCTTATTATCTTATTAACTTTGGTATTTAACAAAGAATTATTTCATCAGATCAGCGCTGTGATCTTATTTGATCTCATCTGACGATTAATGGTTAAGTCACCGGACTGCAGAGTTCAAATTCCAGCATGCTCTTGTACAAGACCCTATACACCTCAACTTTTTAGGTGTTTTCAGTCGCAACTTCATGTTACTGTCAGAGTAATACAGCAAAGTAATATGTAAAGCATGAATGATTCCACTGATGGCTGCTTTTCATTGAACCACAGTGTGGATGAATTCTCAAATTTGATTGGTTGACAGGTGACACTGAAAAAAACGTTTGCTGCATTTCCATGTACATCGTTTGCACATATTAAAATAATGTGTCCTAATTATTATTCATTTTCATTATTCATTTGTTAACATAATGTACTTTGTGCTATATAATAATAATAATAATAATAATAATAATAATAATAATAATAATAATAATTATTATTATTATTATTATAAAAATATATAATAGGTTTATATATTATATACATTTAGCTCATTTAGAGTGACCAGGCTTAAAAATCACCAACTAACAGCACCTGCATATTTTGGACGCCTTCAGCATTGCTTTACAATGTAGAAAGAAATAAAAATCAGGAACCATCATGGAGTTAGAAAGTAAGGCAAACTTATGACTGGTATCATATACACACCAAAAACCTCACAAAAAAGTGAAAAATGTCCTTCAGGAGCTATTGCTCTAGATTACATTAAACATATAAAAAGTCTGATTCTTTATAACTGAAATGAGAAAGAATAAGGGCTGGTTTAAGACTTGTATGGTCCTATGAATCCAACAGAACATTTTCACAGTTAGGACTGTAGTTCCAGCTGTAACATGAAGGATGCTTTAATACTGCAGATGATCTACACTATCTAAGAAAATAAATCGTGTGATGTAACAAAAAAAAAAGAAAAGAAAAGTAATCTCAAAAATGAAGTTTTTGACATTTATGTCATATACGAGGAAAGAAGGAGTTAACAGGAGTCTCAGGTTGCAGCTCTTTGTAATTGTCACTGTCAAGGTTTCTGGACAGGGTAGTTTACTCTTTCTGGTTTGTTTTTAAAATGACTTGTTGTGTCATTAACTTCAAAAGATGGGAAATGTCTTTGGGAACGGTTGTGTGCTGTTATAAGACCTAAGTGAACTAACTTGTTTTATGGATATTGCTCAATAATAGATTTAACTATAAACTACTGAAAAGTGACATTTATTAATAGTATAAAATAAGGAATATAGGAGATATTAATATTAATAGGGAAACATTGGCAAACCATTAAATTGTGATAAAAACATGCCGGGATGGTGTATACATTCTGTTTCAGCTTTATTGTGACTTGAAAGCTTTATTGAAATTATTACTGCTAATAATAATAATAATAATAATAATAATAGAAATAGAAAAATGTAATAATAAATACATAGAAAGTACAAACAATATAAGGTGCAGTATTGCTCGTTCAGTTATGGCACAGTTTGAAGGGCTGGTTTTTCTTATGTCAGCTGTGACCACAAACGAGTATCTTAAAGCCATAAATCTAAATACCTGAAATGCAAGGACTGTTCAAGTCAAGCCGGGAAATGTCTCACGAATAAAGGTGTTAAACCAATTGACGTTTACTGAATACTTCAAGCGCTGCACGGTGAGCCGCTGTGAAACATCTGAATGGTGCAAACGTTTTAAAGAAGGCCGTATGTCGGTGAATGACGATCCCGGTGGATCAGAGGTGGCTCCGAGCCCGCTGCAGTCATTCCTGTCAACATTCAGAGAGTGGAACGACTGATACTTGTAAATCGATAAGGAGCTTGAGGCAACTTGCACAAGAGACGCATCTATTTGTAGGAACTGCACACACACACATTCATTCACCAGCACCACTTGCACACGGTATACCTACAGTAGCGCTAGTGAAACCCTGGAATACGTGCATTAGTGTAACAAGGGATTATATAGAGACATAAAGATAATCTCTACTCTCGAAACTGTTCTGCAAAAAAAAAAAAAAGAAAGAAAGAAAGAAACTAAGAAACCTAGTCCCGGTTTGACTTGAACAGCGCTTGTATTAACTGCATTGTCCTGTTCTCACTCCATCTCTTACCTTAACAATCACCTGATACTAAACATCTTTATAAGACACCTAGTACTGATTGATTTTATAGAGCAGTATATACTTGTCACAGGGCAATGATTTATAATCCCATTATCCGGTGCCTTTTCAGTCTGATTCCTCTAAAGGTTTCTTCATTAAGTTGTCTCCGAGTTTTTCTCCACTGCTGTCGCCTCTGGCTGAATCAGTATCCGGATTTCTTCCGAAATACCTTTTGAAAATGTCTCTTGTTTAAAAAAAAAAAAAAAAAAGGAAATAAATGTAAAGAATTTATACCACTATGAATAAGTTAGCGAAATGAGTAAAATAAGATCATTGTGTCAACAGGAATCTAACCAGGAAGATGATTGATCATTAATTCTTCAGTAATTTGCGACTAAGTTATAAAAAAAAAAAAACTATTTAATTATTCATTTGTGAATACACCTTATTAAAACATTCCTTAAGTAGTGTTTAAGGAAGAAGCATGATAAACAGTAGGTGTGTGTGTGTGTGCGTGTGTGTATGTGTGTGTTAAAAGGTGCTGAGTGGTTTCATGCCTGAACTTGCGACTAAAGTAGAATATTAACAGTAAACCTTCCTAAAATGACATCATTCTCATTCTATACTTCATCCAATTTGTATTCTTAGGAACTCAAACCATGAATGTTTTTCACACATTAAAAACATCACTTGTCTTCAAATCTATTTTAAATCAACTGAAAATCATTACTAAAAGTGAGTAATAAAATAATGAATTCTCTCTACACGATCAAACATTTTCTCCCCCCCCCCCCTCTCTCTCTCTTTATTTCTAAAAGCATCCCTTTCCTTTAAAAGCATTATCACCTTCGTCTGCATTTTATGAAGTCTGGCGTCTTATTGCTGTCTGACAGACGGAGACTGAGAGAAAGAGAAATGCAGAGATTTGAAGAGATTTAGGAGCATCATTATCGTCCACAGGTTCAGGGGTGTCGTGTAAAACACTGCTTACATCATCAGAGCAGTTCTGCAGTTCAGTGACCTACATCAGCCAGGTCAGGTTTTTAACGTTTCCCAACACCATTAAGGCGAGAAGGGACAGGCTATTAGTGAGGATTTAGTTCACTTGGACCATAATGGCTGCTTAAACTGGCCGTGCAGCAGCTTAGCATGTGACAGCGTCACAATTAACGCAGTCAAGCGAATCCTTGTGTACGATTTACAGCCGTTTTCTGAACCTGGATTAAAAAAGAAACCTTTGCTGAACTGAAGTGGAACATCAATGCGGAGTCAGGAGATGTTTTACTTTAAGTCTTGGTTTAAATTTTTATAAATTAAATCAGAGATTAACATCCAGAATGCCAGAATAAAGTCATTCCTCATGTCATATCACAATCACTTGCACTTTTATTCTGCGTTTGTACTTTAATATTTCCTTAAACGCGGTCACCGGTAAATTTTCTTTTTTTTTTTAACCGTCGTAAACTTTAGTGCAAGAAACAAGAACGTACATGCAAGTATGAAACAGATTTTCAATAAATACTTTTATTGAAACATATACGTCCTGTGTGTGTGGTTTTGCTTTTGTTATGAGTTTTCAACCTTGAAATTTGTCTTTTTTTTCATTGTTTGATTTTACAAATTTTAAGCACTTGAGAAAGCAACATTATTATTATTATTATTATTATTATTATTATTATTATTATTATATTTTAATTATTAAATTGTCTAGAATAATATTAATATATATTTTTTATTTTTTTATTGTAATGTTACTATATGTAATACTACACAAATGGGGGTGCATTCAATATATACTTGCTTGCTAACATGACATTTCTTGCTGTGCATAATCTTTTCACTCTATCTTTACTAAAACATAGAAGTCCTGTGTATAAGGTTTTGCCTTTATATAAGTTTTTAATAAATTGAAATTGATCTTTCCCCATTGGTTAATTTTTTATTATTATTTTTTTTTTTTTACAAATTTTAGGCATTTTTATTTATTTTTTTTAAAGCAACATTATTATTATTTAAAATTTATCAAAAAAATGTCTAGAAATATGTTAAATAATTTTACACTTACTTTATTGTAATTATATTTTATAAAATAATACTCCAATGTTACTGCAGTCAATGTGTTTGCTTGCTAACATGACATTTCTTGCAGTTCATGATCTATTTTTAACCTTGACACTGAACTCAGATGTACCCTTGAAACATTTGACACCCACAGATGTACTTTTTTTAAACTTAATAATAAATATGTTAATACACAAGTTTATACATTGTTATTTTTTTTTGCCATTTTGTAACATGTACTAATGTTGATCTGATCCTTCGTATTATGTAATGCATAATTTTCTTACTTTCTTATCCTTTACTTATTATTACTTACAGTATATAGATAGTAACTTTTAATTTTAGAATATTATTTTATTATAAATAATTTTATTTGAAATATATTGACTACTATAACCATCTTTAACGAGCTGCCTTGTGTTTTCCTGCAGGCCCGTCATCACTCAGCACATACCCATTACTGTCAGTCATCACCCGTCAGCCCCCTACTGGCCTGGCACACATTCCCCAGCCCTCACCCCCTAATCGGGTCACCCACTTGCCCATAGTATCACCAAAGCATGCGCTGGCAGGTGAGCCGGTGCCCAGCGAGACGCCCGTCAGCATCAGCAGTGAGTCAGAGACGGAACACAGCGGCCCCAGGCTGAAGAAGCCACGACGCAGTCGCACCATTTTCACTGAGCTGCAGCTCATGGGTCTGGAGAAGAAGTTTCAGAAGCAAAAGTACCTCTCAACACCTGACAGGTCAGTACCCGCTACACATTCTAATTAAACAGCATATGGGGGAAAAATCTCCCATTTGAAAATTTGTAACAAATAAATTACAAATATTAATATTAACTTCAGCACTCGTGCCTTTTCTTCAAACTTTTTCAAACATTTCTTTGAGAATCAATACAGGGTTTATGAGACCTTGTAATGTAATAATTTTTAGCTTGCACACTATTTTTTTTTTTTTTGCATTATAATGTCATGCTATCAGTTCATAGCAGTTTCTTTATAATTGCAAGTCTGATCAAGCTGACATTTTGCGTGTAGCATCATTGTGTCTATTGCATTGTGTCTATTGATGCCTGGGGTACAAAAAAAAAAAAAAAAGAAAGTAAACATTAATCAATCAGATTTTATCTGTTCAGTAATCCAAACAACTGAAAGAACTGGCCACTGGGTGTGCTGTTTGCAAATGGTGCAAACAGACCCAACATTTTGCCATGCATATCCATATTGTTTAATGATATATGCATATACATGCTGACACTTTTCAAAATATATATTTGCCAAACGTCTATTCTTTCAGGATATATCAGAATATAAATATCTTCTGCATTTACACCTGTAGACCCTGTTTCTTGGAAGTCTTTCAGAGGTGAAGAGCTATGACCCAGTAAGACATTAGGCTACTTCACTGTAACATGAACACATCCCGGATTGTTCTGTGTTTAAACAAGCAGCAGCTCTTTTTTGGTATTACTAAGTTAAAATTACTGTAGAATTAAGTTAAAAAGTTAACAAGACGTCAGGTTCAAACACTGATCATATCACAATCACTTGCGCTTTTTTTTCCTGTGTTTGTACTTCAATATTTACTTCAACGGGGTCACCGGTAAAATTTTTTTTTTAACCGTCGTAAACCTTAGTGCAAGAAACAAGAACGGACATGCAAGTATGAAACAGATTTTAATAGCCTGAGCAACAGACAAAAAAAAAAAAAACCTAAAGCAGATGTTGGAAAGCGAATGGCATTGATTATCACTATGACATTTTGATTGATACTTTTGGGAACGTGTCAAACAAGGTGAACCTGCACGAGCCAGAACATTAGGTACCTAATGTTCTAGTCGAGAGAATAGTAACATTTTCACCTTGGGCTTTTGAATAGCTGACCAGAAATCGTCTAAAAGAAACACTACCCCCATTCAAGAGAACAGGGACACATGCCAATAACAGCAAACAGAAACGTATTACGCTGATTCCGTGCCGATCATTTAATATACACACAGGTGTATATAAAACACTTTGGAGCTTTGTACAATGAGATGATGTAATCCGTGTGTCTTAGGTTGCCTCTCGTGGGTCGTTCCTTCTCAGCCTTCGCACATTTTCCATTTTATTTCAGGCTTTGCGTTTGGCCCTACTGAACATACTTTCATTATGGTGTAGACTTTATTTAAAATTCAAGATAGAAAATTTTGTCCATGAAGGAGCATAAGGTTCAAACTGTGACAGAGACAATTTTTCATACTTTTTTTTTTTTTTTCGTTTTTTTTTTTTGCTCAGTTTAAACACAGATTTACTCTTACAGATTTGTAAGAAAAATCTGATTTATCTGTCCAAGAATATTTAGCACATGATTGTTGATTGATGTAAGTTCCTCTTGGGGAACCCTTAAAGGATTGATGTAGAATTCATCATCAGACTGTTTTCTTATTAAACAAGGCCTAGGTTTTTATTTTAAAAGGAGCTAAATACTATTAAATATACAAATAATTATTTTTTTCCCAAAATAGTAAAAACTAAAATTTATATAAAAAATATTATAATTCATTGTTTAAATAAATATCAAGTCCTATACATTACACAATATATTAAAAATATACAGAAAAAAATTATATTGATAAAAATCTCTTTAAGAACCTTTTCTTTTATGTTCTCCCAGGGGTTTCCTCTGGGTTATCTGGTTTCCTCCTACCACCCCAAAACATGTCAGGTTTAGGGGTATTCTCAACTTTCACCCCATTTATCCAAGCATAGAATAAACCTGATAAGGGGAAAGGAGCCACAGTCAAACTCTTAAAACACAGACATGCATACACACACAGTGTGATACCTGATTCTAGCCTTGGAAGTGAACTAATTAAAGTCCCAGCTGAATAAGGAACATAAACTGCGGGGAAATCCCCATCCTCAGGGTGAAGGAAGGATGTGGTCGGCATACTCCTGGTCTGTTTGTTCATTTTCGTTCTTTCTCTCTCTCGTGGTTTTTGGCTCTTGAGCTCAGTAACCACAGCTGAAAGTGTGCAAGAGGCCACATTAATCAAAACCCCATAAAAAAACAGCAGTAAACATGCCAACATACAAATTTATACAGTTTCTATAATTCAGTCCTAATCGTTTTTATACGGTACAGATGATTATAATCATCATCGTCAATTGAGTTTAAAATAAGTCTGAAGTGGCACGTTGCTGTAATCCATTTCAGCTTTATGTGTATATATATTGTCAATGTCATGAAGCAGAATGCTCAGAATGAGAAAAACTGTACCTGTGACAACTGCATGGAAAAACTTAACAGAGAACTCATATTTCTCTGGACAACAACATATTATGTTATTAGGATATTATATTTACAAAAATAGGACTACACAGCTTAAATTACACCGTTTAAGCGATCGTGCAATAAACAACTGCAATAAATACAAGTCATAAAAATAATTAGACTCCGTTAGTTCTGAGCTGAAATGTATGCACTTTTTTATTATGACTCGAATATGCCCATCTACATTATGAGCATACCTAGAAGTTAAACACTTTATTATGACAAATAGCTTAAAATATGCTTGAAATCCGCCTGTCTGCTACGTATTAACGGAATTATAGTTAAATTTAAAGGACATCTGAAAGATTTTGTTAAAAAACTAATTGTTGCTGTCAAGTCTGATACAAGTCTGAGTTATGTTATTGTGTCTATCGTAACAGCACTAGCATTCACTATACAAGCTTAAAGAGAAAATGTATAATCATCGATATGATAGAATTTTATTTGAGGAGAAGTTTATTAGTATTTGAAGGAGTCCCTTAAGTGATCCCTTACGTTTTCCATGCAGGACAGATGATTGTTGCTACTAATTGTCATCCACACTGTTAACATCATCGATAGTAACTATAAATGTGTTTTTCCTCAATGCATTAAAATTTAAGCATTGAGAAATTTCATTTCTTAGATATCTAACCCTGAGAAAAAAAAACGAGACAGAATACAAGAACGATAAAGACAATTCGTTTCAGTGTTTGCATAGATTTGCTCAATTCCAACATATCTATGTGTCTGACATCGAAATGACATTGAGTATTTGACTGTCTGGCTGGGAGAGGCATTGCGGTAGAGCTAGTTAATCCTTTCGGGCTGTTGCGAGCTACTTTGAAGGAAGACATGGCAGGAATCTCTGTATGATCGTTTGATAGCACGGCTGTTTGATACAGCGGTCCAGGCGCAGCCATGGCTATCGCGTTACGGCCAAACCAATCGCTGAATTAGTCATGGAAAGCTTGTCGGAGTTGCTAAAGGAAGCCCGGCTGCCTTGAAGAGTGCAATGAGCTCGTATGATAGGATTACCTTTGTTTCCTATAGAGATAAATGGTGACAGAATTGAGTGCAAGGTCTGCAATTACAGTCAGTCTGGGAAGACTATTCCAGACTGGACAACAGCATGTCCTTCTTTGATATGCCACTGCAGTGTTACTGATTATCCTGTGATTAGATAGACATCTGGACCTGCAGAGACGGCCACCCAGTGGGTTTAATGATGACTTTAGGATGTGTAGAACTGGTCTTCCTCTTTGTTACGATGTTAATACAATGACATTTATTTTAACGGGACAAAGGACATGCTTGAGTCGAATGTGTTTATGTCTGGGTGCACACTTAGGATGGACAAATCGTAAATTCATTAGCTAGCACCGTAGGCAATTCGAAAATCTTTTTTTTTAAAACTTTGCAGAGTTTAACTAGCTATTCTAAAAAAAAAAAAAAAAGACAAATAATGCATTTTAACTTACAGGTAAGACCAGCTAATTTAGTGCATTAAAACAGGTTAGAGAATCTAAGCAAGGAGTCTTAATGCTTTGTCATTATATACCAATAATATACCAATTCAAAACAGTTATTACCATTGCCATTGGAGTAACAGAAGGTTAGGGGTGGGGTACAAGTGCAGAAAATTCAGTATCAGGAGGCAGAACAAGGTAAGGGAAAGATAAGAACCATGTGGAGCATTTTTATATGAATTTAACAATATTCTGAAAACTGATGGCCAGGGGTAGCTCAGTGGTTAAGGCATTGGACTACGGTTCGGAAGATCCCAGGTTCAAACCCTACAACCACCAAGTTGCCACTGTTGGGCCCTTGAGCAAGGCCCTTAACCCTCAACTGCTCAGATGTGTAATGAGAAAAATGTAAGTCGCTCTAGATAAGAGCGTCTGCCAAATGCCTAAATGTAAATGTAAAATGATGGGGAAAAAAAATCACTCACTCACCATTATACTCAGTTTCGTTATACCTTTTGTGCTAATTTTAATTCATTCGTGTGTTTGTGTATATGCAGATTGGACCTGGCTCAGTCTCTTGGTCTCACCCAGCTCCAGGTCAAGACTTGGTACCAGAACAGACGCATGAAATGGAAGAAACTGGTACGTCCATTATAATAACCTTAATATAACTAATATCAGTGATTTTTCTGGTCATGATGCGATCACCTCTCTGCTAATGTGGGTGGAGCAGCTTAATAGTGGATAAATGCAACATGTTCAGTCATTTGGTACTTGAAGGTAATGAGAATAGTTTTCTGATTACCTTTAATCAGAATAGCATTCGTTGCACGATCATTCGGCAAGGGGAACTCCTGATTGTTGAAAATCGACAGATGGATGTCTGTGGGAACTTTTCTGGGAGTTACTGTCACATCCCCAGTAAAGTCCTGACCTTGCTCCAAGCCATTTACTCACATGTCTGGGCCTGGGAGGACGGTGTTTCCGACATGAAGCAAGCAATCCGATCATGGCTCTGGTGTACTGAGAAAACCTTCTACCTTGATGATATTTAAGCATTAGTGAAACACTGGGATAAGTGCATTAGTGTAGCAGTGGATTATATAGAGAAATAAAGGGTTTTTACCCTTTAATAAATAAAGTTTTTACTCTCATAACTGTTCTGTTATTCTGTACCATCAAAAATAAAAATCCTGGTTTGACTTGAATGACCCTTGTTTTATATATATATATATATATATTCTAAAATGTATTCATATGTAATAAGTTTGAGAAGGATTTCGCTATACAATAAATAGAGCTGGTTTTCTGCAGCATTACTGTAAAACTTAACACTTTCATTGTCAGAGTTTCACCTTGAAGAAACTAATGTTCAGGAAGGTTATGTGCTGTAAGAATTAAAATGTCTCAAAATGGGCTGATTAATTTTTTTCATCCATGGTGTCATACTATATATCATCTTAACCTTATCATTTGGATGTCTGCATTTCCTAACCAAAGTAAAAAATAAAATAGACCACCAAGCTACAGAGCAGAAATTCAAACCCTACCATTAAAAATCCATTAGACAGTTTTTAACCTGTGCACCATATATAATGTCAAGAACGCTTCAGCCTAGAGGCAGTGTGCCTAAGTGTGTGTCTCGAGAGACATGAAAGATGATTTAGGATACGCTACAGCTCTGCGTCAGCTCGATCAACATTTCATCGAAAAACAAAAAAAAAAGAACGATCTCTACAAGGTTCTCTACAAGGAAATTAATGGCTACACATCTTCGCTTAATTACTATAATAACTGCATTGACCTTTAACCTTGACTTTCGTTTGTCATGGTTCAATAAAAAGCATTTTACGTCTCTTTGTGTGTCCTCAGGTGCTAAAAGGAGGGCACGAGGCCCCTACAAAGCCTAAAGGAAGACCCAAGAAGAACTCCATCCCCACCACAGAGGAGATCGAGGCAGAAGAACGACGGCTCGCCCACCTGGCTGAGGAAGAGGACCGGCTGAGGGAGGAAGTTCAAGATGAGGTCGAGGAGCAATCCAGAAAACAGGAAGAAGTGTTTCAGTCACAACCACAAGACCTGAGCACAAATGGACAGGCTGAGATTCTCCGCTCTCTGCCCCTGGAGGCATCAGATGGTGAACAAGTTCCTCAGTTAACACCAGAAAGCTAAATTAGCATCTGCATTGTGCCAAAGACTGAGAGTACTAAAAGTACTTAGCGGCTCCGATCACCGTAGTGCCAAAGACATGAAAAGACATTTGGCCTTGTTTAAGGAGCAGGGCTTTTGTGATGTAATGTTGTTTTAAACACTCATTCGGCTCATATACAGTATTTTATGATCACCCACATGCAGCCAAATGCACTTCAGGAAAATTTCCCCCGAACGTTGGTACTCCTGTACCAAACGGACAGAAAGTAAGTGTTTATGTTTTATTTTTCCTGAGTGATTTGCTCTCCTACACCATAGCGGCTGCCTGCTTTATTGCCTCTGTTGAATCTGTGTCGTCTGTGTACAGCCGTGTCTCGTTCTCTGCCAAAGATCATATGTCTGAAATATAGAAATACCAGTAGAGGTAATAGTGCCTTTTAATCATCACGTTCAAGCTCTTTTTTTTCATTAAAAGCCATAAATAAATGAACGCAGGTTGACACTTGTAGACAGTTTTTTTTAATATATCAACAAGGGGGGAGGGGGGGGCGTGTTTAAATTTTTAATTTGATGTAAATTAAAATACATCAAGGTGTAATTAATAATAAAACAAAAAACTGAACAATTTTGTGAGAGATTTATGTAATTTAAGGATTATGTTTCATGACAACCTTCCCTTCAAATGGAACACTACAAAGCTTTTCCTTTTTTTTTTTTTTTTTAAGTTTTTTTCTTTTTTTGTTGAAAAACCTAAAGAGCAAAAAAACTAACAAAAAAAGTTCATGTATTTTCAGGACTAAACCCAACATTCAGATTTCAAATAACATCTTAAAATTCAACTAAAATTAAATAAATTTAAATCAGAAAATTATTTCATCTTTGTAAAAGCAAAATCTTGGCCCTGTGTATTATTTTAATATTTAAATTTTTTTTTAAATAATGATTTGCTTACAAACTTTTGTACCCGTGACAAACTATATTTGACTAAAAGATGCTATGTATTTATTTTGTGTGTATCAATCAAGCTTGGTTTAATCTGTATAAAAGCCTGCAAAGTGACATAATGATAGAAATGATCTTGGATGATTTTACAGACAGTGTAAAGTATTGCATTTGTTCTCTTTTTTTTCTGTGTTAATGTGTTATGGAGCTATGACGGGCAGGCCATTTGAGGCAGCCTGGCTTTTACACCTTAAATAAATCCTCTTTACCTGTCAGGGACATGGACAAATTCATAAATCAATGTGGCGGCCGGTAAAACGAGGAAACTGACAAATGTGAGTGTGCTGAGGAGGCAGTGTGGCCTGAGGCAGAGGTTTACACACCTCCACCCTGCTGACTGACAATCGCCTAAACTCAGATCTGCGCAGCACATTACCAGCTCCTGGCTCATTTCTGCCTTTTGTAAAGAATATATCTAAAGCTCATGCTGTTTTTTTTTTTTTTTTTTTACAATTTGCTTGAAATATAGATGATCGGAAAATCTGTAAATGTTTGTGCATAAGCAACTTATTTTACTTTTTCATTTTTGAGAATGTCAGCTATAAAAGTTTGCTAACAGTTGCATTTTTCCTCATGTCACTCAAATTTCTACCTTGAGTGTGTGTGTGAGTGTGTGTGTGTGTGTGTATGTGTGTGTGTGTGTTTTTTTGCATATTTAATGACATTTAATAAAGATTATAATCATTTACCTGAGGGTCAAGTGTCATTAAGAGGTATGTTACTGCATGTGGTGGACACATGGTGTTGAAGATGAAGACTATATTATAACTCATTTAATTCTCAATTTGTTAATAGTAATGAATCGTTTGTAGACAATTTCATCTATAAATAAAATATCAAATATAATACAAAATAAAATCTATAATAAATGTAAAATAATACAAATAAAATAGCATTACTAATAAAATAGAATAAAATACTAAAAAAATAGAATCAAATAAAATACTAATAAAAGTATTCATATGCTATGATAGGCACAGTAAAAAATGTTCGTAATTCTAACAGTAAAATACCATATAAATGCTACAGAATAAAACCGTAATTCACAAAACTTGGGATAACTGTAGAATTTACAGTGAAAAACTGTAATTAGTTTTACAGAGTAAGACCTTAAATTTAACAGTTAAAAACATATGAAAATGGTTTATTGCAGTAAAATTTATGATATACTGTATTTATAAAAAGGAATCTCTCAGAGAAGGTATTTGTTACTAATATCATGGAGCATTAGTTTATATTTTACTAAACCTTTGTTGATAGAGTTTAAAAATCTGAAAAATATCTGCTCTGTAAAAAATAAACTTTAAAATTTTACGGTAAAAAACTGGCAGCTGTGATTGCCAGAAATTTACCGTAAAAAATACGGTAGCAACACTGTTGTTTGTACGGGACTGCACTCATTATACTGTATATTTTATGGATATTAATATTTTTTTCTACGGTTTATAGCCGTCTAATTTACATTAACCGAGGACTTCAAATTTGTGAATGGTATTCCGCCCTCTTGATGACTGTGGCGAGGACAGCCGCTAGCACGCCCCACTTTTCCCGCCGCCACCGCCATACTTAGATTGTCTGCCCAAAAAAATGTCCACCCTGACATTTGTATATTTTATTTTGAGAATTTAAATATTGTTTTGCTGTCTTTATTAAAAAATACATGGGGCCATGCTGATGTCCGAGTCTTGAATAACTTTTGATGGGTTTTGATGACTTGATTTAGGTTTGTATCCATCAAAATCCGAATGCTTAGCAATGTAACTTCTATTTCTTTTATCCCCCAGCTAGTGTGATAAAATGATGCTTTCACAGAATTGCTGAGTGAATTCACTGTGGTTATTCATAATAAAACAAATAGTCCAACAACAACGACAGCAATTGTGTAGCAAGCATGGTAGTGTAGTGGTTAGCACTGTCGCCTTCCACCACCAGGGTCCGGGTTCGATTCCCGGCCAGGCTCGATTCCTATCTCTGTGTGCATGGAGTTTGTATGTTCTCCCCATGCTTGGTGGGTTTCCTCCAGGTACTAGTCACCCCCCCCCCCAATATATAGGATAAAGTTGTATAGATGATGGGTGAGAGTGTGTGAGTACTGAGCCGTAAAAAAGATGGAAATAAACCGTTATTATTACAACATAAATCTTTAAATTAGACAGTTCTGAGCTGTAAAAAACATGGTTATGATCCGTATTTGTTACAATGTAAACCCTGGAATTTGGCAGGAATAAACCGTTTTTATAACAACATAAACATGTTAATTAGACAGTTATAAACCGTAAAAAAAACAATTAAAATCTGTAAAAAAAATTTTGCTGCAATTTTTTACCGTAAAATTTATGGTTTATTATTTTTTTCGCAGTGCAATAACGGTGTTACCGTATTCTTTACGGTAGAATTCTGGCAACCACAGCTGCCGTTTTTTTTAACGTAAAATGTACTATTTATTTTTTACAGTGTGGTGTCCTGCATAAATATTATAACTAGTAGTGTAAATTAAATCAACTAAATAAAGCAACTTTTCAATTTAGTAATAAGGATTTACTATGACATAATTTTTGCAGCAACAACAAAAACAACAACAATAATAATAATCTTATATATATATATATATATATATATATATATATATATATATATATATATATATATATATATATATATAAAAATGTTTTTTTTTATTCATTAATATTTTTTTTTTGGGGGGGGGGAAATTATGTAGGTTAATAATTTATAGTAGTTTATTAGAGGTATTATTAGTGATACAGAACTATACAAAAGTGTTGAGCTTCTCCTCATTTCTTCTTTTTGCTTTTAAAAAGCCAAACTTTTTTGTGCATTTTTAATGCAGTCTTGAGGAATATTGTAGATCTCCAGGCTTCCTGAAGGATTTTTCAGCTTTCATTTTCGCCAAGTTTTTGTCTTTCATTTTCAGTCCAGTCTCTGTATCTGAGCAGTTGCAGAGGAATGTTTTTGTTTGTTAAACTGCACAATAACCTATGATTGAGTCAAACATAAAACAAAAACAAACATCAATTATAAGGAATTAACTAGTGAGAAACAAGCGCAGGTGATGACAGATAATCAGTTCGGTGATTTTCACTAAACATTTTTTCTATTTCTTTCATTTTATGCACACAATTTATTTTAATTTAATATAAAGAAATCTGTGTGTGTGTGTTTACTCTCAAGATTTTATTTGTAAGAATGCAATAGATGGATCATTATGCATTTAATGATTTATAAGCAAAATAATTATAAGCACAGGTATAGAAATTTCTACATATGATAAATATAAATATAGCAGGTGGCTTAGTGCTTAGCACTGTGGCTTTGCACCTCCAGGGTCGAGGGTTCGATTCCTGCCTCAAGTCTTTGAGCGTAGAGTTTGCATGTTCTCCACGTGCTTGGTGGGTTTTTCTTTAGGTAATCCGATTCTTTTCTCCTACAATCCAAAGACATGCAGATTAGCTAAATTGGTGATTGCAAAATGCACCCTGTCCAGGATGTACCCCACCTCATGCCCTAAGACTGCTGGGATAGTCTCTAGCACCCTTCAACCCTGTATTCGGGATAAAGCGGTATAGAAGATGAATAAATGAATATAAATATGGCTTCTAAAAATAATATTATTATTATTATTTATTATTATTTTTTTTAATCATGCATTAAGCAAAATGTTTTGGAAGCAATTCACACTGGCTTAATCTTTGGTCATACATTACATTTTATTTATGTGATAATATCTGGATTGTTGAGGTCAGTTCATTCATAAAACAATTAATTCATGCTTTTTTTGAATTACAGCAAGTAAGCACAAACCACAGCTTATTAATAATGCTTTGTCCTCTCCTACCCAAATAATTCATCTTTTCTTTTGGTTCATGTACGTAGCACAACCTGTTCAATTACAAATAAACAGAAGGCAGAAGAATTTGTTGTAACAGGTTTTAATCTCTAACAACACTTCCTCCCTGCTGCCCTATTTTAAACCTGAGTGATTTTACAGTGAGCCCATCCAACAGGTTTGAAGCGTGTAACGTATCTGTGTGGGCTGATGCCATTCATGGATGATTGCTAGAATAAATATTATGAGCGAACAGTGCACTTCTACACCCTGTGCACACACACACACACACACACATACCCAGCATGCTTTCAGCCAGCAGCTCTAATTAATGGTTCCACTTCCAACTGTGTGTGTGTAGATGTGTATGTTTGTATTTCTCTACTTATGTTAAAATCATAATGTTCTGTATGAGCATTGCAATGTGCATACATCTTGGTGCCTGCCATCGTGTGTATGTTTGTGTGTGTCTGTTCCGTCATTGTGTGTGTGTGTGTGTGCATGTGTAGGTATGTTTGCATGTGTGTGTAAAGTAAAGAGAAGGGTAAAAGCAGGCCTGAGGCATGGTAAGACAGGTAGGATCACTTAAAGTTACAAATACAGGAAACGAGAAGAGTGCTTAATAATGAACGGTGTCATGAAATGACGCTACTGACAAGAAGTGCACTGTTTTGACTCGTCCTTTTTAGTAAACATGAAGCAAGAGCCAGTAAGTCGCTACAGCGATTTAAAATCATGTAGAGAAGTTTAGTAGCAGCACATAATGAGAATTAGTGCATAAAAGGGAAAAAACATGTATTATAGCTGAGAGATGCATGACAGAATCTCCAGAAAGTCAACTTTCCCAAAGGCAACATTCCGCTTTGAGCTCTTTGGGACAATTTTGCGTTCTTCAAGAGGAATTCTTGAGATCAGGGATCTTTTATCTTATTACCCAAGATATCATGCTCACATGATCGGTGACCACTTTGGCACCATTGCGACTAAAGGGAGCTAAAGTGAGCACTGCTATAACATCTATCTAAAAGTCACTGAAAGAAAGAATGAAAGTGGATGAAAGCATATGTTGACACAAACCTCAAATTACAGCAACGCATTATTGTCAATAGTAAATATAAACCACAAGCTACAGTAGTGGACGAGTTCAAGCTCACTTCGAAGAAGACTTATGTTTATGCAATTCCATTTTCTGTCCAACCAATGACAATGATTAATAAGTTCAAGATAAGACATACTTTCGTTTCTACTGTGAATCTATCTGTTATAGAATTTGTTTTTGATTTCTTGACTGCAATTAATTTGTCAAACTGAAAAGCGCAGACGCAAATCATTACTGCAAACATTCCATTCCAACAGTGGTATCATTGTCCATACCTTTCATTTCTCACTTAACTTGTGATGAAATTTCTCGCTATTGAAGGAGTAAAACCGGTTGACATTTACAGAAGACTTTAAGCACAGACTCTTAGCCGCAGTAAAACATTTGAATGGTGCAACCATTTTAAAGAATGCTGTCCATGGCATATGCCGCCATTTAAAGTGTTAAAAATATGATGTGTTATTTTATCTTATCTAGCATTATCCTAAATGTGTGCATCCATCCAATTAATGAAGGGTGATGTAATGCACTATTTTGCAGCATTTAAAATATGTCAATGCAATTTTTTTTCTCATTCACAAGTGAATGTTTTGGTCAAGTTGGTAATATTTGGATATTTGTAGAAATTTGGGTTAGGCCAAAAAAAAAAAAACACAAAAAAAAAACACGGCCGAAAATATTAAATACAATTCCCACTGATCAGCCAAACCAGTGACAGGTGTTATAGGTGAATAACACCTAATTATCTTGTTACACTTCACTTGTTAAGGCGTGGGACATACTGTATTAGACAGCAGGTGAACAGTCAGTTCTCAATGTCACTGTGTTTGAAACTGCACAAAAAGACCTGCTTCTAATATCTTGATGCCAAGTACCACAAAAGTCCTTCAGAGGAGTTCTTGAGGAGTCCATGCCTTGATGGGTCGGAACTATTTTGGCAGCATCTGTTGGACCTACACAAGGTTAAAAAGGTGGTTTTGGCTGATCATTGTATGTACAGTACATGTATAGTAAATATACTCTTAAGTGTAGAGTAAAAAAAAAAAAGACATTTATGAAAGTTTTACGCATAATGAAAAATTATGGCTTGAGGAAGTCTTCAAACTAAAGACATCATTAGGGTGTCTTCACAGTATAATGAGTATAGAATAAAGTACAGGATAAAGACCTTTTTAAGGAGTCTTGAGTTCTAAAAGTGGTCTGATGTGACGTCTAATCTGCATGCCCACTGCTTAGTACGTGAATAAGAGAAAGTCCAAGAAAATGCAAGTCCACATAGTGACAATGGCCAAACCTAACAAATCACTTTCACATGTTCAGCCTCAATCGCTTTGGCTGTCTTCGTGCTACCTAACAATCATGGATTAGGCCGAGAATAAATTTCTGTCTTCATAGGAGGCCTTAGCAACAGTTTCATCCTCATGACAATGGAGAAGCTCAATGCATTGTGGACAGAAAGAACACAACAAACCTCAGCACACTGGTTTGATTTACTTATGCCCTTTAGCCATAAAAGAGTGTAATGCATCCCTGAATTCATTGTATGCTTTAATACATTTTTTGGCCTATGTATTCTTTACTAACCTGGTTCTTTTACTAATAGACAAACCATTAAATTATTTTGTTTTTCCTAGGACCTTCTGTCTGTCTCAGGGTCAACGTCATGTGAATCCAGAGATGCAGGAATACGCCCTGGATAAGATGCCATTCCATTACAGGGCATCAATCACACGCTCTTTCCCACCTAGGGGCAACTTACAGCTTAGCCAGGCAACATACTGGCATATTTTTGGGAGGAGAAAGAAATCTGAGAACCTGGAAGAAACCCACAAGAACGTGTCGAGCTCCACGCAGACTGTAACCCGAGCTCATAATTGACCAAACTGTACATTCGCTCTGAGTGACAATAAGAAATAGCCCATAATAACGAATTGACATTCAGTAATTAGTCTCATGTTGCAAGTTTCGCTTTTTATTTACTTTTTATTTACTTACATTTTTACCTAATGTAATGTTGACAGGAATACAATTTCATAATCACATGAACACAAAATGTTGCATTTGGATATGACAATCACTTTCTCTGTCAGTCAATGGATGTGTCTAAATAATTAGGTGCAGATCACCTAGCAGGTCTATGCTTGGCTGAAATGGCCTGGTTTCTAAAGTCATTAGCATTAACACGGCTAGGGTTAACTGTTTGGTTTTATTCATCTGAAAGCTACTTTTATCCAAAGTACATAATGTGAGGCACAATCCAAACCAAACATACAATCCTAGGACAAAAGGATTCCGTTGAGGACCTTAAATATTCTTCGGTTTGTTTATGTTGGGGGAAAACCCTTAAAGCTCCCCACAATAAAGGTATTCCCTTTCAGAAATAGTTCCATGTAGAACCTTTTGACAAAGCCACACCTATTAATCTTTCAAGAACTCTTGAGATCCCTTTTTTTTTTCAAGACAGGGTTTCCATGCAGTTAATGCTTGCTAAAAGGATCCAGCACAGATGACAAAACTCTGAACCTTAACCAATAAGCGATCATTGTCCGACAAATTTTTCATGTGACTGACAGATATATGGCTCCTACAATTCTGTACAGAAAAACAAAAGGGTCTCTCAATTGTGTTTTGGTGCAGCAGGCCTTAGCAGGAATGTGGCATTCTGGGTAATTGTCATGCAGCACGGTAAGGACGGGTTATGGAAACAGCCTGCAGTTAAAACAGCCCCGATTGTAGAGCCTGTAATTTTCTTTCCTGGCCTCTCAAGTTCAGATCAGGGTCAGATGAGGAGCTGTAACATCAAACCCCCACCCTATCCAGTTCTCCAACTCACCGCCCTTTTGCTTTTGCGAAAAAATCTAAACTTGCACACCTTCACTTGTCAGCTTGGCTAACACTGCTCAGTGTTGAAAGAAAAACTCGCTCAAACATCCGCATGTATGCCTCTTTCTCTGTTATAATATGAGAGGTGCTGAAACTACAGTACATCCAGAGCGATGGATCCTCCCATAAACCACGCTAACAATGACCCTCTTGTCTTCCACCAGGTATGAAAACCTGTCATTACCATAAACATGAGCACGAAGTCGAAACTCATGACGCTCTATCTGGCCTGAATAATGCCAAGCATTTTAAACATTCGCTGTATGATTAAACAATAATGCAAAAGTAATAGCTCTGTTCTTTTGTTTGTTCCTTTTCCCCTTAATGAATATAAATAAAAAGTGGATATAAATTTGTTATGAAGATTTCCACCACCCACTAGTGAAATTTCGATTAGCTAGGACAGACAGAAAGAGAAAATCAAATGTGGGCTGTGCCACATGCCATATGAATGAGACATTAAACAGACAAAGATTTAGGAGATAGTAAAAGTTTTCTCTCTGTGAATTGTAAAAATAACTGCTCAAAGCGTTACACTTGTACAATAAATGAAAATTAAATAAACAGTATATTGTGCATTTGTAAATGTTTGTCATTTTTTAAATAAATGATTTCATATTAAATGGATGTGATGTGTTTGACTCAGTGATTTATTATATAAAAGACCAATTGCTCATTATATAAAGAACACGTTTAAATTTTAAGTGAGTTGTTGGTCCCACCGAGGGGTCGCTACACTTGCATTTTATCCAGACTTGGGACCGGCACTGCAACCAGTGGCTGTGGTTTGTGCATTGGGTGGAAATTGAACCTGGGATTTCCACTACCACTTCAAACCTACCACTGAGCCACCAATGCCCACTAAACATCTGCAATAGTAATTATATGGGAAAAAAAAGAAATGGCTGCATCAAGTGTTTTTGCTGACATTTTTTCTTCTCCTTTCCTTTTCTTTTCCTTTGTAGTTTTTATAATTGTTGTGCCTCCTTGGCTACACTCACACTGCAGGAAGAATTTATCCATATCTGATTCATTAACCAAATACGATACTTTTCCCCCCTGTTGGACTGGTCATATTATGCTTTTAATGTGACCTCTATCTGACATTAGTCTGAATAAATCCTGCACCTAATAGAACCCGCATGTACACAAGACATGGTGTATTCAAGCTCACTGGAAAAAAAGAGGCACATTATCTGGCAATTTATTTTGCTTGCATTTTTTGTTTCTTTTTGGCCTGCTTTTAAACTTGTAGCTTTCCTTTGTCAGGTTCAGTCAGGTTCACCTAGCCCAGTGGTTCGCAAACTTTTTCTGTCATTCCCCACTTAAGGGGTTGAGCGAATTTTCAAGCCCCACTTGTCAACAAAATAATAACGAAATCGGCCAAGTTTACTGTTTATTGAAATATCAATTCCTAAACCAATACGATCAAACACCACCAAGTTAAAAACAGATAAAATACACGTGCAATTGTTACAAGGCTCACGTTGTCACTTATCTTTGCATAATTGACCCCATGTTTATTAGCTGCTCAGCAATCGTTTGTAGTTATTTTTTGCACTGGCCAATTCTGTATGTAACTTTGAATGAAGCCATTTGTGCTTTGCTGTTCACTGATTCAGATTTTACCATGCGATTCTCCTGCTGTCTGTATTCTACCAGCTTTCTTTGAAAGACGTCCAGTGGTTTATTAACGTGACTGGAGTGTGTTCCTAATTTGTTGGGTCTCATGCGGTCTGCTGCCAGCGGTTTAAGACACAAAACACACACGAGCCTCTCCTCTGCCCCCACCATCCCCACCATGAATCCAAGCTCAAGATAGGCTTCATTAGTGGTGGGTGATATAACCAAAATCTTCTATCACGGTAGAAGCAATTTTATAACTCAATAACGATATATATCACAATATAGCAATTTGCATCTGAAAATGCATAAATAAAAATGAAAACACAAAGAAACTGTTTTACATAATTTTATTTTTTTTATGTAATTTTATTTAAACTGTGAATTGCTGAGGTTTACCGCATTTTTTTTACTTTGGCCATATTCGTTTGGATGCTTGTATTTCAGATGATAGAAAAGGTTTGACGTGTTTCCATCACTTGTTAAAACAGTGCACTAGTGTACCTTCCAAATCACCTTCATCTCATTCGTATCACTTTTCTTATACCCAAACCAATTCCACACCACAGACGATGCAGCTTTTTTCTTTACAATCTCCTCGTTCTTGGTTTTGTCACATGTAAGTAAACTCACTGCTGCTGCACCGTCTTCTTCCATTGTCGAAGTGTATGTGAAGCCAAACACATCAAAAGTGGGACGAAACCGCGGCACCCGATTTAACCAAATATCTGCGCAAATACAGCGCAGAGCGACTATCTGGATAGCGCAGTGATGATCTGGTTTATTTGCGCAGCCCGGTGGATCGCGCAGCGCCGCTCGAATCACAAACCTGCGCGACCCACTGTGTTTTATTTAAAATGTCAGGACTGTTTAATATTGTTTCCGCCTTGCCATGCCTGGATTGTACGTGCGCATCCCAGCGGGGTAAAATGTAATTTGATGGTCGGCGCGGTTTATTTCTGTCAGAGTCGCGCAGCGCTGCCCAGTGGCTCGCGCAGGTTTGTGATTCGAGCAGCGCTGATCAAGTTTGTCCGACGTTAAACCGTTATTGTTCCACTATGGTTCCACTTTTTCTCCCGGCCCACAACTGATGTTATTTTAAATTTACTTGTATTAATGATCCATTTATTTGTGTGTGATTGTTTAGTTTTGAGTGTACACTCTTCATTATCAATAAAGAAAAGCATGAATTAGAATAGGTACTTTCCTGTTATTTTCCACTAATTTCCTCTCGTTCATTGCGCCCCACCTGTCATGTCTGTATTCCCCACTAGTGGGGCGCACCCCACACTTTGAGAACCGCTGACCTAGCCGCTTTCGGCCATTCCTTTATACACAAAGTAGTTGCACTTTGCACCTAGTAATGTAGCTTCTAATTCTGGTTTACAACAATATGACTCTCTAAATGTTTATAAGGTCTAATGCCTTAAAGTTTATTTAACTATTTCATTATTTTTATAGGTTTTCTTGCATGATGTGAGCTTTACTAGGCCAATGATTTGGTCGTCAGGTGCTTACATAAATTTAAAAGCAACACAGCACACATACCTCTATCTCCAGCCTCTGAAACCTTTATTCTTTGTAGAATTTTTGTAGCTGTTCTAACAATAAAAAAATAAAAATAAAAACTCACTATATTGTGCCATTAAAATAACCGTGCATTTTATTCTTCTTTTACGGTTACAGTAGCAGCTCTGATGTGAAGCAAACTAATTCTTGCTATTTCATGACATTACCCAATTACCACTTTAAATGTTTTTTTTTTTACCCAATCTCACAAAATCAATTTACAGAAAATGTAATGTTTCCACTAAATTCAACACAGCCTGACATTATACAATATGTAGGGGAGGTCCAATCAAGCTGATTGCCTTTGAATCCCTTCCTATCATTAAGCAATCAGTAGCATGGACTGTAATCGCTCTCCTTCCACCAACACTTCATTAATAGCAGCGTAATGCTGTTTTGCTTGCGCAGCTGCTGTCTTTTATTTCAGAGCTTTAGCTAATGTATTTAAAGTAGCAATTAGCCCACCACCGGCCACCCCCGCTTGTCTCTGCTAACCCCGATACACAGGTCAGCATGCTGCCAGGCGTCTGCCTCCTACACACACAGGGTTAGAGGCTTCCTTGAGTCATAAATCAGTATTTCTTCCTTAAGGGATTTCCAAGAATCTACAAGGAAATACATTACATGCTTCGAGGCTGCTGACGGAGAAAGAAATAACCTATAAGCCATGCAAACAATCGCATTCTTTTCCATTATTCCAGTATTTCACCTTTCCAAAATTTCTAACTCCTCAGTATGGATTTACTATAAAACTATATATTTATCCTAGTACTTCATGGTAACTGGGCATCTAGTTTTGATTAAGAGTGTAACCGTAATCACATCCAAGAACCACCGACTTCTCAATGAGTTGATTTGATAGACATGACTCATGAGCAACCCCAGACCTTTTCCCACATCCTGTCAGCAAGTGTGATCGTCATGTAGTCATCACTAAAATAAATTTTTCATATGAGTCTCCTGAATGACGTTTTAACATGATCCTGCTCCAAAGTGCTCATTGTTTTTGGGGTCAAACATATGACCATCATTTTAATATGTAAGTTATTGAACACACAGGGATGTGATATTACAGGAAGATGATTTACAATGTTGGCAGCACGGTAGCATAATGTTTGGCACTGTGGCCTCACACCTCCAGGGTCAAGGGTTCAATTGCTGCCTCATAGAGTTTGCTTGTACTTCCCCATGCTTGGTGGGTTTCCTCTGGGTTCTCTGGTTTCCTCCCATGATCAATATACATGCAAGCATTCCCTAATTGCCCATAGTTTGTGTGTGTCCTGTGATGGATTTGCCCTGTCCAATTTGTAGCCAAAGTCTCCTGGGATAGACATCCTGTACAGGATAAGTGATATAGAAGATGAAATATACTGTAGAAATGGAGATGTTGAGGTGCGATGAGGTGGAAATGCTATTTATTATTCTACATCAGTTAGTTTCGATCAAGTAATCTGGTTGTATGAGAGGCATTCCAATAGTGCTGATATAAAGCATAACAGCACTAAGATATTTAACGATACAGTCCCCCCTCCCCCACCCTGCCCCATCCTAGGTGTTCTAACAATTGTTATGTATGGGACTGGCACAAGTTAATGTTTCACGTCCATGAGATGCCAGAATGGTGTTACATAATACCCAATGTTGTTGACCTTTCATTGTCCTCAGATAGGTGCAGCCACTGTGATGAATCATAGAAATCGTTTTGACATCTGTCTCATCGTGTTAAAAAAAAAAGAGTAAAACTCTTAAAAAAACAAAAGATACAATATGCATGTCAGGCAAACATGTATACTTTTTTTTTGTATTATTATTATTTAAAAAACTTCTTTCTGATGGCACTTCCACTGCAAAAACAGATGATGCAAAAACACAAATGGAATGGATGAGTGGAAATAAAAAAAAAATAAATGGAGGAATTTTTCCTACAGTGATGACACGAGTTTTTTTTTTTTTATATGACGTGGGCATAAGTTATTATTTCACGCCCAAGAGATGCCAAAGTTGTGTTACATAATACAGTGTGTTGATAAAAGGCCTTGGTATACTTGATTGAATTATCACTCATTATGATATTGAAATTACTAGTCTATTATTAAACATACACTTAAAAAGCAAAAAGGGCATAATGGAGTTTAAAAAATTTTTTTTTTATCTCTGCTACATTGGTTGCTGCACTCTGCAAAAAAAAAAAAAAAACTTCCTCCATCGGTTTTATATTTACATCAGTGTCGAACATTTTCTTTAATTGTACAGTACAACAGTTAGTTCCGACCTAGTAATCTGACTGACTGAGAGGCATTAATCGAATAGTGATATGGAGCATAACAGCACTGGAATGCTTAACTATATGTATCACTCTGCATCACAGGTGTTCTAACAATCGCAAATAACAAATTCAAATTTCATTTGTCACATACATATTCATACACAGTACGATATGCAGTGAAATGCTTAGACACTGCTCGTGACCTTAAAATAAGACTATGAATAGGGTATAAATATGAAAATGAAAACTTAACTAAGAAAAGGGAAATTTAACTAAGAAAAAATTTTATAAAATATAAAATAAAAATGAAATAACATAACTATACAGTACAAAATCAACAATATAAGAAAAATATGAAAAATATAGAGAAATAAGAAACAGCTGTACAATATAGAGATATAGAATTAATAGACTATTTGTGTGGGAATGAAGTTGAATATAAATTGAATATAAATGAAAAGTCAGGCGGCGCGGCGGTGTAGTGGTTAGCACTGTCGCCTTGCACCTCCAGGGTCTGGGTTCGATTCCCCGGCCAGGCTCGATTCCCGTGTGCATGGAGTTTGCATGTTCTCCCCGTGCTTGGTGGGTTTCCTCCGGGTATCCGTTCTCCTCCCACAGTCCAAAGATATGCAGGTTAGGCATTCCCAAATTGCCCGTAGTGTATGATTGGGTGTGTGAGTGTGTGTATGTGTGTGTGCCCTGCGATGGATTGGCACCCTGTCCAGGGTGTACCCCGCCTAGTGCCCGAAGTCTCCTGGGATAGGCTCCAGGTCCCCCGCGACCCTGAACACAGGATTAAGCGGTATAGAAAATGAATGAATGAAAGAAAAGTCACATATTTAAAGTGTTTAAAGTGTCTTGTGCATCCGGGTAACAGAACGTCCAGGGGGTGTGCAAATATGCTTGAAGTGACATATTTAAAGTGACTTGTGATAGGGTAATTTAACTAATGTCCACGAATGTGTTGTGCAGTGGCCACAAATGTAAGTGAATGTCCAGAATGTCCACAGTGAGTGGAAAAACCACATGTGTGTATTTGCAAAATAGATCAGTACTGTGTGGTGTACTGATTAAGAGACCGTATCGCCTGCGGGAAGAAGCTCCTCCTCAATCTCTCTGTGTTGGTCTTCAGGGAGTGGAATTGCTTTCCTGACCTCAACAGAGAGAACAGTCCATTGTTGGGATGGCTGAGGTCCTTCACGATCTTCCTGGTCTTGGTCCAGCATCACTTGCTGTAGATTGATTGCAGGTCAGGGAGCTCGGTGTGGATGATGCGCTCAGCTGATCTCTGTACAACTCGTCTGTCCTGCATGGTGCTGTTTCCAAACCAGGTTGAGATGTTTCCCATCAGGATGCTCTCTATGGTGCAGGAGAAAAGTTCCTGAGTACCTTGGAGGGCATTCTGAAGTCTCTCAAGCGTCTGAGGTGGTAGAGACCCTGTCGGGCCTTTTTCACCACGGTGTTGATGTGACAGGACCATGACAGGTCCTGTGTGATGTGACCACCGAGGTATTTGAAGCTCTCCACTCTCTCCACTGGGCTCTCGTTGATGACGGGGGTCTGGTAGTTCCTCTCCTGCCTAGTGCTGAAGTCCACTATCAACTCCTTTGTCCTTTGTCAGTTATTTTCAACCTTATACACTTATACATGCATTTAATGTGCCTACAACTTATTGATATAACGCCTATAAAGAATCCCTCCCCAGCCCTTCTGTTTTTGTCTGTTGAAGTTACCGATAGGTTATTCCTCAAGTTACTGAGAAACAAAACAAACAAACAAACAAACAAAAAAACCCCACTCCATCTTAAGGCATAAAGTTACACTGTTTTCTTTGACACTATTGTGCAGTAATACTTGATACTTCTTCAGAAACATGATACATAGTTACAGTTTGGAGTAAGATTCACTAACCTCAGTTCTAGCTGGGCTATGAGAATCATCCATCAGGTGTCAGTGGAGAAGAAGAATGGACCAGGAGGAGGAGGAGGAAAAGATAGAATTGTTACTGTTACTGTCACACAAGTGCTGATGATATAATTCATTAAGTCATGTGCTTTTGCCAAACGTGCGCAGCTGCACCCAGAACTCAATGTCTTATTCGGAGTTTCAGAGAGAGAGAGAGAGAGAGAGAGAGAGTCTATGTTTTGCCATGCTCCAGCTTTTTGGGCTTTTTGGAGCCCAGCTGCAGTGCACATTAGTTCAGGACTTTAATTCTTTGTTTTTGCCTCAAGTCCCAAAATCTCCTACTAATACGGATCCAAAAGAATAAACCCTCTCTTCCCGAATTCTTTGTGCAGACAAAAGACTGATTTAGATTTTTAAGCATTGTGTCGAACATTACCACATCTTGTGCCACTCCTTCCTTCATGTTTTTCTGTTCATTATTAAGAAACTCTCAGTCCTTTTTATTGCAGCAAATTGAAACATGCTCATGTTCATTTCACTCTGGGAATCAGTGTTTGACGCCAAGAACGTGTTCTTGTGCGAGTACACGCTGCACCATGCACAGTCTCATGTAAGATCAGCCATCTTTGGAAATTGCTGTGCGATTACGTATTCATGGACGAACGGCTTCAATGGAAAATGTTCCTTGCGCAGGCAACGTGCTCCCGTCGTGCAAGATCAAATCCAGCCTGAAGGCATTGTGTTCTGTTCTGCGTAGTTGAGTCATCCTTGCCCCTCTTTTAGAATAAGCTTTACATCACCAATAAACAGACTTAATCTCTGCACACTCTTGGAGCTTGATAAAATATTTGCAAGTCACAAAAGGACTTAATCTCTGCTGATTGGTTCTGTTCCGTTCCATTTGTCAGGAATGTGAAGAACACCTGTATTATTTTCCGATTCTGCAAACAGCGCATGCTTTCACCAAGCCTGTTCGTTGTATGGGTTCGTTGCACCCTGACACTAATCCTCTGCTCATGCATTCCCATGTCAGTTGAGTCGATTTTGAAGCATTCACCACTCCAACCCAAGGCAAGTGGAGAGAATTAGTTGTGTTAGAGGAAGTAAAATTTTAATGGCAGATTCTATTAATTAAGCCATGAGTTCAATTCATCTCTATGTTGTGCCCATTAAAGGTCCCATATTCTACTATTTCTTTAACAAGTTAAGCTCTCCCAAAGTGTGTCTGTTAATGCCCCAGCAGATTCATAACCATCAGGTTCATTCCAATGCTTTTTTCATACCCAGCATTCCCTTAGTGTCACTCCTCTTCTGAACATGCTGTTTCAGTGTCTATATAAAGTAAACTATTCCTGAGCACCATCACACCATGTGGCAACAGCTGAGGCAAGCAACAAACTCTAAAAAACAAAAATATATACTTTATGCATGTCAGTCAATCATGCCATCAATTATTTTTTTCTCTTTCTAATTGCACTTCCAGTGAAAGAAACAGTTTATGCAAAACACATATGAATGGATGAGTGGAAATTAAAAGAACAAAGGAATTTTTCCTACTGTGATGATGTATGTTTATTTTAATTAAAACATTTTTATGACATGGGTATAAGTTATGGTTTCACACCCAAGAGATGCCAAAGTTGTGTTGCATAATACAGTATGTTGAAGAAAGGCTTTGGTATACTTGATTGTATCATTACTAATTATAGTACTGAAATGAGTAGTCTATTATTAAACTTACAATTAAAAAGCAATCGGGGGCATAATGGGAGTAATTTTGGTTGCTGCACTCTACCGCTAGCAAAAAAAACCTACAAAAAAACAACAAAAAAATACAAATGCAAAAAATGTGTTGTGAATAGGTCCCCTTTAAATACCATGGTAACTGTTGCATTTCAAAATGAGTGAGCTCAACTGAAATCAACTGAAATAGAACTTTGTGGTCTCAGGAAACTAAACATGAATAATCAATAATGAAAATTATTCATCATATTTCACTACTCTAATCAAAATAATGCATAAAGGCTTGAGTCACTAGTGCTGAAACATGACTACTATTAGTTGTGTCACTTTAAGCAAGTCTTCAAAATTGACTGTTTACCAATACCCTTCAAGTAATTAACAGTAGGCCACAAAATAAACATGATGTTTATAGACGCATTCATACTGTACCCATGCTGGTTTGGAAATTAGCCAGATGCCGTGCTCAAGAACTCAAGAGCTTGTATACAAAGAAAGAACTAAAAGATGCCTGAGTCCGATAGTGAGTGTTTTTATGTGACTAAGCCTAGTGTATGTTAGCTGGGATAATGAGATGATGTGAAATGTGGATATATTTCATAATATATCACAAACAGAATGAAAGAGAAAGTACAGTACTGCTGTACTACTATTAAATAATATCACATAGTGGTGTAGTGTAATACAGTGCGATATTGCTTTTACACAACAGTTTCACAAACACTATTGATTAGCAACAGATTATGATTTATTTGCTTATATATATAACAAGTGATTTTGCTCATATCCACATAAAACTTACTCATGATTGGTCTAATTAACATTGAGTTGGTGACCAACTGTTAGTGTAATTAACAAGAGAAAAGTGTTTTTTAAATTTGTATTATTTTACATTTATTCCGCATTAGAATATCAGCCGGGGTTAAATAACAATTAGAGCTAAAGGGAAAGCTAATGCACTAGGGCATGCAATCACATTCCAAGTATACATATAAGCTTAGTAATAGGCTATTGATTTCAGTATCATAATTAGTGCTGGTACAAGCAAGCATACCAATCTTTTAGGCGTGAAACATAAACTTAAAAAAAAACTTCACCTTAATCGAAAAAATTTTAAATCCCCGTTTTTTTATTTCCACTGATACATTTGTATGTGTATTTGCCTGATCTGTTTTCCGGTGAAAGTGCAATCAGAAGGGGGAAAAAAAACTAGTTTGACTGACATGCGTAAAGTAGCTTTTCTGTTTTTCAGAGCTTTACTTTTTTCCTTTGAACATGATGACAGAGACAAATGTCAAAACTGTTTCCATAGGCACCTGGTTCATTCCAGTGGCTGCACTTATCAGAGGACAATGTAAGGTCACAGGATGGCCAATGGGCAGGATCACTCAGCTTGACTGACAGGCCCCAAAGCTAGTTGGACTACTACAGGGCAATGCTATTAGGAAATTTTCTCAAGAAATAGGGCAAGAAATTGACTTTAACGTTGTTTTCCCTAGAAATACTTGGAGGACTGCATACTCAAAACCTATATATATATATACACATACCATAAGCACGTACGTGCACACACACACACATGTATACACACCCCACCAGGTGAGCCAGAGTTCAGTTTGATTCATACAAACTCCTCCATTACCTATACATGCACAGTTTTATGTACACACACTTTTAAAGATTTACAGAGACCTTTAAAGTAATACAGTAGACTTTAAAATAACATGACCATGAATGACGTTTGGATAACTAAAGAAATCTATATAAAAGTAGACTTTTAACGAAAAACACAACCTGGTTTTTACTATGTCTTTTTTTACTATGTCATCGTCTGCACATGATCGTCCTCCCGATCAGCACAATTAAATACCTCATATATTTTTAGGATTCCCGCAGGTCCAGCTACGGGTACTGTGGTTCCATCAAAGAAAGAGAAACAAGAGATTCAAATCACATGCATGAGTTTAGTGGTAGGACTGACTATTTCTGTAGTTGGAAAGTTAACTGCAGCACATAGGAGAAAACACTCTAGTCACATATGTGACTCTGTCTGTGAAAGCGTAGCTAAAGTCAGGGTCACATATGAGCAATGTGAGTGTTTTCCAGGAATATGGTCCTCTTTGCAGTAATGAAAAAGGAAAAGAGAGCAGAAAGAGCATGATGAATATACAGTAACCAAGTTACTGATGAGAATTTCTTAAGCTAATGATTAGCTAACCAACTGATTAGTGAATTATGACTAGATCGGTTTCTGCCAAGGTAACTAAATGTAGATAAGTTAATGACAGTCCTCCTACTAGCTGGGTTCAGACTAGCTACATGACTGATTGGTTGAGTATTCGACTAAATGAATTATTTAATAGTGAAGTTTCTGAAAAGCTAGATTCCTGACTGGCAGCAATGGTGGCTTATTGGTTAGGCTGTCGACCTTGCACCTCCAGGGTCCGGGTTCAATTCCCGCCCAGGCTCAATTCCCGTCTCTGTGTGCATGGAGTTTGCATGTTCTCCCTGTGCTTGGTGGGTTTCCTCTGGGTACTCTGTTTTCATGCGACAGTCCAAAGACCTGCAGATTAGACTACTGGTTGTTCTCAAATTGCCCGTATTGTGTGAGTGAGTGTATCAGTGCGTGTGCCCTGCAATAGATTGGCACCCTGTCCAGGGTGTACCCCACCTCGTGCCCTGAGTTTCCCCCTGCGACCTTGTATACAGGATAAAGAGATGATGAGTGAGTGAAGTTTCTGCCAAGCTATATTCCTGACTGGTGGCTTAGTGGTTAGCACTGTCGACTTGCACCTCCAGGGATGGGGCTCAATTCCCACCTCCTGTCTGTGTGCAAGGAGTTTGCTTGTTCCCTTTCAAAGGCTATACTTGATGCTGCGTGAAACGCTATGGGAACATCTTGTCATGTTGCAGGTTGTGAAGCATGTGTGTATCAAACACGCCAAATTTTGGCTTATATAACCTCGGTTGGGTGACATCATCTGATGAGACCCACCTGCAGGTTATAAATAGGAGTGAACCGGAAACATTCCTCAGATTCTTTGTCTTCACTGACCTAGTTGTGTTGAGCGTGTCTGTGTTTAAACCAGCAAAATAAGAAGTGTTTAACTCACTGATATGCAGAGTTTTAAACGAGATGTCCCTCCGTTTGATAATCCATATCGGAGGGATATCTCCACTTTACTGCTTCGATTAAAGTGCTCACGCGCACCCCGCATTCCTTGATTTAAAACTCCTATCTCTCACTTCCGTGTTGGATCGGGAAATTCCTCTGTCCGCTCTCAAGCACGCCCTGCACTTCTTGTGAATGGGCAAGGATAAGCATCCTATCTTGCTTCCATATAAGTTAACCCTTTCATGGAGTAAGCTGTATTAATCCCGTGTTTTCCTGCCATCAACTTATTTATTTATTTATTTAGATATAGTTGATGTGGAAGCACGGGGTTATATGATGACGCCCAGATAGAAGAGACGCTTCCATCTCTCTCTCCTGGGGCATCATCCTTCCTGAAAAGCTAATACTTCCTTTCAAGCTGTGTAGACTTTCATCTTCCCTGGAGGGAAAAGCTTTTCAGGCAGCAGGTCAGGTTGCTGCTCCATTGCACACCATGGCGGTCTTCCAGGCCTAACACGCTGACCGGCTGAGAGACTTGAGCACTGGCGGGGAAGCTACTGCCAAGTAAATCTCCTTGGGTACTAAGCACTGTAGAGAGAAACTACAGGATTCAGTTCTCACATCACCCTCTGCGTGGTCTCCACTTCCATGAAACCGGAAAGTGCGCATCTGCTGACAGAAGTTGCTGGGGAATAGGACCATGGAAAAACCGCTCATATATGAAATGCATGGATGTAGTTCTGGCTCTTACGACTCCAGGGAATCCGCATTTGAATTACATAGACAACTGGCTGGCCCAGTCTCTTAGCTCATCTTTGTTCTAAGATTGAGAACCAAATGTCAAATCCATTCTCAACAAAAGTCAAGGAAATCAAGCTAGACCAGAAAGTGACCATCACTTTCACAGATCTTAGCTCTCATGGCAGCTGTATCCACGGTGACACCTCTGGGCCTTCTACACATGAGGGCATTACATGTTGGGGCCAAGACAGGGGATTTCACTCTAGGGCCAGGTGCTTCGTACCTTTCCTATGTGGTTCAGACCCCGGTTCTTTGACTCTGGGTGCTACTCTAAGTTCGTGATGTCGTCGCAGATGCTAACGACAGACGCTTCCCACACGGGCTGGGGCGCGATCTTAGATGACCGTCCAGCCCAAGGGAGCTAGAGAGGCCTTCTTCCCGCACAGCACATTAATTGCCTCGAAATAATGGCTCTATTTCTGGCCCTAAAGCACTTCCTCCAGCAGTTGAGAGGCTACCATGTCCTAGTGCAGGTGGACAACACTATGGCAGTCTCATATATTAATTGCCAGGGAGGACTGTGCTCACACCGCTAAATAGCTAGCGACCAGGTTCCTCTCCCTCAGGGCGATTTACATTCCAGGGCATAAGAATGTGGGAGCAGTTGTACTGTCCAGTCAATTTCTGACACACTGGGATTGGAAACCCCACCCTGGAGTAGTCAGTCAATCTGGGAGATATTTCATGCAGCAGAGGTGGACCTCTTTGCCTCGTAAGATCAGCAAATGTCCCCTTTGCTACTCTCTGACTCTTCCAGCACCCCCCTGGGTCTGGACACCTTGGCCCCGTACGTGACTCAGGTTACGCCTTTATGCGCTTTTCCTGATAACTCTGCACCCGGGAGTCTGGGCGATCATGTGCAGGGGACAATATTTCATCCACAGCACGAGCTTTGGAACCTTCACGTTCGGTTCCTTAATGGGACCAATTAAGTCAAGCTGGTCTTCCAGCCAGTGTAATTAAGATTATTCTAAGTGCTAGGGCTCCCTCCCCTAGAAGAGCTTATGCCCTCAAACGGAATGTATTTGAAAGTCGAATTGTTTCAGTGCTGGAGTTTCTGCAGGAAATGTTGTCCTCGGGCTTGTGCGTAACTGATACGTACGTACTGTAACTGCTATTTCAGCCTGCCATGTCCTAATCGACGGGGTTACTGTGGGAAAACACCCTTTTAGTTACCCATTCCATTCATGGAGCTAAATGGTTGAGGCCACCCACTAGAGCCACGGTCTCTTTTGTGGGTTTTATCTATCGTGCTCAAAGGTCCAATTGACACCCCTTTTGAACCACTAGAGTCAGCGCCTCAGGTTTCTGACCCTTAAGATGGTTTTTCTAATGGCCGTTACCTCTCTAAGAGGATTGGAGATCTGTCAGTCTCCCCATCCTGCCTAGACTTTGCCCCGAAAGTTCCATTCTCAACATGCACCTTATTGTTTAGAAGCCTTCTGTCCTCCGCCTTTCACAGCTTCGGAGCAGGAGAGACTTCACTTACTTTGTCCAGTACGTGCCCTTCAGATTTACGTCCACTGCATCAGCCAGTGGCGTAAGTCAGAGCAGCTTTTACATGTTTTGGAGCCGTAACCGGGGGCCACTTGCTCTACTACACTAGGTGAGAGATGCTATTGCCCTCTCCTATGAGGCGCATGGGCTCACTTCACCTCTAGGAATCAGGGCTCATTCAACCAGGGGGATCGCCTCATCTATTGCACTAGCAAGAGGTATTCTCCTGCAGCAAATGTGACGCGGAGGGTTGGTCCTCTCCGCACACATTTGTTACATTTATAGTCTAGATGTACACGCTACTCCGGGCTCATGGGTCCCAGAGTTAGCTGCCCAGGCATAGTTCTGAGACCTTCTCGGCCTTGTGCGCACACGCTACACAACCTTGGGGTCCAGACACTTGCAGAGCGGCGGCGTTCGTACTCTCGTTCCCATAGCGTTTTCACGCAGCATCGAGTGTAGCCTTTGAAAGGGAACGTCTCGGCTTACTTTGCTGTAACCCTGTTCCCTGAAAAGGCGGGAACGAGATGCTGCGTCCAAATGCCGCACTGCCTACGTGACCGGACGTCCGTTCAGACAAATCAATCTGAGGAATGTTTCCGGTTCACTCCTATTTATAACCTGCAGGTGTGTCTCATCTGATGACGTCACCCGACTGAGGTTATATAAGCCAAAATTTGCCGTGTTTGATACACACATGCTTCACAACTGGCAACATGACAAGATGTTCCCATAGCGTTTTCACGCAGCATCTCGTTCCTGCCTGGGAACAGGGTTACAACAAAGTAACCCGAGACATTCTCCCAGTGCTTGGTGGGTTTGCTCTGAGTACTCCCCACAGTCCAAAAACATGTTGATTGTGATTCCCAAATTGCGCGTAGTATATTGTTACGTCCCAGGAAGTATTTCTTATGTTTAAGACCCAGTTTACATCTGTGATGTATATGGTCCTGATTTATTTATTTTGCTTGTTCATTCTGTGCAATGTGATTGTACTTTTTTTCTTTTGGTTCTGCATTGTTTTGTTTTGTTTTGTTTTGTTCTCTCTCTCTCTCTCTCTCTCTCTCCCTCATTCCTTCAACCAGGTATGGACATCAGCTGTGCCTAAATTAGGAGAGGATTGATTGGGAGAGACCTAATTGGTTGATGAGATGGGAGCTGGTGTATAAAGCTGAGGTGGAAAGCAGGAAGTGGAGAGAATCATTCCTCCTCCTAGCATATGGTTGTTTAGCCTGTGTGTTTGCAGACTGTTGTGAGTCTACAGTAAATCCTTGACTGTGTGTTGTTAAGTGCCTCTTCTGTTACTGAGATTTGATCTGTGTATATTTTGACTCTTTTAAACTATACTGTTTATTTTAGTTTGCTGCCTATATTTAATTGTGGGAGCTGTAGAGAGGTAGATGCTGTTTTCTTTTCTAATCATGTTTTCTCCTGTTTTTGGATAGTTAGGGAGTGAGGTAAAATTTACATGTATGTTTATTTGTTTTTCTTTCTCTTTCAGGTAAGTTAGTTTTGATCCTCCCAACATTTAGACAAATAATTTTAGTTTGTTGTGTTGGCCTGATCCCCTCTTGAAGTTTTTCTTCCTTTTTCCAAAATAAGAGTCAATAAAAAAAAAAAGAACAAACTATTTCAAATTAGTTGTGTGTTGATTTCTGGCTGGGACAAGAGTGATGATCTCCAAAACCTATTTTTTTTTTTATTGTTGAACCTTTATCCCTAACCCCTAGAAGAGAGAAAAATGTAACAATATGAATGTTGACCGAAGGTCCTACCACAAATGTAAAAATGGAGAATGAGTACAATGGTCACCATTAGCCTCCCCAAGCGCCATTTGGACTACATAGGTTCCTGCATGGATGGATAGATGGATGAACTGCTAATCTACAGACTAACCACATCACTGACCAAATAACCTATTGACGATAAATTAAAGACAATCTAAATCTAGCTAATGTTCTGAAAAAGGAAACCAAGATAGAGGAAATGAACATAAGCAAATAAACTTCAAAGATGTCCCAGCATAGCTAGGTTCCTGATTTGCAAGCTGAAACATTGACTAGTACAAATCAAACCTAATTTTTGGCATCAGTGAAATAAACACTCAATGTAATGTTAATTATTTTTCTAGATGCAAATTGCTTGACATGGTGATGCAGCAGATAACATTTCCACTTGATAGCTCAAGGGTACCTGGTTCAGTTCTGAACATGTGTGTATGCTTGGTGCAGCGAAATGGACTGCTGCCTGATCTAGAATGTATTAAATGCACAATAAACAGAGAACACCATGGCAGGTGGCCAGTGTTTAATTTTTTTTTTTACTTTTCTCCTGAAAATATTCACATTTCAGGCATTATCTTTAACATATTTATTTAATTATTTTAACCAAAGCAGTTAATGGTTGAACTCCCAGCTTTCCAACATAAGCGCATAACTGCAACAAATAAATGCAATGACACATGTACATCCACATCAACTCAAAACAAAAAGCCTATTATGTTATAAATACACAAAGAAAGGGAGAGATCTTGGTTGACTACTCAGGTGACTCAAATCTACCTGTATGCTTGTCAAAACCATCACAAACTTCCAGTCCTACAAGGAACGCAGCCAGCGGCCCAAGGCCTCATCCCGCCCCAGGCCTCGTGTTGCTGCTGGTTGCTATAAACATTCGGATAATTTACACTGAGTATGCAATACTGTAATATTTTCTTCGAGATGTTATCTTCTGGCGCTTTGGCAGCCTGCCATGCATTCACAGCTCTCATGTGGTCACGTCCTTGAAAAAGTGAGCGCTTTAAAAGCCTCAGGCAGGAGCAGGCTCACAGCCAAAAGTGCTCACCAACAAGCTGGAGGTTTATAACCACTTAACTGTGATGAAACTAAGACATAGAAAAAGCAAACGGATATGTACAGGTGTGTGCATGAGTGTTTTGATTGGTGTGTGTGTGTGTGTGTGTGTGTGTACAGAAGCGCTGTTTCTTTATGGATTTTAGCTGCTTTGTAAAATACCTGAGTGATGAGAACACTGAATAATAATTACATGTAGATGTTACAGTATATCCAGCTTGGCATCATTGCCCCCAGCACACATCTAAGAAACATATAGGGAATAAAAAAATAAAATAATAAAAAAGTAAATAAATAAATTATATATATATATATATATATATATATATATATATATATATATACACACAGGTCCTTCTTATTCACAAAATTAGCATATTGTGATGAAGTTCATTATTTTCTAATGTACTGATAAACATTAGACTTTCATATATTTTAGATTCATTACACACAACTGAAGTAGTTCAAGCCTTTTATTGTTTTAATATTGATGATTGTGGCATACAGCTCATGAAAACCCAAAATCCCTATCTCAAAAAATTAGCATATCATGAAAAGGTTCTCTAAACGAGCTATTAACCTAATCATCTGAATCAACTAATTAACTCTAAACACCTGCAAAAGATTCCTGAGGCTTTTAAAAACTCCCAGCCTGGTTCATTACTCAAAATCGCAATCATGGGTAAGACTGCCAACCTGACTGCTGTCCAGAAGGCCATCATTGACACCCTCAAGCAAGAGGGTAAGACACAGAAAGACATTTCTGAACGAATAGGCTGTTCCCAGAGTGCTGTATCAAGGCACCTCAGTGGGAAGTCTGTGGGAAGGAAAAAGTGTGGCAGAAAACGCAACGAGAAGAGGTGACCGGGCCCTGAGGAAGATTGTGGAGAAGGACCGATTCCAGACCTTGGGGGACCTGCGGAAGCAGTGGACTGAGTCTGGAGTAGAAACATCCAGAGCCACTGTGTACAGGCGTGTGCAGGAAATGGGCTACAGGTGCCGCATTCCCCAGGTCAAGCCACTTTTGAACCAGAAACAGCGGCAGAAGCGCCTGACCTGGGCTACAGAGAAGCAGCACTGGACTGTTGCTCAGTGGTCCAAAGTACTTTTTTCGGATGAAAGCAAATTTTGCATGTCATTCGGAAATCAAGGTGCCAGAGTCTGGAGCAAGACTGTGGAGAGGGAAATGCCAAAATGCCTGAAGTCCAGTGTCAAGTACCCACAGTCAGTGATGGTCTGGGGTGCCATGTCAGCTGCTGGTGTTGGTCCACTGTGTTTTATCAAGGGCAGGGTCAATGCAGCTAGCTATCAGGAGATTTTGGAGCACTTCATGCTTCCATCTGCTGAAAAGCTTTATGGAGATGAAGATTTCATTTTTCAGCACGACCTGGCACCTGCTCACAGTGCCAAAACCACTGGTAAATGGTTTACTGACCATGGTATTACTGTGCTCAATTGGCCTGCCAACTCTCCTGACCTGAACCCCATAGAGAATCTGTGGGATATTGTGAAGAGAAAGTTGAGAGACACAAGACACAAGAATCTGCAAAAGGATTCCCGACCAAGTATTGAGTGCAGAACTGAACATAATTATTTGAAGGTTGACTTTTTTTGTATTAAAAACACTTTTCTTTTATTGGAAATATGCTAATTTTTTGAGATAGGGATTTTGGGTTTTCATGAGCTGTATGCCACAATCATCGATATTAAAACAATAAAAGGCTTGAACTACTTCAGTTGTGTGTAATGAATCTAAAATATATGAAAGTCTAATGTTTATCAGTATATTACAGAAAATAATGAACTTTATCACAATATGCTATTTTTTTTAGAAGGACCTGTGTGTGTGTGTGTGTGTATATATATATATATATATATATATATATATATATATATATACACATACATACACAGTGGCTTGCAAAAGTATTCGCCCCCTTGAACTTTTCCACATTTTGTCACATTACAGCCACAAACATGAATCAATTTTACTGGAATTCCACGTGAAAGACCAATACAAAGTGGTGTGCACGTGAGAAGTGGAATGAAAATCATACATGATTCCAAACATTTTTTACAAATAAATAACCGAAAAGTGGGGTGTGCCTAATTATTCATCCCCCTTTGTTCTGAGTGTTGATCAAAAATTCCCTATTTTGATCACCATAAGTTTTGGCAGGACAATGCATGACCCACTGCACCACTTGCACATTACAGGAACTCAGCTGGGGAGCTATTGCCACATCCACCACTTCACGTCAAGCCATTTCCACATGTTTGGGCCATTAAATGTGTTCCCAAGGGGCCAGCGTTGAAGACGTGAATCAGGCAGTTCAATCATGTTCCCGATGTCCTGAGACACGGTATCCAAGCACTAGTGAAATCCTGGGATAAGTGGCTTAGTGTAGCAGGGGATTATATAGAGAAATAATGCAAGTTTTGACTCTTATAACTGTTTTCTGTTATTCTGTACAATCAAAAGTCCCGGTTTGACTTGCACACCCATTGGTTAATATGAGACATACAGACGAAGCAAATCAAAGATGTTAAGCTAAGATCTTGAATATTACCCATGCTCATGAAGGAAAAAAAACATGCAGGTAATAAATAAAACTGAGATACATAAGACAACAACAGAGAAATGCTAGACAAGAAATGCTGTGTGTGACCATAACACCATAAATAGTGGTAAATAAATGAGGCATAACAAGACACAGATTACTGTGATTTAGCCCGTTTGGCATGATGGGGTTCATGAGGAATATACTGCAGTCCTTCACAGAGGAAAGTGTAAACCACAAAGAAGTAGTAGTAATAATAATAATAATAATAATAATAATAATTATTATTATTATTATAGGTTTACATATTATGTAAAATACCTTTAAAGACAATAAAAAGTGTGATAAAATATAATTAATAGAACTACATAAATGTAATGTAGAAGCAATCTGGCAATAAAAGCCAGCTATTAAAGAAAATAAAGGGGAAAAGTTTTGCCTTCTAGGCCAAATAAACACAATAACCAAATATTTGTCTAATTCCTTTTTAACTGATTCGACTTTCCTTTAGCATGCCTGAAGATGTGATCGTGACAAAAAACAGTCAGGCCACATCTTTTTATTAGCTCTGAGAGCCTGACAAATTTAGGGCAGTGCAGAATAAATGCTCCAGCCTTCATCTCCCAAATGCATTAGTACAGTACATGGCCGTGCTTATTTTTCCTATCAAGTGGGTGGTAATGATTTGATTTTCTTTAATAATCTTGGACAAGACACTTCCTGATTGAGTCTAGATGAAAAGAGCAGCCATGACGTTGAATTATGACTAATTCAATATGAACATGTAATGGCGTTTTCACACAGACATAAATCACAGCTTATGAGACAGGCTTTTCTAGTAAATAATCTCAGAATGTGGGAAAATTGTGTAAAAGGGGAGCATTTGGATGTAGTAGCTTTTGCTCAAAAGCATGTAAGTCGTATGCAAGCTGTCAGCTTTATTGAATTATATTACATGTAATGTGTATTATGCTGAATATTTGACATAAAAAAATATACTGTGTATAGGATGTATGTTTTTGGGATGTCAGTATCATTTTATAGCATTTTAAGTTTTCTTAGTATTACTACCATGCAATGGCTTTCAAGAAACCAGTTTCTGTCCTGTAGGATTAATCTTAACACGTTCATACATTTTGTGTAACCATATGTTTGGTGAGTTTAGTCATATAGTTAGTTAATTTATCTACGCTATTCCAGTAAGACATGATTTCAAAATAACAGCTAATAATTGCCTTTTAATTACTTGAACTTTCAAGTGTAACCTTTCACAAGTTTCTCAACTACTTCATTGCTTCACTGCATTCCTGCTGATGGAACTATAATGGAATTACTGTAAAAAAAAAAAAAATAAATAAACATAATGCCTTAGCGTCTGGCCAAACAAAATATTTCACATTGCTGTTTAGTTGACACATCGTGTACCCAGTTCAAAATTGTAAGATGACTCAATTTGTAATTAAAATATTTAGTCAGCTCAAGGAGTACTGTTTGTGGACTGAATAAATTATATTTCTCTAGAGTTGACTAGAGAAGCTCAACTTTTCAATTACTCAACAAAGTAAGTTGTCTCCCATTGTAACTCATTGATGTAGTTGGTTCAAGTGATTGCTTTTCTATTAACACAAATCGTTTTAACAATTCCACGACAATTAAAACACAAACATTACTTTTTACAAAATGATTCTTTCTAAGCAAAGTTAAAATAGTGATCTGCATGAAAAAAGAGAATACAGGTTCTATTTTGCTTAAGGGTCATTCATTCATTCATTCATCTTCTATACCGCTTAATCCTGTGTTCAGGGTCGCGGGGGACCTGGAGCCTATCCCAGGAGACTTCGGGCACTAGGCGGGGTACACCCTGGACAGGGTGCCAAACCATCGCAGGGCACACACACATACACACACACACCCAATCACACACTACGGGCAATTTAGGAACGCCAATTAGCCTAACCTGCATATCTTTGGACTGTGGGAGGAAACCGGAGTACCCGGAGGAAACCCACCAAGCACGGGGAGAACATGCAAACTCCATGCACACAGAGACGGGAATCGAGCCTGGCCGGGGAATCGAACCCAGACCCTGGAGGTGCAAGGCGACAGTGCTAACCACTACACCACCGCGCCGCCGCTTAAGGGTCAATAGATGCTCAATTTAGTCCCTAAATGTTCTGTAGAATTCAGGTCGAGTTTTTGTAATGGAGACTCGAATACTTTAACTTTGGTCATTAAGGAATTTGGTTAGGTATAATTTTGGAGATTTGATTGAGATAAATTTTATTCTTTAGGACTCAGTGGCCAAGTTTTAGTTTTATCTTTTTCTAGCCAAGTAGTCATGCTTCAGCATTTCTTGATAATCCTCCTTTCAAATGTTCAATGTAATTTCTTAAGTGTTAAGTCCCTGCTCCAAAACAACAACAACAACAACAACAACAACAAAAAACACCCCAATATCATAATGTTGCCACTACTGTACAGTTCAATCTGTACATTTCAATGCATGAATTTTATTCTGGAAGAGTCACACCTGGGCCACAAACCAGGTATGTAGATAATCAAGAGAAGAGGTGTCGGTCATGGCTGTATGCGGCTTTGGGAATTGTCCTAATTGTCATGTTCTTCTATGAATAACTTGAAGTACAGTTTTTTGCACGCTCACAACATGACACGACCCTTTGGAGCCGTCGGGATTTCATGCCCCTCTCTGCACCACAGAGATTTCACAGTGAGCTGCAGAGGTGAGAAAGATGACACTTGAAATAAAGCGGGCTGTGTTTGCCTTGTTATGTTAGCCTCATGCCCTCTACAACTGTTCCTGACCTGGATTAGCCCTTCTCAGGCTGACCTATGACCTTCAGTAATTGCCTCTGATTTCAAGATCACTGCTCTGTGTAAACGTGAATTATATTTCAAGTTTTCAACTTTAGCCCTTTAAACCTTATAACAATAGACACAAGCTTAGCAATTACATCCTTAGAAAAAAAAATTTGTCCCTTTCATAATTAATATTTATTCTCAGGTTTTCTTACTGCTTGAAAGGGAAAATGCATTTTCACACCAAGGAAAGTTAATAAAACTGAATTTTTTTTAATTTTTAGCTGATTTCAAGTGATTGTAAATTGTAAAACGTAGTCTGATTAAATTAAATGTAGTATAAGACATAAATAGGTACATTACCAAGCTTATCTCATTTATATAGGGTTTGCCTTGCACCCGCAGATTCAGGTTCGATTTCCGCCTTCGGGTCTGGGTGCACGGAATTTGTATGTTCTCTCTGTACTAGGTGGGTTTTCTCCAGGTTCTCCCGTTTCCTCCCACAGTCCAAAAACATTGGGGGGGGGGGGGGGGTAAATAATTTTAAGGTTCCTTTTGAAGTCAGTCATTTACTGTGAGCCTAAAGAGCAAGTGCTCACTGACAGTATTGATGCAGTATAGTGCAAGATGTGTTTAACTAAAGTCAAATAATACATGCTGGCAGATTTCTGTCAAAACACATTTTACACAAAACTTCGTGTGTTATTCTTCACTCCCAGTGTGCATGCAAATAAAAACACAAAACTGTTCCTGTTATGCTGTTACGACCTGCAGAGGGGGTAGAAACCTCCAAAGACAATTTGGAATATAATGAATACATTTACATGCAAGTTAGGAAGGTTTTACAAATATAAAAAAAAGAAAAATTCCTTTATTTGAAATATAAATTATTTAATTAAATTAGGTGCTATACTTTTTTTTTTCCAACTTTTTTTCCTCTGTCTCTTTTCCTTATATCTCGGTTCCAGTGAAGAAGGTGCGGCTTCTGTATTTGGTATTTTAATTGAAGAAACAAGAGCATATCTACCCATTTGTCCTAATTAAGAGCTTTGACTTTTGTACTTGTTAGTCTCCATAAAAAAGGTTTGGCCTATGTACCAGTCAGTAATAACATTGAGCTGTGGCTTCGGTACCTGTAATTCCCAGTGAAGAAGGTATGGTGTCTGTACCTGTTAGTCTCAGTGAAGGAGGTGTGGTCTATGAACCTGTCAGTCCTAGTAAGCTGTTAAAGGCTTTGTACCAGTTAATTCCAGTTGAGCTTGCAATGCCTATGAACCTACAGTATTAGTCCTAATGAAGGAGGTGTAAATGATATGCCTATTTATCCCAGTAAGGAAAAGTGGACTCTGTACCTGTTAGTCCAAGCAATGGATACATGTCTCATGTGCCTATTGGTTTAATTAAAGGAGGTGTGATCTCTGTACCATTGATTCATGTTCCTGTCAGTCCCAGTGAAGGAGGTGTGGCCTACGGTACATTAGTTCCAATGAGGAGGTGTAGCGTAGCCATTGTTCTTGCACAGTCCCAGCAGTGTAGGCATGGCTTACCTTACTTTTATCACTCTAATTATTTGACCAATTTTATGGTTGACTGCTTGTAATGTGCAAGTGGTGCAGTGGACAGTATGAGGTCATGCATTGTCCTGCCAAAACAGAATGCCTATGGTGATCAAAACGGGGAATTTAAAGGAAAGAGCCATTAAAGGAACTCCTGGGAGGCTAGCTCAAATGCATTAATGAAAGACATATGGACACCCTGGGTACTAAATGTTCGCTTCGTATACCAAAGACCTGTCATATCCTATATAATTTATATAGGTCTCAGGTCGATGTTCACGCACTCACTTTATCCTGTAGGTCGTGGGTGGCCTAGAGACTATCCCAGGAGTCTTACAGCATGAAGCATGGTACACCCTGGACGGGGTGCAAATCCATTACAGGGCACACACACACACACACACACACACACACACACACACACACACACACACACACACACACATATAATATTGACACTGATTTTAACACTTTACACTGACAAAGCTATTACTAAAAAGAATACAGCAGGTAAAATAAATCAAAACTAAAAAACTAAATCATACCTATGCCTTTGAAGTTCCTGTCAGTTATGTGAACCCTCCAGGAGAAAAAAGATAAAAATAAAAATGCTTTACTCATTGACTCTATTCTTGATTCAACGTTTCTGTTCCAAATAATAAACTTTAGTGCACTAATAAATCACTCCAACTCACGATGGATTTTTTTAATCATGTTTCCGCTGCAGGAAGTTTCCACCTCACCGCTTCAGTGTCCCCAGTTTGATCCTGAGCTTCGATTATTGTGTGTGTAGAAGCTCAGCTGGATGGTTCTCCAAGCTTCCGTGCCAGGTTCCTCTGTGTTCTCCTGTTTCCTTCCACCTCCCAAAAACATGCCAGTATGTAGGATGACTTATTCTATGACCACGCCCTGAATGTGTACATTTTTAAAAATCATTTTAATTACGTGCGTGTGTTTTTTTTGCCTTTGTTTGTTTCACATAACACTTTTTTCCCACACCTAGTTTTATTTGCCTCTTACTTACATAAAGTCACAGATGCACTTGAGTTGGCATGGATGATTGGCGAGACATAACATAGTTAAATGCACTCATTCAGGTATGAAATAAATGAAAACAGAACAAAAAACACACACAGTTTGTATTCCTTCTTAATCTTACCAAAGCCCAAGGCATGCATGAGTAAAATATTTCCTGAGCCACAGTAGCTGAGATTTTTTTTAGTTCTCTTCTTTTCACCGGTCATCTAGATAACAAAAAGAAAGCAAAAGAAATGCAGCCAGAGTGTGTATTTCAAGTGTGTCCAGTTTTTCCCTGTTAACTCCCACACAGACATGGAGGTTTCCACTAGCTCATCTGAAGAACTCAATCCTCCTGAATTACAGGGAGCTTTAATGAGATTATGCACAGGGCCCGTGGCCTCTGAGAACCCCCGGGCCCGACGCAGCGACGCTGGGCCTGCACCTGTTACTTCACAGCTGCGAGAGAAAGGAAAAGACAGAGAGAGAGAGAGAGAGAGAGAGAGAGAGAGAGAGAGAGACACTCTTCAATGGCTGCATGTTCAGACCCACACTGAGCACTTTACACAGCACATTATTTTTATTCTTAACCAAGTTTTTTCTTTTCCAATGTAATTAATTCAATTAAAATAATTAGAATTTTTAACAAGTGACATTTGTTCCACACACAGTAAAGCAACATATCATTATGTTTTGCCACCTGCCTGTCACACCACACTCAATCATTATTAACTTGAAATGTTACTCTGTGACTTAATTATACTGCCGCAACAGACCCAAACCGCTTGGTGTTATTGATGTGGATTCAATTACGTCAGATGTAATTATAATAATAAAAAAAATCCTGGTTGTTTTTATAACCTCTGCTCAGCACTACAGATATTTGTAATGCTTTACATTAAAATTTATATATTAACTTTGTTAAATAAAGTCAGATTTTATTGGTCATTTATTAATAGAATTTTTATAACAAATCTTAGCTAAAGAGAGTAATAGACTGTCATAATTTGCTTTATATAATTATTTGTTCATGTCTATCTATCTATCTATCTATCTATCTATCTATCTATCTATCTATCTATCTAGCCTTCACATTCATATGAACTTGAATAATATCCAATTCTTAATCCATAGGGTTAAATACAGTATGATGTTGGTCCACTCTTTGCAGCTATAACAGTTTAAAGTCTTCTGGGAAAGCTTTCCACAAGGTTTAAAAATGTGTTTATGGGAATCTTTGACCATTTCTCCAAAAAGCGCATTTGTGAGGTCAGACACTGATGTTGGACGAGAAGGCCTGGCTCACAGTCTCTGCTCTAATTCATCCCAAAGGTGTTCTATCAGGTTGAGGTCAGGACTGTGCAGACCAGTCAAGTTCTCCAACACACCAAACTCGCTCATGCATGTCTTTATGGACCTTGCGTTGTGCACTGGTGCGGACTCAAACTGTTCCCAACTCCTGCAAAACAGCCCCACACTAGTTCCAACATGACTCCGCACCAGTGATCAGCACTCAGTGACCAGTGTGCACCAGTTACCACTGATCTTCAGACAAACAGACATAAAGCAAGGTCTTTATGACACCTGACCACTGGCCAGCTTCCCCAGCGGAGAATGGGGGTTTTTAGAGGCAGATACAGTACAACAGCCTTGACTATTGTCCTTCTCAGGGGCTTGATCGTGCAAAAGTGAAAGTGCTCGCAACGGCTCATGCAGACGTTTTTCCTGCTTTCTCCAACATGGCTCTCAAACTGCATCATTTATGCTTCTACCTTTGAAGTTCCCGAAGCATGTGGCATTACCTGTCTTACATGCTATGCTCAGACAGGTGAAGTGAGCTCAGGTAGGTGAGTTGGTGGTGTTCAGTCCTGTCGCTTTTTATGAAGTGGGCTCAATCAGGTATAATGGCAGGACTCACTCCACTCACCTTTTACGGAATGAGCTCAAACAGGTGAAATGGTGGACACTCCCCTAATTAAATAAGTTCAAAAATGGTCTCATTCAGACCACTCACTTTCATGAAACAAGCTCAAGCAGGTGAAATGGCGGGACTTAGTCCACTCGCCTTTATGAAACTAGCGCAAACAGTAAAAATGGTGACACTCAGTCTACTCACCTTTATGAAACGAGTTCACACATGGTTGTATTGCAAGCTCAGGCTGGTGCAACAACAGCGTAGTATGCTCAGGCTGGTATGATGACAGCATTCTGTGTTTGGGCTGGTATAATGGCAGCATTGCATGATCAGGTTGGTGCAACGACAGCATAGCATGCACACGTTTGAAGTTCCCGCGAAGTGGGGTATCGGCTTGCTCACACTTTACGTGTGTAGGATGGTACTGTATTTGGTGGCTTTAGAGCAGCAGAGTGTATTCTTGGAGGCAGTGGATCCTGGGGGCCTTTTTAATGCGGCTCTCCTCTCACTGAGGCAGCAGCTGGGCTTGTGCAGCCATCCATTGGTGCGGCCTCGCCGTAAACCCTTATGACTTTCAACATTCAGGCGGATTACTTCTTCAAAACTGGACCACTAAAGCTGGTTCTTGGCGCAGATGCAAGTTCTGTGGCTATGTGTTGACCAACCAGTGTGTTGATCAAATGGCATTTGATGTTTAGCATTTGCTACACAACTTTAGGCTCAGAGCATAAAACTAAGGAATTTAACCCTAGTCTTTGTTACTCTGGGCGCTGTTACTGTGGACCCTGAACATAGCTCCCCACCGCGCTTTTATTATGTGGCATCAGTCCAGGATCCATTCATTCATCCTCCGCCAGCCGTGCCCAATTTAGTGAGCCCGCTAATATTATATATGCACAGAATAAATAATATAGCAAAATATATTTTTTAGCATATATTGGTGAAATTAACAGTTTTGTTTCTGCTGACAGTATTTTCCCTAAATTCTAAATATAACTATTGTTATTAGAGTGTATATTTAAAGAAAATTACATCATCACGACACATCAAAATAATCCAAGATCATGCAGTATTGCTCAAAAATCTAAACAAAATGGAAATAATTTGTAAAAAAACAACAACAACGTGTTAATGCTTTGGCTAAATAACATTAAGAAATCAGGATTTGGTGGAATAACCCCAATTTGCGTTTTTGGCATGCTCTTCACCAGCTTTTCACATTGCTGTTGGGTAACTTTATACCACTGTTTTTGCAAAAAAGCAAACAGCATCTTCCTCTTGATGACATTCCAGAAGTTTTCTAAAGTAAATTGTAGTGGTCTCTTTTTTATATAATAATAATAATAATAATATACATCATGCTATTTTTGTTTTCCTGAAGTGTGCATAATGTTTTGGTGGGCTGACTCTGTATATAAACCTTACAACCCTGCCTAATACTGAGTGGGACATAAACAGCCCTGATACTGGAGTCTGTGACCCGTTAGGTCATGGACTCCACTGCACTTCTGAAGGTGTGCTGTGGGATCTGGAACTAGGCCATCAGTAGCAGATCCTTTAAGTCCTGTAAGTTTCGAGGTGGGGCCTTCATGGATCAGACTTGTTTTTCCAGCACATCCCACAGACACTCGATTGGATTGAAATCTGGAGAATCAACACCTCAAAGTTGCTGTTCTCTTTCAACTATTCTTGAAAAACTTTTGCAGTGTGAAAGGACACATTATTCTGCTTAAAGAGGCCACTGCCATCAGGGCCTACTGCTGCATGAACGGGTGTAATTGGTCAGCAACAATGTCCAACAACAATGTCCAGTTTTGATGCTCACGTGCCCATTTTATACCAAAGAATGAATGAATATGATAAACCTAGTAGTTTAAACAGATCATTTTTGGCTTGGTCAGTCTAAATTTTTTTCAGTAGGTCTAGACCATCCAGAAACATCACACAATATGTTTCACTATATATATATATTTATATATATATAGTCTCCATAAAATATGTCTCCATAAAATAGTCTCCATATATATGCATTTTTCTTTCTTTTTTTTTTTTTTTTTTATAATTTTTTCCCAGATTTTTTCCCCTAATTTTGTCTTGTCCATTTCCTCCCAGTCGCTAGAGGGGCTCCCACATTAAGCTCATACCGCCACTCAGTCGGGAGGGCCGTAGACCGCCCACGTGTTTCCTCCGACCCGCGTGACGTCAGTTTTTTCGAACTGCTTGCTCATGCACCATTGGGGGCGGCATATCACAATCGGAGGAACAGCGCTATCCTCCGCTTACGCGACCTCACAGATGCCCCTGACTGGCTTGTAGAGCTGTCGTTAATGTGGGAGCGCTAAGTACCTCTCACCCCTCCCCCCTGAGCAAGCTCAGCTATTCAGCTCTCTCTAGGCCTCCGGCTGTGAGAGGAAAACAGCATCACCCGAGGTTTGAACCAGCGATCAGAGGCCCGAGTAACATGCATTTTCAAGATGAGAAAATTTTTAAAATAATTTTTTATTTAATAAACGAGCAAGGTTTTGATGTACAAGTACCTTATATGCTTTGTATGCCAAACGTCACATGATCACAACTGAGCCAATGGTTCTTCTGTCTTCCGCGCTGTGGAATTATGGGTAATCATCTCCTATGCTCCTGCTTGTGTCACTCGTATAGTCAACATCCATGTGCTCATGTACTGTTTACTATAACACTGTGAGGACAAGTGTGTGCACCCGTAAGGCATCTTTGTGTCCAAGTGTACCCCATGCAGGAAAAATTGCATATTTACACACACATGCATCTCAATAAATTAAAATATCATCAAAAAGTTTATTTATTTATCATATATTATATAGATTCACTACACACAAACTGATATATTTCAAGTGTTTATTATGTTTAATTTTGATGATTATTTAGTCATGAAAATCCAAAATTTAATATCTCAGAAAATGTGAATATTACTTAAAATTAAAAATTAACATGGAATGTTGGGCCTAATAAATAAATATATAAGATCAGAGGGACAACGTAGATAATATATCTTATATGCTCATATTGTCATGTTCATTTATAATGTGTGTTGTCCCTTGACACATTTGTTACACTGACATCAATACAAAGCATGGAATTTACCTCAGAGACACAACTAAATCCAAACAAAAAAAACTTTCTCTCTTTTGTAAATAAAAATGTAAGGAATGCAATTTGGAAAACGATGTTGGTTATAAACCATTAAAAGAGAGCCGTCTCATTCCAGTGTATCTCTAAAAGCCAATTTTTAATCTATTTGCATTATAATTTGCTCTGTGATGTCCCTTAAACAGAGTATGTGACCTTTCATCTCAGGTTTAGCCTGTGTCATTGAATACTGACCATGTGAATTATAACCATTCAAGAATTTATGGCCTCTCAAATCGAGATAAATTGTCATTAGGTTTCGCTCCTTGAGGCAGATATTTCTAGTCCACTAAGGGCAGAGTTCCCCAACTTTAAATAACCCCTGTACTGTGCATCTTTTAGTGTTTTACTGCTCTAATGAAGCATACGTTCAATCAGATAGGAAGAGAGGAGGGAAAATAGCATAATGTGTTCTTCAGGAGGAAAATGCAACAAGAGAGTTTATCAACAAGATAATCTTCTCCAGTGGATCCCTCTATTGAAGTCTCTATTGAAGTCTCTCCTTTTCAGAGAGACTTCAATAGCTGTTTGGGTCACATGGGGTAAACACATACTTTAAGCCCATCAACACCCATCTCGTTACTCAATGACAAGACGGACAAAGAGAAGCAGTGTCGATTAGTATACTGTATGTCAGTACTGTACTGTATGTCATCTTTAGTGACAGTAAAGCTGAGTACATCAGAGAAACATTGAGTAATCTGGGCCACAGGTTTCAGGAACATACAGATGGAAAATATTCTTATTCAGCCATCAAAGAGCACTTAAGGTCTACAGTACAAGCCACAGAGTAGTGAAAGTTCTAGTGAGAGAAGAAAGAGACTTCCCAACAAGATTCAGGAAGTCCATAGAGATCCACTGCCAAACCTGCCCTGAACCCAGACTGGGGTCAAGATCTTCCCCAGTTCTTCTCCAACTGCTGTAATATGACATGAACCGGTCAGGTGACCATTTGTGGTGAAGATGGTGACATGTTGTTGCTGGAACTTTCAATCTAAGTAAGTTTAAAATTTTATGTTTGAGTAGAAAGAAACTTAGAATCTTGTTGCCACTGAGTTCATCCAATATATAGGCTACTATCCAGCTTAGTGGCTCTGGTAATAAGAGCTATAAAATATAGCCTACTCTTATCATTGCTCTACTAACATTACCCTGGACTAGCCATTATTACCTCAAAAGACCATTCACAGGATCAAGTCACTCCTTGTTGTCATAAAGCATCCTTACAGAAATGTGGAGAATGATATAGGGGAAAAAAAGCATAGGCAGCAATGGAAAAAGAAAATAAGACAAGGTACCTTCTTCTGACTGACGTCTCTTCCTTAGAGGCATACAGTACTAAGTCTGTTCAAACAGTGATGGGGGGGGGGCAGATCTGGGTTAATGATCAGAAGGTTGTAGGTTCAGGCCCCAGCACTGCCAAACTGCGACTGTTGAAACCATGACCGTTAATCCTGTCTGCTCTTTAATCACGATATCCTGGCTGATTCTGTGCTCTCACCCCAGCTTCCTAACTGGGATATGCAGAAGAAAACATTTAATATGACAAATAATTCAATTTTAAGCTTAAGTTTATATACTGTAATTGGATATAATTTGAATGAGTCCACAGGACAGTCTTTATGATGACAGCATTGGCTCATCTGTACAAATTTCCAGTTTCCAGGTGAGCTTATCAACCGAATTAAGGGCTAGACCTGGGGATAAGCACCTATTAACATCCCTGCCATGTCTGTTACCTGACATGTTAACTCTCAGTTCATCACTGAGATTATACAAAGGCTTCATTTTCCACATCATGCTCCACAATATCATTACTGCATTTCTAAACCACTTTTCCTCTCTGGTCTGTCTAAGCTTGTTTATGTCAAGCTTTTCCTTTATCTCTTGCAACCTGCAAGAATAAATGGCAAAAGTTACACTACATAAATAAACACTATCTAATGCATCTGATTTTAGCAAAGTATGTTAAACCCAGTCAGCACCCTCAGGCTTGACGCCAAAGTTAACCACCCTATTAAATACCATTTACATCAAGCTGTGGCTTAGCCTGACTTTGCCTGTGACTTTTAGCCTGACACACTTAATCCTTTGCAGAATTACAATGAATTTCAGTTACACACCTATAGCTCTTAATATGCATTTCTGCTTCACAGTTTTAAAACTGCCTCACCTAAGTCTCAATGCAGGCCAAAGTGCTTTGCTTTGCCCGGGTATACGGTTCTATTGGTCAGTGTATACTGTATTCAGCCGTCATGACAGCATTTGACAGCCTTATTATTGCTGATGCCCTCGTCCGGCCTGGCATGCACTGCCTTGTGATTTGGCCTGAATATAACATGCCATTGGCACCACTGTAGCTTTTATAGACTGTAGTTGTTAGGACTATAGTTATATCCGCACCATTCAAAGGTGCAAATTATTAGGCAGTTCTATCCTTGTCATGATGGGATAGTACAAGAGCAAACAAAAGCAATGACTTCAGCAACAAAGATGTAATGTCTGGCTGTCTCGATTTTTCATCTCGACGCGGTTGTAAATTCTAAGAAATAATAGAGCTATTAACATCACTTGTCAGATGGTGAAGCAAGACAGGTAATAAACAAGGAGCAAAGAGTGAAAGAAATTTTAGCGTTAAAATCAAAACAAGTCACCGTTGCTAAGAGAGAGAAACAAACAGAGCGATGGGCTGAGACGACTGTGTGAATCAGCCCGAGGCAACAGGTGACTCGTCCACAGGGCCGAAAGAGCCAGTTCTGCAGGAAACGGAGCCAGGTATCATCCACTGGCTCATTCCAGAGTGCTAATTGTTTTCAATTTTTACTTTGTTGTACTAACCACCAGTTACAGTAATTTACGACTGGTGCAAATGGCTTAGCAGGGGAAAGACCACCTGTCTTTGAAAAACTGTATAAAAAAGTCAATTGATTGAAATAATATTGAACTTTTTTTAAACATTCAAATGACATTTTTCTTTGCTGTTAAGAAATGTGCATTATTTGGTACGTTTAACCGAAAAATCATGAGATAAATAAAGCATAAAGATGCAAGGCTGGGGTTAATTGTACATTTCTGCAGCTAATTAGTAACAGTCACATCAGGTGATTGCACAGAGTGACACTTTTGCTCGGGTCGATCTGATATTTTTACTCCGCTTGCCTGATTTATCTACACCGCGTCATCAGCAACATTTGAAAAGCATTCGTGGGTGTAATGGACATGAACAATGTATTAGTGTTAATAGAGTATAACAAGTTGCCCTGTATCCTTCTTACTGTACCATGTAGCTCATGATGTAATGTATTGCTTAACCGGAATACTTTCACTTCCAGCTGTTGATAGATTTTAGCTTGGCATCTTATACTGTATCATGACGAGACATCAGTACTTCTGATTCTAAAGTGGTTAAGCATTTTATTAATATTTTATAAAACAACTCAAGCCAGTAAAGTGCAGAGTCTACCCTCAGATTTGCTTGAATACCAAATAAACTGATTCATGTCATATCCACTAGAACTATCTCAATCAGGAAACTGCAGCGGAAAGCCATCATTCAGGTGCTAAGTTTTACTGCTGAGGACTAATTTGAAAAAAAAAAAAAAAAAAAGGCTTTGAAATGTTATTACAAATTGATCCTCAGTGTGCATAATTTCATTCCATTCATTTCTCTATTGTTTTATATTTATTTATTTTTTTTGACCTGTGAAGCCGATACTCACAATCCAGTTTCGATTCAATTCCTCTACCCCGGGTGGATCAAAACATTCCGAAAATGAACAGAAGGACACACACCTACACACACACACACACACACCCTCCAACATGCTTACGGTGACAAATGTAAATGCATACTTTCCAGGCATGCGTTCAGAGAAGCACCCAAGATTAAGTGACAAGTTAAGCATGCAGCAAAATGTGTGCTTAAGTTCAGCAATTATGAGCGCTCATTAAATGCTGTTTCTCCTCTCGCTGGTCAATGCTACACGCAGACTAATCCAGGGGTATTCAGTTATTATTTAGGAAAGTCCATCTCCATGAATTGTCTTGCTTATAGTGATCCGGATGAGCATTAACCAATAACCATTAATCATTAGCTCATGGCTATAAATATTTCAAAGAAGAATTGTTTTGTTTTGCAGTGATGCTTTATGTTACCACTTTGACTCTGAACTCATGATCGATTTAGAGGTGGAGAATAACCACATACTGTACGTTTTGGTTACTGCTCTGCCAGTTGATTCAACAATTCAGGTTCATTCATGGAGAGGGAGTGGGGTCAGCCATCAGGATATTTCAAAGGCTGTGTAAAGAAACCCAATGCTTGTGTTTTTCATCAGGCCATTCTTTCACGCCATTTGGAAAGCAAAAGAGTGCAAAGGGTTACAATGAAAACGGCACTTGGGGAGAGATGACAGGTAGAGTTACACACAAGACTGTCAGACCTTATGCCTGTAATACATTCGGCTTGATGGGATCTTTTTTTTTTTTTTTGTCTGTCGCTGCTCTAGCATGTCTTTCAACAATTAAAGAAGAAAAAAAGTGCAAAATAAGACTCTTTAAACAGGAAGTGCATTTAAAATGCACAAAAAGTCATGATTAGTGTGCTCTCTCTCTTTCTCCCTCTGTGTGTGTGAGTGTGAAAGACGTACTGTAGAGTTCGCAGCTGCCGGCGATGTCACTCGGCACCCTGCGAGTGTCGGCGTGAGCTAATGGGCCTTGTATTACTTCATCACATGGCTAAGTGCTGCTCCAATTTTAAAGGAGCTGAAATGATGGCGAAGGTTCTAATAAACCCATTCAATGCATCACCTCTCCCTGGAGAACTGGCTATATGTGAGCATATGTGTGGTTTTCAGGGCCAAGTCCATGGCCCAGGTGTGTCAATGAACTGTTCTCATGATGCTAATCACCGTAAGTCAGGGAGCATGCCAGTGGTTTGCAGGTGCACTGTGCAGGAAAAGCTCTCTGTGGGGTTCGAGTTACTTCATTCCAAACACAGGATTGTAGACTAATTACTAATGGCACTTAATAAGCCCCAAATTAGCAGTGGGATCACATAGTAGTCTAATTAATGGGCTGATGTAATGGAGAGTGTGTGTGTGTGTGTGTGTGTGTGTGTGTGTGTGTGTGTGTGTGTGTGTGTGTGAGGGGGAAAAAAAAGTAGTAATAATAATGAGTATTATTATGATTATGATTATTGTTGTTATTATTATTATTATTATTATTATTATTATTATAACAACAACAATAATAATAACAAAAATGACATAAAATTAATGTAAAAATATAGGCAAAAGTAAAACCACTCATTTATTCATTCTTTATATCTCTTATCCTGTAACGCATCACTAGAGACCTGGAACTTGAGGCCCAAGGAAGGATTCACCCTGGTCAGGGTGCCAGTTCCATTGAAGAACACACAAGCACACACTGTCACTCAAACACCAATTATCTCCATCTGCATGTTGTGCAACATTCGTAAACAAGTCAATAAATGGTTTGCCCATTTTTCAAGACAAAAAAAAAAGTGTATTAATGAAAAACTAAAAAGGTCCTCAAATTTTCCTGTATATTTTTTTATGTACAAGGTGTTCACTGTTTAAGTAAGAAACTTAAACAAAGTGGAGGTTGCGTGTTCTGATGATAAAAATAGAGTAACGAGGCTAATTTTTAAAATGTAAGGAGTAGAAAGTACAGATAATTGCTTAAAAATGTAAGGAGTAGAAGTAAAAAGTCGGCTGAAAAATAATTACTCCAGTAAAGTATAGATGCCCAAAATTTCTACTTAAGTAAGGTAACGAAGTATTTGTACTTCGTTACTTGACACCTCTGGATATTGTATCCAAATACATATACTTCAATATGAAGTTGGTACAGCTATAACAGCTTCCACTCTTCTTTGAATGCTGGAGTGCTTGGGAATTCGTGCCACTTCATTCTGTAGAGCATTTACAGTATGAGGTCAGGCAGTGATGTTGGACGAGAAGGCCTGGCGCTCCCTGTTTCCAGTTCACCCCAAAGGTGCTCGATGGAGTTGAGTTCAGGGCTCTGTGTTAGTTAGTCATGTTGGAATAGAAAAGGACCTTCCACAAACTGTTGCCACAAAGTTGGAATCATAGCATTGTCCAAGATGTCTTAGTATGCTGAAGCATTAAGGTTGATCTTCTCTGGGGATAAGGGGCCTGATTGACACCTGAATTTAATAATTAACAAGTTTGACCAATCACATTTGTCCATAGTGTATTTTACTTATTAGAAATCAATCTGCATATTCTAAGAAACAACAATAATTAAACGAAAAGCAGTGAAAGGCATCAGTATGCTTATTGTGGAGATAATGAAACCAACTTGAAGAGCTTGCCAGTGTGCACACTGTCTACACTGGCATATACACGTGTTTTAGTTACACGTGCTGTTAGAATTTAGCGACAATTTCCTTGTCTAGATGAAAAATCCTTACGCCCATCAATCCATCTTGGAATGAATGAACTTCGACAACTTCGCTTGTAGCAACCAATCAGAGACTTGGTTGTGCAGAGTTCATCAAAGTTTACTTACAGTGTAATTCATGTTGTTCATGGCTCTTAGCCAAATGCTATTGTAGCCGGAACATTGAGGAGTTAACTCTTACAGGATTTTATAAGAGCATATGAACATTTAAGAACAGCTAATTACTATTGTTGGGAGGTACCTTAACTGTAATCTTCATTCCTTATTCACTGCGATGCCATATGTCCTTGGGTCAATGTCTATAATGAAGCCAAGGAGTTCTACTTCAACAATCTTGTCTTGGCCTGAACTGAATCTTTATTCTGATTCCTTTAAGGCTGCTTTGTGACAATTTATGTTCTTCAAAGCATTATTTGAATACAAGTGTCGCTGTTCATCTTAAACCACAACACAAGCTGTCCTATTAGGTAACCATCTAGTTTAGAATGCATTATTCAGCTCATAGAAACAAAATAATCTTTTTCAAATGAAGGAATGACAATACCTGGAAAATATACTTTATTTTTTCAACATGTTCACTGCCTTGAAAATGTTGCAGATGTGAAGAACCAGTTTATACAGTATAAGTGCATAGAATGCACTAATCTATCCAATGATGTAATGTCACTCCCACTTCCCAACCTTATGTTACCTTAAGGGAACATTCTGAACTTATTTGGTGTCAGCTCAATCAACATAGCACTCACCCTGATGTCCCTTACAAAAACAACACACCATGGTAACATGGTAATCAGCCTAATACCGCAGAAACCGCTTCTGTTCCATGCACAAAGGCTTTTTGTCTGAATACGTAACCGAAATCAATATGGCAGGAATGGATACATTGCAGCGATGCCATGGCAGTGATTATACATGGTATTAAAGCCAAACGACACGGGACCCTGTAGATTTAAGGGCCATGTAGGAGTTAATAATCCTCCATTAAAATCACTAAAACACCAAACATGGAAGGTTTTTGTTCCTTTGGCGTTCTGTTGCCCACCCAGCCTGTCTGGTGAGCCACTTTTTGACAGGCTATACAATCAAAACCAGACTTTTATACGCTCTCCGAATCGAATGAAATTTATTCTGCTCATATATTTCCGAGGTATTTCATAAAGCTTAAAATTTCCCCTGGATCTTTCCCATCAACCAAAATACATCTGGACTTCCTGTTGTGGTTTGGCTACCTCAATGCTGAGGTGTACAATGCCAATCAGCAGGAAACGTGTCAGTGGCACATGGCACAGGAATGAAGCTTAACAGTTGTTTGAGCATGTAGGAGGACATAGACACCAAGACATAGGTTAAGGACATTGAGTTTGCATCCTATTTTTGAATGCTGTTATCTGTAAGCTGAACCAGTGCAAGGTTTGGTAGAAATTCTAAAATGCAAAATGTGCAATAAATAAGAAAATGAATAAATAATCAACAGGGAATTCTGGTATAAGAAAGTGATGATGAGATGCAGCTTAAAACATATACACGCATACACATGATGAAGAGTCGAATGGTCTCTGGTTACTTTACAGAAAATGAGGTTTTTAAATTCTCAGCCATTTCTCATGTACATACAGTACATGTCTGTTCCTACAGCACAAGTGCATGAGCCATTTGCATGTTATATGGAAATCTGATAAAACAAAGAAGAAGTAAATGAACCATAAGAAGAATTGCTTTGTAAGGAGTGAAGAGGAAGAGGGGGAACAAAGAAAGAGAAACTTCACACAATCGAAAGAAATCAAAGGTAACCATAACAACAGCCGACAATGCATTGCAATTTTATCTATCTATAGTTGTGGATATCTATCTGTATGTATATTTGTGGAAGGGCTGTGAGTATAGGTTATCTGGTACAAAGTACTGAAACTGGTGACACATTCCATGACTGCTGAACCTTTATCGTATTAATGACTACACTTTTTTTTTTTATATGTTCACTTGTGTATTTCGTTACTATAGAAACATATTAACCTCATGAAATCAAAGTAATCAGAGTGGCTATTTCTATGTTGCCTAATTTCTGTGCTATGCTGCTTGAAAACCAGTTTTGTGGGAATGACCAGTATCATGTGCGTACACCTGTGATAGATACTGGTAGATACTGTATACTGGGTGCAAGGCTCACTTTATTTTTAGATTAGCGCATTATGGTTAAAAAACAGTATTTTTGTTTGTTAAATCGTTGCTAGGGTTAGGGTTAGGTTACATATTAATGATTTTGCATGTTAGTTTTTTATGTTTATGTTTTTTCATTTTCATCAAATGCTTAAAATTGAATATGGGAATTTTTCTGATCCAGTTTGTAAAAATTTTTTATTTATTTTTTGCAATTAATTTAAAAATGTTTTAGCAGAATTTGTAATGATTTGCAAGCAATTACTTAAAAATGTGTTAAATGGTGTAAGGAGAGTGATCATGAATCATGCCTGTATTTGTTGCACCTCACACAATGGAGTATTGTTAAATCTGAAACCTGCACAAATGCTATGGGTGATGAGTCATTTGTACTGAACACCTCAGAAATGACATGATGCTACTAGCAAGATAGAATTAATGGGGCTATAAAGAACACAGACCTGCCTCTCCTACAGAACAATCTTCCTTACATAACTGTTTACAATTGCTACAGTTGTGGCTTGTTTCTCAGTGATGATGTGGATATTGGTATCTAATGACTATACATGAATTAACCTTTAAAATACATCTACATAAGATGAATCACTATATGAAGTACATGTAGGTGGTCAATAAAAGCCTGGCTCTGGTTTATGTTGAACACTTACAGTGGTGTGAAAAACTATTTGCCCCCCTCCTGATTTCTTATTCTTTTGCATGTTTGTCACACAAAATGTTTCTGATCATCAAACACATTTAACTATTAGTCAAAGATAACACAAGTAAACACAAAATGCAGTTTTTAAATGAGGGGTTTTATTATTTAGGGAGAAAAAAAATCCAAACCTACATGGCCCTGTGTGAAAAAGTAATTGCCCCCTGAACCTAATAACTGGTTGGGCCACCCTTAGCAGCAATAACTGCAATCAAGCGTTTGCGATAACTTGCAACGAGTCTTTTACAGCGCTCTGGAGGAATTTTGGCCCACTCATCTTTGCAGAATTGTTGTAATTCAGCTTTATTTGAGGGTTTTCTAGCATGAACCGCCTTTTTAAGGTCATGCCACAACATCTCAATAGGATTCAGGTCAGGACTTTGACTAGGCCACTCCAAAGTCTTCATTTTGTTTTTCTTCAGCCATTCAGATGTGGATTTGCTGGTGTGTTTTGGGTCATTGTCCTGCTGCAGCACCCAAGATCGCTTCAGTTTGAGTTGACGAACAGATGGCCGGACATTCTCCTTCAGGATTTTTTGGTAGACAGTAGAATTCATGGTTCCATCTATCACAGCAAGCCTTCCAGATCCTGAAGCAGCAAAACAACCCCAGACCATCACACTACCACCACCATATTTTACTGTTGGTATGATGTTCTTTTTCTGAAATGCTGTGTTACTTTTACGCCAGATGTAACGGGACACACACCTTCCAAAAAGTTCAACTTTTGTCTCGTCGGTCCACAAGGTATTTTCCCAAAAGTCTTGGCAATCATTGAGATGTTTTTTAGCAAAATTGAGACGAGCCTTAATGTTCTTTTTGCTTAAAAGTGGTTTGCGCCTTGGAAATCTGCCATGCAGGCCATTTTTGCCCAGTCTCTTTCTTATGGTGGAGTCGTGAACACTGACCTTAATTGAGGCAAGTGAGGCCTGCAGTTCTTTAGATGTTGTCCTGTTGTCTTTTGTGGCCTCTCGGGTGAGTTGTCTCTGCGCTCTTGGGGTAATTTTGGTCGGCCGGCCACTCCTGGGAAGGTTCACCACTGTCCCATGTTTTTGCCATTTGTGGATAATGGCTCTCACTGTGGTTCGCTGGAGTCCCAAAGCTTTAGAAATGGCTTTATAACCTTTACCAGACTGATAGATCTCAATTACTTTTGTTCTCATTTGTTCCTGAATTTCTTTGGATCTTGGCATGATGTCTAGCTTTTGAGGTGCTTTTGGTCTACTTCTCTGTGTCAGGTAGCTCCTATTTAAGTGATTTCTTGATTGAAACAGGTGTGGCAGTAATCAGGCCTGGGGGTGACTACAGAAATTGAACTCAGGTGTGATAAACCACAGTTAAGTTATTTTTTAACAAGGGGGGCAATCACTTTTTCACACAGGGCCATGTAGATTTGGAGTTTTTTTTTTCTCCCTTAATAATGTAAACCTTCATTTCAAAACTGCATTTTGTGTTCAATTATGTTATCTTTGACTAATAGTTTGATGAGCAGAAACATTTAAGTGTGACAAACATGCAAAAGAATAAGAAATCAAGAAGGGGGCAAATAGTTTTTCACACCACTGTATATACTGTATTATGGAAGCACGTTTCCAACAACTACAAATGGTATTCGGAAAAGACCAACAGATGTCACTTTTATGTATTTAATGTTGCAGAATATGCATGAAACATGAAGCTATTTCACCTTAAGATAATAATCTATAAGCTAGATAATTATACCTTGATGAGTTCCTTCATTTTAAACAGCTTTTCTGGGGTGGAAGTTTTAAACTTTGATTGTTCTCTAGTTTCCTCCCACATTCCAAAGACATGCAGATTAGACTAATTGGAGCTACCAAATTGCCCATAGAGAATGAATGCATGTATGAATGTTGACCAAATCCCTGTCAATTAACCGTTACTATAGAAACCATAACACAGTAAAAACTACAGTATGACAATAGCATTATTATCAGAGGCGGTGTTACGGAAGCATTCTTGTGCTAAGAATTTGGTTGCACATTATAACTCATCGACTTGAATATAGCTTTGTTTTAATCCGAGATATTTACCATGAAAATCAACAAAAACACATTTACAGTATGCATCTCATCTAAATATTTATTTCTGTTGCACTACCAGTAATTAAGATGCAATAATTATTGTAAAAAAACAACAACAACAACAACGTACAAATCATTCAGCACAGCACAACCTAACGTCTTCTCTTGTCGCCACAGTAACTTCACAACATTTTGCATAAGCAACGCTCGCTCCAAGGCAAAATAGCACTATAAATTAAAAATAGTCTTGTGGCTCACACAAAAGCTGATCTGTTTTGGGTGCGGAATGCATTCTCCGCATCCCTCCTCCTGTCTGTCAATCGGCATAGATGATTTAATGATAGGACAGTTGTGTGTAAATCAATCAACAGCTAAGCGGTGGAGAGGAAAAAGGCACGCTCTCACTTGCGTGGTTCAAGTGGGAATGCATACATGATGCTAAAACACCTTTACATGTCAGAGATAAAGTGTGAAGTGTCAGCAATGTTCTCAAGTTGGTGAGCAATAAATTAGGCTAAAATAGTGTAAGCCACAAGTCCTCGAAAATCTTATTCGTTGTTTTATCATGGACATTGTAATTACTTTTGAATTAAGTATTTTGGGAAAATCAATATTACTGTAGAATATAAATCATTGCTTTGAAATGATGCATTAAGCAAGTCACAAGAAGTAACAATTAAATCTTAAATTAAGCAATAAAGCATGATAAAGCATGTTCGGAGAGTACAGTATGGTGCGCAAATTACCGCACGTAAGGATAATTGCGAATAAAACCGATAAAATTTCAAAACACGATCGGTTTCCAAAACAACAGCCCTCATTCAGCTCAAACAAAACATAACATTACATATTTCACCAAGAATTTGAAGCACATGACAGCCTGTCACTGCGCATTAACAATTTTCCTACGGTTTCCTATGAGGGGAACGGAAAAAAACTAAAAAAAAAAAAAAAAAACAAGTGTGTCAGTCCAGATAAGACAGACAGCGAAGTGTTCAGGATGGAACTTGCATCCTCTTTCTTTTTTGGAAAGTAGGTTGAAAAGGTGAGCTGTGCTGCATGCAAGAACACTTTTGCCTTCCTTAAAGGCCATGCATCATCGGCAGCTGTCACTTGCTGGTTTGCTGTTTTTCTCATCACCTGAACGCTTCATTTAACACCTTTCAGCCTCATAGCCCAATCAAGGGGGTTACTAGGTAACAAGATGGAAATAAAACAATTACGACATGGGTAGCACAAAGGAAACATTATGATACGATTAACAAAGCAAGCAATCTGTTCAGCTGATCTAAACTGACAGGAGTGTGTAGCGTTTGCGACAAAGTAGCTCTCAAAGTAGTGAATGCCATTTTTAACCTCGTTAGACTTCATCGCTACGTTACGAACCCGTGTAACAAACTATATCATTAAATGTTAGCTGGTGCAGTAGATTATCTCAATTCATATTTCTATAAATGTTCAATGAATTGCTGCTTAATTGACAATTTTGCAATCTTTTTTAAATCTCAAATATAGTATAATTGCAGCACACGTCTACTGAGTTCCTTGTTGGAAATAAATTTCCTACATTTTTGATTATTATTATTATGATAATTATTGTTGTTATTGTTATTATTATTTTTTATGTGTTTGTGCGTGTGTGAGTATACAGTACTGTGCATGTGTGAAACCATGAACAACACCACCACCAGGATCCTGGAGGTGCTACCACTACGCCACTGTGGCACAACAGTTTGTCCGTATTTGCATCGACGATAATTTGTTTATAACAGTTTCAATGTCACATTAGTAGTTTTCATTAGCAGTGATGTCGCTGTTGTTTAAGGAAAAAGTCATAAACTAGCTAACTAAAATTACTTAAATATACAAACAATACCATTATTCTTATTAAAAAATGATGTAATTATAAAAACATTTCATCTTTCAATAAGTGGGTTCTTATAGGGGATGCGTAATAACTTTCCAAGAGATGTCATGATATAAGGCTTTTTTTTTAAAGTAGTACAATGGGATTTCAAGTCAAGTCATCTCATGAGCAAAAGAATGAACCTGATTGACATTTACACAAGAATTCAAGTACAGTATGGTGATAGAATCTTAGACATTTGAACGCTGCAAACACTGTAAAGAGCCACCATCCCCATGAGTGTTCAGCAGTGACAAAAGACCTGATCCTAGAAAATTGTACACACAATTATTCATGAACACTAATTGCAAATTACAAGAACTTGTCTCGTACTTATTGCCACATTCCCTGTACAGTGTTGACCTTGCTCCAAGTTATTTCCACATGTTTGGGCCATTACAGGAGTTCATGGAAGGCAGAAAGCAGCCAGTGTGATCATGGTTATAGTCAGAGGTGTCAAGTAATGAAGTACAAATACTTTGTTACCTTACTTAAGTAGAAATTCTGGGTATCTATACTTTACTGGAGTAATTATTTTTCACCCGACTTTTTATTTCTACTCCTTACATTCTCACGCAATTATCTGTACTTTCTACACCTTACATTTTAAAAATAGCCTCGTTACTCTATTTTATTTCAGCTTGTCATTCAAAAAGCAAACAAACAAAAAAAAACATCTGGATAAATCGCGCCATCCGGATGGATGTACTGTAGTTCTGTTCCATGTTTTCTGTTCAGCATCCTGACTCTGACGTAAGCACGTTGAGCGGGACGAGGTAACTAAGCGTGTGTAATCTGTCACTGCGCGTGTGCATACAGTAAGAGAACAAAAAAGTAAACGGCACATTCGCTAACTACTCCGTTTGTCTATGTGATCTTTATTTTCTTCTATACTGAAGGACGTTACAGATGAGAAGTATAAACATACCAGTCCGACACCCTGTTGATTGGTACGCTATCCATTGCACCTGCACATGACGTTACGTCTCACACTCCAGCAAGGACGTTTGAATAAATGAGCATTTTCGGTTGATAAGGTTGTGATAAGTAAACGAAGCTGTCCGTGATAGAGACTCAAGATTCGAGCGAAATGTCACAACCAAGCACCAGCGAGGAAGGTAACAGCACCAGTAGGGTAACAGGAATGATATATACTGTATACACACACACACACACACACACACACACACACACACACACACACATATATATATATATATATATATATATATATATATATATATATATATATATATATATATATATATATATATATATATATAAAATTTTTGATTAATCACTTGGATTAATCATTCATAATGACAGCACTAATGTTTATTGTAGACACCCATAGAAGGGTAACTGTTACTAAGCCTGCCCTGTGTACACTAATTTTCTTGTATGTTGCTCTCACAGATTCCTGCAGCTAAGCTTGGATGTACATTTACATTCCAATAAAGGTTACTGATGACACGCCTCTGAAGTTGGACTTTTTGCACCATTAAAATACTTATAGGCAACTAGTTATCATATCTTCTTCTCCATAAAACATGTTAATGCTCAGTAGTACACATATATGGTTCTTTAATGTATTTGCATTGTACTAAAATGCATTCTTTTTCAATTGCCATATACAGTATCCCAAATCACTATGGCCGTTAAAAAAACAACACATTTTTCTTTTCTTTTTTTTTATGTGGTGTTAGTGTGTGTGCAGTAGTATATAGGCCCGTGGCACAGCCTAAGCTTTTATCCTTAATGCTTTTTCCCCCCTCACGTTACTTTTACTTTTATACTTTAAGTAGTTTTGAAACCAGTACTTTTACACTTTTACTTAAGTAAAAAGCTTGAGTTGATACTTCAACTTCTAAAGAAGTCTTTTTAAACCCTAGTATCTATACTTCTACTCAAGTATAATGAATGTGAATACTTTTGACACCACTGGTTATAGTGTACTGAGAAAAGTTTCTACCCTGTTGAAACACCAGGATAAGTGCATTAGGTGTAGCAGCGAATTATGTAAAGAAATATATGGAGTTTTAACAATAAGTTACAATTGGTACTCGATTTATTGCACTCTTATTAAGTATCATCACCAGCGAACAGTGCTAAAAATTATTTGTAATTATTCATTCGAGCTGTATTTTCTATACCAGGAATCAGCGTCCAACTTCAATTCCGAAAGTTTGGCTTGGCCTACAAACATGTCCACCATGGCCTTGTACTACAGTTGTGCCTAGTGATCTATACACCTGTGCTGTACACCTGACAGCCGCCTTCACTCACAGCATAAATAAATTTGCACTCCGCACTCAAGTTACGAAGGTTTTGCATTATGACTTTCCAACTAATCTGCACCAAATCTGCTATTGTTTACCTGGATTTGATCCGGTTTCTGGTTTCCTTTCCTTGCTGTTGCATGATTTATATGTAGTTTCCTTGCTGTTGCATGATTTATATGTAGTTGTTAGATTACCCATGCCTGCACCATGCACTCCAGTTCCTTTGGATTCTTTGGCAAGTTTGATAAAACCCTATATAACCAGCACTTGCATCCTGACGCGCAAATTCTTACGCACTTCTGATATATAATAATATTCATGATATTAATTGTAATTTTGGTTTTGTATATTTTGATGTGGAAATTCAACCAATACAAATGTTTTTGACTTTACACTGCAAACTTTTTTGTATTAACCTTATAACGTCAAAACTTTCTATGAGTTCCACATGTTTCTTAGCTCAGAGAGAAAAGCTTAAACAAATAGGAAGTCATGACAACAAACCATTCATAAACTTTAAGCTTTTTCACTGACTGACTTTTTTTTTTACAGTGACAGTGAGGCAGATATTCATCTTTCAACGCCATATTCCCTGGTATTGTTTATTCAGAGATGACATGCACACCAGCAGTCATGAGGCAGTGGCCTTATCCATCTCATGCCTGACACATGCAGGCTTGAAGCATTACATAAATTAAAACATGTCCTGTCAGATTGACTGTCATACTTTAACTGGACTTTTCACACTGTATGCAACATATTGACTGTAATGTTGCAAAGGGTGTACTTTTAAATGCTGTAGATGTGAGAGGTGAAGCAGAGAATGAAAGTGAGAGAGGGAGGGAAAGAGAGAGAGAGAAAACGCCAGGTGCAGTACATCAGCCAAGCAAAGCCTGGACTGCATCCAAGTAAGAGTGATGTAATATTAGTTGAAATAGTTCTGCTGTTTTGGCAGATACACACACTCACTCTCTCTGTTTCTCTCCCCATTCATCATGACCGCCACCACAGCAGGTGAAACATAACAATCGGCGGGTTCATTTCACGTGAGCGTGTCGCTATGCCCCCTGCCAGCGCCATCACCAATTGCCCATGTCATCGCCACAATGATGGAGGAAGGAGGTACGCCAAATCTAGTCACTCTTTCCCCCCCTATCCCTGTTTCTCTAAGGTCTCCCAAGCACACACACATAATAAATATCCATGCCCTATCCACACTGAGAACTCCTTCATGGTGGCAGCAGTCTGTCTGTCTGCGTATGTGATCTGGTATTAGGCGAAAAAATGGCCAAGGAGGCCACAAAAGGCCACGTTTTCATAGGGCCAGGGATTTCAAGTGGAAGTGCGTGCCCTCTAAGAGTGTACATTTGAAAGAAATGCTGAAAGCACATTATATGCTTTTTTGTATTTACATTTGCAGCATTTGGCAATATTCTTCTAGAGCGTGACTCGCAGAAGTGCTTTGTTGTCTCCAACACAAATATAACGTCATCCTAGTAAAAAGATTTGAGAGTCTAAAAAAAAAATCAAACAAAACCACAAAGATTCCCAACCCCGGTCATGAACTCTTATAAACAAGGCACCAAAGTGTATTTCTTGTATTTCTTGGTGGTACCACTAAGGGGACATCTTTTGTATCTTATGTATGTATAGAATGTATGTTTTACTCTTAAAATACATAATAATGGTATGAAAGATGCATCATAGCTAGTACCTCAAAGAAGGAGAGATACAGTTTGGCTTCTTGATTTCATCATATTTCAGCAGTGTGTTTCATGCTTCCAGCAAACCAAATTTAATTAAGCAGCAAGGTAAAAGCCTGTCCTGAGTTGATGTGGGTGATTTTGTGTAGGTATCAAAATGTTTGGTGGCACAGTGGTTTAGTGGTTAGCATTGTCACCTTGTACTTCCAGAGTCTGGGTTCGATTGCCACCTTGCGTCTGTGTGCATGGAGTTTGCACGATTGGTGGGTTTCCTACAAGTTTTCTCCCAAAGACATGCAGGTTAGGGAAATTGCCATTTTCAAAATATCTATAGTGTGTGAGAATGACAAACGGGCGTCAAGCTGGCAAACTGACCCCTTAAGAACTGCCATAGGAATAATGGCTATAGCTCCATCATCTCCTCCATTGCAAGATGTGCTGGATGGCATGTGGATGAACAAAAATACCAAAATCACAATGTGTGGATGGCTATGTAAGTGCCAGAGTTGAATTATAAACCAATATCACACAAGAGGGAGTTCAGTTATACTTAGTATCAGCACAGCTGTGATGTGGTTGTAGCCAGTAGCCTGAGTACAAAGTCATGCTGATATTAAGTACAGCAGCTGGACCTCAAATGTGATATTGCCGTTATGCAATGACTCTACAAACACAATTTATTATCAACAGATTATGATTTGTTTGTTTATTTAACCAGGTATTTTGCACCACCCACACTAAGCCTTTGTGACTGGTGGATCTTGAATTAAGCTGGTGACTGACGGTTAGGGTAAATAACAGGGGTGAAAGTAGTTTCAAATTCTTACCGGTACTATGTAGCCAAAAGATGAGGTGAATAAACCCAAGGGGTGATGGAGAGTTTTTTAAATCTCATTTCTCTTTATTTTTCACTTATTTATCAGATAATTTTTGAGGTTCCAGGGTTGAATCCCAAATAGCATTAAATGGAAAGTTATTGCACTATGTAGGGTGCAACACATACTGTATATACCCTTGTTCCACCCACCATGCTATGCCCTTGATCAGGGCTTAGAAAGGGATTTGGGATTCAGCCTTATATTACAATCTAGCTAGCTTTGTAACTCACGGTATCCATAAACACAGCAACACAGGTGATTCAGAGGCAATTTAGAACAACCTCAAAGCAGTTACTAAGGAGACAAAGTGTTGTTTAAGATAAATTGTGTTTTTTTGCTGAAAGTAGTTTTGCGACCGGTTTACAATTTGGTTTTTTGCAGGCAGCTTCTTTTTAGGGTTGCCAACTCTTGGAAAAAAAAGGGGGGGGGGGGGGTGGATAAGGGTGCTAAGTGGGGTTGGGGATGGTGGGAGGCTGTGCTTTTTAGGGTTGGTGGTTTACACTTGGTTTTATGCCTTCATTCATGAGACACTTTATCTCAATTCCTGGTTCTATGCACATCAGCCCATGAACCTGGAGGTGTGAGGCCACAGTGTTAACCACTACTGATATGAATTATGTACAATGTTATGTAAGCTATCAACACAGCATGGCTGATTAATCATACTGTCATGTGTAAAAGTCACTGCCCCTCATTTAATTCTATATGTTTTTGTATAAAAATGATAGAAGTCATCTGCAGGTCTGAGCATTAGGTAAATACAACCTCAGACAAGCAACAACATATCCGTTTTTTAATTTAACATAACTAAAAAAAAAACTAAAAATAAATAAAAATTTTTTTTATAATAATAAAAAGTATTTAAGAACACTGTTGTGGTGGGCCTGATCTCTGACAACGACGAGACAGCCAACCTGGACGAGGTTGGAAATCTGGAGAACTGGTGCCAGAGGAACAATCTCCTCCTCAGCAAGACAAAGGAGTTGATAGTGGACTTTAGCACAAAGCAGGAGAGGAACTACCAGACCCCCGCCATCAACAGGAGCCCAGTGGAGAGAGTGGACAACTTCCGATACCTCGGTGTTCACATCACGCAGGACCTGACATGGTCCTGCCACATCAACACCGTGGTGAAAAAGGCCCGGCAGCGTCTCTACCACCTCAGACACCTGAGAGACTTTAGACTGCCCTCCAAGGTGCTCAGGAACTTTTACTCCTGCACCATAGAGAGCATCCTAACGGGAAACATCTTAACCTGGTTCGGGAACAGCACCATGTAGGACAGACGAGCTCTACAGAGGGTCATGCGTTCAGCTGAGCACACCATCCACACGGAGCTCCCTGATCTGCACTCGATCAACAGCAAGTGGTGCTGGACCAAGGCCAGGAAGATTGTGAAGGAGATCTCAACCAGAACACACAGGACTAATCATCTCCGCGTTTTTGCAACATTCCACACAAATGGACACTCATGGACATTACTCATCTGTGCACACACACCTACGCACTGTAGACCGGACAATCATGACATAGCAAATTTGCACACACAATGCACATTTGCACACACTTGCACACATATTTGCACAAACAATGCTCAATTGCACACCTCAGGACAATTGCACACTTCATTCATTCCACATATTATTTGCATTTAAATTCATTTTTGTTTGTACAGATTTTGTTCAACTTTCTTATAGTTAAAATATTTATTTCTTGCCTCTTTTCTATTTTTATATTTCTCGTTATTATTTCTTGTAAAATGTCTTTTTTTTTTTTTTTTGAGGTCACGGGCGGTTGTGTAAGCATTTCACTGCATATCGTATTGTGTATGACTGTGTATGTGACAAATAAAATTTGAATTTGAAGAACCTAATTTGCTTTCAAGTGTTGCTATTCATCAGCCCTTGATTAATTGATAATCAACAATTGTGCAACAGGACGTCCCAGCACATTGACCATAAGATCAAACCATACAATGCTCAGAGGAATACTACAACATAAAAATTAAAACAAGAGCTACAGTACATCTCAGACGCTACAGTACATGCCTCACTGAGCATGTTAACTGTTAAAGTCCATGACAGTACAATTGTCATGGAAACACCAGGCTCCACCCTCAGTCTCCATTCCCAATCACCCGAGTTCTGAGCAGACACCTGATTCACATTAGCACCACACCTTAATTACACCTCATTTCATCTCACTCAACGTCTGATATGGAAACAGACTCCGCCACGCTCTTGATCAAAGATCTGCTTCCTATCTTTGTATCGTCTCATCTCTTGGTTCCATGTCTCATATCCTGTCCTATGTTTGTTCCTGGTTCCATGTCTCGTCTCCTGGTCTGTGTGTCTACTCTGTGTTCCACGTCGTTTTCACTTGTCCACCAGCTCCAGCATCCACACAGTTAAGACTAACCAGTTACTTCATTCAGTATTTTCCATTACTCACAGACTGTCAATAAAACGCATTGTTCTGATTCTTTAACGATCATTGTCTGTTGAGTCTGTCTATCCGTAACAGAAGGCCAGACCAAAAGCAATGAACCTGACAGGCCCAGACACTTTACTCGAGCTGGTGGAGAGACTTCGCCATGTCTTCACCTCCACCACACCACTTCCAGCAACAACCACTTCTTCGTTGACACCACCCGTTCACACCAGTCCCATGGCACCGCCACCGCACTGTGGTGGCAAGGTGGAGAACTGGAATGGATTTCTTCTCCAGTGCAATCTCACCTTCGAGATGCAGCCTTTCAGGTTTCGGTCAGATCGAGCAAAAATAGCATATATAATTTCACTTCTAACAGGTAAAGCTCTTCAGTGGGCAGAGGCCATTTGGCAGCAGAACGGCAGTGTAGTACATGACTACCGTGATTTCATAGCATACTTCCAGGTGGTTTTCACCCAATCAGCTGACTCGTCCACCATTGGTGAGAAACTATTCAAACTCAACCAAGATGAAAGTTCCGGCAAGGACTGGATCTATGCCTGAGACTGCAACCCGCGGCACAGGACGACTCGGTGGGATTGGAGCGGTTCATCCAAACCTCCATCCAAGTAGCAAACCATCTCCAAGAGAGAACCACCGAAATCTCCATGTACCAAGAACCATCTGCGGTTCTCCATCCAACAGGGGTGAGATCCGTTCTAGAACCCATGCAAGTGAACCCGCAAACACTCTCCAGACTCACACCCACTGACCGCCGACTGACCCAAGGGCTCTGCCTTTACTGTGCAGAAAAAGCACATGTCCATCTGACATGTCCTCGATGACCTCCATGTCCAAAGGTGAGTAAAATCTCATACCTCGATAAACCTATGGCTCCCTTAACTACCGATGTAGTCCTTCATACTGCCTCTTTGTCTGTTACAGTAAAGGCTCTCTTGGATTCGGGGATAGCCAGCAACTTCATCTCTGAAGCCATGTGTCACCAGTTAGAGTTCCCCCTGTTACTACACCTGACCCAGTTTAAGATACGCTATGTCATCGGCGCCCCCCCTCGAGGGGGATGGATTCGTTACACCACCCCTCCTCTCCATATGCGAGTGGGCTGACTACACACAGAGCGTATCAAATTTCTGGTTCTAGAAATTCCGAAATTCCTCCGACATCATTCTCGGATGTCCATGGCTTGCCGAGCATCAACCCATCATTTCTTGGGAGAGTGGAGTGGTTGTGTGAGTGTATGGGTCAATGTCTACAGGCAAAACCTATCCTTTCCATCAACACCACATCCGTGGAGAGCCCCACCGACCAGCTCAGTGCAAAATCCCAGAGATCTACTCCCACTTCAGAGACATGTTCTGTCCTCGGTGAGCCACACAGCTGCCACCGTATTGGCCAAGGTACTGCACCATTGACCTCCTTCTCTACTCTCTCTCCATTCCTGAACAGAATGCCATGGAAGATTACATTGAAGAGGCTCTACAACAAGGGTGCATTCGACCCTCCACTTCCCCTGCTTCTTCAAGTTTTTCTTCGTAGCTACAAACGACCGGGGTCTCCGGCCCTACATTGATTACCGCGCCCTGCATAACATTGCAGCAAAGTTCAGCTACCCACTCCCTCTCGTCCCAGCAGTCCTAGACCAACTAAACGGAGCGCGCATCTTCACCAAGCTGGATCACCTGAGTGCCTACAATCTGATCTGAATACGAGAGAGGGATGAGTGGAAAACAGCATTTGTCACACCAACCGGTCATTAAAAATACTTGGTCATGCCTTATGGTCTAGTCAATGCCCCCTCAGTATTTCAGGGCTACATGAATGAGGTGTTTCAATTGTTTCTCAATCGGTTTGTCATAATTTACATCGATGACATACTCGTCTACTCTAGGAACGAATTGGAGCGCTGCATTCATGTGGCCGAGGTTCTCCGGAGACTTAGGGTGCTTTCACACCTATAGTTTGGTTGCTTTAGTCCGCACCAGTCAGAAAAATGTTACAATGTTGTAAACAGACGTTGGTACGGTTTGCTTTCACATATGCAGAGTTCTAAACGAACCAAAATAGACCGCGAAGCCCATCGGCACCGGAAACAGACTATTTTCAGAAAATCGCGCCACTTTCAATAATCATGGAGGAACAGCTTTGCTTTGCGCTCATGGTGCTGATCCTTGCGCACTGCATTGTACGTGCAAATCATTATTTTCAGATAATTAATTTCGAACACGATTCGCGGCTGCGACTCCAAACCAGCTCCCTGGTTTATTCATCTCGCCGACGGCGCATTGCGTGCCACTTCAGGGAGAGACGTTCCCTCCTCCTGAATGATCACTTTGTTATTAGCCGGCGATCTTCCTGCAGATCCATCAGGTAATCCGTTGGCCGATCGAAACAGCCCAGCCACACATTTTTTCATCTTTAATGTGAATACAGAGAGGCACTTAATTTCCTCGGCACTCCACGTTTCTCCGCGGTTTGATTTCATCGCGAGTCGAGCTTGAAAAATTTAATTGAGTCATCAGGAAGGGAAAATAATTTTACCCGCAACCCCAAAGTGCATTAAACTATACCATTTCATCAGATTTGGTTTGGTTGCTTTCACACCAGACGAACTGTACCAAAGAAGAGCGGATAAAGCGGTCCGAGACCACCCCTTCAGGCAGGTCTTGGATCGATTGATTTGGTGCGCACCAAAGTACCGAGATTGCATTCACATCAATGCAAACGAACTGAACCAAGGGACCAAACATGTTTGGTGCGCACCAAATGCTGTAGGTGTGAAAGCACCCTTAAGCTCGATTCGGACGGGACTAGTTTTACAGGGGGTCGTTAGAAAAATTTCTGTTTCACAGACGTACTTTGCGATTTTAATCCCGTCCGAATCTGCCATGTCTGTCTCTCTCTCACACGACCTTTGTAAAAATTCCAGAGCAAATTACCTACTGTTTTTCAGCAAACTCGGAGGTCCTCTGAGAAATCTAATCTCGTCCGAATGCAAATGTCTATGATTGCCGAATATTATTATTTTTTTTAGATATTATATTTTATATATTTAATATAATATTATAGTTTTGGGCGGCACGGTGGTGTAGTGGTTAGCACTGTCGCCTTGCACCTCCAGGGTCTGGGTTCGATTCCCCGGCCAGGCTCGATTCCCGTCTCTGTGTGCATGGAGTTTGCATGTTCTCCCCGTGCTTGGTGGGTTTCCTCCGGGTACTCCGGTTTCCTCCCACAGTCCAAAGATATGCAGGTTAAGCTAATTGGTGTTCCTAAATTGCCCGTAGTGTGTGATTGGGTGTGTGAGTGTGTGTATGTGTGTGTGCCCTGCGATGGATTGGCACCCTGTCCAGGGTGTACCCCGCCTAGTGCCCGAAGTCTCCTGGGATAGGCTCCAGGTCCCCCGCGACCCTGAACACAGGATTAAGCGGTATAGAGAATGAATGAATGAATGAATTATAGTTTTGTTTTGTGTTTTGGTCAACGTGAGCTACCGTACTAGCGTGCCGGTATTCAAGTTTGCGAACCAATAATGGATGTACTGTAGATGTGGACATGAGGTTTTGTGCAACGCCCACAAGTAAAACACAGACACTCCTACAGTACCTCCGTAATAAACACGGAGATGTTAGTCCCCTCTGAATGCATACATGAAATGACAGACGTCGTTTGAAAAAAATTCAAACTCAAACGTCCTTTGGAAAACTAGTCCCGTCGAAATAGGGCTTTAGACAACATCAGCTGTTCCTGAAAGCCCGGAAATGCGCATTGCATCAATTCACCATGCATTTCATAGGTTATCACATCAGTCAGCAAGGTATCAAAATGGACAATGGGAAGGTGGAAGCCATTAAGACCTGACAGATACCAACCAACATCAAACAGTTTCAACGCGTTTTATGTTTTGCAAATTTCTACTGGAGACTCATCCGAAATTAAAGTTCCCTAGCTTTCCCCCCTTACAGACCTCCTTAAGGGGAAACCCAAAGCCCTCGCATGGAACGTTGAAGCCACCAAAGCCATGTCCACACTCCAGCGTTCACTTCAGCACCCATCCTCGCTCTCCTGGACCACGACAAACCCTTCCAAGTCAATGTCGATGCTTCACAGTCTGAGGTGGGAGCCATTCTATCTCAGCAGCAGGGGAAACCACCTCAGTATTTTCCTTGTTCTTTCTTCTCTCGGAAGTTGACACCCACCGAGAGAAACTATGACATCGGGAACAGAGAACTTCTAGCCATTTAACTGGCTTTAGAGGAATGGAGACACTGGTTGAAGGAGCTATACATCCCTTCACAGTCCTAACGGATCATTGTAACCTAGAATATCTGTGGGATGCCAAACGTCTAAATCCTCGACAAGCCAGATGGGAGCTGTTTTTCACCCGGTTCAACTTCACCATTCGACCAGGGACAAAAAATAAAATTCATTTCTATGTTCTGGAAGGTTTTCTTTCGACTCCTGGGTGTGACCATAAGCTTATCTTCTGGATATCATCCCCAAAGTAACGGGCAAACCGTTACTTTCCCAAAGTAGCTCAAGTCAGAGATCCATTGATGATCATTTGCCACCAGCTGTGCCAGATTTAGTATCCTTGCCCCTTCACCCACTTGCAGAAGGGGAGGCACATGCCAAATGAGCTCTTTGGAGTGAGCGTGGAGCAAAAATAATTTGAGTGCATTTCCATCACTGAGGCATCCGTGACATCACTGCAGTCAGACTCCCTTCATCTTACAAATAAGTCCCCTGCCACACTCACAAACTAGAATCAGGGCAGCAATAAGTTTAATTAACCCACTGTGTAGTATAACCTGTAATATTTCTCCCCCATAGATTTCACTTTAATCCTCAAAAATACGGAACCAAGTTTGTCCTGTATCAGTTCAATACAGATGATGCTAAAATGTTTTTTAGTTTCCAATTACGGGACAATTCCATATTTTATGAGATGGTAAGCAATCCTACTGCTCTCCCTTCTTTCCAGTACTGCAGACTGTACTGGCCCACTTTCACAAATAGTTAGTCTAATTAAAGCTAGTGACAGTTTAATTAATGACTGTTATAACATCAGGTGACATGGTGTTGTAGTGGTTAGCACTGTCGCCTTGCTCCTCCAGGGTTCAGGTTCGATTCCTGGCCAGGCTCGATTCCCACCTCTGTGTGCATGGAATTTACATGTTCTCCACACATTTGGGCGGTTTCCTCTGGGTACTCCGGTTTCCTCCCGCAGCCCAAAGACCTGCATATTAGTCTAATTGGTGTTCAAAAATTGCCATGAGTGAGTGTTTGAGTGCCCTGCGATGGTTTGGCACCCTGCCCAGGGTTTACCCCGCCTTGTGCTGTAAGCCTCCTGGGATAGGCTCCAGGCCCCCCGCAACCCTGAATACAGGATAAAGCAGTATAGAGGACGAATGAGTGATAACTCAATTATGCAGAGTTAAACATATACAGCAGTGAAATAGGCCTGCATTGTGCTCTATATCAGCACATTATGCACATTATGTGGAATGCCTGTTGTCCAATCAGATTACAATATTAGCTCTAACCCTTGCGTAATGTGAGTTAATAAAATGAGTTGTTATATATTTTTTTAATTAAAACCAGTTTAAATGATTGCTGAAAACTTACTGTTGGTCTTCTGTTTCTCTTGTGAAAAAAATCTTGTTTGGACAATTAGGAGAGGTTAATTTCACCACTTTGTTCCAAGATAATAATGCTATGCATGAGTCTTAAGAGATATCAGGTCAGGGCTGTAGTGGTGTTCTATAAGGAGGCTATAAAGGGAATGTGGTTGAGAGCAGGGTTTCATGTGTGGATTTCATTTTGGGGTTTGTAGGCAAGCATCAGTGATTTACAGTAAACCGAGTGCAGGAGGCTACAGCAAGCCAGTGGAGGGAACCTAACAGTCAGGTGGTATGGGAAAAGTAGGTAAGGTTAAAAACAAGTCTGTTGGATTGTAGGGGGAAAATATCTATCCATCTAGGTTCCTCAGTATTGCAAATGGGGCCATGGAGGCCAATGGTGATTCAAGTTCAAGTTCAAGTAGACTTTATTGTCACTTGAACCATATACAGTTAGTACAGAGTGAAACGAAACAACGTTCCTCCAGGACCAAGGTGCTACATACGACATAAATTTACAACATAAATTAACAGAAAAACTAAACTAGCTAACTAAGAGGCCTAGTTAGCTGGCTAGCAGAGCAAGACAGATTGACCTAACATAAATTACAACATAAATTAACAGAAACTAACTAGCTAAGGAAGACTATCTACAGGTTTTTTTCTTATTTATTTATTTTTTTACAGACAACATAGTGCACGTGCAAATGTGCAAACAAAAGCAATAAAGTGACAGTGCTACAAAACACAACATAACATAAAATATGGTGTTGAGGTCCAAGAATTACAGCAGCAAGAATTAAAGAAGTTAGTGCAAAAAGTAGTCCAGTAATGAATATTGTGCAAAAGAGCATTTACAGGTTGGTGTGTACGATAGTTTGGTGGTGTAGGTCAGTGTGTTTGCGCTTGTGTTGATTAATGAGTCCAGTCTCAATGTTTTGAGGTAGTTCAGTTAAGACGAGTGATAATATTTGTGTGTGTGCGCATGTGTGTCTGTCTGTGTGTGTGTGTGTTTATCAGACTCTTTCACACTGAATCATGTTCTTAAAACCAAAGTGCAGCAAGGTATGAGCCATTTTGCACAGAACTCACTTCCACACCTTCCATTCAGTTATGACAAGGAATGATCATGTCTCTCTGCAAACATTAGGCTGAATGAAGCGTAAATAGCCTGGGAGGATTTTGCAAAGATCTGAGAGATCTATGCTCAGACATTTCTATGCCTAGTAAATCTCTCCTCTCACCTCTGATTTCAGGACTAATCTCCAGAAGAAATCTAAACTGAATGAATTCCTTTACACTAATTGCTAGTCCGGAGCCTGAGAGAGCTGGTTAGGTGACACATAGAAACCTCTTCATGAATGAGAAGACTCCAGTCATGCATCAAAAAGAACATGCTGTAGCGATGACCAGCTTATCAAACCGTTAAAGCCAATGATTAGTTTATACATTAAACGTTCAGTTTTGGCGTGAAGCACATCTTCATGCTCAAACTAAACATGTAAGTGAAAAAAAGGTTCTACATGCAGACACATGCTGTTATTTTTATTCTGAGGAATCATGATTTAAGCAACATTCTTTTTCAGAATCCTGAACCTGGCCCTGCCCCAAAGACCAACCCAGACTCTAACTAGCAATTACTGTCCCTATTAACACAAAGCAAAGCAATTATGTGCCTAAATGTTGTCTATGAGCAGAATACAGGGAGTGTAAAAAAATTTAAATGTCTTTGAATAAAGTCCAGACAGGGTGTTACTTTGACAAAGGTACAACAGATTTGGCATACAAATATACTTATTTCATTAGAATCAAGCTAAAACAACTCGACACATGCTACTGTACATGTGCAATACACAACCTCTAGCTCCAGCACATCCTCAACACTTTACTGTAAGTGGTGGCCAATCCACGTGTGAAAATGATACAACCAGAACAGTTTGAGCCTGGTGAATCTTGGCATTGTCATTCTGAAATAAAAATGTATTAATGTGATATCCTGGTCATTTAAACCAATTCAGATCATCAGCTGACTTCATTTTATTGCCACATAAAATTGCTGAGCCTTGACTTGGGCAACTGAAGCAAGATTATAAAACGGTCTCAAAAGACTTGTACAGGGGGATCTTTGCATGATTAGTCCATCGCTTCATGCATGTCCATTCTTTACCTGATATTCACATCTCTCTGCAACAGGGTAAAACTGGACTCATCAGAACACATGACATTTTTCTATTGCTACAAAGTCCAATCTTTATGTGTCAGAACTAACCTGCGTGGACCAGAAGACGTAGCCTTAGCGGTTAGCCCTTTGTAGCGTGGATGGTAAACCAAAAGCGGAAGCAAGCGAGTAGGCAGGATAACCATGCGATTTAGTCTAGGGACTCTCACAAAAGCGGAGCAAGGGAAAAACACAAATTTAACCCACCCTATAAACACACACTCGAATCAGAAAGATAACCCAAGAAAGTGAGTACTCACGGTTTAGCAGAGAAATGACCTGAACCAACATGGACGAACTCGATGACAGAGCGAAGAGCTGTGGTTTGTTTACTCCTCTTATACTTCCTGGTTTGCGACCGTCGTACTTCTGGGTCCTAGTGCTGGTCTCAGCACGGGTGTGTGTGACAGTACCCCCCTGTCCAGGACCGACTCCCGACGGTCCTGGGTTGGAGGATACCCGACAACGGTATTCCCTGATAAGTTCGAGGTCGAGGATGAACGTTCCGGGTCATGGAGGGGCACCAAAAGGCGCGTCGTAGGAATTGGAGGATGCGTTTGGTGCCAGGGTGTCCTGAGAGGGGTGAAGAGTGGCCCCACTCCATAACGTCGCTCCTGACTGCTGGGGGGACATAGAGTCGTCCAGGCGGCACACCTGCCGGTTCGGTCTCCGTGGCTTCTGCCTGGCGAACTCTCGTTTCAAGGTCCCATTGAAGAGGTGCAATGATTTTGGATGGATGGAGGACAGGCGCGGGTTCCGCCCGGGTGACGTCCCCCTCATGTTGCCTGGAGAGGGTGTTTTTAGACCCCGGGCGGTATGACAGATGGAAGTTGTAATGTTCAAAAAACAGGGCCCACCACGCCTGCCTTGGGTTGAGCTGTTTGATGTTCTGTATGGTGATCAGGTTTTGGTGGTCGGTCCAGACGATGAAGGGCTCGCTGGCGCCCTGGAGCCAGTGTCGCCATTCCTCCAATGCCCACTTTATGGACAACAGCTCGCGGTCCCCTACCCCGTATCGCTGTTGAGTGGGATCGAATTTCTTGGAGAAGAAGCCACATGGGTGTAGCTTCTAGTCTAGACCTCTCTGGGAGAGAACAGCCCCGGCGCCCATATCTGAAGCGTCCACCTCCACAACGAATGGTTTGTTAGCGTCTGGATGAATAAGGATGGGAGCGGTGGTGAAGCGATGACATATTTCATGGAAGGCGGAGATGGCAGTGGAGTTGAGATGGAGGTGATGAGATGATGGGCGTGTCAAGGCAGTAAGGGGTGCTGCAACTGTACTGTAGTCCCGGATGAAGCTACGATAGAAGTTCGCAAACCCGAGAAACCGTTGGAGCTGCTTGAGGGTCTTGGGTAGGGGCCAATGACGCACAGCTTCCAGTTTCTGCGGGTCCATGGCCACACCCTTCGGCGAGATGATGAAGCCCAGGAACGTGGTGGAGCGCTAGTGAAAAGCGCACTTCTCCAACTTACAGTACAGTTGATGGGCGAGCAATCTCTTAAGGACTGCCCTGACATGTTGGGCGTGTTCTTCGACTGTTCGTGAATAGATGAGGATATCGTTCAGGTATTCGAATGCCCACCGCCCCAGCATGTCTCGAAGAACATCATTGATGAAGCTTTGGAAAGCTTTGGCCGTTTGTGGCCAAACTGGAGGTGTATCTGGACCGTGAGACGAGAGACGCTAGGAGTCATGGCAGAGAGGTGGAGGTGGCCTGGCTAGCTGCTCCCATCGCTCACCGGGCTCGGGCGTTTCCCTGTCGACATGGACATATGGCCCGATGATGTTCTGCCGACCCGCAATATGCACACAGCCCTTCTCTGAAGCGTCGTTCTCGTTCTGCAGCGGTCAGGGAGGCGCGCCCTAATTGCATGGGTTCCCCGGCTCCGGTGTTAACCACGGTAGGAGGTGGAGAACCGACATGTCCAGTGGTTGAAGTGGTGAAGACAACAAGTGGGCGTGACGGGTTGTCAGGAAAGGTGGAAGTAGGTGACAGGGTCCTCAGGGCTGGCTTGGGATGGGAGAGGAGGCGTTGGTCGATGCAGAGTGAGAGCTGGATCAACCCTTCCAGAGTGGATGGAATCTCCCAAGGCCGCGATGTCTTGGACGCTCCGGCGGAGATTAGCGAGCTCTCCAGTTAGCGATCGATGAGCGCGGCATGCCGATCCACCACATCGCAGAGGTGCGCATGATCCGCTGGGTTCACCGCGACGGGCTCTGTCATTCTGTCAGAACTAACCTGCGTGGACCAGAAGACATAGCCTTAGCGGGTAGCCCTTTGTAGCGTGGATGGTAAACCGAAACGCGGAAGCAAGCGAGTAGGCAGGATAACCACGCGATTTAGTCTAAGGACTCTCTCAAAAGCGGAGCAAGGGAAAAACACAAATTTAACGAAAGAAAGTGAGTACTTTTACTCACTGAGTAAAGTGAGTGGTTTAGCAGAGAAACGACCTGAACCAACATGGGCGAACTCAATGACAGAGCGAAGAGCTGTGGTTTGTTTACTCCTCTTATACTTCCTGGTTTGTGACCGTCTTACGTCCGGGTCCTAGTGCCGGTCGCAGCACGGGTGTGTGTGACATTATGCTCCCTAACAAATTTAAGCCTTTCATTTTTTTAGTTCTAATCAAACTGTGTTTATGGAAATGTTCTTATTTCCATTATTGACCATAGCTGTAATTTTTATTGTCCGTAACTTTTATGATGTAACTTCACCAACCTGAATCTCCAATCATGGTTGTTCATTATGTTTTTGGCATCCTCTATGTGGTATGAATTGGTTATTGCAGAAGCTACTTGTTGCATCATTGCCTGCTAAAACATTGCAGTAATTATTCAATTAAATGCTCTTAGGCATTCTCTTTTAAATTCCCATCCCCAAATAAAATTTTACCCTATGTTTACTATTTCTATAACCTACAGACTTGCTTTGGAATGAAAAGAGTTTCTTTTTATGCATCTTTTGAATTATATATCTTAATTACATGTAAAGACCCTGCCTTTGCTTGACATTAATAACCTAATCAAGCTATGTAAACATAAATGCTAACTTCAAAAGAATTCAAACGTAAAAAAGGAAAGAGTTTTCACTTTGATTCTCAGCATCTTCCACATCAGTCAGACCTCCTCATCTGTGTTGAAGATGCCTTCATTGCCTTTATATCACCTCACCACTGATCTTGGTTCATGCTAACATTGGTGGGAAAATAATCACTGATTGAGTTGATCAGTTTGGTTCTGTAAGATATGTACAGTACAGTATTTCCATATTTTATATGCAATTTATACATTTAATAACTCATACAGAGTGTGTTAGTGTGCATTTCTGTTTTGAGAATACTGTGACAACATGCTGATTTCTGAGGGCTGTATCTGATGATGAACTGATTGCAATCTATGTTTTACTTTCTTTTTTTTTTTAGACACTCTTGTTTGCTGTTCTCACCCAACAGCCAGCTCTCAGTTTGCATGCTCTTCCCATGCTTGGTGTGTTTCCCACAGTCCAAAGACATGCGTATGAGGCTAATGTACAGGATGTGGTATAGAAATTAAACAAATAAATAAATATACTCATACACTCCTTTTCATACACTTGTAAATACATAACAAGTTCAGATCTGCCCTTTTAGCAGTACAATAGTTCAGTACATCTAGAATTTCTCTTTTACCCAAATCCTAAACCTGGCTCTTTTCCAAAAGACCAACCCAAAACTCTCAACAATTACTGTTTCTTTTTAATACAAAGCAATGTGATTATATACCCAGATGATATATACTGTATGTCCTAATGCCCCTAAAGTCCATTGAGTACATTTAGTTTATTCAAGACAGCCAGCACATTTCCCAGGCGGTGGGTTAAATGCAATCTGCTGTTTTGCTATAAAATGTAGCTGTTCACTGTCACATTTGACCAAAAACATGCTAGTTTCAGACTTCTTAAAAAAGTATATATCACATAAAAAAATAAAAATAAACTTTTTGTGCCTGGGGAAATTAATTACGACAGAATTAAGTTTTTTTGTGTTATTTTACACTAGACTATTACATAGCATTAATTTACTTATCTATTTGTTTTTCCACACACACACACCCTTTTCCCTGCTCTTGTAGGAACAGAACGAGCACAGATCTGCCCTTTCTCGATACTTTTTATTTAAAATTACACAGTGTGTAATTGCTTATAAATCAAAGTACAAGTTAAATAACATCTATTGTAACCATGATTCATTCTTTAATCAGGGAAAGGATCACTGCTAAATGTTTGAAAAGCATGTATGTGAATTATGTGGGTGAATTGGTTACTGAGAAAGATTATTTGCCCCACCTTTGGAAAAGATAGGTTTAAAAACTCATGAGCGTCACCTGCCATAATGAAAATGATTAAGTGGACAATTACTTTTATATGCTTTAACGTGTGCAAAACACCTGAAATAGAGGAACGAGTAATGGAAAATACCTAGCTCTAATCCATAGGGAGTGTATTCAGTCACTATTTCTCATTGGTCTGATTAAAACAAGCCAGATTTAATAACATTGCACATGTGCTACAGTATTAAGTAATATATGATTGTGGCTAAATTGGTCCAAAGAGGTATTAAACAAACAGTCCGAGTTACTGTGGAAACTCATATGATGATGTGAACAAGCTTACTCTGATTGTCGAGTCAAAGTCAACATACAAGAGTGCCAAGACGAGCGATATTACTTCTGGAAATGAGTTTGGGATCATTAAAGACTCTGTCCTTAATAGAAGGAGAGGGATCTATTAGAAATGACAGAGTGTGACTAAGTACAATCACACACTTACACACAGAGCAGTTCGGTGTGTTTCAGCTGAGGTGGCTGACCACGGGCAAATTAGAACACACAGATTAGTTTCTGCCCCTCTGACTCACAAACAATGACACATAACACGGTTATTAGTCAATTAGACAAGATTCCGGGCAGTGTATAGAAAACATCCTTTACAAAGCAGGTCGTAAAGAGTGAAAGAGAGAGAGAGAGAGAGAGAGAGAGAGAGAGAGAGAGATTAAAATACCTAAAAATTTTCTTTGCCAAATGTACGAAGCTACTAAGACCTAACACTGTAATTTTCCCCAGACAAATCATGCTCATGTTTAAAGTTTCCCTTATACGCACCTTTAATTTGAAGTGACACTGCAAGCTATAAATGATAAAAAGAGAAAAATAATTAAACTAGAGAAAGAAAAATGTAACTGTCATGCACTTAGATGTCGGTAATATTTCACCACTGTAGTAATACACAACCAATGAAACAAATCATAATTAAATTATATAAAAAGCATCATATTACTACCGCAACTATGGTAATAATAGAAATAACAATAATAACAGTCATTACTATAACTATAATGACGATAATGATAATACAAGGGAGTTTTGATTGTGTGCAGAATAACAGAACACAGTTAAGAGAGTCTTCTTTGTCTTTCGGCTGTTCCCTTTCAGGGGTCGCCACAGCGAATCATCTGCCTCCATCCAGTTAAAAGAGTAAAAACTCTCTTTATTTCTCTTTATAATTCTCAACAACAAGGTAGAAAGTTTTCTCAGTACACCTGCTTCATGTCTGCAATACTGGCCTCTCAGGAACTCCTTTAATGGAAGGGGGGATGTGGCAATAACTTCCAGCTTTCAACTCCGTGTGCAACTTTCAACTCCGTGTGCAAGTGTGACAGGTTGAAATGTGTTTATATTTTGTTAAAAATTATAGAGGCACTGTAAACCCAGATTGCATTATAAGTGTCAGAATCTGTCATAGTATTAATTTTTCATTGTTTAGATTTTGTTAAGTGTTAAGTTTTATCAGAGATCTACAAACTTGTCTCAATCGGTTAGCCTGGGATCGATTGCTTTGGTCTTCTCTCACATACCTTGGGGAAATTCCACTATTTTCCTCATTGCAGTAAACCTACTGTTGAGGAAACATCACATATCACTCTTGTGATTATTTCTCCCCATTTCTAGGGGCGTAACATTTTGGAGGCACCGCTGGGATTGCTGTTCAGATGTATGGTGTCCATAAATTGGTTACTGAGGTCTGAGCAAGCTAAATCCCCTATACTACAACCCAGGTGGGTTGCGGCAAGGAAGGAGTTGTCATTTCAGGACGACTGGAGTTTGGTGGTTAAGTGCTTGTCACCTGAGACCAGACAGAGATCATCAGGTAGAGTAAAGACCATCCACTTCAGAGTCAACTGCTGATTAGGAAAGGTTCCTGCCATCCTGTTAACATGACAACTCTGGAAGAGTTACAGGAAGAGGTAGTAGGAGAACTACATACACTGGACAAACACAGCTTACTGGAGATCTGCGACCTTCTCAACATATCAGGTGAACAAAGAGCAGATGTTAAAATAAAATCACGCATATCCTTAGTGACTCACATTCTGAAGTATCTTGAAAGAGAGGAGATGACAGAGTTAGAAGATGAAGGTATGTCAGAATGGTTGCTTTTGAGAGACAAAATTGCAGGTATTGTCAGTGGTGACCATGATGAAGTAAATACTGAACAAAATGTGGAAATAACAGCACAAAAAAAAATAATGGAGGGTCTAAGAACTGTAAACCAACAAGAGGAAGTGGAAATTGAACAAGCTAGAGTAAACCTCACTGATCCTCTTATCAGACCCCACACCACTGCCAGCCCTCAAATAAACATGCGGACTCCACCCAACACTCAACTACAGCAGTCAAGTCCATATTGGCGTAAGGATTTCAAAATATCAGGGCAAATAGGTGAGCCAGGCCAGAAAGATAAACTGACATTCTCCAGCTTGGCTCATCAGATAGAGAACGGACTAAGCAGAGGTTATCCTGAGATTGAAATAGTTGATGCTGTAATCAGAGCTATCTCCCCAGGTTTACAGTTGCGCAGCTACTTAGAAGGAAAACCTGACCTTACCCTCCCCACGCTCAGACACATCTTGCGCTCACACTTCCAAGAAAGGAGTGCCACCGAACTTTATAAGCAACTTGCTTCTGAAGCACAACATAGTAAAGAGACCCCCCAAAACTTTCTAATGCGGGTTTTGGACTTGAGACAAAAGGTGCTGTTTGCATCACAAGAGTCAGAGTCAGGGCTCAAGTATGACCCAGCTCTAGTCCAGCGCATGTGCCTACACACAATACTAACTGGACTGCAGAATGACAGCATCAGGATAGACATGCAGCCTCTTCTGTTAGATACTGGAACTTCAGATGAGCTCCTGTTAGAGAGGTTAAATATTGCCTGCGCTAATGAAGTAGAAAGGAGGAATAAAAAGAAACTTAGCACCACACAGTTAGCTACAACTGCAAGTTGTGTAGTTCAGCCAGAGGGAATTCCATCTCCTAAGTGTTTAGCAAAGGAGGCTAAGGCAAAGGTACCCACTGAATTAATGACAGAATTAGCTGAACTTAAGACAGGTGTAGCTTCACTAAGAGGCCTTAGTGCAGAAATAGCCCAAATTAAAGAGGCACTACAACAGCCCATGTTCCAGTATCAGCCTCATGCCCCATCTCCAGTTGGGAGGCCAGGCAGAGGACTCCAGCCACCTAGTTTACAGCAACAATATTACAGCCACCATGGCCCGCCCCCAGCCCCAGGTTTAGTGCAGCATCAATACGCACCTCACCAAGACAACCACCCTTCATCTCGTGTCCCACGGAGGTGCTTTGTCTGCCATCAGACAGGAACAGATGAACGATGCACGCACTGCTATCGATGTGGGAGTGGAGAACATTTTCAGGCTGGCTGTAAAATCAGGGGGGTCAGGCCACTAAGAGAGGACCGTTTAAACGGGAGATGGTTACCACCACGGGACGAGTGTTAACCATAGCTAACAGAGAGTCCCAGAAGTGTGCCAGTTGTGCCAATGTAGCCACACGGGGAAAGCTGAAACAGTGCTCATCCTGCAAAAATACACTGTACTGTTCCATATCATGTCAAAAACAGCATTGGACTAAACATCAGAAAGACTGTATGCATCTGACAGATAAGAGTAAAAGCCCGCTCCACATAGAGAAATATGCTAACAATCTGCTAGAGCGAAATAAAGTTGAGCACCCTCACAGAATCACCTCCCTAGTAGGCAGGCAGTGTCTTGTTGAGTGTTACCTGGGGGGCCACAGACTACAAGCCTTATGGGACACAGGCTCTCAGGTGTCTATTATTGATGAACAGTGGAAAGAGGAATTCTTACCAGAGACAAGGATGAGAGATGTTTCAGAGATCCTAGACTCACCTGATAGCTTGACGTTGACTGCAGCAAATGGGACCGAAATGCCTTACCTGGGATGGATTGAAACATCCTTCTGGTTAGCTTCTGAATCTAACAAAACAAAAGAACTGACTGTTCCAGTACTTGTGATGAAAGGTTGGCACCTGTCCCATCCCATCATAGGTTTCAATGTTATTGAGCAAATCCTGACAAGCACTGAGAAGGCTAGACAGTATACTACAGTAAGAAGAGCTTTTCCAAGTCTTAAAAGAAACAAGGTACAAGCCTTCATAAAGGCTGTTAGCACAGATCAGACAGAGGAATATGGGGTGAAAATAAAGAAAGATGGGGTTGTGGTACCAAAACATAGTAACATCCACGTTGAATGTCGTGTGGCTGCCCAGCCTTTTAAAGAGGATAGGACTGTATTATTTGAGCCAGACCTGAACCCCCATTTGCCTGATTCTCTTAAATTTGTTGACACTTTAGTCGGGGTTAAAAAGGGTGTTCTTCCAGTAATCACAATAGATGTTTCTAACCCAACTCGTCATGACATTTTCCTGCAGGGGCGCACACTAATTGGCACAGTGCAAACCATTATGACTGTATTACCTGCCCAAGCCTTTGAAAAAGTAGTGACACCAGCCACTGTACATCACACTACCTCGCAAGGTCCATACAACCATGAACAGTGGGACCCACCAGTAGATTTAAGTCACCTAAATGAGAGCCAGAGGCAAGTAGTTAGACAGATGCTTAGAGAAGAGTGTCACACTTTCTCGAGAGCAGACAATGATATCGGCTGCATTGAAAAACTGAAAATGACAATCTCCCTTGAAGACCCTGAGCCAGTCAAACGCACATATATGTCAGTGCCCCGGCCATTGTACCAGGAGATGAAGGGGTATCTCCATGACCTTATAGCACAGGGTTGGGTCAGGAGATCACACTCCTCATACTCTTCTCCTGTTGTGTGTGTTAGGAAAAGGGATGGCACCCTGCGGCTGTGCATAGATTACAGGGACCTCAACAAGAAAACCCGTCCTGACCGTCAACCTATCCCCCGAGTCCAAGACATCATGGACAGTTTAGGTGGCAACTCCTGGTTCTCTCTCCTAGATCAGGGGAAAGCTTACCACCAGGGATTCATCTCTGAGGAAAGCAGAGCAATGACAGCTTTTGTTACTCCGTGGGGACTTTATGAATGGATACGCATCCCTTTTGGCCTCATGAATGCCCCTGCGGCCTTCCAACGCTGCATGGAGGAATGCTTGGATGGGCTCCGGGATAACATCTGTATCCCTTATTTAGATGACACACTGGTCTTCAGTAAAGCATTTGACAATCATGTGAGTGATGTAAGGACAGTGCTCCAACGCTTAAGAGAGTATGGTATCAAGCTTAAACCCAGTAAGTGTGATCTATTCAAACCAGAGGTCCGCTACTTGGGTAGGATAGTATCTGCAGAGGGAAGTAGAGTTGATCCGGCTGATTTTGAAGCAGTTAGGGCACTGAAAGACAACAGACCACAGACCGTGGGCCAGCTCAGAAAAATGTTAGGCCTACTCACCTACTACAGGCAGTACATCAAAGACTTTTCTAGAAAAGCGAGTTGTCTTTATGACCTCCTTAAAGCAGATCCAAACCAAGTACCAGCCAATATGAGGAAGGCAAGAAAAAAAACGACAACAAGTCATGTTGTGCCCTCAAACAAGTCAATCCTATGGACTGATAAGCATCAACATGCACTTGAACAGCTGATTGACTGTTTGCTCCAACCACCAGTCTTGGGTTTCCCTGATTTTACTCAGCCATTCATTGTGCACACTGATGCATCACACCAAGGGTTGGGAGCAGTATTGTACCAGAGGCAAGATGGCAAACTGAGAGTCATTGCCTATGGCTCTCGCACCCTAACAGCGGCTGAAAAGAATTACCACTACCATGCAGGTAAGCTAGAGTTTCTAGCTCTAAAATGGGCAATCACTGACAAATTTCGTGATTATTTGTACTATGCCCCAACTTTCACTGTGTATAGCGATAACAACCCGCTTACCTACATTTTGACAACTGCAAAACTGAATGCAACCACTTCTAGATGGGTTGCGGAGTTAGCCGATTTTCACTTTACAATAAAGTACAGACCTGGAAAGGAGAATAGTGATGCAGATGCTTTGTCAAGAATGCCTCTGGAGGTAGAGTCACTAATGAAAGCATGTTCTGAGGAGCTGTTGCCGGATACCATTGCTGCCCTGATTCAGTCAGTTGAGGCAGAAAAGGAGTCGCCCGCAACCTGGTCACTCACAGCTGTTGCTATGTCAGTCTCAGTCGATGAGCCAGCCACTACATCGACCAGCCCCATTCCAAGGGATCAGATTAGGGAGGCACAAAAATCAGACCAGGTCATCAGTCCAGTGTTCAGCTGCAGGCTGTCAGGTTCAAAGCCACCAGCTAGGGAATTGAAAACATTTAGTCCGGAAACAAAATGCTTGTTCAGAGAATGGGATAAATTAACAATGGACAGTGACGGAATTCTGTATAGAACCACAGCCACCCGTAGGCAGTTAGTGCTGCCAGAGCAGTACAAGAAAAAAGTGTTGGAAGAGTTGCACAATAACATGGGACATCAAGGTACTGACCGCACAATATCTCTCATACGTGATCGCTTCTTTTGGCCTTATATGCAGTCTGACATTGATCACTATGTGACTAAAAGGTGCACATGTCTTAAACAGAAAAGGCCGTGCCATGACACCAGAGCTCCCCTGACAAATATTGTAGCAACACAGCCCTTTGAATTAGTGTGCATTGATTTCCTCCATCTCGACCAATGTAAGGGAGGGTACGAGTACATTCTTGTCATCATTGACTATTTCACGCGTTTTGTTCAAGCATACGCCACGACATCCAAGTCAGGGAAAACTGCTGCAAATCTCATCTTTAATGACTATGCACTGAAATTTGGGTTTCCTTCCCGTATCCATCACGACCAAGGAGGGGAATTTGAAAATCAGTTATTCACTCAGTTGGAGAAACTCAGTGGAGTGAAGGGGTCCCGAACGACACCCTATCACCCCATGGGAAATGGTCAGGTGGAGCGTATGAACAGGACATTGTTGCAAATGCTAAAAACTCTGACTGAGACCCAGAAATCAAACTGGAAGGAGTCCCTTAACAAACTGGTGTACGCCTATAATTGTACACGCTGTGAGGTCACAGGCTACTCACCCTTTTTCCTTCTGTATGGCCGGTCACCCAGGCTTCCAGTAGATATGCTCTTTGGACTGTATGCAGAATCAGATGCCAGTGACCGGCGGGACTATGTGGATAAATGGAAACAAGGTATGGAGGAAGCTTATGCAATTGCAAATAAGAATGCTCAAAAAGCTGCTGAAAGGAGTAAAAGGTGCTATGACACGAAAGCGAGGAGTTCAGTACTGCAGCCTGGTGAGCGTGTCCTGATCAAAAATCTGACGCCAAGGGGAGGACCAGGTAAACTTCGCAATTATTGGGAGGACACGATTCACACTGTGGTGAGACAAATGGGCTCTGACCTGCCTGTTTATGAAGTGAGGCCAGAAAATGGTAGGAGTCGCTCTAGAGTTTTACATAGGAACCTGCTAATGTCATGTGACCACTTACCTTTTGAGGCACCACAAGGAGCAACGAAAGATGATACAAACAAACAGAGGAAAACGAAACAACAAACTGCAATACAGTCTCAAGAGCCTGACGAGGACAGTGAAGATGAATATGACCTTCAGTATGAACCACTGCAGGCCCCCACATCTTCAGTGAGTGATGATCAGCATGCTGAGCCAGAGATGGAGGTTGGACACAGGTTCCCAGCAGGAGAACTGAGAGTTGAAACACCAGCACCAGCTTCACTCCCCGTACAGCATCCTAGCAGGACGTTGCTTGATGGACCTAAAACACTACCTGAAAATGTGCCTGGTGAGGCGGTAGATGTTTCAGTGGGAAACCAGTCTGAACGGCCACCACCTATTTCTCCTCCACCAAGTGCAATTGCTGAAACTGATGTGCCACCTTACCAGCTGCCAAAAAGAGAGAGACACCCGCCTAGACGTATGACCTATGATCAGTTGGGCATTCCCTCTTGCTACAGCGTCCAGCCAGCACCTCACCAATTACCCATCTGTCATGCACCAGGACTGGTTCCATGGATGCCAGCCTTACAGCCATATTATTTCCAGCCCCCCTGCATGTATGGGCTCCAACAAACATGAACTTACAAACCAGGCTATTACCATGAGTAACTCAGGGACTGTATTCACAGATGAACTGTAAACTGCACATACTGTATGTAGCAGACTGTTGACCAAGAGTATAGAAAAGTGCTATGGACTGTTTATACGGCAGCCAGTCAACAAATGTGAACTGATCATAGACCCTATTGTCTTTGAACTATGACCTTTGACCCAAAGGCAATCTTCGGTATTCATTGTATGAAGGACTGTAAAATAGATACACTGTAAAGTGGGAAGTCTTGAGTGAGTTACTGTAATGTCGAGACGACATTTATTCTGTAGGGGAGAGTGTGACAGGTTGAAATGTGTTTATATTTTGTTAAAAATTATAGAGGCACTGTAAACCCAGATTGCATTATAAGTGTCAGAATCTGTCATAGTATTAATTTTTCATTGTTTAGATTTTGTTAAGTGTTAAGTTTTATCAGAGATCTACAAACTTGTCTCAATCGGTTAGCCTGGGATCGATTGCTTTGGTCTTCTCTCACATACCTTGGGGAAATTCCACTATTTTCCTCATTGCAGTAAACCTACTGTTGAGGAAACATCACATATCACTCTTGTGATTATTTCTCCCCATTTCTAGGGGCGTAACACAAGTGGTGTTTGTGAATGAATAAATGTACAGTTGTCACAGACAGGCAAATTGGCGACTAATTATTTGTTCCACTCGCTGTATGATCACAGGACATTGTCATTCACAGATGTATAGCCTTTTAAAAAATATTCAAATGTTTTACAAACTTTGCTTGAAATCTTCTGTAAACATGATTGGTATTATGCCCAGTCCCAGTTTGACTTGAACACCCTTTGCAAGAACTATAATACTAAGGGTGATCATACCACTGCTATTGCTACTGGTATAATACTACTACTACTACTGCTGCCACAACTACTACTACTAATAATAATAATAATAAGTGATTCTTTGTTGACAACTTTTCATGTACATTCCATCCTCTTCCTAAAGAACAGCAGACCTTCAGGCAAGGGCCCTAAATCTCACATACAAATGAGAGACATAAAACCTGAGCAAACATTTTGATGTGCCATTATTTTGGTTGTCATTTATGTAAACTGACTAACCTGCATGCTGAGACCAGCAGCATCCTGTCACAGCGGTATGCCGGAGTCGAATAAATAATAAACCCCAGCCTCTAGATTTACAGCTGTGGACTAACAGCGATGAAATCATATGCACATGTCTTCGATATGGTTTGGTCTATTTGCACAAGTTTTGGCCCAGATTATAATGACGTAAAGAAACGATCTTAGCCTTGGACTATAACACATTGCATTTCCATAACTTGCACATATGTGTTTAAACGAAACCCATTAATCATTTAATGACCAGAATGTTAATATCTTCCCTTCAGTTTATACAGTAATATGCAATGGTCTTAGACACTTCTTTTTTTGTACAAATTATGTACAGTATAATTCTGTATTATTTAGACATTTTATATTTCAAAACATTCATTTTTCAACTGAAGAATTTACTGTTACAGACAAATGTTTGTGTGTCCTTAGAAAAGCTCATATTATATATCAGATTAAATTTAAAATTTTCAGGTAAAAGAAAAAGTTTTTTTTTACATGCAAAAAACGAAGGGGGAGAGTCAAAGTTCTTAGACAAACTGTGTCTGGTTCTTCAAGATGCTCATTAAAACTTAACAGTTGTCACATACCACTACATGAATTATGAGCTGTATCATAACTCATATGTTTGCTGGCTTTACCAAGCAGTTTGCATGCTACTCTACTTACTTGCTAATTTCTGAGAGTCATTAAAAAAATTATACACACTTCAGGAAAAGAGAAATAGTACGAGGTATATTATATTAATACAATATTAATGATATTATCATATTATTATTATTCTATTATCATATACTCAGAGGTGGAAAGTAACGAATGACATTTACTCGCGTTACTGTAATTGAGTAGCTTTTTTGTGTATTTCTACTTTTTAAAGTAGTTTTAAAAATCTGTAATTTTACTTTTACTTAAGTACGTTTTGTTTGAAGTATTGTAATTCGCTACATTTTAAATCATATTCGCTACTGAGTAAAAAATAAATGAATGAAAATGCTAAATTAATAAAAATATTATGCTTTGTATAAATGCTCCGTTGCGCCGCGTGTGTGTATCATGTCCTGGTCGCGCGCCGCTCCAGACTCCACTCCAGGTTTTCTGACATCGGCATCTTCCTGACCTTCCACACGGTCGCTTCCGCCTTGAGAGTGACGTCATCGACTAGCACGAACATATACTGTATAAACCGAGAGAGACGCGGGAAAGATGAAAGAGGTTGTGATTTTGGCGTTTTGATATTTGGTTGTGTATTCCGGATTTGACTTTTTGCCTCCAATTGACTTTGATTATTGCTTTGTCCCTTTGGTTTGGTTGGTCTTTGTATATATTTGTAGATAATTTAACTGTTTTTGGTTTAGGAGTCCGTGAAGGTACCTGTATTTTTGTTTGCGTGTTTTTTTTTTTTTTTTTTGCAGGTAATCTAGCTACTAAATATAAATACCATTTTGTTTATTATTTTGGCCTGGGTCCATCCTGAATCTGATCCTCCTCCTGGCGTGTGTGTGTGTGTGTGTGTGTGTGTGTGTGTGTGTGTGTGTGTGTGTGTGTGTGTGTTTTTGTATATACAAACCTCATTATTTCATCAGTTAATGATTGGATCTAGTTCTTTCTGGCATATACCACCATTTCCATACAGTTTAAAATAGAACCCTGAACCATTCTTTTGCTGTATGGCCCTAGACTGGGACGTAACACCATATTTAAGTGATCACTTTGATTTTCAAGCACAAGAAAGACGACAGCTTTATTATGCAAAGGTGTTTTTTCAGTTAAAAACAACTAGATTGAGATTTATATCTGCTCATCTTTTTTGAACTACGCTAGAATGCCTCATCCCACCCCGCTGTTAAAAAAATTTAAATAAAAAAGTAACTCTGTAACTTTTACTCTGAGTAAATTTTTTAATGAGCTACTTTTTACTTTTACTTGAGTAGATTTTTATAATGGTAACTTTACTTGTACTTAAGTAAAATTTCACTGAAGTAACAGTACTTGTACTTGAGTACAAAATTTTATTACTCTTTCCACCTCTGCATATACTGTATTCCAATATATAAAGTAAAGCAATACATTTAGTATTAAAATATTTATACACGTTTTTCTTTTCCTGAAGTGTGTATGCATTACTTTGGCTAATCTTTTTTATTTTTATTTTTTTAGTTTTTTGATGCTCTCAATGAATTCTAGGCAAGAGTTCTGCATTTCATATTTTGGGATCCCCATCAAATTTTCCCGCGGGTGATTTCTGGAAAAGGAATATTCATTATCGGAAAATACCTACTTTGACACCTCAATTTTAGGAAACCATAAACATATCCGTCCAATACAATCTGAAAGAATTTCATTTAATTCCTTACCTACTGTAATAAACTCAGATAAATCTGTAATGGGCAATGAGAATGGTTTCTCTGTGATTCCTGTATATGAGGTAATATAATGTAAAAAGCTTTTAATTATGAAAAAAGAGAAACACTGTAATGCTAAGAAACCATTTAAGGTTCAAAGTACAGTATATGTGGTCTCTCTGTGTCTCTGTTGCTCTCGTATGGTCAGCAGTCACCATCAGCCATCAGGAGTGACTATGACCTAATGGCTATAAAATGCCAAATAAAACTTATGGACAACAATCGCCATGTACCCTTGGCCATGGACCACCATGCATCACTGTTATGGAATGATGAGGTCACAGCCCAGGCTGAGTAGTGCTCCCTCTGCTCTCCACTTTTAATTGGGGGGAGGGGAAAAACGATTAATTTATATTTATGCCTTATGAAATCATGCCTACACTATATCATAGTGGCAGGTTCCCCCTAGGTTTTTTATTTTAATTATAATAACTTGATTGTGTTATTTTGGTGTTGAACATTAAACCAGACAGAATATGAAAGTGAAATTTGCAACAAGTATATGTATACTTCAGTAATTAATATAATAATAATAATAATAATAATAATAATAATAATAATATAAAGTGAGTAGACCCCTCATGTTTCATCAACCACTTTATTACTTTATTATACAGGTATGTTCTCAAGGGACAATACTATAGAAATGAAACTTGGATATACTTTAGAGTAGTAAATTTTACTGTCCTCTAACAATAACTCAACATTTAGACTGGCAATGAAAATAAGTACACCCTAAGGGAAAATGTCAAAACTGTGTCCAAAGTGTCAGGATTTTGTGTGAGCACTGAGCATGGAATTCATCAGAGCTGCACATGTTGTTGCTGGGATCCTCTCCCACTCCTCCATAATGATATCACGGAGCTGCTGGATGCTAGACACATGGCGCTTCGCCACCTTCCGCTTGAGGACGTCCCACGGGTGCTCAATAGGGTTCAGGTCTGGAGACATACTTGGCCAGTGGCAAACACACATAAGACATGTGACTTTGCATGGGTAAAAGATGTACAGCTGTTATCATTTAGGCTGCACTCACTTTTGTTGCCAGTTACAAGATTTTGACAATAATAGCTGTATGCTGAGTTATTTTCACAGGACAGTAAATCTGTAATGTTATACAACCTGCACATTGACTACTCTAAAATATATCCAATTTTCATTTCTATAGCATTGTCCTTTGAGAAGACACCCAGAGGATCTGCTGCCAAGATCCTGGTGCTAAACATCACAGCACACCTGCAGAGCTGCCACCATGTTGGCACAAGAGGAATCTAAAATCTAGGAGGTACTAATGTTGATGGTTTTAATGTTATGGCTATACAGTGTATTTACAGTAGTTGTGATACAGAGTTACTGTTATAACTACAAAATGTGGATTTTTGTCCAATAGAGACACTTTCCCCAAAGTTGATATAAATGTTGTAAAATGTCAGTGAAACATGTAGCCAACATTTTTATTATGCTTGAGATTCTTTCCTGAAATTCTTTCCATTTCCGGAAGCTCATAAGACATAAATACAACAACAACAACGATGACAACAACAACAATAATAATAAAAATAAGAAAAAAACAACAACAACAACAACAACAATAATAATAATAATAATAATAATAATAATGGCTTCAGTGTGGCTTAATGGTTAGCACTGTTGCCTTGCACCATTAGGGTCTGGGTTTGATTCCAACATCATGGCTGTTTACATAGAATTTTTATGTTCACTCTGAGCTTTGTGGGTTTCTTTCGGGTACTCAGATATCCTCCAGTGTCCAAAGACATGCACATTAGGCTCATTGGTGTTCTCAAATTGCCCTGTAGTTGGTGAATTCGCATATGAATGTTGACCGGAGATCTTACCATGGTTGTAAAAATGGGAATATAAACAATGGTCACTGTTGGTCTCCAAAGACCACGATTGGCATCCATGATCGCTAGTTGGACTACAAAGTTTACTGAATAAATAGTTGGATGAAATAATAATAATAATTATAACAATAATAATAAGCTGCATATTCTGTTATTTTGTGAGTTGTTTTAATACAAACCTTGCGGTGAGATTTACTATCAGAGATACTGTTATTGGACATAAACCTTCTGATCAATCAGAACACACAATTAAATCATGTTGCATTATAAATACAGTAATAACAAATAAAATTCAGCAATAGAAATTCTTGTTGCATTATAAATACATGCAACCACATGCAATACAGTACATGCAACCACCACCACTTGCACCACCCTTATGCACAACTTTCTACACTTACTGTATGTATTTCAGATGTAATTGTTTGGTCTGTTGCCCAAATGATGTATGCAATATGCCCATATTTCATGCTCGTTTTTTACTGTTGGCACTTGTCATTTAACAGGTGAGTCAATAAATCTGTCAAGTGTGAGATAGCTTCCTCTTACTCATTCACTCACTCAACATGGCAACTTGGCAATTTTATTCTTCTGTTTATAGAATTCCTCTGAGTAGGGGCACATAGGAACATGATTCAAAAGCTATTAAACATGCCTCTGTCGTGCATTCTCATGAACTTATAAAACTGTTGACATGCAGTACCGGCATGATAAACAATGTCCACTCTGTGGTGTGATTCTCAGTTTACTTTACTGTACTGTATATATAGTAGTTATTATGTCTCAGTCTAGTCTATCATTTTCAGATAATTAATGAATTTATAAGTACATTAATTAATGAATTAAATGAAACATTTAGTTCATCAGCAATTGAAAATAATAGCTATTTCCTGTAGTACAGTCATGCATAGTTATAGAGAGATGTTTTGATGATTGTGTCTTTGTTTTAGGAAAAAGCATAAAGTAGACTATTGGATATCATGCACGTCAAGCTAAGCAACCACCCGGAAGTTCATGCCTGTTTATGATTTACCAAATTATTTTGTTGACGTTTGACTGTTGCAAAGTGCTGGCACTGGAGACTCCTTCCAAAAACATTACTTTAATGTCTACCTACAGAAAACCTTTTTGTCATTACATCATCTATGCCACTTATCCTGTGTAGGGTTGCTTGGCCTGGAGTCTATCCCAGAGAACTCAGATCAAAAGGCATTCATTCATTCATTTATTCTCTATACAGCTAATCCTGTACAGCGTCACAAGAAACCTGGGGTCTATCCCAGGAGACTTTGGAGCAGTTACGCGCACGCACACACTCACATCATTCACACATTATGAACAATTTGTAAATGCCAATTAGCCTAATCTGCATGTCTTTGGACTAATTGTCTGCATGTCTTTGGAAACCCACCAAGCATGGGGAGAACAATGTTTGCTTCACACTCACAGACCCAAGACGTGAATTGAACTCTTAATACCCACTATGCCACTGCGCTACAGCAAAGCGTTTAAGTTTTATAACTATACTTTTTTGACTTAAAATGTGGTACACAAACTCATGAATGTACATACAGTATTATTGTGAGTTAGCCAGCAAGGTAGCATGTGTGGTTTCTTTGGGAACTCTTTCCGTTTATGAATCAAAAATATATAAAGCATATCATTAAACTTCACTCGTCCTCATGTGGTATTGCATAAGTAAAAATATACATGCAGAAATTTTAATTGAGTTGTAATAAAACATAAAAAATGTCAATGTGTCTGCATATGAATTATATGATGTATGAGCTAAGGTTTATGACAGCATCTGCATAACACATGGCAATATTGGCTGGGTTTCAGACAAAACCAAGATTCTGAAATAAAATTAAATGACAACCATAATTTAGTCTTTTTTTCTTTTTCTCTAATCCAGCTCTCTCTCTCTCTTCCCTTTTGTCAGACTAGCTGTAACAGAGGGTCTGTGAGCTGGCATCTCTTTTGCCCCACAGTGCCGTCCGCACCCGTGCCGTCACTGTGGCGTCTCGGGACATTCTTTCCCACAAGCGGGTGCATAGTTGTAGCGTCTCCTCATGCGGTGACGCGGGTCACTTCAAAGTGGCGGGCGCCCCCACAGCTGCAGCCTGTCAGGACCCGTGCCCCGCTCCAGTTTGTAATCATTATTAAAGGCTTGACCCCAGAGGCATCTCTGCCGCTGTTCACACCCCTCATCTCCACTCTCCCCACTCCACTGGTGCCTCATGGATGGGCTCGGCTTAAGGCGATGCTTGTGACCTGAAGCACGCTCGGGTGTCCTGAAGGAGAGTTGAGGGGAAAGCAGGATGGCAAAAGCTTCCTAATGTGAAACATGATGGTGTAGTTCCCTGCAGAGATAATTTATGAGTATGAGTTTAAAGCATGTTAGTTATTTTAAGAAAATATTTAGTGTATGGGAAGCATTTTAATGCCTGCAGTGAATCAAGGGGAAAAAGATATCCTTTCAGATTGAAGTTTAAATAAATTAAGTAATTTTATATTATCTTTTTAATGAGAAGATAGGTCTTAGTGTGCACATACTGTCCTGTATTTGCATATGTGAAATAGTCCTGACTTTAGTATATAATTTAGATAAAATTGTTAGTATGAAAATAATTTTGCATACTTTGTTAGTTTCCTAAGGACCAAATGAAAAGAAATTATTATTATTATTATTATTCCTACCAATGTCACCTAGGGTGCTTTTAAAGCGCATGATCTTCTTCTCTAATGTACCCCCAAAAGTCATCTGCTAGCTCGTTAGCCCTGCAATGAGCAAAGAGGCATTTATGGTTACAATTTGCAGCCTATATTAGGCACTGGGACACTTGAGCCTCCCTTATTACAAGTAGACAATATGCTGCGGTCAACACTAGAGCTTTCACGCTTCTTTCCCGCTTGCCTTTGAAATTCAGAAGCCGAGGGAATTGACTGGCACCAGCACAGGGTTTCTTAACTACAGCCCTCACACAACCTAAACAAGGCCAAGTCTCCTTAGCTACTGGGCTTTTCTAGGATGGTCCAGTGAAACAGATGCCAGACCGCTGGGTAACTACATTGTCATCAATGCAACTGTAAATATTTCAATAGTCAGTTTGTTTCCTCTTACACCGCAAAGTGTGACTCACTGATATTAAGTGCATAGCATTTTCAAAATCATAGACGTCTGAATAACAATCATTTACACACTCATTCGTCTGGCCAGCCCATCAGTAAACCAAGCAGCTGGAGGTGACTGTGGGCCATGCTACGGGCAATGCTTCATTTCCCTTCCCTTCCTTTCCAAATGGCAAGATTTGCAATGATGCAAGTCCAGGTGTGCTGGAGGAAGAATGCCTCTATGTAACATTTGATAACCATTCATTAACCGTTCCCTTATCCCAGGAATAAATGAGGCACTGTCACTTCCTCCAAGCAGCATTTGCAAGTTGAGTCGTTTTGTAACAAACAGAAATAGGATAAACAATAAAGAAACACATTCCTTATTTTACTGCATGTTTGTAAGTCAAGGTTTAATTGGATGGACAGCTCCAGGGAATTGAGTTCTACAAAGTAATACCAAGTACGAGGGGAGTTTTTTGTGATCTATATTATATTATGATTTATGACTTCTTCATATTCTGAAGGCTTGTGATGAAATTTCTTGTGAATGAAGATGTAAAAACAGATTTACAGAAGCCTTCAAGCCCAGTATGGTGATGACATTCTTATCTGCAGTAAAAAAAAATCTATTCAAATGATGGAAACTTGTCAATAATTTGGAAATTGTATACATTACAGCAACTCGTCCTAACTTCGATCCATGCCATTTCTACATGTTCGGGCCATTATAGAAGTTTGCCCTGCGATGGATTGGCACCCTGTTCAGGGTGTACCCCGCCTAGTGCCCGAAGTCTCCTGGGATAGTCTCCAGGTCCCCCACGACCCTGAACACAGGATTAAGCGGTATAGAGAATGAATGAATGAATTATAGAAGTTCCTGGGAGGCCGACGTTTCAGAAATTAAACAGGCAGGCTGACCCTGGCACCGGCATGATGAGAAAACTTTCTACCATGAGGGCATTAATCGACTAGTGAAATGCTTGGGTATGTACATTAGTGTAGAAGGGGATTATAAAAAGAAATAAAGGAATTTTTGGAGGAATTTTAACTGAGTTCTGTTTCATAATCAAAAGTCCTGGTTTGACTTGAGCTATAATTATATTTATATATTTACTATGTACTGTATTTTTATTATATTATAATACATTATTATTATTATTATTATATTTGTCAATATTTAATGGTCACTCAATTCAATTACAAACACTGGACAGAGATGGTGTCTAGCACCAGAATGTTGCCAATGGTTCCTTTGGGTGCTGTGGGTTGTGGAGGGGCCTCCATGGATTGGACATGTTTGTCTGGCCCAGCCCATGGCTGCTTAATCAGATTGGAGTCTTTGCCTGGTGGGTCGTGGTGGACTGGGTGGTCTGGTGCTTTGCTATTGTGGTCAAGTGGGTAAGTTCCCGCCTATGATTTACAACATTATCAGAGCTTGGTACAGGTCTAAAGGCTGCAACTAGGCTACCTGAGATGCGTCATTGCTAGCTCCGCCCCCTTGGTGTGTGTGGGTCTCTGGTTACCAGGTAGGTTTAGCCATTTGGCTAATGTTGCAGTTTGTGCATTTCAGTAACTGTTTGTTTGTTGTAGCTGGAATAGCACCTTTGCAGCTTCACAGCAGTGTGCAGGGTACCAGGGACATGTCATTGCCAGCTCCGCTTTTGGGGTGTGTGGGTCTCTAATTAGCAGGCATGTGTACAGTAGCTGCTGGGCAAATGTTGCAGTGAGCTTGTGCATTTTAGCTAACTATGTTGTTTATTGTAGCTGGAATAGTATCTTGTTCACAGCTTCAGGGTGGTGTGCAGGCTACCTGGGATGCGTTATTGCCAGCTCCACCATTGGGGTGTGTGGGTCCTTGTCTAGCAGGTATGTTCTAGCTATGTATGTTCTAATGCTGCAGTGAACTTGTGCATTTTGGCTAACCATATTTACTTATTGTCTAGCAGCAGCACCTTGTTTCCCGGCTTCGCGGTTTGAGTCGGTCACCTTTGACTATACTGCAGTGATTTTGGCTATAAGCAACTGTTTGACTTAAAGCTTGGTGACCAACACCTGCAGGACAAATCGGTTCCTTGAGCCTTTTTGTTAAATACAGAATGGGATAACGGTGGTGCTACAGTACTCTCTTGCTACTTTGCTGCTACTCCACATGTCTCGCAGGCGACAGAGAGAGAGAGAGAAAGAGTCGGTACTCGATATCCGTCCATCCCATAATTTATATCTCCTGCATAGAGGGGAAAAAAGAAGTAATTCCCAGATCTTGATACTTTGATGTTTGCTACACTCTCGCTACTTTGTTGCTATTCTGTCTTTGGGTTTTGGTTGCTTTGGTTGTATGATTTCTTTTATTTTGATTTTTGTTGTTTGTTTGTTTAGCCTGATTGAGTTTTGTTTAGAATTTCTTTTCTTTCTTTTCTTCTTCTTTAAGTATAGTGTCAATTGTTCCTTGTTAATGATGAGCATGGTATATTGCTTTTCTTATTCAGACTTACTGTAATTTCGTGTGTTTTTGTGTCTGCTTGTTTAGGCCCCTGAGCTGGAAGGCTAGCTGTTCTAGTACCATGGTGTCAAGAGCACGGAAAGCGGGTTGGTTGTGATCACTCACCTCACTGTGTGCGTGCGTGTGTGTGTGTGGTGTAGGAAGACGTAGTTTACAGCTAGGTTCACATGGGGTTGATGCTATGGCACTTGGTGTAACTGCTGGGCCTGTTTTTCTCTCTCTTTTTTCCAAAATCTTTTATCATTCATTCATTTTCTATACCGCTTAATCCTGTGTTCAGGGTCGCGGGGGACCTGGAGCCTATCCCAGGAGACTTCGGGCACTAGGCAGGGTACACCCTGGACAGGGTGCCAATCCATCGCAGGGCACACACACACACATACACACTCTACGGGCAATTTTAGGAACGCCAATTAGCCTAACCTGCATATCTTTGGACTGTGGGAGGAAACTGGAGTACCCGGAGGAAACCCACCAAGCACGGGGAGAACATGCAAACTCCATGCACACAGAGACGGGAATCGAGCCTGGCCGGGGAATCGAACCCAGACCCTGGAGGTGCAAGGCGACAGTGCTAACCACCGCGCCGCTCCAAAATCTTTTATTAATTGATAATTTGAATGATTGTCAAATTCTTCCTATTTGGTTCTGTGTTGATAGGAAGCCCCACTAAGCCATGACGGGATTTGGATGATAATGTATTGTACTTCAATAGTAAATGACAATTTAATGGCCAACATAGTTTCATCTTCAGTGTTATTATTATTATACAATAAAATCAAATGGAGGTTTAATATTGAATTAGAGAAACCTGACTAGTAGTTAATATTAGATAATGTGTTGAATAAGGATGGCACCGGCACAGTGGAAGCCTTTGATGTCAACCGACATAAGCCTAAATAAACAATTAGAAAGGCTTAAACTAATATGTGTCCAACAAATTTTGTTTATTCCTTTAACGAAATTGACATAATGCCCGATCAAACCACAAGAGTTGCTATTATTATGTTTCCTTGACACCTGGTTTTGTGGTTCAGTGTAGTTCTGGTATGTCAGAGTTTCACATAGTTGATTATAAATGTTTGGTAGTATTTTATAGAATTTGAGCCTTCATGAAATAGAATTAGTAATCCTAACTTTTGAAATGAGGATAAAAAAAAAAAACTAAACAGGAAGGGTCAAAATCATCCCAGCCATAATAACAGGCTGTTTTCTCTTCTCTCTTCATGTAAAGACGGTGATGTAAAAACCTCTTCACAATGGCACATTATGAATTATGACATAAGCCTTGCATGGGGTATGGACTAATACTTATAATAGGTTCATGTACTGTAGTTTTAAATCAGCTGTTATGGGATTGTCATGTACAGTAAGTCAGCATGACAGGTGACATAACTTTAATATAACCAGAACTAAAGTCTGTCACTTATTTCTATTTCATTAGAATAAAGCAGCCTTTATTACAGCTGATGCTGGTTGTAATAATATTTAATAAATGGTAATATAAGGTAATGTGAGTTGTCTGGAAGGTGTAAAAAGGTAAATAAAGCTTTACACAATCTTAACTTTTAAATGTAATAATCATTTGATTTATATATATATATATATATATATATATATATATATATATATATATATATATATATATAGATAGATAGATAGATAGATAGATAGATAGATAGATAGATAGATATCATTTTAAGTTCTCCTTTAGCCCAAATCCAAAATAGTTTTCCTAAACAAGAGGAAAACAAGAGTGGGTTAATGCTTTTGCAAACTGAAAAGTAAACTAATCCTCAGAGCCAAAACAAAGTTCACCCTTTCTTTCTGCCTTGATGACAAGAGGACTTAAATGGACTAGGGAATGGATATTGTGTGTATGTGCGTGTGTGTCTATGTCCAAAGTGAGCTGTGACATTTTCGGGCAGATGGACACACCCACTAACTGAACTGCGCTGAACTGTTGTTGATTTTTGTTGTCTTTGGTTTCTACACAATGTAATGCCTCTGTTACTTGGGGGAGCATCTGAGAAAGCATCACTCATCATACACAATACATTCTCAGTTTATATATACTGTATATGACTTAAGCTTAATAATGAAAAATCTGTAGAAATAAAATCTTTACAAATACATTCGGGATATTAGTATCCCAGGATAAATAAATAAATAAAAACATAAAATAAATACACAAATAAATAAATCAATAAGAATTTACAGAACAAAGAAAGAACAAAAATTTACAAATTCAGCAAAGAAAACCTATTATTAAAAAAAAAAAAAACACTTTTCAGAAACATGGCATTATTTAACCACCTTTTACAGATATGAACTGGTCATACTGAGTCCTGACCTTATCCTATTGGTAGAATTTGGGATGTCCTGGAGAAGGTTTTAAAGAGAGACACTGCCATAATCAAAACTACTCAAAAATAAAAAAAATTCTGTATGATTACATTTTTTTTAAACCTTCTCGGGACATCCCAAAGTCTACCAATAGGATAAGGTCAGGACCCTGTGAGGACCAGTTCATGTCTGTTCATCATGCTCCCAAAACCACTTGACTAATTTGAGTGCCATCAGGGAAAAAAAAAACCCTATTAATGATACCCTGGTCATTCAGTACATTCAGGATATCAGACTAAATTTTATTGTCACATAATTTTGCTGAACCTAGACCCGAGCAACTGAAGCAACCCCAGATCATAACACTGTCTCCAGAGGCTTGTACAGTGGCCACCACATGTGATTGGTGCATCGCTTCATGCACTTCCCTTCTTACCCTGATGTGTCCATCCCTCTGGATTCTTTTTTTCTGTTTAGTCTTAACTAACAAGTATATTTCTTGTGGCCACACAGCTGTTTATCCCCAATTATGTGAGCTCTTGTTTCATTGTTTGTGCCATTACTTTGACAATTTATAATTTTCCCTATTTATGATATTTCTTTTTCAGCCACACTCCTTCTGTAAAGTTGATGCATTATCTCCTTTTTACAGTGTAATGCATTATTACACTTCTTTTGTAAAGTTGATGCATTATCGTTGCTTTCTTTGTTCATGGAGGTCAATAATTTAACCCTTTTGAAAGACAGCCAGCTGGAACCACTAATGAACAGATAAAATAAAGGGCATAAGGATACAGGCACATGCTTGGTACATGATGAACTGATATTCCACAGATCTTATGGTGGTCCCAGTGGCACTTATCAAACATCATCTAGCTGGCCTTGACCCTTAGTGCTGCACTTAAGACGCAAACACACACACACACACACAGACACACACACACACACACACACACACACAGTGATATCAGCTTCAACATTCTGTCAGACTGCTTGTAATTTAATCAAGACTTTGTGCCAGCTATTCTTTGAAGCCAGCCTGGTAAAAATATACCACACACACACACGCACACACACACTCAGAGATCACTTTTACTCTGGTACAGCCGCCAAAATTCTGAGTCACTGTATAATTTTAAATAAATACTTAAAGTATCTTTTATAGATGCATTACTGACCTCAGTTATAATTTGTACATTACATATCATGGAAGAAAAACACACAAAACCAGATAAAAAAATGTAATTGTTCAATTACTCCATTCAAAAGGCTTGAAGCTTGCATACTGTAGGAAATAAAATTTATTCAAATTATATATATATATATATATATATATATATATATATATATATATATATATATATATATATATAAAACACCATTCTATACCCGGTTTGAGCCCAGAATCCTGTGCTGGAAATTACTGGGTGATAAATTACTTGCTACTTATCTGAGGGAAAGTGTAACTAATTAACGTGACAGCTACTCCTTTCCAAAGGAAAAAGCAAAAAAAAAAAAAAAACACACACACAGGCGTAGTTTTGCATGTTGGAATCCAGCGGTGCCTTATGAATATTTCCTCTATAAAATCTAGCAGAGGAAGTCATGCTACACTAATGTTTTTATTCTGTGTGTACTCTTGTTCTGCCAAAAATATCTCAAGTTTGATCCATGCGAACCAAACGGCAGTAAATTATTCACGTCTGCGAACCCACAGCTTGAGCTCAGACAATGGAGCACATTCAGCAGACCTGTTCTGGAGAATGGAAACATGCATGAGCAAATCAAAATCAGACTGCTGCTTGTTAAGAGAACTGCGTATTCCTGGACATTGCTTGTATGGAACGTGAATACTTTTTGGTTTTCCCTGTGGACTAATTAAGCAAAGCAATCCCTTTAAGCCCATTTGCTCTTTAAAGACCCACTTATCTCTTAAGCCAGTGACATTAAACTGTGCAAGGTACATTCTTATAGATCCCTGCACCACATGTGCTCAAGAGGACAAAAAAAAAAAAACTGAGAACAAAACCAAGCATGTAGTACCCATCTCCTGATTGTCTTTCTGAAGCATGGCTTTTAATGACTCTAATAACAGAATGTTCAACCATCAGACCTAGTTCATCGTTGGAGGCTGAGATGATTCATCATTGCCCTTCATTCACCCCGTTTGCCAGGCCAACAGCTGTGGCTTAATCTGCCTCCCCCCTCAACACACAACCCAAAAATCACTTTTGACGCCATCCATCAGAACATTAAGATCACCACCAACATCAAGTACAGCACTAAGCTCGTTCCTACTTTAATTAGCTTGAGCATTACTAGTGCACGTGAAAGCCCCGAGCCAAAGTGTCTACAGTACCCCCGCCTTTGCATCAAATCTTTCTTTGTGACATGGATCAGCCTCCAACACTTAGCTTCCAACCGAGACCCTTGGCCCTTCCAGGTCTGGCGAAGGCACCAAGGGGGCTTGGATATCAAGGAAAGCAGGACAATGGGAACAACTGCGCTTCGAATTTAGCCCCGTGTTTATCAGAAGGCTGGTAATAGGAGCCACAGAGACAATGTCGGGCCGTACAAAGGCATGGCAATTGGACAGAAGTGAACAGAGCTATTGTTTTTCAGCCTAATTGGCCCTCGTTCATGCCTTCGATCCCAGTGTGGCGCGGCAGCTAAAAGTGGAGCCTCTCGTCCTGGTAGCGTAAAAGAGATCCTTACAAGTCCATGGCATTCAGTGTCCTGGTGATGAACGTGGGCTAAACAATCAGCTTTGGGAACGGACAGATATCACAGCAGTTATGCATTACCTTTGGAAAGGTTTAACATTGTCCGGTTAATCTTTATTGCCCATTGTTACTTCAGATGGTTTAGATGGTTGGCCACATGCTTTGAGGTTGGTAATAAGTGGGCTCTCGTGTGATATTTCCAGCCCCACAAACATCTAGTTCAGGAATCCGATGGCATTATTTAAATGACAAAGGCAGTTAGGGTCTCTATTTAAAGCAAAGCATTTTTCTTAATGGCAAAGATATTTCACATTTACTTTAGATAACTACTAACCAAAATGGTACGTAACATTTAACTTAGGCAAGTTTCCCAAATGCCAGATATCATTGTACTGTATGTTTAAAACTAGTGAACAAATAATACAACTCTCCTTTGAGTTTTTAAAAGGTAACGTACCATGTCCAAATGACATGACCTCCAAAAATCTACGCCTAACCTTCCATCACTTTTTTGACCTTTCCCACTCTTATAGATTTGTCACAAGTCCAGGCTGTTGACTGAGACTTTCAACACATGTAACAACCATGTCAAACCATAAAAGCAAAAGTTCCACCCAGGTCGTTATGGAAACAACCTCTAATCTTCGGGCATTAACCTTTGACCCTTGACAGGTGGAGAGGCTGTCTTTGGAGCAGTTCGGGCAAGGATGATGGGCTGCCATCACGTCCTCGCCACTGTGGGCAAAAATATTATGGTTTTGCGGAGGGTGAGTTTTGGATGGGATTGATGAGTCTACTTGTGAGGTCTGGGGAACATGTGCCAGAGTGAATGCCATGGGTCTTTCTCTGTCTCAAAACCAGACAGACATTGGGATGATTCAGTAGGGCAAACAACCAAGCACCTGTCTTAAAATTCCGAAAAATGCTGAAATGGCAAGGAAAAGCAAAATGCTTATAATCCAAGCATCACATGAAAACAAAAAAAAAAAGTGTAATCGTACACTATGTCCTGGTGTCATCCTCCATGTTGTGAAATTTAATTTGTGTGAGAGAATGAAAGTTCACTGCCATAATTCACATCATCAGCCTGAAATGGTGCAATTCAGATTTTTAGTTTTTATGAGTCACTTTCACATGTGGTCCGAGATTGGCTACATATCTGATATAGTAGTATCATGCAAGATTCCAATTCTTGTGATTTGCATTCGATTCCAGGCTGCCTCAGAGTTCTTTGATCTAAGGGGTAGTGGTGGCTCAAAATATTAAGGTTCCGGGGTACTGATTGAAAGGTCAAGAGTTCAAGCCCTAGCACTGCCATGCTGCCACTGCTGAGCCCTTAAGCAAGGCCTTTGCCCCTATCTGCTCCCTGCGCTCTGACCCCAGCTTCTTAACTGGTATGTGCGAGAAAAGCATTACACTGTGCAGTAGAGTACATGTGACAAATAATTGAACTGTAATCTTACCACAACATAAATAAGAACAGGCAGATTAGAATTCATGCAACTTTTTTTTTTAACCTCTGTGTGTGTGTAGGGTGCAGACGTCAAGCACAGAAAGGTGATGAGACTCTTAGCTGCAGTGAAACATTTGAATGGTGCAAATATTTTAAAGAAGGCTGTATGATGATCCCGGCTGAGACGGCCCAGGTGAGGTGGTGAACATTCAGCCTGACCCCTGAGAATCATCATATAACTTGCGGAAGAGACACATGTGTCTGTGGGAACTGTACGCACAATCATTCACCAGCACCACTTGCACACTCTAGGACCTTGGTTGTGAGTTTTTGCCACATCCTTCTATAGACTTGACTTCGCTACAAGTCATTTCCACATGTTTGGGCTATCAAAGGAGTTCCTGGGAGGCCAGTGTTTCAGACATGAAGCAAGCAGTCTGAACGTGACTTTAGTGTACTGACAAAACTTTCCACCTAGATGGTATCCAAGCATTAGTGAAACGCTTGGATGAGTGCATTAGTGGACATAGCAGGGGACTATATTGAGAAATTTTTGGAGAGATTTTATTATTTTATTATTTTTATAGATTTTTAACTATTGGGAGATTTTACTCTTATACCTGTGTTCTGTTATTCTGCATAATAACAAGTCCTGGTTTGACTTGAACGCCCCCTGTAAAAGCATGTGCAGGCTATAAGATTTAGAATCAATAAAGTAACTTATTATATTCAGCTTAATGAGTCATTGATGAGTTATTGTTTCTTTCATGCAATTTGTAACCCTGATGCAACTCAGGTTGTATTAATAAGAAAGGATACAGCAGCCTTCTACTCTTAACCATTTGCTGTTATCGATGCTTCCTAACAATCTCAAAGGGTTTTAGGTAAGAGACAGCTGCCTAGTCTGCATTAAGGCAGGCTTCACTAAAGGGCACAGTAAGCAAACCATAAGGGCACTTGTTAGTACTGTACCCCTTTGAAGCTTAAAATGGGAAATGAGAGATAAGAAGAAGAAGTGAACCATTTGTGACAGCACAATTTATGACTAACTGAGTTTGAAATGTCTCTTGCGGGACACACAGTTAGTTGGACACCACCTCATCTAATTCCTTCCAGAGCACCTTGACTGGAATTAATTTTGATAACTCAGCGGGCCATTACAAAAATCATCTGCCTCTCTATATCTGCCAATCTTGACAGTTAGTGAGCTTGACTCCGAATTGTAAAATCAAAACAATCAAGAACTGGAAGTTTGTTTTTTTCTCATGAAATGGGTAACTCTGGCTTTGATAGTGACTGGGTATTGTGGTTACGTTCCTTCTGTCTTTGGCAAGCCTGGACCAAGCGCTTTCGTGTTGCGGAGTTGAAATCTGCAGAATGCGACTGGCTGGCGTCACATGTGTTCCCCCCCTCCCGCCTGACCTGAGCTCAGAAGCCGAGAGCTACGATGAAACAGGAGAGAACCACTTGCTCGGAGACGCAGCTGGCCAATGCTCCATGTTCACAGTCGAGGACAACGCTGAAGTCGGTTTGAATTGACCCTCGGGGCTGTGTAAGCACGTTACACGTTTATGATTGAGAATTATAAAAGCTTCGGCAGAGCACACTGGTTTCAAATCTTTATCTTGATGACTAACAGTAACTGCGAATTGGATTATTTGCAGAGTCTGTGAGGGAGCTTTAATTATCAATTAAACATTAAACTCTCTAACCGTCAGACACATGTACATAATGCACCCAGTATGCTTGCTGATCACGATGAGCTGGTTTTGCATGTAAGCGAAAAATGGGTTCAAGTAAAACGATTACTTTCTTATTTCAGTCATAGATTTCGCTCCACAGTTTTAGGCTCATTTGGTTCAGTTCTGAGCTTGTTCTGAGCTTGGGTTACAAATTAATAAATCTTTTGACTGTTATGCCACAATCTTTGTGGGTTTACCAGTTTTCACAGACCTTTGTCTCGACTAAATTGTTTTGTGCAATGGACGGACATCCCATTCAGGATGTATTCCTGATTTCGATCTCGGGATCACTTGGGATTTGGATCCACCATAAACCTGCCCAGGACAAAGTATTTCCTGTACAATAATAAACAAATCTTAGTTTAATATATGTTTTTATCTTTCTGTCATCACAAACAAACCCAATTGTTAAAACCTATTTATGGCAAATCACTGGTCCCTTGGTGCCATCTACTGGACAGATCTCACAACTCTTTCAAACATGTTCATCACAATATAATGAGCCTATTAAAGCACATTTAAAAGATCAGTGGTCTCTTCAGAAAAAAAAAAAAATCTCAGACTTTTCTAAAAGCTCATGATGACTCTATTTGTCAGTAGAAACTTTCGCCACTGCTGCCATTTGGCCTTTCTCTTTCAGTCACGTCTGGATAAGCCTCATGAGTGCTGGCTCTGAGATGGAAAAACACTAATTAGCCTTCTTACAGGCCGCAAAGTAAGTCTGTCACCCGCCGGCTTACGAGAAGAGTAGAGCGGGTGCTTTGCTATTTCCAGCTGTGCTAATGTCATTAATAACGCTTACACTGTGCAGCTGCATGATATAGTAACAGTGACACCTGGTCTGTCCAGAAAATATATAATATAATGTCCTGTACAGTATATTCTATACTGCTAATCCTTGTTTATAGAAAGAGCATTCACTGTTGTTCTTGTTTTTGCTTTTGTTGGGAAACATTACCATGTACTCTGGATAATACTGTATGACACATTAATGCAGTGATGTGGATTTTCATTCTAAAATATACAACTCTGAAAGCCAGAAAGGCAGTGGTATATGACAGAGACAGCCTGTTCAGTAAACTACACCCCTGTGTATAAAGCCTGACCGAGTTGCACTTGCATGAGCCTATGCTCCTAACCACCAAATCCATGACCTCCATTGTTTCACTCAACCAAATACTGATCACTATTATTTTCAATAACGATAAATGATTAGTAAAAATAATTAATAATTAAGCATCAACTGATAACTTTTAGGATTTGTTTTTACTATTTAACATTTTTTTCCCTCTGAAAAGATGTACAGTAGCAACACTGTCAGACGATCCTATCCAGAGCGAATTACAAAATATGTACTTAGTAGGAAAATAGCAAATGTATTGGAAAATAGCAAAGCATTATCTTATTATTTCGCGATAAAGTGACTTTTTCAACCTTTCAGAAGCAATGGAGATACTTGATGGAGTTGTATTGAAACTCATTTAAGATGAGTTTTCGAATTGCTAAGTTTAAATATGAATTCAAAGAATATGGATTATTGTTTGTTGTGTCTGATACACTTGCTGGCCGGTGTTCTGAACCGGGAGAGACTAACGTACACACACATGGTGTGTCTGAAGATCTCTGTTAATTATCTGCAAAGAGAGCATATTTAAGCTTTTGGCCAGGTGCGCTGTGTCATGTACATTTGTATATAAAAAGAATCAGTCATTAACATGAAAGTCATAGTCGGACCCGGAGACAGATAGACAATTTCCGCTTAAACAAAAGGGACCCAGAAGACACAAGCTGTTTGTATGCACTGTAAACCCGAATAAGTTGGCAAAATGTAAAACAAATTGCGGTAATCAGTTACATCACATTTTTTAAGTAATGCTGTTTCCAATTTTAAGTAAACAGAACTATGCGTTTTTGAGTTTGATGTACTCATTCATATTAATCATTCTTTACTTGCATTATTGAGTAGCCTAACTCATACTATTTAATAGAAATCAAATCAAATAAATTGTTGTTGGTCTTTCGGCTGCTCCCGGCAACGGGCCGCTACATCAGACAATCCGCACACAAGCTCGGCACAGGTTTTACACCAGATGTCCTTCCTGACACAACCCTCCCATTTTATCAGGGCTTGGGAAAGGCACTTCATCCAGTTGTTGAGAATCGAACCCGGGCTTTCGCATGGCTGGCGAAACACCTACCACTAAGCCCACCAGTGCCCTATTGCCCCGATGATGTCAGACACAAAATCACTAGTCTGAAAGATTTTAAGTTGGTGGAACTTTAAGGTCACAGTTACTGTTACTAAGTACTTACAGATACTTACAATATCAAATTTGTTCAGCTAACTTGAAAAGTGTCATTTCTACAAACTCAAAAATACCAAAAGGTTCTAAATAATAATCAAGGTCTATTAATTTGAACTAATTGTAATTATTTAAGTTAACAGTAATGTTTAATTACTTTGAGAATTAGAGTTTACAGTGTGTATATTCATCTGGATAAGGGCTATAGGAAGTGTTACCATACAAGGAATCAGGAAGCACAAAAAGTGCATGGGAAAATGAACTGTAAGAGCCATATCGTACTTGTTGTTGTGTTTATTTGTTTTTATTTCATGTTATTTACCTTATTCTATTCATTAGTAAAGCATTAAGTTTATTACATAAGCCATAAGCTTTAAATTTGTTAGCTAAGCATCCATTTTGACAATCGTAAGTTGGTCTGTGATGTCATTCCACTATGACATGTACAGTATCTGTATGACTATCGCATGATAGAAAGTTTCAGTTTTAGATACGGAATTGTGGAGACAAGCTTTTTGACCGTAATCCAAGATCATAATAAGATACAACAAATAAGTTGTTGTAAACGTAAGAAAACGTAATCTAACGTAAGCTAATCGTAATTCAAGAAATTTATAAGATACAGCAACTGGTGTTGTAACTACAGTGGATTTACTCAAGACGACTGTATGAAGTGTTGATTCTTTGATGCTGACAAAATAAACTACAAGAGACAAAGAGATCATCGGACTTCTGTTGTGTGAGTGAAACTTCAAATTAAAGATACGCGTCAAAACTAGTGGAATAATATGTCCGCATACACATGCACATCATATTATAAAACCGTACGAGAATAAATATAGCATATGAATATATCAAGTTGAGAGGTGCATGGGTTAAACAAATTTAAATTTCTTTTTTATTTCATTAAAAATAAATACATTCAAAATGTGATTCGGCTAACAATCTCATTTTAAATGTATTGATTTTGAATAGAAATGTTTTAAATTGATTGCACCCAGCATTCATTATGAGATCTAAGGTTGTGGCCTAATTTCTGACCCCTGTGATTTTATTATACATAGAGAAGAAGAGTGGATAAAAAATAACCCTGTGGATAACCTACTCCTGTAGTGAGACTGAATCTTTCAGTGTCATGGTTCAGAATTAATCCTGCAGCTATTATTACAATCAGGTCATAACAGTGCATCATGTCTACAGCCAGTAGGTATTGAATAAGAATTTGGATATTCATAGCTCTAAATGGTGCTGAAAGTGCAAGTAAGACCAGGATGAAGAACTACAGACACCAACGTTTCTCTGGATTTCTGTAGAGTGCTACAGCAGTGGCTGCAATCAAGATGGCGTAACATTGTTTCTAATATATTTGTAATCCAAATATCTAAGAAGCAGATAGGTCTTTAGTCGTCGCTTAAAGATTAATGGGTACGGTACTATGTGTGGCGGAGCGCTAGGGCAAGACAAAGTTTATTAAATTTAAAATTCCGATTACGCCACCCTGGATAAGGGCCAGGGACCCCGATTAAGTAAATCTCGTCAAAAAGGCACACAGGTCAATTCACAATATAGGCAAGAGACTAGGATATCCAAAGGTATAAAAAGATTTTATTACAAATGCTATTGTGTACAATTTAATCACAAAAAATGAAAAGAAAACAAAAGTAATAACAAATGACTGGGACCAGTGGTTCACATGACATACACGGGTGGACAACCCGGACATCCAAAACTTCAACCACAGGAACCGGGGCCGGCAGCCGGGCCTACACACACACAATCGGCCTACGAAGCACCTCAGCCTGCTACTACACTAGTGGCTCATGCACACACACACACGTGCTCATATTCCGCACACTAAAAAGGAAAGAAGACCAGAATACCACTGCTGCTAAGGGCGCCGGCTCCTGTAACAGAAGGGGACAGGATTACAATACGCCACAAGTGTGATCACACACCAATAAACCCGGTTGCCCACCCGTTCGACTGGCCCTTTACAACAACAAAATAAAACATAGAAATACAATAAGTAAATAAAAAACAAGAAAATCCACACTCCACTTTTACCCACAGCACCTCTCCCTCACACACACACACACACACATACACACACGCACACACACACACACACACACACAATGGTTTACAATCATTACAACCCAATACACACTTCTCATTCACAAAAGGAGTTGGGAAAAACACACACACCCTTCACACAAACGCACACACTCCAACACACACTCAACCACGCACACAGTGATTTACAACCACAGGGCTGTAAATCACTCAAAAAAACACACAGCTAGACTTTGAGGGGAAACCTCAAACACAGGGCAAGGAGAATGGAAGGACTAGAAAAAACGAGAAAAAAAACCCAAAAAACTAAATAAAAAATAAAAAACTAATTTAGACAAAACTCTAATGTGTTACTCCCGCAAAGCAGCAGGACAACCAACACTAATCCCACTTAAATCGCACACAACAATTAAAACGGCTAAAAGGGGGAAACCCAGCCGGACGGCAAAACAGCAGCGCCCTCCAATTGGGCTCTCACGTCACTTCAGCACGGGAAACAAATCCACGTCGCGCTGTCACAAATCCGGTAACTTGGTAACAAGTTTCACTAGGATGGCAATTACCCCACTGTCCGGGGAGCCGAGAGCTCGTCCAGTGCAACAGGAAACGGACGGTTTATCGGGAGGAACCACATCCACAACACCAGACGAATATCCGTGTCCACGGACCAAATCAGGCGTCTAACTGCACAAAAGCAACCTCGGTCAAAAGCCAGCATAGGACTTCCAAGTTCCGTTCCGGATGTAACACACCGACGGAAGAAAGAGAGCGCAGGGACCCGTAAACCCAAGTCACCTTACCAACCAGCTTAAATACTCTCACCAAGCCCATGATAGGACCATCAATCAACCACGACCAACCAAAAACAGGTAGGAAGCGCTTTACGTGTCCTGTCACAACCTACCCCCCACGACTGCATCGTCGTCCCGACGATGAACAAAGCACTCCCTCAACTCCAGGGTCTGAACCATGCCGAAATGGTCGAAGACACCCCTTCGGCCAAAGCCCCATCAGGTCTCACCATACCTGCGGAACGTGGAAGATGATGCAAGTTAGAATGTTGACCCGCGGTTGTTCGCCCAGATCGTCGTGGTATGACATCGGATGAACCTCCAGACTCAGCCATCACCTCACCTTCAAGGGTCTGGCCAACACTATCCGGGGCACCTACTCCACTATTAATTTCAGGCCCTACATTCCCGGGGTCGGCTATCTCCCCAGTACCCACAACCGAAGGTGCCGGTGAGACCACTACCCACAAGTCTCCCTGCTCGGGCTCTTCCACAACCGGCCCGCTCAGAAGTGACGCCGATTCCTGCACGGGGCTAGGATTTGGTACGGAAGCAGGAGGCTCATTCGGCGTTCGAAGCTTCAGCAACGAACAGTGTACTTGCCTTACCTTGCTCAAATCGTCCACCGGGGCAATGGAATAAACTGAACCCCCCGGTTTAGGGGCCCTTACCACCTGATACATCACTGGGCTCCACAGGTCCTGGATCTTTGACCGACCCCTCACACCAACATTACGAAGGTAGACCAGTTGACCCTCCAACAAAGGGCCATGTTGTACCCGACGATCATGGTCCGCCTTACGCCGTTCGGCAGCAGCCCGCAGATGTTCCCTGGCTCCTTCAAAAGCCACCTGCAACCGCGTTTGATGTTCAATGACCCATTCATGGATATTTCCACCCCCAGTCACTCCTACTCTTCCTAACAGGAAGTCAACTGGTAAACGAGGTTCCTGACCAAACATTAAATAATACGGAGACTCACCTGTTGATTGATGAGGGGTGGTGTTGTAGCAAAAGACTACTTGAGGTAAACATGAGGCCCAATCACGCTTACTTGAAGGAGGCAAAGTACGCAGCAAATCATGCAGGGTTCGATTAAACCTCTCACATTGGCCATTCCCCGCAGGGTGATATGGCGTGGTTCGAGACTTCTCCACCTTATACAGCATACACAGCTGCCGGATCAGGGAGGACTCAAAGTTACGGCCCTGATCGGCATGTATCCGACCAGGGACCCCAAACTTACAGACCCACTCCACCACAAGCACTTGTGCCACCGTTTCAGCCCGCTGGTCCCGTGTCGGAACGGCCAGGGTATATTTTGTGAAGACATCAGTCATCACTAACACGTTCTCGATACCTGAACTAGATGGTTCCATCACGGTGAAATCAATGGCCAAGATCTCGTTGGGTCTAGCAGCCAACAGGTGACCCATGAAACTAGATACCACGGGTTGTCCGCCCTTGGCCGACTGACACCGATCACACTCCCTACACCAACGAGCCACCTCCCTAGACATCCCAGGCCAATAACACCGTTGACGAACCAATTCGGTTGTGCGCTCAATACCCTGGTGGCCATGCTCCTGATGCAGCCACCTCAAAATGCCTTCCCTCAACACAACAGGTAGCAGTACCTGCAAAACTTCCTCTTTTCCATCCGGACGGAAGACTCGACGGTACAACACCCCCTCCTGTACCACCAAGCGGTCCCACTGACGCAACACAGTCAAATCATCTTTAGATAATGATTTACGCTCCTCGAAACTAGGGAGGCTCTTACGCCGCCAAAAGCCCAAAATAGTTCCGATAACTGGGTCGGACTCCTGTAGTACCCTCAACTCGTCCGCAGAAAGGCTTGGAAAAACCTGAAGTGCAGCTTGAGTAGCCTGATGTACCGGCTCGATCCGAGCTGCCTGTTGTACGGATATGGGCACCACGGTAGTTGGTAACAACTGCTCCAACCCCTGGCTACTGGCCGGAGGCTGTCTCGAAAGAGCATCAGCATTACCATTACTCTTACCGGACCGATATCGAATTTCAAAATCGAACGCCGCAAGTTGGGCGGCCCAGCGCTGTTCAGTGGCCCCCAGTTTGGCAGAGGACAGATGACTCAAAGGGTTGTTGTCGGTGAAGACAATACATTTATGTCCCAACAAATATTCTCGAAACTTCTCGGTCATGGCCCACTTAAGCGCCAAGAACTCCAACCTCATCGAGCTATAATTCACAGGGTTACGCTCCGTGGGTCGCAAACTACGGCTAGCAAAAGCGACAGGCCGGACTCTCCCTTCCTGTTCCTGAGACAGGACGGCCCCTAAACCCCGATGGCTAGCATCCACCTCGAGGATGAAAGGCAAAGAAAAGTCTGCATAGGCAAGAAGGGGAGAAGTGGTGAGCTTCTCCTTCAGGGCGTCAAAACTCTGTTGACACTGCTCTGTCCATGCACTAACAAAGCTTACCCCTACTGGTTTCTTACGTTTACCCTGCACAAAATCAGCAACTAACTTATGCAGAGGGGCTGCCAACTGGGCAAACCCCTCCACAAAGCGGCGATAATAGCTGGCGAAACCTAAAAAGGAACGAAGCTCCGTCACATTACCTGGACGACTCCAATTAGCCACAACCTCCACTTTACTTGGGTCAGTAGCCACCCCTTGAGAGGACACCACATGGCCCAAGTACCGTACCTGCTGCTGGAAAAACGCACACTTTCCCAGTTTCGCCTTAAGGCCCTCACGCTGCAACCTCCCCAAAACCAACTCCAATCGTTCCACATGCTGATGCACTGAAGAGGAAAAAACCACGATATCATCAAGATATAACAGCAAGGATTGGTGCCGTTGGTCCCCAAATAACCTTTCCATCAACCGTTGGAAAGTACTGGGCGCATTACACAGTCCAAACGGCATCCTATTCCACTCAAATAACCCAAACGGTGTGCAAAAAGCAGTTTTGGACCGATCCCCTTCTGTTACGGGGACTTGATTATACCCACTGGCCAAATCCAAAGTGGAAAACCAACGGGCCCCAGTCAGTGCATCCAACGTCTCCTCGATGCGAGGCAGAGGAAAAGCATCCTTCCTGGTCTTTGAGTTCAGCTGCCGGTAGTCCACACACATGCGTAAGCTACCATCCTTTTTCCGCACCAACACAATCGGGGATGCATAAGGACTGCAACTCTCCCTGACTATCTGGCCCTCGAGCAACTGATTAATATGAGTCTTCACCACATCATATTCGGAAGGGGGCAACCGCCTATACCGCTGCCGAACCGGCACATCATCTGTAAGGGGAATGTCGTGCGAGATCAGATTCGTGCACCCCAAGTCATTATCATGTGCCGAAAACACTGACTGATAACTCCGTAACAGAGCCCTAACCTCATCCTGCTCCCCCAACTCCAAAGCCGACAAATCAACAGAATCGATTTGCTCCTGTAACGATGGATCCACTGAGCAGCCCTGAGAACAAACACTAGCGACCACATCCGGAACCTCAGTCACCCCTGGAGGTAGACTTGTAACATACACCCCTTGTAGGCTACCTAATAGGGTCCTAGGGTACAATGCTACATCCTCCACCCCTACATTCACAACCGGGATATAGGCAGTACCTCTAACCACCAGCACTAGGGAGGGCGAAGCCAACAACCCAGCCGGAAGTCCCGACTCCCGGGGCTCAAACAACATGGTGCGCCCTACGCACTGTTCGAAACACGTAGCAGTAATAATCTTCATAGTCCCACCAGGAACACGACATGGATGATGCCCACGCACGCGTGCGTTACTGACCTGCCCGAACATGGGCTCGGGGTTAACCCCATGACAATGCTGCAAAGCTTGCATCACTGAACCAGGAACTTCTATTACTGGCGGAGAATTGAACAAAGCCGACCCATGTTGACTAAAAAATTCCCGGTAACACCGGCTCAGCACATTCATCCCCAGTACCCCTGGAACTTGGACGCACATGTTGCCGGGCGGGTCCCTTACCACCAATACCCCGCACCCCGACACGATCTTACCACACAACTCCACGTCCAATTCCAAATAGCCAATGTAAGGAATGGCAAGCCCATTAGCCGCACGTAATTGGAGCCACTGGCATGATTGTAAACGTTCCTGACCCCAAGGTTTAAAATTCTCCAGAAAACAGCTCTCCGTAATTGTGGACACCATGGAACCGGTATCAATTAAACAGACAACCGAAATGCCGCCAATACTGGCCACCAGCTGCGGACAGCCGGACATTAAGCGAGACAAAGAACCACCACGGATTAACTCATCCGAGCCCCCAATTTCCCCGTCCGAGCTACGGCTCAAAAGCTCGGTGGGTATTAGTTTCCCGAAGGCTGGCCTGACCGACGCTGCCCCTCCACAGGCAAGGACCCAGTATGCGCCGGGGATGACTGGCCCGGTGGGGGAACATTACATTCCCTGGCAAAATGGCCAGGTCGATGGCACCGCCTGCAAACCATCGGCCCATACCGTGAAGAACGACTTCGCGGGTGTGTCTCCTGCAGCTGAGCAAAACTCTGAGTCAGCTGGTTCAACTGCTGCTGCTGAACTTTTAACATTTCCCTTAGTTCACTCAGCTCCGAGGACGAGGCTCCACCTGCGTGTGAACGCTGCTCCCCCCGAACACCGTACTGAATCCCATAAGACAATGGAACGGACTGACTACGAGCTCTCACACCCCCCGGCATACCTTCCTGCTCCCATCTAATGGCCTCACTGCGCACATCTAACAGGGTGGCCTGTGGTTGACGACGAACCAGTTGCTTAAGCTCCCGCCGAAGCGCATTATCCCTCACGTATTCCACAAACTGATCGCGTACTAGAACAGGGGCATTTGGGGCAGTCCCAGGAAACTGCTGTTTAACTTTCTCCATTAAACCCATCAATGCGAGAGAGAACTCTAATAAACTCTCTCCCTCCAATTGTCTCCGGGAGAAAAAAGCTTCCTGTAATGCGACATGGGACTGCATACAACCAAATACCTCCCTTAACGCCGAAAAAATTTTATTCGGATCCCCTCGTTCGAGATCGGAACGATACCGGATCTCCTCCCGTGCGTCCCCCTCTAGGTGATCGACCACAAATAACGCTTGGTCCGAAACCGACAAATGGCGAACTCTAATACATGCTTGCACCTCCTCAATCCATTCATCGATACCAACCCCCGACTTACCGTTAAACTTAGGACATTTACGGTCCCTAGGTACGAATACAAATCGTTCCGGCTGGCTAGTACCCACAACAACTGGAGGAGGTGCAACAGGTGCGACCTCGATCGCCGCTACAGATGCCGCACTAGGGCCGGGCAGCAAAAGGAGACGCTCTTGACGCAGCCTCTCATTGTCTGCCTGCAACTGGGCCACAAGTTCCTTAAGTTCGCGAAACTCTTCCTCCATTTTATAAATAACCACCTGCTAATACCACGGCAGAAGAAAGAAGTAGAGGATATTCGCCACCACCTGGACAGACGCCGCTGTTTTGCCGCCACTAAAAAAATTCAAACCTGGATACCCCAGTCTCTGCTCACCTGCTGTGATCCTGCCGATTACGCCAGAATGTGGCGGAGCGCTAGGGCAAGACAAAGTTTATTAAATTTAAAATTCCGATTACGCCACCCTGGATAAGGGCCAGGGACCCCGATTAAGTAAATCTCGTCAAAAAGGCACACAGGTCAATTCACAATATAGGCAAGAGACTAGGATATCCAAAGGTATAAAAAGATTTTATTACAAATGCTATTGTGTACAATTTAATCACAAAAAATGAAAAGAAAACAAAAGTAATAACAAATGACTGGGACCAGTGGTTCACATGACATACACGGGTGGACAACCCGGACATCCAAAACTTCAACCACAGGAACCGGGGCCGGCAGCCGGGCCTACACACACACAATCGGCCTACGAAGCACCTCAGCCTGCTACTACACTAGTGGCTCATGCACACACACACACGTGCTCATATTCCGCACACTAAAAAGGAAAGAAGACCAGAATACCACTGCTGCTAAGGGCGCCGGCACCTGTAACAGAAGGGGACAGGATTACAATACGCCACAAGTGTGATCACACACCAATAAACCCGGTTGCCCACCCGTTCGACTGGCCCTTTACAACAACAAAATAAAACATAGAAATACAATAAGTAAATAAAAAACAAGAAAATCCACACTCCACTTTTACCCACAGCACCTCTCCCTCACACACACACACACACACACACACGCACACACACACACACACACACACACAATGGTTTACAATCATTACAACCCAATACACACTTCTCATTCACAAAAGGAGTTGGGAAAAACACACACACCCTTCACACAAACGCACACACTCCAACACACACTCAACCACGCACACAGTGATTTACAACCACAGGGCTGTAAATCACTCAAAAAAACACACAGCTAGACTTTGAGGGGAAACCTCAAACACAGGGCAAGGAGAATGGAAGGACTAGAAAAAACGAGAAAAAAAACCCAAAAAACTAAATAAAAAATAAAAAACTAATTTAGACAAAACTCTAATGTGTTACTCCCGCAAAGCAGCAGGACAACCAACACTAATCCCACTTAAATCGCACACAACAATTAAAACGGCTAAAAGGGGGAAACCCAGCCGGACGGCAAAACAGCAGCGCCCTCCAATTGGGCTCTCACGTCACTTCAGCACGGGAAACAAATCCACGTCGCGCTGTCACAAATCCGGTAACTTGGTAACAAGTTTCACTAGGATGGCAATTACCCCACTGTCCGGGGAGCCGAGAGCTCGTCCAGTGCAACAGGAAACGGACGGTTTATCGGGAGGAACCACATCCACAACACCAGACGAATATCCGTGTCCACGGACCAAATCAGGCGTCTAACTGCACAAAAGCAACCTCGGTCAAAAGCCAGCATAGGACTTCCAAGTTCCGTTCCGGATGTAACACACCGACGGAAGAAAGAGAGCGCAGGGACCCGTAAACCCAAGTCACCTTACCAACCAGCTTAAATACTCTCACCAAGCCCATGATAGGACCATCAATCAACCACGACCAACCAAAAACAGGTAGGAAGCGCTTTACGTGTCCTGTCACATATGGAAATTCAGTGGATACCATGGTTGAACTATGGTACGGACCATCAAACTTTGGTGAGTTCCAAGGTAATTCTTTGGTAGCACAATTATGGCAAGCAACAACAAGTTCCGAATATGGAATGTTTGTACTTACTGTATCATATTTGTTATATTAGCACATACTACCAGTATAGTATAGTACAGGCACTACCATATCATAATGTGTTATATAAAGGATTTTAACAAGCATTGTGGTATTTAATTAATCTTACATAAACATGGTGATACCATAATACGTATATAGTATTACAATTATGGTACATATAATAGTATACGGACCAAACATGGTATTGGTGCTAAAATGTGAATTTTCAGATAGGATCCATTTTTTTAAATAAAAAAAATATGTATACATATTTATATTTTTATCAGATAAAAAGAAACACATTTGCTTAATACAATTTCATGCCCTTTTATGTAGTGTGTGTAACTTTTGTTTAATTAAAATCTCTCAGTGATCTTAACTGTCATTCAGAGGAAACCTGGACAATTTAGATTTCACATGAAAAGAAATAAATCAGAAGAAGTATATTTTTCTAAAATGCAATTTATTGTTAAGATATTGCAACATGAACTTGACATGGTTACAGACACTACAGATTTTTTGGGAAAAAATCCATAATTGTGCACGGAATGCTTTAATTTACTGCAAATTTATAGGTCATATTCTTTTAGCTTATTTAGCTTACACCAACTTTAGTACCATAGGCGGCGCGGTGGTGTAGTGGTTAGCACTGTCGCCTTGCACCTCCAGGGTCCGGGTTCGATTCCCTGGCCAGGCTCGATTCCCGTCTCTGTGTGCATGGAGTTTGCATGTTCTCCCCGTGCTTGGTGGGTTTCCTCCGGGTACTCCGGTTTCCTCCCACAGTCCAAAGATATGCAGGTTAGGCTAATTGGCGTTCCTAAATTGCCCATAGTGTGTGATTGGGTGTGTGAGTGTGTGTATGTGTGTGTGCCCTGCGATGGATTGGCACCCTGTCCAGGGTGTACCCCGCCTAATGCCCGAAGTCCCCTGGGATAGGCTCCAGGCCCCCCGCGACCCTGAACACAGGATTAAGCGGTATAGAAAATGAATGAATGAATGAATGAACTTTAGTACTAATACTCATAAAGAAATATGAATAGTTTGCATTTCCAATGATTATTGTTTGAAGCAAGACAGTATAATGCTGAAAAAATGTAAATTTTGGGGACAAATATAAAATCATCTCTCCAAAACGGTTGAAGTTAACATCTTGAAATTTTTAACGAAGTTAAATTGGTCACTTCCATATTGCACAAACTACAGAAGTAGTTTTTGTCACAGATTTTCTACATTATATGTATAACATAAAAAAAACAAGAAAAGAAATCAGGATCAATACTGTGTTTAACATATTCTGATTATGTCCTGGTTGGTGTTCTGAAATACCATTCAACACTACTGTACATGGTAGAATCATGTACAATACTATAGTATCAAGGTATATACCTTGATGGATCCATGAACCAAACCATGATGTACAGTATGTATGACTGCTTTGCCATGTTAGCATTGTAAATGTCTTACAGAATAAATAAATAAAAAATGCATAGTTTTCACCTTTTATTGGATTAAATTAAACCTCATCTAATTGCAAAGAAACGCTCTGTAATGCATACACAAAGTGTCTTTAACAACAAAAAAAAACAGAGATGTGTATGCAGATGCACTCAGTAGAGCGAGCATTATTGGATCGCAGATAATGCTGCACACACAGAACATGTCTGTAATTACAGCAAACAAACGCTCACCTGAGTCGCTTCGTTACACAAAACACTCATTGTGCTTTAGTTACTGTGCTTGTCTCGTGTATTTGTTTTCCATTTTCCTCCCAGCATTCATTTACACCCATGAGTATACAGTTAAATTCGATTACACCTTCTGGGGCTTGGAATTCTGTGTGCAAACACAGTTTCAGCTGTTTTGGTGTCATTTATCAGAACAGAGCCAGGTTTAATGGCTCCTATATATTTCTCTAAAGTTTATTGTAATGTATATCACATGGCAGTTTGGAAGTAAAATAATGAAGTCATGAGAACATTTTATTATTTTAAACCTCCTAATTAAAAGTACTTTGACAGTGTGTTTCCAAAGACACAAATATCATGAACTATCTTTAGTGCAGACCATGAACATCCTACAGGAGCAGATAAATCTGTGTACGAACTCACTAAACAGGGTCACGGGGGCCTGGAGTCTTTCCCAGGAGACATGCAGCACTTTGGGCAATGTGGGAATGCCAATTAGCCTAATCTGCATGTCTTCTCCACCAAGCATGGGGAGAACATGCAAAAACTCCATGCACACAGAGGTAGGAATCAAAACCAGGCCCTGGTGGTGCAAGGCAACAATGCCAACCACTAAGCTACAGTACCGTGCTGCCACTGTGCATGCACATTAACGATTAAATTTTTCTTTTTGGTACTATACAAAAGCTTTAGGCTTAAGCTGAGAATCCAAGTCAATCAGGAATCAATTTGGCTCTGAATTAAGAATGATAAAAAAAAATAGTGGATTTTCAGCTTATCTACAGTAGCTATCAAGCACCTATTTGTTCATTTACCTACTTTAGTAGGTATTGATAAGATAAGGTATTGATGGATAAGGTTGCGCTGAATCTCCCAGGAACACTGGATGTGAAGTAGGAATGCACCCTGCAGTTCCTGCAGTACATTACACAAAATCACATGCATTTGAGGTCATTTATGGTGGACAATAAATCTTCTGGAATGATCATAAATGGGAACTGAAGAATTTGCATCTTGTTGTGTAGTTTCCTGTTTTGCCAGTAGATGGCACAAACTACTAGAGGACTGACAAAGAATCCCAGTTCACAATTCCTGAAGCTGGGGTATGGAAGTCTTGAGATATGTATATTTTAGCCAAAGGAAACAGAGACACACCATAGTGACATAGACATAGTGTCAGATCTGAGATTGTGTGTCCTCGACCATGTTGTCATTTCACTAATTAGACAAGGGAGGGTAAATCTCTCTGAACGCTTTGAGTTAAATAACGCACCTAGCTATATGAATGATCGGCTGCACGAGAGTGCTCCATAAGAGTTGCTGAATTTAGTGATTTTTTTTTACTGTTATTTTTAATATGTGGTGTGTATGCGTCTGCTGAAATATGCTGGGTCCACATATTCACAGTGAACAGAGAAACTTAGTTCTACAGTATATGTGCTGTATTATGATATTATTATATAAGCATATTTTATACAATGTAAATGTAATTATTTAATAAGTTTTTTTTTCATAATAATGCATAATTCATTATGGTAAATAACTGATTTTGTTAACATGTTACAACTTGTTGAACAATTATCATTATTAATGGCTCTTCATGTATTATTCAGAAGCTGTTAATGTAAACACTTTATTATCCTCTGATTAGTGCATGCCATTAAGAAACTAAGAAAGCATTAGTTAAATATTGATTTGTTGCTACTGGAATTACTGTATCAAAGTCAATTGTTTTTTTTTTATGTCATTTCAACCTTATACAGCTGAAACAGTACACAATGAAATTAAGAAATTTTCACCCCGGACCATGGTGAACATAAGACTACAGTTGATTAAATTAGACTACAAACAGGGGAATAGGCACAGAACAAGGACAGTGTAGTGCAGATCAATACACAGTTCCAGTGTACACCGCATTCCAAACTATTATGCAAATTGGATGTAAGTGTCATAAACATTAAATGTTTAGTTTTTAAATTAAACTCATGGATGGTGTCGTGTCTCAGGGCTCTTTGGATCACTGAAATGAATCTCAGACACGTGTGATAATTAGTTTGCCAGATGAGCCCAATTAAAGTAAAAGTACTGAAGAAGGTTGTTCCACATTATTAAGCAGGCCACAGATTTCAAGCAATATGGGAAAGAAAAAGGATCTCTGCTGCCGAAAAGCGTCAAATATTGCAATGCCTTGGACAAGGTATAAAAACATTAGATATTTCATGAAAACTTAAGCGTGATCATCGTACTGTGAAGACATTTGTGGCTGATTCAGAGCACAGACAGGTTCGTGCAGATGAAGGCAGAATGAAGAAGGTTTCTGCAAGACAAATTCATCAGATTAAGAGAGCAGCTGCTGAAATGCCATTACAAAGCAGCAAACAGGTATTTGAAGCTGCTGGTGCCTCTGGAGTCCCGCGAACCTCAAGGTGTAGGATCCTTTAGAGGCTTGCAGTTGTTCATAAACCTACTATTCGGCCCCTAATCAATGCTCACAAGCAGAAATGGTTTCAATGGGCCCAGGCATACATGAAGACAAGTTTTTAAACAGTCTTGTTTACTGATGAGTCGCCTGAAAGCCTGGATGGTCCAGATGGATGGAGTAGTGGATGGCTGGTGGATGACCACCACTAACCATCCACTATTTAACTCAAGGCTGCCACGTCAACAAGGAGGTGCCGGAGTCATGTTTTGGGCCAGAATAATGGGGAGAGAGCTGTGGGGGCGGGAGGCAGTTCTGGGAGGCTATTACGTATGACATCCTGCAAAGAAATTCAAGCAGAAACTGACCAAAAACTAAAAAACTGTCCAAAAAATCACAAGTTCAATGGATGCAAGAATTGTCAAGGTGATGCATGCCCTGTTAGGAATTTTTTGATTGAAATAGTTTTTGATTTCTTTAAATATGACCTCCGCTGCAAATTCAACAAAAGCCTATTTTCAGTTCTTTACAACTTATAAAATGTTTTACAGTAACTCTGTTGTGCATAATAATTTGGAACAGTGCATTTTCAGTTTTTTTTTTTTTTTAAATAAATATTGTTATCATTAGGAGGTTTGTTCAATAAAATTCAAATTATACCCTAATAGTTGATGACTACAAAATTTTACTGACTGTCATTTGCATTTACTAATTCTGAAAATCAGAGAAAGATATCATTTGCTTAATAATTTGGAACGCAGTGTAGTTATAGTGTAAAATGATATAAAATAATAATGATCATAAATAATAAATAAATATAGATGCAAACGATGATTGGGCCCAAGGACCTGCGCTTATTGAGTATATTAAGACCTCCAAAAAGCCCCATATGCTGGAGAAAAGCATTTGGATTACGAGTAATGCGGTTTGTGAGTGTTCTGCAAGACGAGCAAAGATTTTTAATACATTTTGACTTGGAAAATGAACAAGTCTTGGTTTACGAGTACCGAGTATCATGTATCACGCATGTTAATTATTTTCCCTAATTTCTTCATATCATAAATATAATTAAATGATGCAGATTAAATTATACAAATGGAAATAAATGTTTTGCTGAAACAGGCTTCAAGATTTGGTTGTTGATGTACAGTGATACCTCAGTACCTCAGTATTTTCATCAGTTCCAAGTACTCAGTATTCAGCATCACTAGTATACTAATCACTGGCCTGATAATGTCTCATTATCTGTACTCGTTTCTCACTGGTTCATGCCTTAAGATGCTTTTTTATGCTGGAATGGTTCATAGATCACTGTGTGGCTTAACAAACAAAACAACATTCTTCTTAAACCGCTCAGGTGCAAGGACTGGACAGAAAAATAGAGACAAAATCTTGCTAAAATATGTCTTTAAAATGTCCTTCAGGAAGCCTCAAGACTACATTAAAGGAGACAAAAAGACTGGCTCTTTATTAGCAAAATATGAAGAAATGAGGGAGAACTCAAGATTTTTCACAGAATTGTACTGTATGTTTCTTAGTGATATTAGTCTGCTCTTTAGATAATGAGGAGTCTGCTGAAAGAAAACATTGCACAGTCTGACCATGTGAGCTTGAATGCTTCAGTGCCTTTTGGCAGATGGTAGGAGGATGAACAGTTTGTTTAAATGATGTGTGGTCTTCCACAAGGCTGGTAGTGTTGTGGATGCAGCGTGTGGTGTAAATGTCTATAACAGAGGGAAGAGAGACACTGATGATCTTCTTAGCTCTTCTCACTAATCACTCCATTATTTGCTGAGATTGCGCATTTTCAGGCAAACCAGGCAGTCATACAGCTTCCCAGGATGCTCTTGATAGTCCATCTGTAGAATGTGGCGAGATTAATAGGAGATTGGAGATGCTTTTCTTTTAAGAAAGTAGACAATATCTTTTTTTTTTTTTTTTTTTGTATTGAGTTGATGTATAACCAGCAATGCAGAACACGTTCTCCAGGGAGGAGCTATAGATATTTGTCAGGGAGTGGTCAATTAAGCCATTCTGAAATTAACAATCAAATCTTTACATGTGTATACACTCAGGGGTAGCAGCCCAACCCTCAAACGTTGATTTTTTGATTCTAGCTGTGTATTGCCGCCCAGCTGCAAGTCAGCAGAATGAATAGCATTGGACTGAGTACACAGCCCTGGGGTCCACAGTCCTCATTGTAGTGGTGGTGAAGATACTGGTCCTGGATTGAGTGAGATCTCCTAGTCAGGAAGTCCAAGATACAGGTCCAACATGATTAGACTTTCAATCAGGAATCAAAATCAAAATAAAAAATCTGCGCCCTTTGGTTCACATTGGGGATTGACAAATACACCATGATAGTGGTGAAACTGTTAAGTGGTTGGGATGATACACAAACTGCAGGGAGGCAATGATAGGGCAGCAGTGTTCATGTGCGTCACGATGAGCCTCTTGATGCACTTCATGATGGTACAGTAGGTGTGAGTGTACCAGACTAGTCAGTAAAGCAGGATACTGGAGATCTCTTGGGTATGGGGATGATGATGGTGGTCTTGGGTATTGATGGAATGGCAGTTGTTGAAGTTGTCAGAGTGCACATGTTTTGAGCACTCTGCCAGGAATGTTGACTGGCCCAGCAGCCTTCTGTTTAGTGATAATGAGACACAGCACCTGCTTGTTTGGAGGAGTGGCTGGTCTTCCTTGCCACCATATCAATGTCCACTCGAAATAAACCTAGAAGTTGTTCAGCACTAAAGCAGGCAACTGATGATGTCCTGCAGTTGGTGGTGGTCTGGATGCTCTTTATATGATGCCACATTATAATAAAAAAGTAAAGAAATACATGTATTACTGTATGTGCATGTAAATACATTTATATTAAATCAGGCTAAAATCATGCTTTACTGTTTATTTCAGCCAAACTAGCATTCGTCTCTGGTGGAGGATGTAAAAAGTGCTGTGTGTGTACAAATTTTTTTATTAATTCTCTGTTCTTCTATTTGTTTGACATGCTTTCACAAAGGAAGTATGGGTGAGAAGGGATGCAAAGGAAAACTTTTAAGGAGGCTGCTGCTGTGTCGGATGTGACGGGGCTCGCCGATCTCTCTCTGTATTACAGGCACTTATTTGCTGGGAAACGAGGCATGCTTTGTTTTGGGATGTGCTCGTCTCAAACTAGATCCGCTTCCTCTGCCTTGCCTGCACAATTAGGAGCAGACTTCATGTCTCTGATTGAAAAGGTTTCTTTCTTGTTGATTTTTTTTCTTGAAATTACTGTGCCTGGCAGTTGCGCGTCGCCTACGCATGCTGGTCCAAGGATGGAACAAAATGAGGAAGAAAATAATAATACGTTGGAGGCATGCTAAATGTTTTCTATGACATCTAGCTGAAAAAAGAGAAAAGATGAAGAGATGTTGCCATTGATCAAGATGCTTTCATTAACGCAGAAAAGAAGAGAAAGTGTGAAGACAAATCCCTCTCTTTAAGCATGAGAGGTAACGCCACTGTGTTAATACAAGTGAACACATATGAGGATTAGCAAGCTGCATTGCCTTTTCATGTATTATTATTCTATACAAGTATTATCCTTGGGTATTGAAAGCAAAGTGCCATGCTTTATACTGCAGTGGTACAGAGTTCAGCTGAAGCTTAGATGAATACTTTATACAGAGACTGTGAAGACAGTGTCAAGTGACATTTTCTTTCAAGTCCAAATTTTTATTCTATTTTGCTAATTCTAATTAAAAAATAGTAACTTTTAAATTTGTTAATTTACATTCCAATAATTGTTTCAACCTTAGTTCCCATTTTAATTCTAATTAAATTTTTATTTTAATTCCAATCCTAGATCCCATTTTATTTTGGATGTCAGTTCTAGTTCCAGTTTTAGGTGCTTTTGTTTCTCACCCTGTCTCTTATTTTGTTAATCTTTTATACTTCCTTTATCTTCATACTTAATCCTTTCTTTCTTTCTTTCTTTCTTTCTTTCTTTCTTTCTTTCTTTCTTTCTTTCTTTCTCTTATTTAATTCTCTTTCTTCTTTATTTAATTCTTTCTTTCTTTCTACTTTATTTGATTCCTTCTTTCTTTCTTTCTTTCTTTCTACTTTATTTAATTTTCTTTCTTTCTTTCTACGTTATTTAATTCTTTCTTTCTTCTTTATTTAATTATTTATTTATTCTTTATTTAATTATTTCTTTCTTCTTTATTTAATTATTTCTTTCTACTTTATTTGATTCTTTCTTTCTTTCTTCTTTAATTGTTTCTTCTTTATTTAATTCTTTCTTTCTACTTTATTTAATTTTCTTTCTTTCTTTCTTTCTTTCTTTCTTTCTTTCTACTTTATTCAATTGTCTTTCTTTCTACTTTATTTAATCCTTCCTTCCTTCCTTCCTTTATTTTAAATCACACAAAAACCTATGATTGAAAAGACCCTGCCCACAGGTTCTTGTTGCTACACAATCTCTATTGCTAATGGACTTTTAAGACAGTTGCTTAAACCCCAGCTTAACCACTCAGTGGATGCTACCACACTATGGACAAGACACACAATGGAAATGACTATGGCCAGAAATTCTGCATGAAAAAGTGGGAGAGGAAGTCTGATGTTGGATGAGAAGTGTTAGATGTGGATAAACATGGACTAGAAATATTCAGATACTGTATTTGCAAAGACATACTGTATGCTTAAAAGAAATTCAATATTGTACTGTATGTATCAAAGTTGGGCCGTATATTACACAACGTCAGTGGAAAAGTTTTACTTTCATAGAATTGAAAGAAGACCTGCAGCTGGTGGGTGAGGTGAGATTTTCACTGCTAAACAAAAAGCAGAGATTGTCCAGATGGTGCTGAGAACCATGCCATTTGTTTACATGAATTATAGGCATTGCACAACATTTATTCAGTCGGTGAATTAACTTTTGATAGGCTCGTGAAACATCACACCATTACCATTACCATGAATTACCATGTACAGTGCCATTTGGTAGGATGAACCATAGCCTTCAATTTTACACAGATCCTGTGTGTCCTTGCATGCCAGGAGATCCTCCCCATGATCCCATATTTCTCAGATAAATTATTCTTTGCAATGTTCATGAGCATACTTAATATTTGGGACAGAATAGAACTGCCAGATTAAAGCAAATGTAAAAAAAAAAAAAAAAAAAAAAAAAAATATATATATATATATATATATATATATATATATATATATATATATATATATATATATATATATATATACAAAGTCTTGTATACTTTGTATTTTGTTGTATCATACTGCAATATTTTTGACTGTGACTATATGTCACTGTGCTGTATGAAACTTACTGTACTTACAGTGACAATGTGCTTTCTCATTCTTGCATTTCACATTGTCAGACCACTTGTGTGTAATTGTAATACTAAGTGGTGCTGGGTTTCAGTAACAGACACACACACACACACACACACACACACACACACACACACACACACACACACACACACACAAAAGAAAATAAAAACAGAAGAGTGAACTGTGGGAACAGCAATGGGGTCAGCTCATGTTCTCTCCTCTCCTAGTGTGATGTCAGTAAATAACAGTAAGGTTAAGTTGATGCACTTGCCTGCAGTGCAACACTCACTGTCTATCTGGCTAACCTAACTTAACAGTGCATCTGTTGGTCGCTCTGTGTTTGCTTGCATGCTATCCCCAGGGATGTTAACTTGTGATACTGTACTTAACAAAAGTTCGAGTGAAATACAACTTATTTATTATGTTAAAACTTTTATAGCCACACATGGACAAGGACAGGTCAGAATAGAAGATAACCACATTGTGTGTGCATACTGTATAGATGTGCATGAAATGAAACGTGTGCATTCCATCAGCAACTTCTGTGTCCAGACAAGTCGAGACGATATATGGTGTAATGGCAGTCCTCAATCCAATTCAGTTCAATTCAATTTTATTTGTATAGCGCTTTTAACAATTGACATTGTCTCAAAACAGCTTTACACAAAATAATTATTTAAGTTTGTATGGAATGTGAATGTGTCTGAATAAAAATCGTTAGATAGTCCCTGGTGAGCAAGCCGCGGGCGACAGTGGCAAGGAAAAACTCCCTGAGATGGTAATAGGAAGAAACCTTGAGAGGAACCAGACTCGACAGGGAACCCATCCTCATCTGGGTGAAACAGATAGCAGGAAATGATCTGCATTTATACAGTGTGTTAGGTGGCAGGCAGTTCAGCTATAATAGTTGATGTTAAAATGGAGTCCAGGTAGTTATTGGAGACTCAGATAGACTTGTAGAAAGTTCCAGTCCTACCGAATTGTCAAGTCCTCAGAGAAACAGCTGCTAACACCAGTCGAGGCCAGAACCATCTTCTAAGTAGAGAGAATCATCCCCAGAAAGCAGACGCATCCCAAAGAGACACACGGGACATCCATGTGACGAGACCTCCAACCAGAAACGGGGCACCAGGATGGGTCAGACAGGTCCGGAGGGCAGAGGGAGTCTGGATCACTGGCAGCTCAGTAATGACTTGTGTAGCTCTACAAAGAGAGAGAGAGAAAGAGTGAAAGGGGGAGACAGGGGGAGAGAGGAAAGAGAAAGGGGGGAGAAAGAGAAGAGGAGGAGAGATGGCAGTTAGGTATGGTCACAGTCACTTAATATATAATATGAATGTATATTAACTGTAGAGTGCAAGCAGGGACTCCGGCAGGACTAACTATGACAGCACAACTTAAAGAGTGAGCCAGAAGGAAACACAAACATGAGGGCTCCCTGAGATGTAAAGCAAACAATCACCTCACCGTCAACAAACCTGAGTGATCAAATGAGAGTGAGGAAGACAGCATCTAAACATATCAGTTCACCATAATACTCTACGTCCATGAGTCCCCCAGATCTGCTCCTTTACCTAAGGCAAATCTATTTATAAAAATGCTTGGCTAAATAAATAGGTTTTGAGCCTAGACTTAAACACTGAGACTGTGTCTGAGTCCCGAACACTATTTGGAAGACTATTCTATAATTTTGGGGCTTTGTAAGAGAAAGCTCTGCCCCCAGCTGTAGTTTTCATAATACGCGGTACTGACAAGCAGCCTGCATCTTTTGATCGAAGTACAGTAGGCATGGCGGATCGTAAGACACTAGCAGTTCGCTCAGATACTGCGGCGCGAGACCATTTAATGCTTTATATGTCAAGAGTAGTATTTTGAAATCAATGCGAAATTTCACAGGGAGCCAATGCTAAGCCTATCATATCAGTGAAGATAGGATAGGGGTGATATGCTCATATCTTCTGGTTCTAGTGAGGACTCTCACTGCTGCATTCTGGACTAGCTGAAGCTTGTTTATGCACCTAACTGAACAACCAGACAGTAGGGCATTACAATAGTCCAACCTAGAGGTGATAAAAGTATGAACTAGTTTTTCTGCATCGTTTAGTGACAATATATTTCTTATCTTGGCAATGTTTCTGAGGTGAAAGAATGCTATCCTGGTGATATTATCTACATGAGCTTCAAATGAAAGGCTGGAATCTATAATCACGCCGAGGTCTTTTACTGTTTAAAAGACTGCACTTGATGGAACAGAAAGGCCATCTAAAGTTACGGTGTGATCTAAGATTTCACTCCTAGCTGTATGTGGTCCTATGACTAGAACTTCTGTCTTATCTGGATTAAGCAGAAGGAAGTTAATTAGCATCCAATTTCTTATGTCCTGCACACATTGCTCAACTTTAGTAAGCTGGTTTTTCTCATCAGGTTTTGCTGAGACATATAACTGTGTGTCGTCAGCATAACAATGAAAACTAATACCATGCTTACGGATTATGTTGCCCAGAGGAAGCATGTAAAGGGAAAAAAGCAGTGGGCCTAAAACTGAACCCTGCGGAACGCCAAACTCCACTAGAGAACATGGAGAATAATCACCATTTAAGTCTACATACTGATAACGATCGGTCAAATAGGATCTGAGCCAGGAGAGGGCTGTACCCTTAATTCCTACTACGTACATTTTCTAATCTGTGAAGAAGAATAGCATGATCAATGGTGTCAAAAGCTGCACTGAGGTCGAGTAATACAAACATAGTTACACAACCCTGATCAGAGGCCAATAGGTGGTCATTTACTACTTTAATGAGTGCTGTTTCTGTGCTGTGATGAGGCCTAAATCCTGACTGATACAGTTCATGTATGCCATTTCTATGTAGATATTCTTTTCCAGAATCTTAGAGATAAAGGGGAGGTTTGTTATTGGCCTGTAATTGGACAGCTGACAGGGGTCGAGGTCAGGTTTCTTAATAATTGGTTTGATAGCTGCTAATTTAAAAGATTTTGGAACATAACCAATGCTGAGTGAGGAATTAATTTTTCTCAACAGCGGTTCTGTTATTTCTGGTACTATCTGTTTAAGAAAATGTGTTGGTATAGGATCTAATATGCAGGTTAATGAATTTGCAGAAGAGATGAGTTAAATTAGTTCATTCTCTTCAAGCGGAGTAAAGTATTTTAGGTTCCTATCTGACATGGCTAGGTTAACATCTGCATCAATTACATTGTTCGGTTTCAAAGCCTCAATTTTATGTCTGATATTTATAATATTATTATTATAAAAGTCCTCACTTTTGCATGATGTTGTTGTGGAGATTTCTGTAGTGGTCTTATTGGCCTCATAGGGGCATTCATTTTAAGACAAGACAGTCTGTCAGATATGGTTTAGTTACAGTTTGGGACCAATGCAAAATGGAAGCACTATTGGTTTAAAATGTTGACTGACTAACTAGGCAATATGGATACACACTTCTCAGTAAATACTTTACGGCTATACTTTATGGGAGTATTTTCCATATGTGATACTTTTTACTTCTACTCACTAACCTGTGCTTTTACTTCCAACATTTACAAAGCATCTCATTGCTTTTAAGCTGACAATCACACAAAAGTGCATTGATTTTCTAATCCAAATCTAACTGTTTATGCTGCTTGCTATGTCTTACACCATATCATGATTAGCTACTGTACACCACATGTGGGAGGACAGGAACAAAACAATTAAAACCAATCCAAGAATACATAAATGACTAGTAGGTTAGCACAAGTGGTTGATGGTTACCTAAACAAGGAATCTCACCCACTTGGTCTCTGGGCTGCAGAGTCTTCTGACTCTTGTTTCAATCCTCTTGAACTGGTGCACTCGTCAAGGTACGATTAGAAGCAATCTAGCTACTGTAACATACTGAGCAAAAATAGTTTCAAACAGTCTTACTCATTTAGTTTATGTTTCATGCCAGTAACAATGGTGTATATTATAAATCCTAGAATTATAACGTTTTGCTGTGCCCTTTAGCCATATTGAATTCTTACTCACCCAATTACTCGCCTATACGCTTTATCCTGTATACAGGCCCGGGGTTCACTGGTTAGAGTTGATGGCCCCTTATTCATATTTTGCACAGCCACCCAGGGGAAATACTTTGGTGAAAATATCCCGTATGCATCACATTTATACAGCACTACATCTGTGCATATGTACAGTACACATGTGCTCTGCAACCTAAAACACTGTATATAGCTTGCAACTCAAAATTCATGGTACGAGCCAGCATTTGGATAGTTTTGAAGTCAAATAATTTTTGCTTTGTGATTGCTGTACTGTGAGAACCACACTGTGGGGAAAACATATCAGGCGCAACACATATGAAAGCGCTGTAAGTCTTTTAGTTACAGTAAATACGACCCTTACATACTGTAGCTATGTCAATGAATTATGATCCTGTACTGAAATAGCTACTTTAGTTAAGAATGCAAAATGTTTTCATACGAGTATTTTTCCCCTGTAAACTGTAGATCTATAGTCTTCAAGGACAAGAGGCGCTTTGATCAGATTCACCTGTGTCTTAACAACACTTTAAAAGCAGAAACCGAAAACTGAGCAGTAAGTGTGGCAGATGGAAGCTTCATGCCTTACTTGCCGGAAACTGGTGACAGCCAGCTGCTTTTGATAAAGCTTCTGCGATTATGTATTCAATGCTGTAGCCTCCTTCACCGTGACACTTCACTCAAATGGAATACATAGTGCTTTATTTTCCATTAAACAGAAATTATTGCAAGAATGTGAAGCACTTGAGCCTTAAACGTACCACGTGCATCCTCCTGTCCTTTCTAAAACCCGATCACCATTCCGATCTTATGAAAAACGGACAATGAAGGCTCTTTTCAACTGACACTTTTCTCTCATCTTATTTGGCAAACAGCGGGAAAGCTCGTCGTGACCCGGCAAGAAGAAAATTAAAGAGATAAGACCCCGTCTGAAGACAGGCTATAAGGCACAGAGGATCATGCAAGTAATAAAGTCGCTTTGACAGAAAAGTCTGCTGCAAAGAAGATCTCATACTGACTGAATTCTGATTTTTTTCATTTGGATTTTTTTTTTATGGTTAGTCCTCTAGACTTATTATGTAGCACACAATATGCCATTTCACCTGTGTATCTGTCTGCTTTACTATTTCACATACGCTATACACTAAGGCTAGTGATGCTGAACCTCATCTCTCTTTTAAGAAAAAAATAAACAAAACAAGCTTTTATTTCTAATCATGATGTCAGTTTAATTTATGTTAATTGAGTTATTTCTTACTTTTGTAAATTAATGAAGTGGTATGAAGTACAAGCTGTGGCTGATTTCTTTCCAGCCCAAATTGTAGACTAATTCAACATGTTATTAACATTCATGTCAAATAATACACTTGGTGTAGGGATTATAACACATCAATGTGTCAGAACTAACCTTATGTGACCAGAAGATGTAGCTTTAGCGGTTAGCCCTTTGTTGCGTGAATGGTAAACCCAAATGCAGAAGAACACAAATAGGCAGGATAATCACGCTATTTAGTCTAAGGACTCTCACAAAAGGGAAGCAAGGGAAAGACACAATCTAACCCGCATCCTATAAACACACACTCAATCCGAAAGCAAAGTCAAGAAAGTGAGTACTCACGATTTGACGAACGATTCCGAAATGGCATGGGCGAACTCAATGACTGAGCGATGTGTTGTGGTTTGATTACTCCTTTTATGCTTCCTGGTTCGCGACCGCATTACTTCCGGGTCCTAGTGCTGGTCGCGGGCAGAGTGTGCATGACAGTACCCCCCTGTCCAGGACCAGCTCCAGAAGGTCCTGGGGTGGAGTATACCCTGTGACAGTAGTCCCGAATGAGCTCGGGGTCGAGGATGAAACCAATGATCGAGGGCGCGAGTCGAGGATCCGTCGCACGGTGTAGGTGGGACCGCCGTCAATGATTCGGGGAGGAGGAGCAGGTGAGATGGATGGAATCATGGGTGAAGTGATGAAGGGTTTTAGCTGTGATGTGTGGAAGACTGGATGGATCCGGAGCGCCGCAGGCAGCTGGAGCCGTTAGGTGACTCCATAGCATGATGCGGTATGGGCCGATTAACCTTGGTAACTGATAACTTCCGTGATTCAGTGTGCAGAAGGAGGTTTTTAGTAGATAGCCATACCTTGTCACCTACTTGGTACAAACGTCCCGCAGGGTGTCGACGGCGATGCTGAGGGATATAACTGGTGTTGGCATGTTGGATGGCGAGGTTGGCTTGATTCCACAGCTGTCGACACCTCCAGACCAATTGTTGGGCCTCCGGTTCTTGATGGGCGAACATCGGAGGTTGGAAACCATAGCACACCTCAAATAGGATCAGGTTGGTGGCCGATGAAGTATGGAGATTGTGCGATAGTTCGGTCCATGCGGGCCCAGGAGCGCTGGCTATCAGCCACAAAACACCTCAGGTAGCGCTCCAGTTGTTGGTTGGTCTGTTCCGTCTGACCATTAGCCTGTGGATGATAGTCGGATGACAGACTACTGGTGGTATTGATCAGATGGCAGAAGGCCTTCCAGAACCGGGCAGTGAACTGCGGCCCCCTGTCCAAGACGATGTCCTTTGGGAACCCATGCAGTCGGACTACTGTACGTGTTCCAGTATCAGCTCAGCTGTGTTTTTCGCTGATGGGAGTCCGGCGAGGGCCACCAGGTTTACTGCCTTGGAGAACCGGTCTACGATGGTCAAGATAGTGTTTTTCCCTTCGGCATCCGGCAGGCCTGTGATGAAATCCAGAGCGATGTGCGTCCAGGGTCGTCGAGGAACTGGTAGTGGTTGTAGCTCTTCGGGTCTTGGTCGATTGACGTCTTTGGCCCTGGCGCACACCAGGCATGCCTGAACGAACTCATTGGTGTCTTTCCTCATGGATGGCCACCAGAATGCCCGTCGGATGAATTGTAGGGTTTGTCGGGCTCCAGGGTGGCCGGCGATGGTTGAGGAGTGTCCCCACTGAATAACTTCGGTTCTTATACATGGTGGCACGTAGAGTCGCTCAGGCGGCACGCCTGCCGGTGCAATTTCCGCAGCCTGTGCCTGGCGGACCCTCGTTTCCAAGTTCCAATGGAGGGGTGCGATGATCCATGAAGAGGGAATGACAGGCATGGGTTCCTCCCCGGGGAGATCTTCCTCATGCTGGTGTGAAAGAGCGTCGGCCTTGGTATTCTTCAACCCCAGGCGGTATGACAGGTGGAAATTGTACTGTTAAAAAAAAAACGCCCACCATGCCTGTCGTGGGTTGAGCTGTTAAGTTTTTGATGGTGATGAGATTCTGATGGTCAGTCCAGACGATGAATGGCTCACTAGCACCCTGGAGCCAGTGACGCCATTCCTCCAAAGCCCACTTTATGCCCAACAGCTCGCGGTCCCCTACTCCGTATCGCTGCTGAGTGGGATAAATGTTTTGGAGAAGAAACTGCAAGGTTGCAGTTTCTGGTTTGGACCTCGCTGAGAGAGAACAGCGCCGGCGCCCACATCCGACGCGTCCACCACCACAATGAAGGGTTTGTTGGCATCTGGGTGTAGAAGGATAGGAGCGGTGGTGAAGCAGTGACACAGTTCTTGGAATGCAGAGATGGTCGTTGTGCGATGTAGGAGAAGGTGGGTGCAGGCGGCAGGGTCCTCTGGGCTGGTTTCGGGCAAGATAAAAGGCGCTGATCAATTCGGAGGGCGAGCTGGATCAGCCCTTTCAGTGTGGCGGGAAGTTCTCGCCCGGCGAGCTCGTCTTTAATTTGCGAAGCCAGTCCCTTGTAGAAGGATGTCCGGAGCGCGGTGTCTCCCCAGGTGGTCTGCACAGCGAGGGTTCGGAATTCAGCAGTGTAACGGCTCATGGACGATCCTGCCTGCCGCAGGTGGTAGAGTTTGGTGTCGGTCTCCACCTCGCCCGCTGGGTGTTCGGAACTGAGTTTGAGTTGGCGGGTGAATTCGTTGTTGGAGTGGGTGGTGTCTGTATCTGCCCGTATAACTGCCGTGACCCACTCAGCTGCCTGCCTGGATAGCAACGAAACCAGGAGAGCGATGCGTAGCCGATCGGTGAAGTACTTGGTGGAATGACTGAGCGATGTGTTGTAGTTTGTTTACTCCTTTTATGCTTCCTAGTTCGCGATTGCATTACTTCTGGGTCCTAGTGCCGGTCGCGGGCCGAGTGTGCATGACACAATGTCAATATCAGTAATCAAATAAAATCTAATTAAATTTAGATTTTATCACATACACAGTCATACACAGTATGATGTGGAGTGAAATGCTTATACAGTATGTAACTGCTGATGCCCAAAAAATTATATAAACTATAAAAAAAAAAAAATTTTTTGCTGTAAAAAATTAACATTATGTACTACTATTAAAATAAAAATACAATAAATTTTTATTAAATAATAAGTATTAAATAAATGGTAGTTCCTCTCCTGCTTTATACTAAAGTCCACTATCAACTCCTTTGTATGGCTGACATTCAGGAGGAGGTTATTCCTCTGGCACCAGCTCTCCAGATTCCTAATCTCCTCCAGGAGAACAAATAACTCTATCTAGAAATCTAGAAATTCTGAACTGTTTACAGAGGTGATATAGACTGGGGATAAGGTGTCTGATTGATTGAAATACCTGAATAGATAATTAAAAGGTTTGGCCAAATAGTTTTGTCAATAGTGTATTTACTCCAACAAGAGAAAAGCAATTGGATCACGTGTTCCATTGATAATATTTGCTTATTGACCACGTTACACTGAGACACTAGGTTTACACTGTCTCATATGCATTTAACATAGTGGTTAAATGCTGTTTTTTTTTATTTTGATTGGGGGTATTATTCAGATTATTAGTATAATATTATCGTTCATGCAGAAGCACTAATGTGTGTTGCATAAGGATGATATTTTAGCAATCCAAACTATACTAAACACACTCAAGTAGTTTTTCAAGTATTACAGTATAAGATGGCTATGAAACTAAATATAGCAGTATTAAATCTATTTCTCATCATTTTTACTAATTTCGAGCTTTAAACTTTCTTGTATTATAGGCAGATCATTTTGCTTGTTTCTGGAAATAAATGCTAAAATTACCTCAGTTATTTGAACAGTACCGCAATAGAGCAATATGTCAAGATTAAAATTAGTAGACGTGCCAAGAAGCTGGTTTAATAACCCTGTATTTGGTTTATTGCAATCTTAGGATAGAATATACTAGATAAATGTGACTATATTCAATATATTTTCACTTGCTAAGAAGATTTTTTTTTCAGTGCTTATATTGAGTCTAAAAAATTATTACGGTGAATCTAACTTTGTGAACCGCCTTCTAGATTTTGTGAGCATTGCAGTTAATTTGTTTAAGCTTGCTGCTCCTACCCATCCATAACAACCATGTGAAATAAAACAGCGGGTGTAATAACCATGAATGAGGAGCTTTACTTTCCCAAGCATTACTTTTTTTTAAAATAAGGAACTAGAGGTAAATATCGTAAGCAAAATAACAAAATACTCAAAGGAACGAATAAGTAGATAAAATAAGAGACCTGGATAACAGCAAAGCAGCCTTTCTGTTTATTGTGACTGCTATTTATGGATTTCAAGCTTAAACAACAGTGACGATTGCTGTTGATTTTTTTTTTGGTCTGTACCATATAATTCAAATCATCTTGTGAGTTACTGATACTGTAGAATTTTTTTCTTAGTTCTCATATTCAATATTATGGCATACACTTATTACTGAAATGATTAATCTCGCTCATATGAATCAAAGTTGATGATCATATATTGCTATTAATTCAGATTATTATAGATTCCAATTTCAGCCACACATCTTTAATGCCAGATCAAAGGGGAGCTCAGTATTCCATGTAGCATGGATATCCGGTTGACATTTTTAAGCTGTTTTCTCTCAGTACAGCATCAGGATAAAAGACATTGTTATGACAGATTGCCATCTGCTCCAAGACCAGCCCGCTCAGAAACCTTTCAGGAAAAGAGCACGTCTGAAACCGAAGATACGTGCAAGTGAGAAATGGCTAAAAAAAAATGAAAAAAATGGAAAAGCAAAGATAATAGAAGAAAAAAATATATAAAAGGTCATGTTAATGGTTAACATGGTGGGTCTTAGTATAAGGAAAATGCAACTTCAGAGGAGCAACAGAATATAAATTTATATACACACACACACTTCAATGGTTGATATCATCAATTAATTAGTGCACAAAAGTAATATATGTTAGAACAAAATGTAGTTTTTAAATGATGTTTTTTTTTTATTATTAAAAAAGCTTTTTATCCTACAGTACCTTGCTCTATTTGAAAAAGTAATTGCCCCTAAACCTAATTCCTGGTTCTGCCATCCTGGCAGGGAAATTTAGTTTATGGTATCTCAACTGGATTTAAGTTCGGCTCTGCTAAAATCCACAGAATATTTGCCCAGAAGTCTTTGGGATAATCAAGGTATTTTTTTTTTTTTTTGGCAATGTGAGACAAGCATTTGTGGACTTCTTGGCTAGTAGTGGCTTTTGCCTTGGAACTCTACCATAGATCCCATTTTGTCACAATCTTTTCCTTTTTTTATTGTTGAATCAAGAAAACTGCTCATAACTGAGGGAGGTCAGGCCCTTAGATGTTGTTCTGGGTTATTTTATAAGCTTCTTGCTCTTGGAGTAATTTTGGTAGGCTGGGCACTCCTTGACAGGTTCAACATTCCAAGTTTTCATTCATGGTTTGATGGAGTTCTAAACATTATGAATGGCTTTGTAACTCTTTTCAAACTAAAGTATGTCAATTACTTTCTTATCTGATTTAAATTTTCTTTAGAGTGCAGCAGTGTGTGAGATCTTTTAGCATGCTTCACTTCGTCAGACAGGTTCTATTTAATTGATATCTTGATTCAACGGGTCTGGCTATAATGAGGCATGGGTGAAATTTAGCTCACAAAAATCACAGTTTATTTATAAATTACAAGGGGGCGATTACTTTTTTACATAGGGACAGGTAGCTTTTTTCTCTTAATGAAGAAAATCAACATTTAAAAACGGCATTTTTTCATATCATCAGGTCATTTGCGGCATTTACGAAGACTCCCATTGTCAAGAAACCCAGTTTCGAGCCACTGTCAATCTTTAAGCAACAATTACATGCCTAAACAAATAAATCTGTTTTTTTTTTTTTAGATATTATAGACTTTTCTGACCCCTCCCCCCAAAATATATTATTATTATTTTTATTATTATTATTATTATTATTATTATTATTATTATTATTAATAATATCTTATTAATCTTTGTGCAATATTCGAATATGTATGAAGTTAATCATTCATTTAAGTGTGACAAAAATGAAAAACCATAAAAATTTAGGAAGGGGGCAGCAAGTACTTTTTCATGACCCTGCATATGTACGCATGGCAAGAAAGTGGAGCGGAGAATTTGAGTAAAAACCCATTTAGTGCTCCACCGGAGGCTTGTGCCAGAGGTTTAACAGTGTGTTCAAGCAGAGAAATGTAAGAAGAAAAGAGTAATGGGTGGAAGTAAACCATTCCAAACAGCACTATTAGAAAGATTGAGTGTTATGCCACTGAGCTGCAGTTTTAAGTCCTAAGTGATGAACATGTGGCAGATGCCCAATCATCTCTTTCCGAAATGTTCCTACAGCTACTTACGCTTTTACTGTATGTAGAAAGGGTAACGGCATTTACATTCACTCTTACAGCATGTCTGATGAGCCTGTCCATTCATTCCAAGTTAAGAATATTTGAAATGTGCTGTTGCTATGATGTTTAAACCAAACAACTTTAATGTATTTCATACTTTTTCTCCTTTTCACGGTACAAATTGAAATGATCTAAATCCCACTACTGCTGTCACATCTGAGTCTGGCTCCTTGGCTCCGTGACATACAATTAAAACATCCGTAAATTAAAAGTAATAAACATTCTTGTTCCTTATATATATTATAATGTCCTTATATCATCTTTTTTTTCCCTTCGTTTTTGACTATAGCTTCAAGATGCATGGACAATACACTGTTTCTCTTAGCTATCTCTCTATAATATCAATTATATTTTTACTGGCTCATCTCTATTCAGCATCTCCGAGAGAGGGCACTGATGACACATCTGCTAAGCAGAGTGCCAGAGAGAGTGAGAGAGAGAGAGAGATAGATAGATGATGTTTTAGTGTAAACTACTGTTCTTATGCCCAAAATAAATAAATTCATTCCTTATTGTCCATTGGATATTTCAAATATTTTAGCAAAGAAAACTCCCGCTGATAAGAAAATGATGAAACTTGTTGTAACCTAAGCATTATCCAGGAAAATGAAACGTTTACCCCTGGGTTTCAGGAACACAAATATTAAAAGAAAAGGAAACTTGTTTTATCACTACATGGGAGATGCACGATGCTAATGTTACGTTAAAGGCCTGATTTTAGAGTCAAATATCAGTGCAATTTTCTCATTAGATAACTTTCACACACATGGTATACGAAGTGGAACACTAAGAATAGTACACAGCACAAGAGGGAGTAAGGCCATTCAGGACACATTCGACAAGATTCCAACTTAACTGTTTACATGGACATTGATCTCATAAAATATGCGTTTACACGTACGAAGCATTTAATCAGAATCTTTTGTGTGTGTGTGTTTCTGCCTGCTGTGAAGCGTTTAAGAGGATTTCTTCCTTCTTCATTTTTAAGCTTAAGTTAGGCTTGCCATATTTCTCAAAAATCTTTCCTTCTGAATTATGATTCATTACAAGAATCCAGTCTCATCTATGATTGGTTAGATGCTTTACTATGAGTGAATAGTGAGCCAATCAATACTCCGTCCTCAGCCTGAGACCCAATGAGTAAGGGGTCAGAAGTAAAAACTATTTTGAGAGAGTTGTTTGTTCTCAACTCTTGGTCAGCCTGCTCTAATTGGGCGATCAATAGCGGTAAACATATTGGCATCGCCACACATACACCTAGTAGAAGTAGCATCACATTTATAGTTGCTCTTGGTTATGTTTTTTGACAAGGGCAATGGTAGCTCAGTGTTTAAGATGTTGGACTGTTGTTGTTGGTCTTTTGGTTGCTCACGGCAAGGGGTCTCCACAGCGGAATATCCAGTCCGCATAACAACTTGGCACGGGTTTTACACCGGATGCTCTTCCTGACGCAACTCTCCCATTTATTTGGGCTTGGGACCAACACAGCATCTAATGGCTGGGTGGGTTGACTACTGATCAAAAAATTACAGGATTAAACCCCCCGCACTGCCATTGTAGGGTCCGTGAGCCAGGCCCTTAAGATTTCTCAGATGTATAATGCATTTGTGTAAGTCAAATCAATTAAACAGTTTATTTGTCACATACACGACCATGTACAGTATGGTTCATTCATTCATCTTCTATACCGCTTTATCCTTTATCCTTTAGCACTCTTGTCAATGCATACTCTTTCCATACAAAATATTTTTTTCATATGCAGATAGCTTTGCAAACTATATTAATTGCTTGTGTGCAACGGGTTGGAACTTCATCTAACTGTCCCCGCCTAGTGCCCTGAGTTCCTGGGATAGTTTCCAGGCCCCAGGATCCATACACCAAATAAATGATACAGAATAATAGATCGATGCTTTTCCGCAACTTCAATATTATAGGTTATTTTGGTGTAAATCTATGACATAAAATTCTAATTAAGTTCATTTGTGCTCCAGGATGTGAGACTACAAAATGTGAAAAGGTTCAAAGGGGGTACATACTTGAGCAAGGCAATGTAGAAAAGTAAAAGTTCAAATTGCACAGACTTCGTTACTATCCTGCCAAGTCTATTTTGATCTATGAGTCAGCCCATAGTAAAGGTCAAGTGAAATGGCACTGTGGGAAGGTGCCGCAGAGGAACTTTTTACAAAACATTATTTTAGAAATTACTTACAGAAAATAGCTTTCCACAGGTTCTAATAATAATAATAATAATAATAATAATAATAATAATAATAACACCAAAACCAGGACTCAATGTTTCTCTTCTATTTTACACCTTGAAATTCTGTGGGCAGTCGCTCTTAGCCGGCCTGCGTCAGTCTGATGGCAGATCATGCACGGTGAGAACTGAATCAGGTCTCACCGTGCATGATTGCATAATCCGAGAGTGACAGCTGCGGGAGGAGTGATGCATTTGGAAGCAAGCAAAGTTAACACTGAAGACTAAGTCACCAAGATGCTAGCATTAGGACAGATTGTGTTAGCATTAGGATTGGATTGTGTTAGCGAAGGACTGAGAAGCAGATTAGTTTGAACCACTTTTAACAAATTTGCATAATATGATTAACATTCTGTTCTTTTGCTATTCGCAGAAGTTGCTAAACCTCAAAACAATAAACAATATGGCTACCAAAACACTTACAGCAGCATGGAGGTTTAGTGATTAACATTGTCACCTGGTACTCCTAGGTCCGGGTTCAAATCCCATCTGAAGTCTGTATGCATGGATTTTGCATGTTCTCACTGTGCTTGCTTGGTTTCCGCCCATGGTCCAAAGTCATGCAGACTAGGCTAATTGACATTCCATAAGCATTTACATGTGTGTGCCCTTTGAGGAATGGGTACCCTACATTGTGCCCAATTCTCCTGGGATAGGCTCCAGGTCCCTGTGACTCTGTATACATGATAAAGCCGTATAAACATGAGTAAGAGATACTTATTCACCAAAAAACTCTTTGTCTAAGAGTCATCCCTACAGAAACCCCAAATGCTCCCAGTATCCATTTTCACTGATAGCATAATAAAGTAAGAAAGCACAAAGCTGAACTGTTGTGTAATGCACCTAGGAAAAATGCCAGAGTCCTATGAGTTAAATAGTTTTATTATGAAGAATTTTGTGACATTTGCACAAAATTATGTGCAATGCCCAGCACTAGCAAGTCAAATAATGAAGCACATTGTGTTGATTAATGCTTGATTCCTCTCCTGAATCAAAACTACAGCTATAAATGAATTGACCATTTTCATCTTTAAACTCATCTATCAAACAGCCATTAGCTATGAATAAAGAATAGTTTTTAGTCTTGTTTATGTCTTAGATAATTTTGATAAAGCATCCATACAAATCACGACCTCACCAATTGGGCTTTTGTTGCTGTAATAACAATTGATTGTACTTTTCATAACAAAATCATTTTCAAAGGCATGACAAATTTGTCTAATTTCTTTTCAAATCTGCAGCTAACATGAATTACCATCATGAATAATATTGGATTTCAGTAGCCATTTTCACTCTTGCATATGGTCTCCATGCAATACTGTTCCTCCTGAAAGGATGTGTTGGATTTCCCACGTACACATGGACAACAAATTTTTTCTCCAGAACATAAGGTTGTCTATAACATAAGGTTTAATATAAAAACTCCTTTTCTTTTGGGAGCTTTGACCTTTTACAATTTAAACAAACTATGACATAGAGCAAAAGTAAGCACATTGAAACTTAACTACAGTAGCATCTCGTTTTTTCTGTCAGTAGTCATTGAAAAAAAAATTTATTATCCGTGCAGAACAGAGGCTGCCATCAGTGAATTAATGCACTCAATGGATTTTTCCAAAATTTTTAAGCCAAAAAAAAACAAAAACAATGAAATTTACACTCGGTCAAAAAAACGGTCAAATGACTGGCAGCAACGGCTGCCAAACATAAACCGTAAAATTATCAAATTCAAATCAAATTCAAATTTTATTAGTCACATACACAATCATACACAGTATAATATGTAGTGAAATGCTTTATACGACCGCCAGTGACCTTAAAAAAAATAAAATAAAATCTTGTACGTAAAATAAATAATCAATAAAAAGGAAATACTAAAGAAATAATTTTAACTAGTAAAATTAACTGTGCATAAGGGCATAATAAAATATTGCAAAAATATAGAAATATGGTATTAAAGTGTCAGTGGTTGTGCAAATATGCATGAAAGGTGACATGTGCAATTGTCCAGATGTATGAGTATTTAGTGCAAGTGTGTATGAATGTGGGAGCGGAATCTCTTCCCAGACCGCAACAAAGAGAACAGTCCATTACTGGGGTGACTGAGGTCCTTCATGATCTTCCTGGCCTTAGTCCAGCACCGCTTGCTGTATGGAGTGTAGGTCAGGGAGCTCAGTGCGGATGATGCGCTCGGCTGATCGCACCACCCTCTGTAGAGCTCGTCTGTCCTGCATGGTGCTGTTCCCGAACCAGGTCGTGATGTTTCCCGTCAGGATGCTCTCTATGGTGCAGGAGTAGAAGTTCCTGAGCACCTTGGAGGGCAGTCTAAAGTCTCTCAAGCGTCTGAGGTGGTAGAGACGCTGCCGGGCTTTTTTCACCACGGTGTTGATGTGACAGGACCATGACAGGTCCTGCGTGATGTGAACACCGAGGTATCTGAAGCTGTCCACTCTCTCCACTGGGCTCCTGTTGATGACGGGTGTCTGGTAGTTCCTCTCCTGCTTTGTACTAAAGTCCACTATCAGCTCCTTTGTCTTACTGACGTTCAGGAGGAGATTGTTCCTCTGGCACCAGTTCTCCAGATTTCCAATCTCCTCTACTGTAGGTAGTCCGACTCATCATTGTTGGTGATCAGTCCGACCACGACGGTGTCGTCAGCAAACTTGATGATGGAGGTGGAGTTGGTAGTGGCCACGCAGTCGTGGGTGTACAAAGACTACAGCAGGGGGCTCAGAACACAACCCTGGGGGGCCCCAGTGCTGAGAGTGAGTGTGGCTGAGACATGTCCGCCCATCCTTACTGCCTGTGGTCTGCCAGTCAGAAAATTGGAGATCCACTGACATATAGATGAGCTCAGTCCCAGGTGCTCCAGCTTGGTGGTGAGTGTGGAAGGAATTATTGTGTTAAAAGCAGAGCTGTAGTCGATGAAGAGCATTTTAACATAATTCCCTTTCCTAGTGTCCAGGTGAGTGAGTGATGTGTGGAGGAGATGAGAGATTGCATCGTCTGTGGAGCGGTTCTGACGGTATGCAAACTGTAGTGGGTCCAGTGTGTCGGGTAGTGAAGAAATGATGAAGTCTCTGATAAGGCGTTCAAAGCACTTCATCACTACTGAGGTGAGGGCCACAGGGCGATAGTCATTGAGAGAAGCAGGATGTGGTTTCTTTGGAACAGGAACAATAATGGACTCTTTGAAGCATGTGGGGATCACCGACTGAGATAAAGAGATGTTGAATATCTCAGTGAACACAGGTGCTAGCTGGTCTGCGCAGGCTCTGAGAATACGACCTGAGATGCCGTCTGGTCCTGCTGCTTTCCTGGTGTTCACTCTCTTGAAGGCTCTCCTCACGTCGTGCTCGGAGATGATGAGCGCGTTCCCGGTGCTGACTGTGTCTTCCTGTCTGCAGCCGTTAGCGCCGCTAGCATTAGCGCCGTTAGCATTAGCATTGCTAGCGTCTTTAGCTGCAGCCTCGAAGCGAGCGTAAAATGTGTTCAGCTCGTCTGCCAGAGTCGCGTCCGCGTTCGTCATACCGGATGCTGGTGCTTTGTAGTTCGTTATTGTTCTCAGTCCCTGCCACAGGCTCCTAGAGTCACTCTGTTGAAGCTGTGACTCTAGTTTTCTCCCATAGCGCTGCTTTGCCTCTTTCCCCGCCTTCCGGACGTTATATGACGCAGCCTTGTACGGTTCCATGTCCCCCGACGCAAGTCCCGTGTTGTAGGCGGCGGTGCGAGATCTCAGAGCGTCGCGGATGGTTTTATCCACCCACGGCTTCTGGTTGGGAAACGTTCTGATAGTCTTTTTCTCCACCGTATCGTCCACTAGCTTCCCAATAAATCCCACAACCGCTTCGGTAAACACGCTGATGTCATCATCGGAGCTGTTTCTGAACATGTCCCAGTCTGCGTCATCGAGTGCGTCCTGTAACACGGCCACCGATTGGTCTGTCCAGCGCGCGACCTCCCTCTGAACCGGAACTTCCTGTTTCAGCCTTTGTTTATATTTTGGCATGAGGAAGATGGCGGCGTGGTCGGATTTACCAAACGCTGGACGAGATTGTGCCTTGTAACCGTCATTGACCGTGGTATAACAGGTTTTTAAGGTAAAATACTCTCATATTATGCTCAAAAACATTAAATTTACAGAAATTGTTATTTTATCTTTTACAGACAAACACCGTTATTTTACAGATTTTTCTGACATTTATACAATTAAACACCTTCCTTAAACAAACAGCACTCGAAGTTTAGCAGTGAAACACCATTATTTTACAGATTTTTCCCAAAATTTATACGATTAAACACATTCATTAAAACAACACTAGATGTGTAGCAGTAAAATGTTATTTTACAGTTTTTTCCAAAATTATTACAATCAAACACCTTCAATAAAGCATTAGGCATTTAGCAGGGAAACTCTGTTATTTACAGATTTTTCCTAAATTGAAGATCAAACACCTTCAAATAAAGCAATTACACAAAAACCCTGATATTTAACACATTTTTTTTCATAAAGTCCTATGAACACACATGTTCAATAAAGTGTTAACACAAGCTCAAGATTACAATATGTGTAAAATAGTCTGTAGAACTGTGACACAGTATAGTACAGGTATGATGCAAAATACAATAAAAAGAAGTTCAGTTCCCTTTCAAGGCTACACTTGATGCTGCGTAAAACGCTATGGGAACCATTTTGTCACGTTGCCGGTCGTGAAGCGTGCTGTGAAAACACGCCAACGTTTTTGGCTATATATAGCCTCGACCAGGTGACGTCATCTGATCAGATGCAGGTGGAGGCTATAAATACAGGTGAGCCGGCAACAACCCTCAGATCATTTGTCTTCAAAGCCTTGTTGTGAGCGTGTTGTGTTTAAACCAGCAAAATAAGAAGGTGTTTAACTCACCAATATGGCGAGTTTAAACCAGATATCCCCCCGTGTGTGATAATCCATATCGGAGTGCGATCTCTACACTGCTTCGACTAGTGCCGCGCGCGCCGCGCGTTCCTGGCTTAAAACTCGTGCAGGTGACAGAGCTGCGGCAGACGGAGGTAACCCTCCCCCCTTTCTTCCGCGTCTCATCATGAGGATTCCTCTCTTGCTTAGCGGAGATGAAAATAGCCTAAAGCATTTAAAAAAAAAAAAAAAACAGTAGACGGCAGCTTCTGTCGGGTGGCCGGGGGGCGGAGCCTCAACGACGCTCTCCCCCCCCCTCTTAGCTCTCTCCATATGAGTTAACCCTTTCATGGAGTAAGCTGTATTGATCCCGTGTTTTTGCTGCCATCGACTTATTTATTTATTTAAATATAGTTGATGTGGAAACGCGGGGTTATATGATGACGCTTCACAGGCTATCTCTCTCCTGGGACATCATCCTCCCTGGTAAGCTTATACTTCCTTTCTAGCTGTGTAGACTTTTATCTTCCCTGGAGGGAAAAGCTTTTCAGGCAGTAGGTCAGCTTGGTACTCCACTGCACACCAGGGCGGTTTTGCAGGCCTACCAGGCTGACCTGCTGAGAGACTTGAGTACTGGCGGGGCTCTTCAAGATAAGGCATATTGGAATTATGCCGAGCTACAGACTTGTCTCTTCGTGCAACAAAGCAGACGGCTCGTGTTATTGGCCGTTTTATGGCTGCTACGGTTTTCGCAGGAGGCACCTGTGGCTAAATCTCAGGCACATCAAGGATAGGATTGTGCTTTTCTCCTTAATGCCCCTATCTCGCCTTCCGGCCTGTTTAGCGATGTCGTTAACTCAGCCGCCACTAGGTTCTGGGGTGAAGTTATACGAACAAGCTTTTGTGGAATTCCCTCCCCGCCGTGCTAAAGAGTCGGGATTGTCGGCCACCCAGTCTCGACCGGGTCTTGCGAGGCGTAAAGACAAGGAGTGTTTTTTTTTTTTTTGGGCCCGGGCACCTCCTCGTAAAGATTGGGGTGCGCCGCGTTTCACTATCTGCCCCAGGAGGTCAGACTGATTTAAAAAAATAAAAAATAATAAATATATATATGTAAAATAAAATAAATAAATGGGGGTGGCCCCCCAATAGGGAGAGGCACCCAGAATTCCTTTCAAACGAATAAATGTTCTCCCTGGCACCCCCAGGAGGTCGGTGTTCTTGCTCCGCCACCACTGGTGTTTCGGGCAACACCAGTCTCCAATAGGCTGTTAGTTCTTTGGTTTTTCCTGCCATGTTTCAGGATGCCGAACATCTAACCCCCCCACCCCGTTTAACCAAGCCGCAGAAACTTTTGCCCTTTTTTGAGAAACTGGCAGCGTGGAAGCTACTGCCAAGTATATCTCCTTGGGTACTAAGCACTGGAGAGAGGAACTACAGGATTCAGCTCTCACTTCACCCACTGTGTTTTCAATGGCGTGGTCTCCACTTCCATGAAACCAGAAAGTGCGCATCTGCTGACAAAGCTGCCGGGGAAGGGGGCCATGGAACATGTTCCCCCACCAGACAGTGAGTCAGGCTACTACAGCCGGTATTCTTGGTTCCCAAGAGGAACGGGGGCTGCGTCCAATTTTTTAGATTCTGCGGGCTCTCCCGCTATCTGAAAATCAACGAATACAGTTCAAATGTTGACTGTCAAGGTGATTGCTCTCAACCCTACCAAGCGATTGATTTCTGACAATCGATTTAAGGACGCTTACTTTCATACAGAAACATTGCCACAACACAGGAAGATCCTGAGGTTCGCTTTCGGGGCCAAGCTTACCAGTATCGGGTCCTTCCCTTGGTCTAGCTCACCCGCACATATACAAAATGCACGGATTTAGCCCTGATTCTTACGGGAGTCCCAGGGAATCCGGTGGCTAGTGCTTCGACATCAGCATGTCGTCCTAGCTCATCTCTGTTCTCAGGATTGAGACCCAACGCCACGAAAGCGTGCTCTTTCCTGTTCATAAGACAACACATTGGGTGCCATATAGGATTCGATCGTAAGCGGGCACAGCTGTCTCCCGCTCGTGTCGAACCCATTCTCAACACCCTCAAGGAAAACAAGCTAGACCAGAGAGTGACCATCACTTTCAGACATCCTAGCTCTCATGGCAGCTGTATCCACGGTGACACTTTTGGGCCTTCTGCACATGAGAGCATTCCAAGTTGTGGCTAAAAACCAGGGGATTTCACTAGGGCCAATCCCCAATATGGGTTACGCGCCAGGTGCTTCGTACCCTTTCTATGTGGTTCAGACCCCGGTCTCTACTCTGGGTCCCACTCTAAGTTCATCTTGTCATCGCTAGGCTAATGACAGATGCTTCCCTCACAGGCTGGGGTGCGGTCTCAGATGACCGTCCAGCCCAAGGGAGCTGGAGAGGCACATCTTCTCGCACGGCACATCAATTGCCTCGAGATGATGGCTCTATTTCTCGCCCTAAAGCACTTCCTCCAGCAGTTGAGAGGCTGCCATGTCCTAGTGCGGTGGACAACACTATGGCAGTCTCATATATTATCACCAGGGCGGACTGTGCTTGCGCCGCTAACAGCTAGCGCACCAGGTTCCTGTCCCTCAGGGCGATTTACATTTCAGCATGGATGCGGGAGCAGTAGTACTGTCCAGTCTATCTCTGACACACGGGGAATGGGAACCCCACTCCTAAGTAGTCAGGGGGAGATTTTCATGTAGAAAGGCGGACCTCTTGCCTTCCAAGATATGCTTCCCCTTTTACTGCTCTTCAGATTTACGTCCACCGCATCAGCTAGTGGCGTAGGTCAGAGCAGTTTCTACATGTTCTGGATGAGACATGCTAATGCCCTCTCCAATGAGGTGCGTGGGCTCATTTCGCCTCTAGGAATCAGGGCTCTTTCAGCCAAGGGGATTGCCTCATCTATTGCACTAGCAAGAGGTATTCCCCTGCAGCAAGTGTCTGCTAAGCAGGTAAACCCAGTCCACTGCCGAATTGTTTCAGTGCTGGAGTTTCCATCCTCGGGTCTGTGCCCTAGTACTCTCAGGACGGACGTAACTGCATCCTCTCTCAACTATCTTCCGAAAGCTCTATAAACCCAACAGGCACCCTATTGCTTTTGAACCCTTCTGTCCTCCGCGCTTACAGCTTCGGAACAGGAGAGACTTCACTTGCTGTGTCCAGCTTGTGCTCTTCAGATCTACGTCCACCGCATCAGCTAGTGGCGTAGGTCAGAGCAGCTTCTACATGCTCTGGATGAGAGATGCTATTTCCCTCTCCTATGAGGCGCGTGGGCTCACTTCGCCCAGTCCACTGCCGAAATGTTTCAGTGCTGGAGCTTCTGCAGGAAAAGCTTGTCCTTGGGCTTGTGCCCTAGTACCCTCAGGATGTTCTTAACTGCATTGTTGAAGCCTTCTGTCCTCCGCCTTTTCCAGCTTCAACAATAACAAGTTATTTTCCGTAAAATTAGGACTTTTTTTTACAGTGTGTCACTGACATTAACGCTACCCCAAGATTTATGGACTACAGGTATGAAAATATATAAATATGTTGTGGCGTGGGCGGGGCGGCGGCTTGCAGGGGTTCTCTATGTGTGTGTGTGTATATATATATATATATATATATATATATATATATATATATATATATATATATTCAAGCACAAGATTATTCATACCCCCTGACTTTGTTATTTTTATTCAACCAGGAAGTTTTTTCTTGATTAAAAATGACAAAGGCTTCTCCCAGAAGATACCCTCTCAATAATCAATAGAAAAGCCTTTATTGGCTACAGAGCTAGAGGTAGCAGAGCTGAAGATGTTGAGGTTCTCTTTGGGAGTGACAAGGATGGATAGGATCAAGAATCAGTTCATCAGAGGGACAACCCATGTGAGATGTTTTGGAGATAAAGTCAGAGAGGCCAGATTGAGGTGGTTTGGACATGTTCAGAGGGGAGAGTGTGAATATATCGGTAGAAGGATGCTGAGGTTGGAACTGCCAGGCAGGAGGTCTAGAGGAAGACCAAAGAGGAGATTTATGGATGCAGTGAGAGAGGACATGAAGTTAGTTGGTGTGAGAGAAGAGGATGCAGAGGATAGGGTTAGATGGAGGCAGATGATTCGCTGTGGCGACCCCTGAAAGGGAACAGCCGAAAGACAAAGAAGAAGACAGCAATCAAACGCTTACTATAATTGCTGACCAGCTTTTTGCATGTCTCGACTGGTATTTTTGCCCATTCATCTTTAGCAATGAGCTCCAACTCTTTTAGGTTCCAGGGTCTCCTTGCCATCACCCTGATCTTTAGCTCTCTCCACAGATTCTCAATTTTAAGTCAGGACTCTGTCTATAGGCCACTGCAAAATGTTAATATTTTTGTCTGCTAACCATTTCTTCACCACTTTTGCTGTGTGTTTTGGCCAGACTGTCTGATGTTGTTGTTGAGAATTTTGATGTATTGCTCCTTTTTCATGGTGCTGTGTACAGTGATTAGGTTCCCTGGTCCACTGGCTGAAAAACACCCCAAAAACATTAGATTCCTACCACCATGTTTGACAGTGGAGGTGGTGTTGTTAGAGTTGAAGCCTTCTCCTTTTTTACGCCAAATTAAGGCTACATCATTGTGTCCAAACAAATAAATTTTAGTTTCATCTGAACATAAAACAGAAGACCAGAAGTCTTCTTATTTGTACAGATAAGCATTTGCAAAGTCCAAGGAGGCTTTTGTGTGCCTTATCTGAAGAAGTGGTGTCCTCTTTGGTCATTGGACTGTCTACTTTGTAATGTTGCCACCAGCAGAGCCCAGATTCATCAGGATGGCCTTGGTGGTGATCCTTGGATTCCTTTTAACCTCTCTCACCATCCTCCTGGCCCGCACAGGTGTCACCTTTGGCTTCCGACCACATCCTCTGAGATTTGTTCACAATGCGGAATGTTTTGTATTTTTTAAATAATACTTTGCAATGTAGCCACTGTGCTACAGGAACTTCAAAACATTCAGATATGGTCTTTTCTGACCATGCAGCTGCAGGTCCTCAGTGAGCTCCTTTGTCTTAGCCATGACTGTCCACAAACCAACAGAAGAGAGCTTCTGTTTTTCACCTGTTGAGTTGATTAAAACAGCTGTTCCCAATGAATCAGGGTAATTAGGATGCTTTGGAACAGCTTGGACTATTTGAAATGGTATAGAACTTTGGATTTTCCCATAGACTGTGACAGTTTGCAAAGGGTATGAAAAATTTTGGACATGCCACTTTTTGTTCAAATGTAAATAAAAGCTGAATTTGTCTCTTGTACATTACCTAATTATCTTTTGTGTGTGTGTGTGTATATAAATCATTCATCATATACAGTACACACACACACACACACACACACAATGATGCAAAAACAGATGTTATACAGTGTATACCTGTAGCTTAAAGATCTGCCATCAACTACTGCTAAGAAACCAAAACTAATAGGGGAGGAGGCTGATAATGCTATAAACTTTTGTTTATAATGTTACTCATGATCTTTCAGCAATATTTGTAACTGAATATGTGTTTCTTTGTGTCTTGCGTTTTTTCCTTTATTTAATTTGTTCCCACTGCTTTCTGTTTTACTCAATATAAAACACAATCAAAGCATGAGTTTGCTACTGTATGTTGTATTAAAATTATTTAACAATTGTTACAGATCTGCGGGATATGGAGTTATAGTGTTTTGCAAAATGACACAAAATCCACATTAAACCATAATAATTTTGACATAATATTTTGCCATTCATGCTTTTTCTCACCCTTGTACAACATAAATTCTTAGTACTTCTTTCTTTATTAAAAAATCTAAAAACTGCAACAATGGTTTTCTCTTATTTTTCTGTCAAACCCTTCAATATTCTTTATCATTACATTTTTTTATTTCCAAAAAGCTTTCTGCTTAGGATTGAGCTCAGCATAAAGTAACACTTGTTTTAGTACTGTATTCCTGCATAGACATTGGTCAGGACACAGTCTGCAGACACGGTCAGTGTCATTACCTCTCCTACTCTTGCTCTTGTATGTCTTCATTTTGCTTTGGTAGAATGTGCAGTTAATCTGAGAGAAAGCCGGCTACCGTGCTGAACAGAAAATCAGCTCATCTTTCAGCTCATTAACTTTATAATCCTATAATATTATAATTAAGGAATAAAACACTTGGGACATGGAGTTATAGAGAAATGATCAATGATGAGGTAGTTTACTGCATCCTGATGTAAAGCATAGTTACTTTTACAGCTGTACTGTTACTGTAATAGCATATCCTGGAGTTTAGATTTTCCCAAGTATATTGTTTACCTGGCTATTTTACACAAGTTTTTTATATGGTATATCGTACATATCTTATATCTTATAAATTTTAACCTTTCATTATTGAGAAAGCACTGTGCATCTAAAATCTAAAATATTTAGCTATTTTGAATTACCTTGGGCCGGCGCCGTGGTGTAGTAGTTAGCACTGTCGCCTTGCACCTCCAGGGTCTGGGTTCGATTCCCCGGCCAGGCTCGATTCCTGTCTCTGTGTGCATGGAGTTTGCATGTTCTCCCCGTGCTTGGTGGGTTTCCTCTGGATAGTCCGGTTTCCTCCCACAGTCCAAAGATATGCAGGTTAGGCTAATTGGCGTTCCCAAATTGCCCGTAGTGTGTGATTGGGTGTGTGAGTGTGTGTATGTGTGTGTGCCCTGCGATGGATTGGCACCCTGTCCAGGGTGTACCCCGCCTAGTGCCCGAAGTCTCCTGGGATAGGCTCCAGGTCCCCCGCGACCCTGACCACAGGATTAAGCGGTATAGAAAATGAATGAATAAATGAATTACCTTGATTGATAGATAGATAGATAGATAGATAGATAGATAGATAGATAGATAGATGTGGGAGAAAGTAAATAGTAGTTGGGGAACTTGGTCAATGGATTTACGCATCTTAACAGCCTACGTATGTAAATGTTCCTACATCTAGACAACAATACATCCTATGAGATTAATTATTTCCTTTTTAACTCTGATGGATTGTAATTGTCAGTTCTTTTATCTATCTTTTATCCATACAGGCAGTGTACGCAGCACCAATTAGCTGAAGAGCTGGCACAACATTTAAGAGGCACTAAAAGCCAGACAGCTTGTTTCATTGTCTGACTGTTTTTGGAAAGGGTGAAAAAAAAAGATAAGCAAAAACAAACTCTAACACGTTACTGCTGCTGTTAGACAGTTCATCAAAGTGAATGCTAAATTCCTATAGAAACTATTAATGGGTGTGTTTTTGCTTCCTGTGATGATGGACAGAACTGAAGATCCTGCACAATAACTGACCCAGCATTGCGCATCCAGCTGCTGCATGCACACGTTTAGTCTAATAGAGGCCTAAGATGTTTGCAAAATTCTAAACCTGGTTACATGTATTCACATCTGCTGTATACGGTTCTGAAACAAGTCTCAACTCGGTGTTAATAAAATTATATTATAATAATGCTGAATAATTGAACCAAAAACAAGCTTCCTAATATGAAGGATGTTCAAGTGACACTGGGACTTGACATGAAATTGCTTGTAGATGAAAGTAGAAAAATTTGTAACATTTACAAAAGACTTCAAACACAGCATGAAAACTGAAACATTTGAATTGTGCAAAGATTAAAAGAATTATAGCTTATTGCAGTCATTCCTGTGAACATTTAGTCAAAGGAATCGCTGATCCTTGTAAATCAATGGATACATTAGCTCCAGCTTTGGAAGAGGCAAGATCTGTCTCTGGATACTGGCCATTTACAGTAGTCATTCACCAGTACCACTTGCACATTACAGCCATCACTCCAAACCATTTCCTCATATTTGCCTATTACAGGAGTTCCTGGATAGCCAGCATCTCAGACGTGAAGCAGGCGGTCTGATAATGGCTCACGCATACTGAGAAGATGTTCTACCTTGATGGTGTCCAAGCACTTGGGATACACTGGGTATATAAGGGGATTATATAGAGAAATAAAGGGAGTATTTTTGCTCTCATAACTTAGAACTTAGAACTTTTATTCTGAACAATTATAATCCACAGTTTGACTTCAAAGGCAGTTGTATTTTTATCCCAGTTTATATATGTGTCATGTAGTTAAAAAAAGAGAGCACCGTATGTAATTCTTCTAAGAAACTGAGATTACTTGTTCATGATTTTCTCTAGACCCCTTAAACACCAGTGAGTTAGTCTACACTGTATATCATCCTAAGAGCCTACATCAGAATGGATGTGACTACACATCCCCTGGTACCCAGTGACCCATATCAAGCTTGTATAAGTCCATGTAAAACTCACTTAGACCTGTCACTCTACATGAAGTGCTCTCTGAGGTGTCTCAGTGGGACCATACTGTCTCAACATCCAGGCAAATTCAGACTTCATGGCTGACTCATGGCTGGACTTGAATACTAGATTAGCCCCTAAAGGTCTACTCACATTCTAGTGCGACTCAAACATGTTCTTGACAAGATATGCCTTACCATCAAATTATACAAACACTTTGTTCAGGTAGCCCATCTTAAACAGGCAGTGTGCTCCACAAGATACTTATTGTTCAGCATTCTATGGATCTGAGATTCTGAGATTTCTTTTCCTGTGACATTTATGAGAGTCTGAGTATCTGGGTCAACTGATCTGAGATACTTTAGTCAAACTGGCTAAAAATCAGCAGGGAATTAATCATATTTATTTATAACATTTTTGGTTATACATTTAAAATATAGTTGCAAGCAACGATGAGTGGACCCAAGCCCCCTATTCCATCGCCATCCAGGCACATGAAAAAGACCATGGGCACAGTGGGCAAAATGATGTCACTCAAAATGATAACTCAAAGTTATTAACCACTTTTTGGCATAAGTTTAAGGCATCATTATAGCTGACCCTTTTGAGATATCGAAAATCCTTCACCAATTTTGCATCCTCAAACTCTTGAGATCACACAGGCCCGGTTTGGTGGCAATCGTATAAATTCCCTAAGAAGGTTTCACATGCATACAGTACGTGAGCTATAAAGCAAAATCTCATGTGAGGGTCCCATGCCACGGCCAGGGCACAGAGTCTGAGGCATCCTAATGGCAGCAGATTCCAACCTGTCCGCCAACTTTCATGAGTTTTTAAGCATGCTAAGACCCCCATGTTAAGATCCTTGGAAATGCAAGAGGGGGCTCACACACTTTGATGACATACTGTAGGGCTGATGTCATAGTGCTTGGGTCCTAAAAAACATTTTTGCTTGGTGTGATAGGCTCCAGACCCCTGTGAGAGTGAGTGAATGAGTAAAAAAGTTATTTTAGAGAAAAAAAAAATTTCTCCTATACTATCACTCTACATTGCGTATGACTGGATTACAATATTCTTATTCACATGGTCCGGTTATGTCACTGCATATTTCAGGCATGCCCATATCTATTTTATTTTTCATATCTTGTATTTGCATTCAGCTAACATACTGAAAAACTACTCATTTTATCATAGTGAATAAAAAATATATAGTAAATATTGCTGTAAGCTTGTATTTGTGTTCCTCAAAGGCTATGCATCTGAAGTGACTCTACTCAGGAAAGCATATTGATCATGTTCACCCGAGCTGAAGACTCACTGACAGTCAGATAATGAATGCAGCTTCCCACTGGAAAACAAACATTTTTAATAAGATATGCACTGGCCTTCTGACATTTGTGTAGTGGCCTGTGTGTGTTCTCTTGCTGAACGTGAGCAATGAGGGATGGCAACTGCCTGCACTTGGTGTACTCATAAACAAGATGTGTTTGTGTAAAGTAAGAGAGGGAAAAAATTGCTTGAATTTGAACACACATTGGAAAGTACTGATATGTTTTTTTAAGGATGTGTGAGTATCAGAAACTCAGTCAAGTGGTGATGTCTGAAGGGCTTGAACCTGATGCTCTGAAAATGTGTCATGTTGTTTTCTGACTGGATATCTCAGAATGCTGTCATTATAAACCTTGACCATACATCACATAAGTTGCTCTAAAGCAATGTGTAGCTTATGTACCATCTACAAAAAAGCAATACAGTATAAGAATTATAATGTAAGACTTCTTAGTTAAGACTTAACAAGAGATTTTTAGGGGGATACATTCAAATAACACGATAGCATGTGAATCTTTTTGTACAACCTATGATTTACAGTATATAATCTGTTCCAATCCTGAAGCGTTCAGCATCACCAATAATCACTGGCCTGAACATCTGTCATCATCTGCACCTGTTTCTCATTGGTTCATGCCTTAAGTTAGATGGTTTTTATGTTTGAATGATTCATACGTCAAGTTTTTTGCACGGTACTGTATAAATTTACACACACACACACACACACACACACACACACACACACACACACACACACACACACACAATTTAACGTAATCTGTATTTATTTGAACCATGGTGGTAAACCGGAGTCCCGTAGGAAAACCACCAAGCACAGGGAGAACATACAAACTCCATGCATAGACCCGAGACAGAAATCGAACCTTTAACCCTGGAGGTGCAAGGCCACAATGTAAACCAACCAATCAATCAATCTATCTATCTATCTATCTATCTATCTATCTATCTATCTATCTATCTATCTATCTATCTATCTATCTATCTACCTATCTTATCTATCTATCTATCTATCTATCTATCTTATCTTATAACACAAACACAGAATTAAAGTAAATCATGCTTTTAACAAAGCACTGGCATCATACTGTAGATGTTAATTGACAACTAGGTTAACATGCAGCTATTTTCAGCAAATAAACCTGTCTGTTAAGGCTATGAAATGCACTGTGATTAGAAATATGAAATATAAAAAGGTATATACGCTGTATCAATGAAATGAAATTAAAATAAATGAGGTTTCCTGTTGTACTGAAATTTTTTTTTATAATAATAATTATGATAATAATAACAGCCCAGTCAATATTTGGTGTAACATCTATTTGCTTAAAAAAAAATCAGTTGTCTCAGATACACTTTTTACACAATTTTAGGATTTATTTTTTTTTACAGATAACATATGACAGGGCGGCGCGGTGGTGTAGTGGTTAGCACTGTCGCCTTGCACCTCCAGGGTCTGGGTTCGATTCCCCGGCCAGGCTCGATTCCCGTCTCTGTGTGCATGGAGTTTGCATGTTCTCCCCGTGCTTGGTGGGTTTCCTCCGGGTACTCCGGTTTCCTCCCACAGTCCAAAGATATGCAGGTTAGGCTAATTGGCGTTCCTAAATTGCCCGTAGTGTGTGATTGGGTGTGTGAGTGTGTGTATGTGTGTGTGCCCTGCGATGGATTGGCACCCTGTCCAGGGTGTACCCCGCCTAGTGTCCGAAGTCTCCTGGGATAGGCTCCAGGTCCCCGCGACCCTGAACACAGGATTAAGCGGTATAGAAAATGAATGAATGAATGAACATATGACAGACTTCGATACGATTTGTTATTGCTTTGTGTCTGCATTTGTGTGTTTGTGATGTATTATATTTCACTTTCTTTGTGCATTTTTTTCTGTAACATTAAGTGTTTTTGGTTGAAAAAGTATTGAGTGTCAAGAAAAACTAAATTAGTCGATAGAATAATGTCTTTTGTAATCACTAATGTTGTTTTAACATAAATGAAATTCAATTCTTAACAGAAATGTCATGCTTTTAGACAATGCGTTGGTGTCTTTCTGTAGAACATGAAATACAGTACAATCTTTGAATGCTTTAAATAAACTTTTCACTTTTGAGAATAGTGAAACAAAGCCCGCAGGATTATTTGGTTATCAAAAGGTTGTGGCCATTTTAACTTGGCAGAGGGTGTTGTATGTTGTTTGTAAAAATCAGAATTGCTTTGATGAAATGACATTAGACTAATGCTGTCACCATGACACTGATGTAAATATGACATCAAAACAATATTTACAGTATTTAGGGCATTTATTTTTATCTCTGAAAATAGTACATATATGGGTTAATCAGATAGTAGGGCTTTCCTATATTTGTGGAATTACTGTAAACTGACGCTAATTATCAGCAGGAGAGCACTGAGCGCTAGCCGCTAGTCCAGCATGGAACCTAAAGCTAGCGAACACTTTGTTAAACAGCACGCATCACATCCAAGTAACAAAATCCTAGACTTCTGCAATGTATTGGGAGTGATGCAGTTTAAGTGTGTATCATCCATATTACAGTAAAGTAGTGTAGATACTTAGCAAAGTTAAGCTGCATTGTAGCTGGAGTGTATGAGTTTGACACTTCTAAATTGTGAGAATTATCATTCACATAATGATTCATATTATCATTCATCAGAACGTAATTATTGATAGGATTTTCTACTTTATGTTATTTAACAAATAATTCTTCGCTTCTTGCTGCTGCAAGTATTTAGTGAAACATAATGATCATTTTAATTTATTGTTAATTTGACATTTTACAAATGGGCGTTCAAGTCAAACTGGGACTTTTGATTGCGCAGAATAACAGAACAAAACACAGTTATTTCTCTATATAATTCCCTGCCACACTAATGCACTTATCTCAGGGTTTCATTAGTGCTTGGGTACCATCAAGGTAGACATTTTTTTCAGTCTGCCGAAGCCTATATTGGACTGCCTGCTTCATGTCTGAAACGCTGACCTCCCAGGAACTCCTTCATTGGCTCAAGCAGGTGGAATGGTATGGCGTGTTCAAATAACGAATTAAAATAAGACATTTGAGGCGTGAAAAATGCATTATCTGAGCTCATTTCAGCTGGAGCACTAACAGAGATACATAAGTGAGCCTTTGAGATCTACCTTATATTAACTTGTCAAAGAAATAGCAAAATATGGGACCTTCAAGCTTTTTGCTTTTGTCTCACTTTATTTTTCTTGCTTTGAATTAAAGTTTTATAAGAGTAAGAGAATTTAAGGGGTTTTTAATTTCCTAAATTTTTCTACTTTAAACTGTGTGAATAAGCTGTACTTCAACTTTAACCTTTTTTTTTATATTTCTAATAGATAATTGCAATTTTGTAAAGAATGTACTGTAGGTACTTACTCTGTCAATGACTCATAAGTATAACCTTAAACATCTCTACGTCTGCCATGCACCAAAAATCAATCCCAAATATATATTTAAAAAGAAAATACAGTGTAAGTGGTGCGGTTAATAATAATTTAACATAGTTCCAATTTTCAAGATTCTTTATTTGTCCATATAATTTTGAATAATATGTTATCTGTGTGTCAGTGTTTGAAAAGAATTGTGTCTCGGTGTAGTTTATCTGTGAAGAATGATATTTCTTTGAGATGAATTTGGAAAGGTTGGATGGCTTTGATGGAGTTGGAATCTTTCTGAAATTCTGACTAAGAGTGCAAGAAGTGGAACAGATGACACAAGACCTCAGAGGATCTGGGGCTCCAAAGTAAAAGTCTGGCTATCAATCAACTAGTCACAAACAGTTGGATATTGTCAACATACAGTATCACTGCCAATGCTTCTCTTCCTTTGGTTTCTGCTGTATTGTGCAGTCACATGACTTTACTGTATATTAACATAAAGTGTCTTGTTTAGTGGACCGAACCTTTCTATGACTGTTGTCCACTGTGTATCAATCTGACAGTGTACAGTAGGCAGCCTCGGTCTGGTTCCCTGCTTCATACTGTATCTGAATTACAAGTATAACTTTTATTTAAAGTACATAGTTATTAATACCATATTTTGGCATTCTGATAAATGTACAGTATACTGAGTAGTCTGAGTAAAACTAAATATAATTCTCTCACTCATTCTCTAAACTGCATACTCTGTACCCCTAGGTGGCATGGCCTGGAGTCTATGCCAGGGGACTTGGGACAGGGTACACCCTGGACAATATGCTGATCCATTGCAGGGCACAAACACTCACATACTGACACATTCACTCACACACTATGCGCAATTTGGAAATCCCTATCAGACTAATCTACATGTCTTTGGACTGTGGGAGGAAACCAGATTAACTGGAGAATACGCACACTACACATCCACAGACCTGAGGTGGGAATCAAACCCTTGATCATAGAGGTGCACAATCACTATGCTTACCACTAATCCACATACTGTAACATGATGCCAAACTAAATATTAATATATAAGAATTTATTGAATTATACCAAGTTTTAATGTGTTAAACTTATATAGCATGGTCATTGCGGTCATGTATAAATATTTTTACTTGTGTCCAAGACAGTATATGAAAATATTTTCCCTTTAACATATTTTTCTTTTCAAACTGTTTTTGCTCTTTGCACAAGTTGAGTTTGGAGTAGGAAACTTCTGTACTTTCTACTTTTATTGATTTGTTTTGAATAAAATATCATATAAATAAATAAATAAATAAATAAATAAATACTGTACATACTTGATTTACTTGATTTGGGTAAAATCACCCAAAATCCAAGAGTATAAACTCTTGTGACCAAGCATAACTATGTTGGAAATTTTTAGAAAGCATTCTAAGAAAGTCCTGCGATTATTAATGATGCACACCGGTTTCTGATCAGGCAAATCTCTTTAAATAGTTGTCTGTGTAGTTTACAGTGATGCTGAGTTATTTCTGCTCAAAGGTTTGTGAATTTTGTGGATCTGAGTTCTATAGACATACAGTATTCATTCATTCATTCATTTTCTATACCGCTTAATCCTGTGTTCAGGGTCGCGGGGACCTGGAGCCTATCCCAGGAGACTTCGGGCACTAGGCGGGGTACACCCTGGACAGGGTGCCAATCCATCGCAGGGCACACACACATACACATACACACACTCACACACCCAATCACACACTACGGGCAATTTAGGAACGCCAATTAGCCTAACCTGCATATCTTTGGACTGTGGGAGGAAACCGGAGTACCCGGAGGAAACCCACCAAGCACGGGGAGAACATGCAAACTCCATGCACACAGAGACGGGAATCGAGCCTGGCCGGGGAATCGAACCCAGACCCTGGAGGTGCAAGGCGACAGTGCTAACCACTACACCACCGCGCCGCTAGACATACAGTAGTACTGTATAAACTGTAGATCTATATACATACTGTATACAGTGTAAATCCGTACCAGCCCAGCATGCTCCCCTATTTAAACCCACATGTCCAGAGGTTGGACATGTGGGTTTTTTTCCCCACACATTCACATAATTTATGTCCTGCACAGGTTTTGAACCTCTAACCATTTCTTGTGCATCATCAAAGTTTGAAGCATATACTGTATGATTACAGATACTGCTGTATAATGTTAAGAAGGTTAAAAACGAATAAAGTTACAAAGTTCCCACATCAAAAGACAAGAGAACATGTCCGTTTGTTAAGATGAACCAAATCCTGTAAAGTCACACCTTCATTTTCCACTAGCTGCAGGGAAGACAGGAAACATAATTGTGATCACGCATATGTCACTTTAATTACAGTCTTCTTGCTTGATTGCGCTGGTGGACGTCGTGTGTTAATTAACCCGGACGCTGTACCTGTTCCTGAACCTCTCCGACAGCAGACAGACTAACACAGAGGTAGACCTCGACAGAATTATTATCCCAGTCTATGTCATGCTGTCTATGTGTAATTATAGACAGCCCCAGACTGTATTCTGCTCTTTTCACCGAATCACTCCCACGTGTCTTCGCTCCATTCAACCTCTACTGGTGTTTCACCATAAAGAGCACGATAGAGAGGCAGGAATAAAAGTTTACAGTAAATTATAGTTGCAACATTCACGTACAAAATATGCTCAAGAATGATCTGATTATGCATTTTTAGTAAAATTTCTTCTCTTTTCTGCTTTTAAAACAAACTTGCGCAAGTACATGTTTGAGTGGCTGTGTGTGTGTGTGTGTGTGTGTTGCCCAGCCGTGTGTTCTATCACAGAAGCGGTCATTGCGTCCTTGTGAAAAGCCGAGGCGCCGTTTGTCACTTTCCCTCCAGCACTGTACGTGAAACCCTCAGTACACGAGAAGCCGATTCACACAGAGGAGGCAGTGTGATTTTTCACCTTCCTGCAAGCGCTGGTGAAAAGGCATATACACACACATAAAGAAAGAGCAAGGAAGGGAGAGAGAATCATCATGCGACTCTCAGAGCATCACCATTATCGCATAATAAGCCAAAAGGTCAGAGGAAATTATAGCTTTGGAAAATGGCAAAGTGTGCATCCCACCTGGGGTTAGGTTTAAACATACTGTATTTAAATAGTTGGGAGGAAATTTATACAATACGTACGTAGCACACTTATGTGAATAAAAAGGTTAACACTGACCTGATTAAATCAATATCCAGTGGGCTCGAAAGTTCTTAACGAGGTTTTTTTAATTTATTTTATTTTACATTCTTTTCTAATTAAATGCAATCATTTTCATTACACAAGACACAATCGACAACAACTTGAATGAAAAGTAGAATCTTTAAAATATTCATAAAGAATTTCAGAGTTTCTACATATTTGATCAATGTGTGCTCAAAATGGTATGGACTCCAGATTTGTGTAGAATCTTTTGATCCACAGATCAAATCTATCAAAGTATCATCTGATCACATGCTTCAGTAGAAAAGATAAAGAAGAAAGAACATGTGAGCTTTTATACAAAGCAGCTCACATGGCCAATATCACACGATTGGTTAAATACTGCGGAATCTTGGATATTAAATTTGATTTCTTTTATGTTGGATTTTTTTCTTCTCATAGTTTTAATGTGGTCTTAGAGCTGATACACTCATTGTTGATGGGAAAAGAGTTTAAAGGTTAAAGTTAAAAATAATATCAGCTTTAATGTAATCAGTGATATTATTATTTCAGGTTGAAGCCCATGTACAGTACATGTCTGCTTAACTAAAATACATAAATAAACATAAAATCTAATTTGGAAGGTTGAATAGTTTACTTTTTTTTTTTAAGTTGTACTTCTTTCATCATCAAGAACAGACAAACTGATAGAAATGTTTCTGAGGCGGGTTTCTGGTCCTCTAATGTATGAAAGATATATACTAAAAGAGCGAGTTCTGACCCAATGTATAGACCAAACCTTTCTTTCATTTCTAAAGTGCTTTAAGAGGAGAAATACATAAAATAGTGTAGAATCGATGACATTCACAGGAGAGTTCATTCATGGTGTGGTGATGAGACTTATAGCCGCAATAAAGAGACCATCCATTCATTCATTCATTCATTCATTTTCTGTACCGCTTTATCCTTATATACAGGGTCGCGGGGGCCTGGAGCCTATCCCAGGAGCCTTCGGGCACTAGGCGGGGTACACCCTGGACAGGGTGCCAATCCATCGCAGGGCACACACATACTCAGATACACACACTCATCAGAGACCATCCATTTAAATTCATTTCCAACATCTTAAAGAAAGCCATACATCATTGCATGACAATCTCAGCCGAGTAGCTCGGTGCTCCTTAAGAATCAACAGATAATGTGTCACTAACGTGTGGAATACAATTGTCCAAGGCAATTACACATATTTGGGTTGTTAAAGGAGTTCCTGGGAGGCCAGCGTTTCAGATGTGAAGCAGGCAGTCCGATCATGGCTCTGGCGTACTGAGAAAACTTTCTACCTTGATGTCCAAGCACTAGTGAAACACTGGGAAAAGTGCATTAGTGTAGCCGGGGATTGAATAGAGAAATAATGGGAGATTTTATTGTGTTCTCTTATTTCACATAATTAAAAAATCCCAGTTTATTCATTCATTCATTTTCTATACCGCTTAATTCTGTGTTCAGGGTCGCGGGGGACCTGGAGCCTATCCCAGGAGACTTCGGGCACTAGGCGGGGTACACCCTGGACAGGGTGCCAATCCATTGCAGGGCACACACACATACACACACAATCACACACTACAATTTAGGAACGCCAATTAGCCTAACCTGCATATCTTTGTGGGAGGAAACCGGAGTACCCGGAGGAAACCCACCAAGCACGGGGAGAACATGCAAACTCCATGCACACAGAGACGGGAATCGAGCCTGGCCGGGGAATCGAACCCAGACCCTGTAGGTGCAAGGCGACAGTGCTAACCACTACACCACCGTGCCGCCTTAGTCCCAGTTTAATTTTAACAAAAAAAGTGCTCTCACGCACACGTAGTAAAACACAACACCAGCATAGTAAAAAGTTTTCAAGGATTGACATATGGGTTGATGATGGGGTGCCTCTTAAATTTGCAGTTCAAACTCATTGGAAAGTTTTGTAGGCATCATGCAAGTGCCAACTGTACCCTAGGTTTGATGTTAATAGGTAACATAAGGCATGGACACAAACCCACACATACATGAGTACACTTGAATGCACATTCATGTACATGCACGACACACACACAGAGTATTGGATTGAACCTCTTTTTTATTTCTCTACTGCGTCCTTCAAAACCACTCGATTTCAGTCTCAGTCTTCTCTCATTCTCCCACTCATCTTCCTTCTCAGTATCTAGCTTTTTCTTTTCATTCCTTTTTCTCAAAAAAAAAAAAAAAAAAAAAGAGCACAGAGAGCCCTTTGGATGTATTGAGTTCCTGGATATTCTGCCTCACTCCTGCTCTTTTCACTGACCATCCTCTATACTGAGGATTAATTTGGCCACTAGTCAGTGCCACTTGTGAGATATTGGATTCTTCCTCACACAAACTGCATTCCTGAGTGAGTGATAAAGGAAATGGCAGAAGGAATCACAGGAAGTGGGTGAAAGTGTGAGATAGAGTGCTTAGAAAGAATAGCAACGAGATTGCGCTTGTTATATATAAACATTCATGAATAATGTGTGGATGAAGACATGCATTTTTAAAACATGCTGCAAAGCTACTGTATGCGCGTAGCCTCATTTCCGCGCTATTGGTATTCAGCGGCGAAGTGCTTTAAGGATGAGCTTCATATACTGTATGTTTAGAAGCCAGTGCAATGTTAGATTGCATGGAATAAAACATGGTGTACACCCAAACCAGACTCATAAATACATATGTTCATACACTGCTTATTTGCAGCACCTCGTACAGTATATGACGAATGTCAACGATCCCGAGCAACACATTAATCTTTCATCAGACCGTTCCTGAAAGGGTTCAACGTGTATCCGTTTCTGATTGGAAAAGGTTTCTGTGTAAATCCCTACAGCAGATTGTTTTCCTATCAGAAAGTGGTCCAAGTAGAAAGCTTAAAGACGGTATAGAAAACTAATAAAATGTTCTACGTAGAACACTGATTCAGAAAGTATCTTTTAAAGTTACGGCTTTAATTATTATATTATGTGTGTATCAGAGAATGTATCATTCCTTTGAATAAGGAAAAATTTCATCCTTTTATTTCCTTTTTTTATTTGGGGGGGAGGGGGTGGTCTAAATGAGATGCAGCACACTGTCTCCTTGCACCTGCAGAGTTGGGGTTTACAGTAATTGTTGCCTTGCATGGAGTTTGCATGAACCCTCTGTTAGTGGTGGGTTTTCTCGCGGTAATCTGGTTTCCTCCCATAGTCCAAAGACAAGCTGATTGGCATTCTCAAATTACTCATAGTGTGCCCTGTGATGGATTGGCACATCATCAAGGGTGTAACCTATCTCATGCCCTAAGTCTCCAACAACCCTGTACACAGGATAAAGCGGTATAGTCAAGGTCAGGGTTATCTCATTGGTTAAGGGATTGGACCAGAGTTCGCTAGGTCCCAGGTTCAAACCCTACAACCACCACATTGTCACTGTTGGGGCCCTGAGCAAGGCCCTTAATCCTCAACTGCTCAGATGTATAATGAAATAAAAATAATAATAATGTAAGTTGCTCTGGATAAGGGCATCTGCCAAATGCTGTAATGTAAATGTGCTTAAACATGACATTCAAATTTCCCACCTGGTATGACATAATTCCATGGTACAGAAACAAAGAAGTGTAGCATCATGACCTGTAGACCTTGGTACCACCCATGTGTCTGGTGTTTTCAGTTAAGTCACATTTCCTGTTTCACATTTTGGCTAGATTGATGCACTCCTGCAAAAAGGCACTGGGGCATTGGGCATGTCGGGGCAGTAGCTCATTTGCACTGGAAGCTACAAACACTAAAACAACATCTTTGGAACAGGATTGAAGCTGAAGTTATTTCACAGATGTGTGCAGGATCCAAATGGTATTTCAGCTGGAACACTAACAGACACATTTTGGAGACCTTTAAGACATTAAGTTTAAAAGAAGTCTAATATGGGAGCTTTGAAGGACATTGTGTAGATAATTTTTATAAGGGTAAAAACTGTGATTATGCAGTGAACTAACTGTTCCCAGTGTAAAGCCATACAGTATACTGTAATAGTGTTTCCCAGGGGTTCAGGTTAAGCTTTAATGGAAAGTAAAGAACGGTATTTCTTTAAGAAACAAACTTTTAATGCTTCAGTTTAGCTCTATGTAGTGCGAAGGTTTCCATATGAGAAAGGTGTCCAAGTAGAACTGAATAATCGTTAACTTAACAAATTATTATGAGTAAATGTAGTCACTGTGTGGTTGTTTAATTTCAACTTATTTTTTTGACTTCAACACTGATTCTTCATTCCCCAAAAAGACATAACAGCTACAAACATTTCAGCAAGATTTCCTTTCAATCAGATCAATAGCATTGGTGAAATGGAGCTGATTTTGGTGCGACTTGCCCCGCTGCCCCTCACCTTAACAGAAACTCAAAAATAGATCAGGTGCAAGTCTGTCACAACTGTAAAGTGGCAATTGAAACATGATTCGAGTAACCTGTCTGCCCCCGTGGTTCCAGGACTAATGATGTGCTTTCAGGCTTTTCATCAAGTCCAGTTTAGCACAGAGCAAAAGGTTCAGCTGCTCCAGGAAAAGGGAACACTGGTGGACTTTTTAACTCTAATGCTGCTGCACGCTGGGAGACCACACTTTACACGGATGTACAAAGCATAATTGTGTGCTTTTATCACTTTATAATCAGGAATGCTGCTAGTTTCTCTGTATTGCACTTTGGTTAATTTGCTGGCGGAGAACTGCGTTGCTCACAACAAAATTCCATTTACTCATCTCTATTCATCTGGAATCCAGACATTTTATTCTCGATAAGCTCCTATTCAACATCACATTATTATGAGCTGATACAATTTATGTCATTATGCCTTCATCTTCACACAGTCGATTTCAAGAAAAGCAAAGCATATATTCTTGCTACATGAAAGGAAGTGCGAAATTGAATTTTTCCACCACTTTCCGGCATGGTGCAGGCAAGCCATTATTAACCTTCTGCCACACTTTTACTGCCGGAAGCAAGAGTTCATATTGATCAAAGTGGATCGTCATTTTTCTTTGCTTTTTCTTTTTCCTTTTGTCTGGTTTTACAGATCTCTTCTTTATCTAAAATTCCTGGGCATATAATAATAATAACAATAATAATAACAACAACAACAACAACAACAATAATAATAATAATAATAATAATAATAATAATAATAATAATAATAATACGAATAATAATAATAACAACAACAATAATAATAATAATAATAATAATAATAATAATAATAATAATAATGTTATTGCTGCTGTTTTTGTTGTTTGTTTGTTTGTTTCTTGTGGCTGTTATTGTGCTCACACCTAACAAATGGGTTAATACAGTGAAATATTAAATATTTCATACAATATATTCCCCAAACATAACCACCAGGCTCAAGATTCACACCATTTCTGGTACTAGTATAATGATATTAAAAGCTAATATGTATTTGCTCATTTCTATCAATCAGCTGGTCATTATACATATCCTAGGCTCAGTATTTTTTAAAGTTTGGCTTTTCTAGAGCACCACAAGACAAAAACTATATCTATAGCAAACATGAGCCCTTATCCAAACCACAACTGGAAACATTCTGATAACTTGTATAAAATAATGTATAAGATTATGCCCCATTTTTCAGAGTATTAGGCCACAAGAGGGCAGTAAAGATTCATGTCTGGACACTGACATGGACGAATATCACGTTGTTTGTCTGTTTTAGCCCCATACATTCAGATGCACATCTGCGGTGCATCGAAGAACTGGCTGCGAGTTTAAGATCATCGTGGTGACATTGTGACTCGACTGAACTCTCACAATGTATTAATGGATCACAGAGGCTCAAGTGCGGTGCGTACACAATCTTTCACAGAGGCTGAAACTAAATGGACTTTAGCTATAGCTGTTCAAACAGTCATTTAATTATACAAGTGTCCTTAAGCATTCATAAGCAACAAAAAAGTGAATGTTTACTAAATGTGACTGGGTGATGGTCAGAAGACTTAGGTAAGCAGCTTGGTGTGAAGAAATCAACTGTAGGAGCAATTATTAGAAAATGGAAGACAAACAAGACCACTGATAATCTCCGTCGATCTGGGGCTCCACGCAAGATCTCACCCCGTGAGGTGAAAATGATCACAAGAACTCACGGGGAACCTAGTGAATGACCTGTAGACAGCTGGGACCAAAGTAACAAAGGCTACAATCAGTAACACACTGCGCCACCAGGGACTCAAATCCTGCAGTGCCAGACGTGTCCCCCTGCTTAAGCCAGTACATGTCCAGGCCCGTCTGAAGTTTGCTAGAGAGCATTTGGATAATCCAGAAGAGAGTTGGGAGAATGTCATATGGTCAGATGAAACTTGTGTTTGGAGGAGAAAGAATGCTGAGTTGCATCCAAAGAACACCATACAGAATGATGTTTCCACCCCCATGCTGCAAAGGGACCGGGATGACTGATCCGTGTAAAGGAAAGAATGAATGGGGCCATGTATCATGAGATTTTGAAAACCTCCTTCCATCAGCAAGGGCATTGAAGATGAAACGTGGCTGGGTCTTTCAGCATGACAATGATCCCAAACACACCGCCTGGGCAACAAAGGAGTGGCTTCATAAGAAGCATTTCAAGGTCCTGGAGTGGCCTAGTCAATCTCCAGATCTCAACCCCATAGAAAATCTTTGGAGGGAGTTGAAAGTCTGTGTTGCCCAGCGACAGCTGAAAAACATCACTGCTGTAGAGGAGATCTGCATGGAGGAATGGGCCAAAATACCAGCAACAGTGTGTGAAAACGTTTACCCTCTGTCATTGCCAACAAAGGGTATATAACAAAGTATTGAGATGAGAAAAGTGGGAGAACTTGCACAATTGCTGGCTGACTAAATACTTTTTTGCCCCACTGTATGTGTACCATGACAAATTCATGTCGAATTTCACCATTTCTCAAAGCTGCTATGCCTAGTGTTACAAATGACCTTCAAATAACTTTGCTATGATGTTTTTTTTTTGTTTTTTTTTTAACTTGGAGCATAATTTTAAATTGCACTAAACTTCCTGATTATTTCTCTACAATTCCTAATCTTAAGATCACGATTGGCTTGGGATCAATTTTAGAAATGTGGGTAAGGCCTCTAACACTCCAAGGAAGTGCTATCTGTCATGAGTCCAAGTATCATGTGCATGAATTCACAGGTGCCCACATTTGGTCATAGTGATTAACAGGTAAAGTAAAGTATGCATCTTCCATCCAGACAACACTTGTTTTGCTTTCTTGTACTCCCGGTTCTGGACAATAGGGCAAAGACAATATTTGCAAAAGCATTTGCAATTCTTTTTTTCTATTTCCAAATCGTTATACTATAAAAAACAAACGAACCCAAGAACCCAAAGCATAAAAACAGGCATTAAAAGACAAGCAATAAATGTATAACAAATAAACAAAATCATTAACTATAGTTAAAGCATGAAAGGTACACAGTATAACACTACCAGCTGTTAATATGCCATTAAAGATGCAAGCGTTTTTATGTTTTGCATGCGAACTGACTTGGTACAGTATGTGATTATGGAATCCGAGAAATCTTTGTGAGCACAAATGCCGAACTCAAGTGTCCCCATTGAAGTCTATTCTTTTGTCAGAAATGAGTCATAAATTCTAGAGTCTGCCTTGACCGCTAGCTTAGTCGCGCCTCTTCGGCCTCTGTGTCCATAACCCGCTAGAGTGTGGCCAAGATGCAGTTAAGACATTATTACACCCTCCAATGGCTTCATCAGAGCCTTGGGCTTGACCCATGCCATGCTGGATGCCCCAGTCCAACCTCTGCTCAGTGACCCGGAATGAATCAGGGTTCCTTACATTTGTGACCCAGTATAAACCCCTTCTACTCTCTTCCTCTCCGCCAACCAGGCTGTGTCCTCCGGGCTCAGAGATGCCAGAGTGAGAGACCGTTTCTGTGACAGCTGCACAGAGGAAAACAGTGTGGGTAGACAGGAGTCATCTGCCACCACCGGGGGGGAAATGAAGCCCGATGTGCCACAATGACACGTCACACATGGTCCCAGTCTGTCTGCGATCCATTAGTCTGAAAGCAGTGCCTACTGTGACCCATATTAATAAAGTTCATTCATGCAGTTGACCTCTTCCGATCTGGTCATAAATCTCTACAAGTGACTGCAGGGGAAATTAATAGATTCTTTCTATTCATTCTTTTCTTTTTTTTTTTTACTGGACTCAACTATGTAAAATGCTGTTGTATAACATGAAACCTATCATCATCATAAACTGTTTTACCCTGGTCCCCCGACAACAAACAGTGCAGTAGATGGGCTACAAGCTATGAGCAGAAGGCTCTGTCTCCCAAGAGCAGGTGTGTGTAGTAAAAATGTTTACACACCCACCAGAACTGGACAGTTAAAGATGGAATATTACTGAATATTACTGAAATTATACAGGACAACTGGAAACTGCTGTTCCAATAACGTTCCCTGTTTTGTCAGAGCCAACAGATTCATCAGTCATCAAATCCAGATTCATTGCCATGTTTGATCTCCTCAGCCCCTCTCACTAATTGTACAAAGAATACTTGATCTCTTAACGAGTCGTTTTTAATTAATGACCTAATTACGACAAATAATCCTGATTGTATGATTTTAATAGAAATAGTAGCAGTGTACCAGCTCAGAGTCAGCTTCTACAAACTTGTGGAGGTGGAGGTCTTGCTGCTATAATCAAAGACACATTCCAGTGTAAGCAGATATCATGTGGCGATTTGGACTCCTTTGAATGTCTTTTCATTGTGTTGAAAGTACCACATCAAAAAATCCTGCTGGTAACAATTTACAGATATCCAAGGTCATTTTCTAATTTAATTGAATAAGCTCTTTTCTACAGTATTATCTAAACAGATTCTGAGTAAATTAGCGATTTTAACATTTATATCACTAATCCCAAAGATCGATTTGCTAAGGAATCCTTTGGTCTTTTCGAACCTTTTAATCTTTTAAAGCATGTGAATGGGCCCACACCAAGAGCAAACGTTTGAATTAGTTATTGATATTTCATGCACACTATATGGATAAAATTATTTGGCATATATATACTTTTATCCATATAAAAGTATTTGGCATATATATAGGGCACTGGTGGCTCAGTGGTAGGTGTTTCGCCTGCCATGCGGACGGCCCGGGTTCGATTCCAGCCAGTGCCCACACCCCAGCCACTGGATACAGTGCCGGTCCCAAGCCCGGATAAAATGGGAGGGTTGCGTCAGGAAGGGCATCCAGCGTAAAACCTGTGCCAAGTTGTAGTGCGGACTGGATATTCCGCTGTGGCGACCCCTTGCCGGGAGCAGCCGAAAGACCAACAACATTTGGCATGTATATATATTTCAATATGTAGTTGGTCCTCCTCGTACAGCTATAACAGATTCCACTCTTCTTAGAAGGCTGTATACAGGATTTTGAAGTGTTGCTATGGGAATTCATTCTGTAGAGCGTTTATGAGATCAGAAACTGATGTTGGACGAGATGACCTGGCTCACAATCTTCGTTCCAGTTTGTCCCAAAGGTGCTAGATGGGGTTGCTGTCAGGGCTCTGTGTTTGGGCCAGTCAAGTTCTTCCACACCGAACTCATCAAACTGTCTTTACAGTGCTTGCTTTATACGCTGTGGCACAGTCAAGTTGGAATAGAAAAAGGCCTTCCCCTGATTGTTGCCACAACGTTGGAAGCATATCATTCTCCAATATGTCTTGGTATGCTGAAGCAATAAGGCTATTGGACCTGATTGAAACACCTGAATTCAATAATTAACAGGTTTTGGTGAAATACTTTTGCCTATATAGTGTATTTAAAAAATGAATGTACTCTTTCTGTTTCATCAAAGTCTGTTGATTTACACTTTACATAGAACTTATTGACACCATTGCACATAAACAGGTAAAAAAAAACATTTATGCTGTGCACCATGGAGAAACATTCAAGCTGTCACAAATCAAATGACAAGTCAATGCAGGAAAGCTGAATGCAGATGAAGGAAATAAATCGTCAAATTGGCTATGAGATCTTCAAAGACAGGCTATGCATTTACAGTACATGTTTAAATAAATACTATATGGATAGACAAGCCTTTTCTCTAACATCATCCACAGGTTTGTTTCTACTGTTAATGAGCTAACTAATCCTTGGACATCGTCAGCCCCTGACTTCCACTTTCAAAATGAATATAAGGAGATTTATTTTATTTAAGTATGTTTTTGAGGGAGGGTGAAAAATATAGTATGAGCCACTGTGGTGACTAGGGGTGTTCCACTTTAAAATGTTATTTTTTTTTATAAATATAATCAGATTTTAATGAATAAGTCATTGAAAATGAAAAATAGAGCTGCGTGATGAATGCCGGCGTAGACTGAAGGAGTTCGAGCCGGTCAGTAGAGCGTCGAAGCCGGAGATACGAGGGAAGTCCATGATCCAAGCTCGAAGTCGGGAGCAGGTAAGAGGTCAGTAACGTGAAGTATCCAAAAGGCTAGAGTCCAAAACGAGAGTCGAAAACGTGGTCGTGATCAGGCAGGCAACGACAAGACAAAATGCTGGAATATTGGTCTTGGTAAGGCACTCAATAAACTGGCGACATAGTTGTGTCAGAACATTTTTTAAATAGGCATGAGATAATTGGTGATAGCCTCCAGTATAGTGTGCGGAGAGCTGAGGTGGTGAGAAGTAAGAAGTGGTTGGGAACATGGAACAGGAGTGCTCAAGTTGATCATGGCGGGGCTGTGGCTTGGCGTGTCGTGACAATTTGTACATTTTGTCAAAATTATCTAGACAAGAGTGAACAGCTCTTTCAAATATCAAGAAAACAATAAAAAAAACCCTCCAAACTCCTGTAATGATTTTTTTCAACACATTAAATTGTGTATCAAAGTCTTGGCTATGCAATCCCATGAAACCTGTGAAACAAATATTCTCAGAATGATAGTAAAAAGTTTAAACTGTCAACATTGAAAGTGTTAAAACCCTTGAGGATTAAGTTAAGAATGTGAAGTTATCCACCCGCATTATGGACATCCTGCCATACAGCTTCTTTTTAAAAATGCTTAGAAATAATGATGCGCTGAAAATGATCAATGCCTCACTCCTTTTTTTTTTCAAAAGCACAGAAAAATGCAATTGTTAAGCTGCTTGTAAAGAAAGGCAGACTGAATACTGTAATATTTCATAATTACAGGCCAATCTATAATCTTTTCTTTATTGAAAAAAAAATAATAATAATGATTGAGAAAGCTGTTCTGATTTTCTGAAACAACTATTTAAATGGAAATAGCCTTTTTAACAAATTCCAATGGCTTCAGACAGTGCCACGGCCCTGAGACTGCACTGATTCTGATGATAAATGACATGCATCATTACACCGACTTGGGTAAAATAGCAGTTTTAGCTCTGCATGGTCTCTGTGCAGATTTTATTATTGTGGACCATACAAAAAAAGATGTGTCTTTCTTATATCTTATATTGGGGTTATGCTATATCTTCTGGTGATAATAAATCTAAGGATATCACTATGACATATAGAGTACTCCAGGGTTCAATACTTGGATAGCTCTTATTTAAATTCAAATCATTCACTGTGGCCTCACGCCTCCAGGGTCAAAGGTTTGATTCTATATGTGTGAAGTTTGAATGTTCTCCCCATGCTTGGTGGCTTTCTTGCTCTACTTTGGTTTCTTCCCACAGTCTATACAAGTATATGCACATAATGCTAACTGGTGCTAACATAATGCTTATTGCTAATAGTCTTTGTGTTTGTGCATGCTTGTGCACAAGGATGGACTGGCACCCTATCCAGGTTGTATCCTGCCTTGTGCCCAAGACCCTGAGACAAGCTCCAGACCTTCATTCACCCTATACAGGATATGGAATATAGAGAATGATTGAGTGAGAGATGAAGGGTTGTACAAGTCAATCCTGGGATTTGTGATAGAATCTTTCTTAAACAAAGGCATTGAACTGATTTACAGAAGAATTTAAGTACAGCAATGAGACTCTTACTCGTAGTAAAACATTTGAATGGTTTCATTTGAATGGAATTTGTTAATGATATTCTTAACCGATGTGGCTCTGAGCCCACTGTAGTCACTTACATAAACATTGAGAAAGTGGAATGCCTATACCTTGAAACTCAACGTGCATTTTGCATCAGTCTGTGGGAACTGTACACACAATGATTTGCCAATACCACTTGCACATCACAGAAACTTGGCTGTTATTGGGAGTTATTGTCACATCCTCCATACAGTCATGACCTCGCTCCAATCCATTTCCACATGTTTAAGCTGTTAAAGGAGTTCCTGAGAGGCCAGCATTTCCGACATGTAGCAGGCAATCTGATCACGACTTCGGCATACTACCAAAACTTTCTACCTTGATGGTAATCAAGCATTCGTGAAACATTGAGATTAGAGCATTAGTGAAGTTAATAGTGTATGAAAAGTCATGGTATAACTTGAACACTGCTTGTACATCACAATAAGATGGCCTGTGAAGGTTAAGCAGGGGACATACAGTACAGATTTACTTCGCTCCCTAAGTGACTATGGTCCCTTGGACTTTCTCTTAGTGCTTAGAGCAAATAAATACCTGAATGCAATTACATTTCCTTCCATTAAATAAGGACAAGACAAACACTGTTGTTCCCTTTCAAAGGCTTCTCTCGATGCTGCGTGAAAACGCTATGGGAACCATTTTGTCCTGTTGCCGGTTGTGAAGCATATCTAGTTTAAATTCCGCCATATTGGTGAGTTAAACACTTTCTTATTTTGCTGGTTTAAACACACGCTCACAACAAGGTGAAGACAAATAATCTGAGGTTTGTCGCCGGCTCACTAGTATTTATAACCTGCAGCTGCGTCTAATCAGATTACGTCACCTGACCGAGGTTATATATAGCCAAAAATTTGGCGTGTTTGCACACATGCTTCACAACCGGCAACAGGACAAAATGGTTCCCATAGCGTTTTCACGCAGCATCTCGTTCCCGCCTTTTCAGGGAACAGGGTTACAGCACAGTAACCCGAGACGTTCTTGGCAACAAGAAAAAAAAAAGAATTAATGTTATTTCCAAGCGTAATGCCAGAGCCACAAAAATAAAAACGATAAAAATGATTATTCAATCATCTCTAACAAATAGCAATGCCATAATGCACATTATGACTTCCTAATGGCCTTAAATCTGCCCCAAATCTGGCAAATCCAAAATGAAAATTAGTTTCTCTGCTGAACTTGTTTTCTCTGTTGCATTTGAGCCCATTTATTACTGCACAGTAAACACCCTATAGTTGTGTGGGGTTTTTGTTCATGTACATAAATGATTTCATTTTCATAATGCTTTATTTTTATTAAGTAAATTTGTACTTTTTTATTGGTTTCTTTAAATCGCCTGTGTTTAAAATGTTCTATAGAAATAAAAATAATAAAACTGCTTCGGCTTGTGCTGCCTTTCAACAACGTTTTGTATTATTGTGCATTCTAAGATGTTTTCTGCTCATCATATTTGCGAAGAGTGGCTATTTAGGTTTTATATTTATTAATATAATATATATTACTGATATGTTTTATCTGCATCTGCATGATTTTACGTATTACAATATTGGCTGATTGGATAAATGCACAAATAAGCAGGTGTACAGGAGTTTTCAATAAAGTGGTTGTTAAATATATGTTTCTGCTTCCTTTAATCAAGGAAAATGCCATTATTCATATAAAGCCAATATAATAATAATAATAATAAAAAAACATAATTCATACTGTATAAAGTCTAACATAATAAATCTTCTTTTTCTGTTCTGAATCTTAAGAGAGTTGTTTTTAAGGTAAGGTGATTTACTGTATTGTGGCGTGGGCGGGCCGGCTGCTGATGACTGTCATGCTTTGCGGGGGTTTTCTCTGTCTCTACCGTGAGAGAGAGGGGTGTTTGGGTTAGTGGCTTCGGCCAAGTTGGGTGCGTTTATGTGTGTGTGCTTGACCTGTGTATGTGTGCTTGTGCTGAGAGTTAATAAACTACTCCCCAGCCATTTGCATTGGGGAGCAAGTAAGCTCACTCGTACTCCAAGATCCCTGCTAGCGTCGAAAAACGCTACAGTATGCTTTTCCAGAATGGTACACAGGGTGTATAAAATTAAAAAAAAGGGTCAACATGTCTAAATAAATTGACATACGGTATCTAACAATCTTTTATTTTCTGACAATATTATGCAAAATGGGACAAGACCAAGTAAGTTCGACTGTTTTATTACTACACGGTAAAACACAGTAAAATCTTCTTTACCATTTATAGCGTGCTCAATAAAATACTAATTCCAAAATTTCTGACTTTCAAAACTTTCAAGCTTTGTTTTTAACTTTTGTGATTATTATTTTTTTCATTGTTGTTATTCTACATTGATTAGCAACATTGTTCTAATGTTGCTAATCAAGGTATATGCAAAATATTAAAAGGCAGAGATAAGGTTAAGTACTGTACATACAGTATGTATAAACATTAAGATGTGCAAAAATAGTGGTTTCCTAAGACATATTAATACCGGGAATAACCGGCAACTTAAAAGATTGCCAGGTTCATTGTCTGATTAAGGGTTAAGGATACAACTTCTGCTTTTTACACAGTCAAGAACCTACACAAGAAAACAACACAATAACAGCAAACATCATGGCCAAACTTTAGGAGAAAGCGTTCTTGTTGTACTACTTGTAGCACTGTAACAATGCATTCAAATGCGACATGGCTGTGTTACAACACTCTCTTATGTCTCACTACCATGTTTAAAGTGGAGCACTGTACACTACAACTCACAGAGATTTGTTTAAGCTTAGCTTTAAGAGGGTGAGATACTGTATCTCTCATTCAACCTGGTAAATTGTCCTAGACTGCTTAGCCATTGTATGTCCTTTAACACATTTCCATTCTACTCTATAATAAAAGAGTCTCTTACATACTGTAGATTGCCCTCACCTCAGGCACTGTATGTTGTGACTGTTTTATTAGTGACTGGTATATCATTCATCATGTCAACTACAGTGTGAGAGTTTTAATACACAACGTTGCAGTTTTACAAGTAATGTATTTTGATGGCTTTATTAAAGTGGTAGTTACTTATTAGAAGCTTGGCGCTTCTAACCCCAGTTGCACCAGGTTGCCATTGTTGGGTCCTTGAGTTGCACTAACACTGACCATATGCTATGCCCAAACCCCATGAAGAGTTTCACTGTGCAGTAATGTAAACAGTATGTGACAAATAAAGGCTTAACTAATTAAACGGTCCAAAAAGTCTACCATGGGACATTTCTAGCACATTTGCAATGAAATATATTGGAGTGTGAGGTGGTGGGCTTGTCATCAACAATTTCTGATGTTAAGCTAAACTAAAACCTTTACGCTCTGCTGCATCATTCTCTTTAAGTACAGATGATTCGACCTTGGCACACTTGAACACAAAGCAAAGAAAATGAAAATCATGGGCATCTCTTTTAAGCATAAAGCTAGTGAGCCAAGTATAATTGTCTTCTTCAAACAGCAAGCTGCAAAGTCAATGTTATATAGTAGATTTAGCAAGTGAATACGCATGAATGTTTATTGATCTAAAATACTTTTTCATAAGAATGGTTTGACATCAAATTGAAATAAGAAATAATTTTTTAAAATTAAATAAAGAAAGAAGCATTGCAAAATATATATATATATATATATATATATATATATATATATATATATATATATATATATATATATATATTTTGCATGTCGAATATTGGCAAAATATTATGTTTAATTGTTTGATTTCCATCAATGTAGAGTTTGTGTGATTAGTAATTGATGGTTAAAATATTTAATTAATGTGAGGGTTGCCCACTAGAGGGCAGTGTTTGTGTTTGTAGACTCAGTTTCCCAGAAGGCATCTTGGTCAGGTGCTCACCTGATCGAGGTATCTCATTAGTAATAGGATAAATAGCTGTTTGTTCTGGGAAACTGGGTCGAGCATTATATTTATAATTTCAGTTCTGTTAAGTCGGTTTTGTTTTAGTTTGTTTGATAGTTGGCCTTTTTGTTTATGGAGCTTTAAGTTAAGTTTGGTTATATTAATATGTTTTTTGTCTCTGTGTCTCCTAGTAGGATTAGCCTCTAGGAGAATTAGCCTTATGTATGTACCCTCCTGTGTAAGTAACCCACATTGCATGTTTAGTTATTAGTCTGTGTAAATATTAACCAGGGCCCGGTTTCTCGATAACACACACTATTCGCGTGCTAAGTAGACTCTTAAGATATATCTTACGTTAAGTGATAACTTTTCTAAGTGTATTTCTCGAACTGTCTCTTAGGAGTCTTCTTAAGTCGCTGCCTCTTACGTCCGATGTTACAAGGCGCTGTCTACAGTGAAGGTACTGAATTAGCTGACATCGGTTGCTCAGGAATCGATTTTTCACTCCTTTTGCATGACAGCGTTGCATGACGGCACTTTCTATGCAAATTAAACATTGCACTAAATTATTTTAATAGCGTTTATTTCAACATGGGTTAACTTATCAATAACATGCCATAATAGACAAATATATAAATCAAATCACCAAACTGTCGCTAATATTTTCATGTAACCTGTGGCGGTGAAACGAACCGGGTATACAATCATAGTTGATTGACAAACAGCTGATAACACTCTTCACCAGCTTCAGAAACAATGTGAAGCATGTCAGTTGTTGGGGTTGTATACTGTAGCACAGTTATGGAATGAATACGATGAGTTGACAGAGTGGAGGTTTAATACCCCTATCGCACCTATGCGGTTTTGCGCATGGGCCGTAAGTGCGGTTCATTATGATTCAGCGCGAGTTTTGGTGCTGTGATTACATTTCCATTTTACCACACAGAAAAAATTAAACATGTTTAACATGCGGAAGCTGGCGGACCTTGCGGATCTTTGCTAACCGTTGGGCGGTCACTCGAGGCGGATCACCTGTGTGGCCGGACTCATCTCCGTGAGCTGCCGCAATTGCCCGCGACGTTCCTTTAACATTCCGTGAAGTTCTGAAAGGTCTGCAAGCTTCCACGAGGACCAGAAAAAAATTAAACATTTAATTTTTCACGCGGAAAGATGGAAACGTAATCACAGCGCAAAAACTCGGGGTGAATCATGATCAAGCCACGGCCACAGCGCGAGACCGTGCAGGTGAGATAGGGGTATAACACACCGCATCTCACAGCGAGTCAAACCGCATAGGTGAATACTGTAGGGGTATTACACATTACAATCACCCAGAAAAATTTATGTATGCGGGGTTTGAAACTCCCAAGGTTATTTTCTCATTTAACTAAATCAAATTTCATAAAAAATAAAACATGTCAAAAGAAAAGCCCATAAAGTTATGGATAATGGCTAATGATCAATGAAACATATTTTAAACAAAAAGCAGCGAGCAGCTGGACATCGGGATGTAGAGCGTAAGTACGACGCGTTGGTCTGGCACGCGCAGGTCTGAGCAGCTCAAGAAGCTCCATAATCTGTTGCTTTGGAAGGCAAAACTTTTTTTTTTTTTTTTATAACGACCACGGGGAAAATATGAAAAGGGCTGAAGTTTTGTCTAAAGGAAAAATTTACATGACTCACACGGCTCCACGGACCGCGCCGTCTTCAGTTTAACACAACACCACGCTGTATCACTCCCAAATTGTTTGCCCCCTGTTCAATATTAATAGTGATTGCCAATTTTAATTCATTAGTCACATTATGAAATAGGCTAATTAAAAGTCACTCTATTAGTTCTGATATCAAATAAAATAACATTCTTAAACAGGTCTACAGTATATTCCATCATTAACACGACTTTGATAACGTGCCATAATGTGTTTGCATACACCGCTGATTTATAAAGACTGCTGCTCAGTGGAGGCGACTAGCATCTTGAGCTGAAACTACGCTAAGTATGAGTTAAGGTTGGTCCAGACCAACCTTACGGACGTGTGACTTAGCTAAGAGATACTTAGTGTAAGAACGTTTCGGGAAATGCGCCATAACGTTAAGAGAGAGGTTAAGGTACAACTTAAGAACTACTTAGCGATAAGAAGCTTTCGAGAAACCGGGCCCAGAGCACTACTAACCTGATTAGATCATAGTCTGTCTAGTCTCCTCGTCTGCTTAGATCGTAGTCTGTTTAGGTACTAACCCGTTTAGCCATTAACCTTTAGAGATCTTAGACTGTTTCATACCTAGTCTGCTGTGTACCTTGTATGTTTGTCTCTTGGGTCTCAGGCTACTTATCTGTTTAGCAATTGGTCTGTTTAGCTACTAGCTAGCTTAGCAGCCAATGGGCGTAACTGCTAGTAGACCTAGCCAAGCCTGTCTTGTGTTTGTTTATCCCTTGCATGTATAGTCCCTAGTGTTTAGTCCGCTAGTCTGTTTAGTGTGTCTTGTCTCGTCCAGTCTGTATCCCATGTCTGTATTGTATCAGTGTGTGTAATCCCTAGTCTTATGTCTAAGTGTTTCGGGTTCTGTTTGTAGTATGCTCCACGTTTTTATCCAACTTCCGCTGTTTGTTTTTGTTATTATTAAAGACTTTGTTTCACCGCATCCCCTCTGCGTCTATGCCTTGCCACACCATGCCCACAGTCCAACATCTAACAGTACGTGACAATTAATTAATTATAGTTAAATAGTTAAATTGTTGCTTGAGTTTTAATGTAAAAAATATCCACTACCGTTCAAAAGTTATAGATCACTTTCTAACTCCATGATGGTTCCTGTTTTTTATTTCTTTCTACATTGTAAAGGAATGCTGAAGGTGTCCAGTAAATGCATGAATCTCCTTTGAACAGTTGATATTGAGATGTTTCTGCTACTTCTGCTCTGTAAAGACTTCATAACGCCTCTAATCTGAGCTGTTGTTAATTGGTCATTTTTCAGGCTGATAACTCTAAATGAACTTCTCGTCTGCAGCAGAGGTAGGTTTTGGTCTCATCCTCCTGGGACGGCCTTCATGAGAGACAGTTTCATTATGGTGCTTGACGGATTTTACAAACGCACTTGACACAATACTGTTCTTGCAAGAACTATTGCAGAAAATCTGACCTCTGTGTCTTACAATAACAACTAAGTGGTGTTTTTCTTGTTACGTAATTCCATAATTCCATATGTGTTTTAGAGTTTTGAAATCCCCAGTATTGTTGTAGAATGTAGAAATTTGCAAGTGACCACAAACTTTTGAACGGTAGTGAACATATATTTAGCAACCTTATGTTTTGCTTGTGATTCTTTGAGATCATGAGAAACTTTGAGTGATACAAAAACTTTTTACAGCCCCTTCCTCTACCAGTTTTAGCTTCTCTCCAGTACATAATGATTGCTTGCGATCAATGTGCTACTGTAGTGTGCACTGTTTGTCTGTTTGTGCATTAAACAACCGTTTGTCTGTCAGCAATATTTTAAGGTATATAGCTTTATGTTAATTGTGGACAGAACCAGACAAAGCAACCATATCAGCTTAACACACACACACACACACACACACACACACACACACACACACACACACACAGAGCATGCATCAGCTTTCATCACACAGTGAATGCTTTTCATGTCTCCTGTACACAATTTGCTTGTGCATATGTTTTATAATGCTAATTTTCAGCTTCACAGAAGTGCTTCCACTACAGAATTCCACAAAATTGTGCTAAATATACTGTATAACATGGTGTTTGAACAACACCCTAATCACACAATGTCCTATTTCACAGAACTTATTGCGGATGTTCAGCGACACATACTGTACTTGTCATTTATTTATTACTGCAGGAGTGATTGCAATGGCAGTAACAGAGAGTAAATGTACTTATCTTGGATTCAACATTCTCTAAAAACAATTTAAACATGTTAAAAACTTTAAAGTTTCTAAAATACAGTTATATAGCAGTTTTCAAAATAAACACTTGGTTATAAACATCCCTATGTATTAGGGAATTTGCCAGAATGAGTAAAAATCTGAGAATGGTGTTTATCAGGTTTTGCTGTCAACCTGTTCATATAACCGTAACTTATTTGGGAGTTTACTTATGATGTTGTGAGCAGCCAGGTTGAATTGACGTCACTCTGGGAACTTGGGAAGGATCTTCGAGAAACTTAGTAAGTAAAGATTACCCCAATTTTACAAGTTTGGTTTGTCTAGACAAGTTGCTGTAGGTCTAGTCGTATGCAGCATAATACCCGCTGGCAGTGAATGTGGGTAATGTGGGGTACTATGAAACATGGACACTGTAAAGTAAAGTAAATTTGGGACAACAATGAGTATCACATACAATTAATGTTTTTTTATACAGTGGAGCAAAAAAGTATTTAGTCAGCCACCAACTGTCCAAGATGTCCCACTTAAGAAGATGAGAGAGGCCTGTAATTTTCATCATAGGTATACCTCAACTATGAGAGACAAAATCATTTTAGGATTTTTAAAGAATATATTTGCAAATTATGGTGATAGTAAGTATTTGGTCAATAACAATTTCATCTCAATACTTTGTTATATACCCTATATACCCAGATCTCCTCTAGATTAGTGATGTTTTGGGGCTGTCGCTGGACAACATGGACTTTCAACTCCCTCCAAACATTTTCTATGGGGTTGAGTTCTGGAGACTGGCTAGGCCAATCCAGAACCTTGAAATGCTTCTTACGAAGCCAATCCTTCGTTGCCCGGGCGGTGTGTTTAAGATCATTGTCATGCTGAAAGACCCAGCCACGTTTCATCTTCAATGCTCTTGCTGATGGAAGGAGGTTTTTTCTCAAAATCTCACGATACATGGCCCCATTCATTCTTTTCTTTACACAGATCAGTCGTCCTGGTCCCTTTGCAGAAAAAAAGCCCCAAAGCATGATGTTTCCACCCCCATGCTTCACAGTAGGTATGGAGTTCTTTGGATGCAACTCAGAACTCCTCCAAGTTGAGTTTTTACCCAAAAGTTCTATTTTGGTTTCATCTGACCATATGACATTCTCACAACTCTCTTCTGGATCATCCAAATGCTCTCTAGCAAACTTCAGACGAGCCTGGACATGGACCGGCTTAAGCAGTGGGACACGTCTTGCACTGCAGGATTTGAGTCCCTGGCGGTGCAATGTGTTACGGATTGTAGCCTTTGTTACTTTGGTCAGTTCTCTGCAGGTTATTCACTACAGTGGGTCCCCCCATGTGGTTCTGGACCACAGTTGGATTTTTGCTCACAGTTCTTGTGATCATTTCGACCAAACGGGGTGAGATCTTGCATGGAACCCCAGATCGAGGGAGATTATCAGTGGTCTTGTACTGTATGTCTTCCATTTTCGAATAATTGCTCCCACAGTTGATTGTCTTCCCAGCCTGGTGCAGGTCTACAGTTTGGTTTCTGGTGTCCTTTGACAGCTCTTTGGTCTTGGCCATAGTGGAGTTTGGAGTGTGACTGTTTGAGGTAGTGGACAGGTGTTTTTTTATACTGATAACAAGTTCAAACAGATGCCATTAATACAAATAGTGAGTGGAGGACAGAGGAGCCTCTTAAAGAAGAAGTTACAGGTCTGTGAGAGCCAGAAATCTTGCTACAGTAGTTTGTAGGTGACCAAATGCTTATTTTACTGTGGAATTTACCAATTAATTCATTAAAAATCCTCCAATGTGATTTTCTGGATTTTTTTTTTTATTATTATTTTGTCTCTCACAGTTGAGGTATACCTGTGATGAAAATTACAGGCCTCTCTCATCTTTTTAAGTGGGAGAACCTGCACAATTGGTGGCTGACTAAATACTGTATATAATATTGAATATATATTAAATATTTTTTTATACATATTAAAATAAATTTAAATTTATATATATATATATTAAAGACTGTTTAAAAGACAGGAACAGTGGCTCAAATGGTTAGGGCTGTGGGTTATGTACTGTAAGGTTGGTGGTTCAAGAATCAGCACTGGCAAACTGCCTCTGCCTCTTAGCTCTACTGTATTTGCTCCAGGATTCTGGATCCTAGCTGATCCTGCGCTCTGTCTGTGAAATTAATAACAAAACGTAATGATTAAGTAATGACAAATAATTCTTAATAATAATAATAATAATAATAATACAATTCAATTCAATTTTATTTATATAGGGCTTTTAACAATGGTCATTGTCTCAAAGCAGCTTCACAAATATTAAAGAAAATTTACAAAAATGAAAGTTTTATAATCATAAAAGGCTATTTGCAGAAGGCAAATCTTTTTTGTGCCACTGAAAGTCACAATCATTATTTGTTTCCTATTTCCTGTTCAGGTGCATGCAGACTGAACAACTTCACCAACAGTCATTTACAATGTATTAGCTCCTTTTGTCATGCCAGTAATGTACTGTAAACCTCTTCCCTCCCTGAGACTGTAAAGTTCGATTTATATTGAGCTTACCTCCTTGCCCTGTCAAATGCAAAATGCACAGCTGAAAATTTAATTAAGCGGAATATGTGCTATAATTTCCACTGTCTTAAAATGAGGATTGCCTTTTTTTAGCTAGAGAAAAGCTATATCGATTTTATTCCACTTTGTAATTTCAAGTGTTGCGGACAATGTGTTATTATGCTGTTGAAATCGTCCTCTGGATCAATTTAGCAATGAATCAGCAAGGCAAAATGGGCCGGTTCAATACAGCCTTCTCCAAATTTTTACGAAACAATTACAGCGGTAATGCCTCGCACGGTCAGAGCGCTCGCTCTCCCAGCAGGAACCAGTGAAGCAGCAGGGTGGTTTATTCTCGACTGTCCCGGTTCATGGCTAAACAGGAGCAGGTAATTAACAGCCTAATGCAGAGAGGTAATGTTTGATCAATCCCACTGTCTATGTCATGAGTTAAGTCAACATCAGAGGAACAGACATGAGAACCCCTTAAACCAAAGAAAGGTCACGGGATCAATAATCCATTTAAGATGCTCCACCAGATTCCGACAGCGGCCTGCTTGCAATCAAGATAGTGGATTTATTTATCTATTCCCTACTATTCAATACTCATTTCTGGAGGAGATGGAGTGGCCAATAAATCAGCGATCAGGACTTAAATCAAGCTGCACATTGTACATAGACATTTATAGTTGACTCATTTTCTTCTATCACGGCTGGTCCTGCATGGATACACTTATACACATAGTACTGTTTGGCAATCTGTAGTGAATTCAGGGGCTAGTGGATTCAGGGGCCGTCTATACAGTGCCGCTTTATCCTGTATACAGGGGTGCAGGGGGCTTGGAGCTTATCCCAGGTGATTTAGGGCATGAAGCAGGGTATACCCTGGATGGGGTGCCAATCCATCGCAGGGTATACACACATATGTACACTCATTCACACACTATGGGCAATTTAAGAATGCCAATTAACCTAACCAAAAACTAAACCAGAGTACCCACCAAGCACTCCTGTCCTGAAGCAGGAATCGAACATCATAACACATCTAATAAATTTTTATTATTAATACATCCCTTCTTTAATGTACTATAATTAATATCAGTGACTGGCGCATTCCCATGACTAAATTAGCCCGTGCAGATGATTAGCATACTGTAGTGTTCTGTAACTCACTATTCTGTAACAATAAATAATGTGAAAAAAAAAAACCTACTACAACACAGCAACATGACTATGACTGAAAAGAGACTATTGCTTTCTGACAGCACCATCTCAGCTGGAAGGTTTGGTTGTCAAAACGTTGTGTAGACAGTAATTTTTCAACATTATGGACGTTAGGACAATGCTAGTATTGGGTTGTTTTTTGAAAGTTAGAATCACTTTGATGGCATGACGTTGGAATAACGTTGACTACATGACAATGGGAGAATGATGGCCCCTAACACAGTGCTGCAAAAAGTACTTCAATGCAAATTAATGCCAAAACAATGGCTTCATAGTCTGGCAGCTGCAATGGGATTGAACAAACACCATATTACAGTAGAGACATTTTGGACGTTAATAATTTTTGAAAGACAGAGAGGTAACATTACAGCTCTATGAGATGTGTGATATGAAATGAGAGCATGATGTTGTTGTGTCCATCCCAGTCTCCTATTGAAATCTAAAATCCCCTGACCATGGTCAATGTTGCCAGATGTTGTGCAAATGGATAATAGTCAACACACAAACACACACATACTGTACATACATACATACATATAAATATATACATACTGTAGCATATTCTGTTTGTATAACACATTGTTATTCATTGTAAATAGGCCACTTATGCACTTCTGGTTAGATACTGACTGTACAGTATTTCATTGCCTGTGTACATGTACTTTGTGCAATAACAATTACTTTTAATCTAATCTAATCTAATAAATGCTCAGAGTAAAGATTACAATTTCATTATATTGAATTTGTTAACCTATTGGTTAAACATTACCTCAATGCCATTTTATCAACGTCACTCTAACTTGCCATTGCATCATTAGCATTCTAACATTATTGCAAAGTCCTTACAACCGAATTAGAATTGTCATCCAACATTAGGGTTCCTGCAGGGATAGCTTGGATTATTCTTTCAAAAATCAGATTATTTGGGCAAATGAAAAAGAGTTTGTTACTGAGTGTCTGTTTCTTTTGGAACATTTGACATGCAACAGAATCCACTTTGCACATTTTAATGTGCACAAATTCTGATATGTATGTGTAGATTAACCTGAATCTGTCCTACTGGAATTCAATGCCTATACAGTAAATAACTGCAGGAGGGTGTCAATTAAAAGCAAGAAGATGCTAACTAGTTGATAAATCTGTAATTGTTATGAGAACTTCACCACCCACCCAAACAACTATATATTTTCTCTATGTTTTGCACTTGTGCTTTACAATATAGAGTTTAGAAATGTAATGCTTTATTATCGCACTATCGGGTGTTACCCATATGGAGATGAATCTGGTTCCTCTTTAGGTTCTTCTTTGTCTTGTCTTAGGGATTTGTTTACTTTGTTTACAAGTGACCTCTGGTTTCTTCATTAGAGATTTATTGTATATCCAGATTTCTGTGGATTTTTTTTTAATGCTCTGATACCAATATATTTAAAGCTTTAATCAGTCATTATACCCTTTTTGACAATAATGTAAAGGATCTTTACTGGGAAAAAAACTAGTTTTGCTAAAAGAACTACATCTAAATAAGTTAAAAGGGAACATCTATATAAATTAGTTATAAGGGAGCATCTAAATAAATAAGTTACAAGGAAACGTTTAAATAAATAAGATCCTGGGAAAATGGGCATTTTATGGATGACTGCCTGGAGACTACAGCCTTCATGAAAGATTGACATTCAGGTCAGAGCCCCTTGCCTCAATCCCCAAAAGAGTTATGAAGCCAAAGGAGGTTGTGGTTCAGATACATTCCTCATTCTCCGCATGCTTGACACCAGACATCTCTCGATATTGCACAAACACTTTCAAATAGTTACTCATGAAATGAGATCTACTGTAAGCGCTCATTCTAACACCGTCATTGTTAAGGACTCTGAAGAGCTACGGTGAGCCGGAGAATAAATCCAAATTGTTTGATGCAGAAACTGTCCAAAAGCTTCCGAATTCAGGATTACCGCTAAAACCCTCACTCTGTCGTCTAATCTCTCTCTCACGCTCTCTCTCTCGCACCATGTAATAGCCCACTGTAGATAATTCTCTAATTGAGTGCTTCAGCGCTTCAAATGCCACTTCTGCTTCTGCTCGAATTTTGTTCCCTTTTTTTTTTTTTTTTTGACAAATTGGATTTCAAATCCAATTATCAGACCAGGTAATTCAAAACAGGAAAAAAGTTTAACCACTTATTTATTTGAATGCACAATGCAATCATTTGAGCTTCATTCACTGCAATCATTAAATCCTGCAGCTAGAGATATGCCTGGCATTTTAACACAGGATTATACTGAGATAAAAAAATAAAAAAAACTTGAGAAATAATAAGCATCTACTTATATTAAGTTTTTGTGAGGCAGAAAAATAATCAAACATCAGTCCATGACAAGTCTCTTCATAGGCATCTGAGTGATAAATTGTGTGCGCTTGGTATTTGGGGCTCCTATAGCACCAAGGAATAAAAAGCACAGGAGTAGGTGAGTGTTTTATGTTAATGCGGTGGTCTGATATGAAGCTAGTGACATCACAACTGATTCATTTGGCAGCATATTGGGGTGTTCATATTGCTGCTGCATAATATGTTCACAGCAGTCATTATTTCATCTACAGTAGGATATACTGGAGAAAGCATTTGAATATCTGGAAATAACATTTGGAGCGATACTCTAAATAAGGTGATGGTTTCTTAAAGACAATCATTACTGTTGATGAGACACAGATTTTTCACTATGAGTCAGATAGTCAACAGCAGAGTATGGAACGGAAAAACATCCTCAATTGCCGACCGAGAAAAAGGTCAAAAGTCTGGAAAATTTACACTCAGATTTCTGGGATTCTCAAGGGCGAGTATTGGAACATTTATCAGGAAAAAGGTTCAATAATCATCAGATTAAACACAGAGGACTGCTATCCTTGAAAATTATACTTTGTGTAACAACAATTACATTTAATTTAATCTAATCTAATCTAATCTAATAAATGCTCAGAGTAAAGATTATAATTTCCTTATCTTGAATTTGTTAACCTATTGGTTAAACATTACCTCAATGCCATTTTATCAACATCACTCTAACTTGCCATTGCAACATTAGCATTCTAACATCATTGCAAAGTCCTTACAACCGAATTAGAATTGTCATCCAACATTAGGGTTCCTTCAGGGATAGCTTGGATTATTCTTTCAAAAATCAGATTATTTGGGCAAATGAAAAAGAGTTTCTGTTACTGAGTGTCTGTTTCTTTTGGAACACTTGACATGCAACAGAATCCACTTTGCACATTTTAATGTGCACAAATTCTTACAGTATATGTATGTGTAGATTAACCTGAATTTGTTCTACTGGAATTCAATGCCTATACAGTAAATAACTGCAGGAGGGTGTCAATTAAAAGCAAGAAGATGCTAACTAGTTGTTAAATCTGTAATTGTTATGAGAACTTCACCACCCACCCAAACAACCATATGTTCTTATGCACTTAAGGACTGCTTCCTTGAAAAGCAAGGAGATAACAATGTGTCAAAAATATGTATTTGTCTTTGCTATGAGTTCATTTTTTACTGTATATATACTGCAGTAGTGCAGTAGTTCACCCTTATATATGTATTACTTCACATTACAGGTGTTCTAACAATTGTTATTTACTAAATGTTTAATTCACTGGCGTAGTGCAAAATTGAAACAGCCAAAGTGAAGGACCACGAGGTGATACTATTAGGAATGGTATAATAGTAAAAGCAAATACCATATTAATATGATCTTTCTATGTAAATTATTACTGAGGCTCAAGTAAACCGAATTCTCTAAATCGGCCACCATGCCATCAAACCCTCACCTTTCGGCCATGGAACAAAGAATAAAAGAAAAATGCAGGACAAACAAGTAAAGGTATATTGCTCTTCAATAGGTCAAGTACACTTTACCACCTTACGAATAAAATATGTTCTAAATTCTTTATTCGTTCTGTGGCCACAAACACAACTTCAAATTTATAGAGGAGACAGAACAAATCTCATTCATTCATTCATTCATTTTCATTTATTTGGAGAGAAAACAAGTCAGTGCTGTTTGGAATAAACCTCACTGGCCTTAACCCAGCCGAGGCACTATGGAAAGATTTAGAATCTATTATTTAAAATATATGTATTTTATGTAATTTTCCCTTTTTTTTTGTCCTGTTTTAGAGGGCATTTTATTACAAAGAAAAAATATTCCGTATAATTCCAGAGGAACTTTTCTTGTAAAAAAAAAAAAAAAATAATGGCATTTGTCTAAAATGGCCTCTTTCTTTGCAAAATGTATTCCTCGAATTTACTGCATCTAATATATAAAAGTATTTGTCTTGCCATCCCTGACTAACCCACTTTTTATACATCTCTGACATTTGAATTTGTGTATATACTTTATGGTTTGTTTGATCATGCTTTGTCCAAAGTAAATTTGCAGTGTTTAATTGTGTTTTGGCTGTAAGTTAATTCATAATTATATTATTAATTATATTATATTATATTAATTATAATGAGCCTAATTTTACAAACATTTTGCATGAAGGAAGAAAAATAGATGTTCCCTTTCAAAGGCTCCACTCGATGCTGCGTGAAAACGCTATGGGAACATCTTGTCATGTTGCCAGTTGTGAAGCATGTGTTATCAAACACGCCAAATTTTGGCTTATATAACCTCAGTCAGGTGACGTCAGATGATTAGACGCATCTGGAGGTTATAAAAGGAGTAAACCGGAAACACTCCTCAGATTCTTTGTCTTCACCTTGTTGTGTTAGCGTGTCTGTGTTTAAACCAGCAAAGTAAGAAGTGTTTAACTCACCGATATTCGGAGTTTTAAACGAGATGTCCCTCCGCGTGATAATCCATATCGGAGGGCAATCTCTACACTTTACTGCTCGCGCGCAGCAGCTGAAAAAAGTTGTTGGAAAAAAGAAAGTTGTTGGAAAAAAGAAATATATGTTGGGCTAATACAATCCTGGTGTCAAAGAAGAAACATATGCTTTCTTAATGATTGTATAAATTTCATTACTCAACTACGAAAGTTTCATCAAGGCAATGAGTATAACTGTGTTCATGAAACATTTAACTGTGCACAAACAATTCTATGTTGGACGCACAAGAGAGACCTCTGCGCATGCGCAAATGCATTCTTCCAGAATTTTCGAACTACCCGCTATTTCTTCCGGTGAGTACTTCATGGAAACTAACTGTCCTCAGCTTGCAAAGTAATCAGCAATTTTAGCTTTATAACATATATATTATCGATCAGCAAGCTTTAGAACATTATATTTTCGAGTTTTTATTTATATAATTATGTCATTTGGAGTGTTACAGTAGTTATCTGACAATGCACTCGTTTCAGCTCCTAATGCATTTTTTTTCAGATGGTATGTAGATTGACATTAATGTTACTCTATGAAACCGCTAACGTTTACTTACGTTACATGCATTTTAATCATTTGAATGACTGATAATTTCAAAGGCATTTTGAAAATGACGGTGCGTTAGTGCGCCACTTTAAGGGAGCTTAATGTTCTCACTCCTTCATCATTCATTAACCTTATATTGTCTGAAAAAACGGTTATAATGGCTAAATGGACATTTTTTTGTCTAGCTTTTTTTTATTATTATTGGCACAATTCACTATGGTTGCAGTTGTGAACTACAAACGGTTACTTAATCAGTTATTAATATTTTTTTCTTTTTGTATTTCAGATATTAGGGAGAATATCTGGGAAACAGTGCTTACTCCATCTGCAAACAATCTTGGAGCTTTGCAAAAATTATTTCACAGCATTTTTTAAAATCTTAAACCATTTCTGAGTTAAAGCAAATATTTTATTTTCAAATAAGCCACTGCACCTTTTTACTGAGAAATATCAGTATGTTTTGTTTTACTGTACAAAGCAGAAGTCTATTTATCCAGTATACTGTTTTGACTGAGTGTGATATTAGTAAGCTTTGTAACATGAATGTTAAGGGCACTGTTTCATTCTTGCATTTTGAAATGTTATTTGCATATTTTGTTATAACAATGCAGCAATTGTATATTTGTTGAAATAGAGTAGCTGGATTGTTGCACTTTATCAATGTTTATAGTTTTTAACAGGTGTTTAAAGTTTACATAAAAAAAATTATTAAAATTTAGAGGAATGTATCATGTTATTTGAACTGTGGCTACAGTGAAAAACTTACTCAATTAAACTTTAAGATGTTAATTTCCAATTCAAAATTTACCTTTCAGTCAACTTGGAACATTTAATTGACACAACATTATATTTCGATTTGAGACTGCTTGTTGGCCTAACTAGGCATGTTTATTCAGCATAGAACATTTAATTGACAGAATGTTTTATTTCAATTTGTGTGTACATTTAGAGGTAATCAGCACAGCAAAAACAAAATTGAGCCAACTAAAACTTTTAGGTGCAACAGGTCACTAGAAATTTTTTAGTTGGAGTAGCAAGAAGTTTTTTACAGAGTTGAAAAGCTTCATGCCGTGGTGCACCTTTGGGGCTTAAAGCTCCTTTCTTTCACATTCTAATCGGATCGGGAAATTCCGTTCTCAAACGCGCCCTGCGCTTCTTCAATGGGTAAGGAATAAACATCCTCCATACTAACCACTGGGAAAACATTAAACGGCAGTTTCTGTCGAATGGCCGGGGAGGCGGAGCTTCATGAAGTGCTCTCTCCCCCCCCCCCCCCCCCTCTTAGCTCTCTCCATGTGAGTTAACCCTTTCATGGAGTAAGTTGTATTATCCCATCTTTTCCTGACATCTACTTATTTATTCTCTTAAATATAATTGATGTGGAAGCACGGAGTTATATGATGACGCCCAGATAGAAGAGACACTTTACATCTTTCTCCTGGGGCATCATCCTTCCTGAAAAGCTAATACTTCCTTCAAGCTGTGTAGACTTTCATCTTCCCTGGAAGGAAAAGCTTTACAGGCAGCAGGTCAGGTTGGTGCTCCTTTGCACACCATGGCGGTTTTGCAGGCCTACCACGCTGACCGGCTAAGAGACTTGAGCACTGGCGGGGCACTTCAGATAGGGCGTATTGGAATTACGCCAGGCCACAGACTTGTCTCTGTGTGCAACAAAAGCAGACGGCTCGTGCTATCAGCCGCTTTATGGCTGCGATGGGTTTCATGTGGAGGCACTCGTGGTTCAATATCAGGTGCATCAAGCATATGAATCGTGCATTCCTCCTGGATCTCGCCTTCTGGCCTGTTTAGCGATATAGTTAACTCGGTCGCCACTAGGTTCATTAGGCGAAGTTATATATAACAAGCCTTCGGGAAATTCCTTCCCTGCCGTGCTCAAGAGTCGGGACTGTCGCTCACCCAGTCTCGACCAGGTCTGACTCTGGCGAGGCATGAAACACAAGGAGTGTGTTTTTGAGCCTGCCACCCCTGGGGTGCGATGCTCCTCACTATCCGCCTCAAAAAGGTCAGACTGGCATATTGTCTTCTTCACAAAGAAGCCCTGAGGTTCATGTGCCCAGGACCATGGGGGTGGCCCCCCAATGGGGAGAGGCATGCAGAATTCCTTTCAAGAATTAAGTGTTCTCCCTGACACCCTCAGTTGTTCGGTGTTCTTGCTCTGCCACTGCTGGTGTTTCGGGCAGCACCAGTCTCCAATAAAGTGTTAGTTCTTCAGTTTTTCCTGCCATGTTTCAGGGTGCCGAACATCTAACATCCCCCCCATTTAACCAAGCCGCCGAAACTTTGCCCCTTTCTGAGAAGCTGGCAGCATGGAAGGTACTGTGAAGTATATCTCCTTGGGTACTAAGCACTGTAGAAAAACTACAGGATTCAGCTGTCACATAACCCTCTGCGTTTCAAAATGGCGTGGTCTCCACTTCCATGAAACCGGAAAGTACGCATCTCCTGACAGAAGTTGCTGGGGAATGGGGCCATGGAACATATTCCCCTACCAGACAGTGAGTCAGGCTACTACAGTCGGTATTCCTTGGTTCCCAGAGGAACGAGGGGATACGTCCAAATTTTTTGATTTCGCGGGCTGTACCGCTATCTAAAATAAATAATACAGTTTCAAAATGTTGACTGTCAAAGTGATTGCTCTCAAATCCTACCAAGTGATTGATTTGTGACAATCAATTGAAGGACGCTTACTTTCATATAGAAATATTGCCACAACACAGGGAAAGACCGGAGGTTCGCTTTTGGGGGCGAAGCTTACCAGTATCGGGTCTTTCCATTTGGTTTAGCTCCCTCACCCGCACATATATAAAATGCATGGATAGACGACTGTCTGGCCCAGTCTCATTAGCTAGCGCTTCGACACCAGCATGTCGTCCTAGCTCATCTTTGGTTCTAGGATTGAGACCAAAAGTAAATGAATCCATTCTGAGCTCTCATGGCAGCTGTATCCACGGTGACACCTTTGGGCCTTCTGCACATGAGAACATTCCTAGTTGTGGCCAAGACAGGGGATTTCACTCTAGGCCCAATCCCCAATAAATTTACGTGCCAAGTGCTCCGTACCCTTCCTATGTGGTTTAAGACTCCGGTTTCTGACTCTGGGTCCCACTCTAAGTCCGCCTTGTCGTCACAGATGCTAATGACAGACGATTCCCTCATGGGCCGGGGTGCGGTCTTAGATGACTTTCCAGCCCAAGGGAGCTGGAGAGGCCTTCTTCTCACACGGCACATCAATTGCCTCGAAATGATGGCTTTATTTCTGGCCCTAAAGCACTTCCTCCAGCAATTGAGAGGCTACCATGTCCTAGTGCAGATAGACTACACTATGGTAGTCTCATATATTATCGCCAGGGTGGACTGTGCTCGCGCCGCTATACAGCTAGCGCACCAGGTTCCTCTCCCTCAGGGCGATTTACATTTCAGGGCATATGAATAGGAGCAATTGCATTGTCCAGTCAAGCTCTGACACACGGGGATTGGAAACCCCACCCCGAAGTAGTCAGTCAATCTGGGAGAGATTTCAGCTAGCAGAGGTGGACCTCTTTGCCTCGTAAGATCAGGAAATGTCCCCTTTGCTGCTCTCTGACTCTTCCACCCCCCGCCCATGGGTCTGGACTCCTTGATCCGTACGTGGCCCAGGTTACGTCTCTATTAATTTTCCTGATAGCTCTGCTCCCGGGAGTCTAAGTCAAGCTGGTCTTCCAGCCAGCGTAATTAAGACTATTCTAGACGGCTCCCTCCCCTAGAAGAGCTTATGCCCTCAGAAGGAATGTATGTGAAAAGTCGTGCATGACGAAGCAGTTAGACCCAGTCCACTGCCGAATTGTTTCAGTGCTGTTTCTGCAAGAAAAGTTGTCCTCGGGCTTGTGCCCTAGTACTATCAGGGCGTGCCTAACTGCTATTTAGCCTGCCACGTCAGGGAGTTCCATTTCAACATGCACCCTATTGTTTTGAAGCCTCTGTCCTCCTCCTTTTACAGCGTCAGAGCAGGAAAGACTAAGCAGGTAGACCCAGTTCACTGCCAAATTCCTTCAGTGCTGGAGTTTCTGCAAGAGAAGTTGTCCTGATCGATGGGGTTACTGGGGGAAAATACCCTTTTTTTGTCGGTTTTAGATATCGTGCTCAAAGGCCCAATTGACACCCCTTTTGAACCACTAGAGTCAGCACCTCAGGTTTTCTGACCCTTAAGATGTTTTTTCTAATGGCTGTTAACTCTCTAAGAGGATTGGAGATCTGATCAGTCTCCCCATCCTGCCCAGACTTTGCCCCTGGCTAGTCAGGGCCATTTTGCATCCTCACTGAACTATCTTCCGAAAGTTCCATTTTCAACTTGCCCAATTGTTTGGAAGCCTTCTGTCCTCAGCCTTTTACAGCTTCGGAGCAGGTGATCTTCTGATTTATGTTCACCGCATCAGCCAGTGGCGTAAATCAGAGCAGCTTTTACATGTTTTGGGGCTGAAACCGAGAGGCGGCCTCCACTAGACTGGGTGAGAGATGCTATTGCTCTCTCCTATGAAGGCTCACTTCGCCTCTAGGAATCAGAACTCATTCAACCAGGTGGATCACCTCATCTATTGCATCAGTAAGAGGTATTCCCCTGCAGCAAGTGTGTGCTAAGCAGGTAGACCCAGTCCACTGCCGAATAGTTTCAGTGCTGGAGTTTCTGCAGGAAAAGTTGTCCTCGGGCTTGTGCCCTAGTAACTCTCAGGACGTATTTAACTGCATCCTCACTAACTATCTTCTGAAAGTTTACTGTGTCCAGTACGTGGACTTCAGATTTACGTCCACCACATCAGCCAGTGGCGTAGGTCAGAGCAGCCTTTACATGTTTTGGGGCCGCGGGAGCGGCCCTCACTACACTGGGTGAGAGATGCTATTGCCCTCTCCTATGAGGTACGTGGGCTCACTTCGCCTCAAGGAATCAGGGCTCACTCAACCAGAGGGATCGCCTCTTTTTGCACTAGCAAGAGGTATTCCCCTGCAACAATTGTGTGACGCAGAGGGTTGGCCCTCTCAGTACAAATTTGTTACATTTATAGTCTGGATGTTTATGCTACTCCGGGCTCACGTGTCCCCAAGGTAGCTGCCCAAGCTTAGTTCTGAGACCTTCTCGGCCTTGTGCGCACACGCTACACAACCTTGGGGTCCAGACACTTGCAGTGCGGCGGCGTTGGTATTCTCGTTCCCATAGCGTTTTCACGCAGCATCAAGTGGAGCCTTTGAAAGGCAATGTCTCGGGTTACTTTGCTGTAACCCTGTTCCCTGAAAAGGCGGGAATGAGATGCTGCGTCCCAATGCCGCACTGCCTACCTGACCGGACGTCCATTCAGACAAATCAATCTGAGGAGTGTTTCTGGTTTACTCCTTTTATAACCTCCAGATGTGTCTAATCAGATGACGTCACCTGACCAAGGTTATATAAGCCAAAATTTTGCGTGTTTGATACACACATGCTTCACAACTGGCAACATGACAAGATGTTAGCATTTTCACGCAGCATCTCGTTCCTGCCTTTTCAGGGAACAGGGTTACAGCAAAGTAATCCGAGCCATTTTCACTGAGTGTGTATAAACCAAATATTAATATAAACTATCAATTTTAAACTGTTTTTTTATGTTGCAGAAACTTAAATAACAAGAAGAGAAAGATACAACAGCTACAAGGCTTTCTTTTATATTCACTGAAACACTCTTGCTTTTCTTTAATTTATTATACTTTAAAAAGTGCAAAAAAAGAAAAAAGCCTAATACAGGTCTTTCTCAAAAAATTAGCATATTGTGATAAAATTAATTATTTTCTGTAATGTACTGATAAACATTAGACTTTTATATATTTTAGATTCATTACACACAACTGAAGTAGTTCAAGCCTTTTATTGTTTTAATATTGATGATTGTGGCATACATCTCATGAAAACCCAAAATCCCTATCTCAAAAAATTAGCATATCATGAAAAGGTTCTCTAAACGAGCTATTAACCAATCATCTCAATCAACTAATTAACTCTAAACACCTGCAAAAGATTCCTGAGGCTTTTAAAAACTCCCAGCCTGGTTCATTAACTCAAAACCGCAATCATGGGTAAGACTGCCGACCATCATTGACACCCTCAAGCAGGAGGGTAAGACACAGAAAGAAATTTCTGAACGAATAGGCTGTTCCCAGAGTGCTGTATCAAGGCACCTCAGTGGGAAGTCTGTGGGAAGGAAAAAGTGTGGCAGAAAACGCTGCACAACGAGAAGAGGTGACCAGGCCCTGAGGAAGATTGTGGAGAAGGACCGATTCCAGACCTTGATTCCAGTGGACTGAGTTGACTGAGTCTGGAGTAGAAACATCCAGAGCCACCGTGTACAGGCGTGTGCAGGAAATGGGCTACAGGTTGCAAATTTTGCATGTCATTCGGAAATCAAGTTGCCAGAGTCTGGAGCAAGACTGTGGAGAGGCAAATGCCAAAATGCCTGAAGTCCAGTGTCAAGTACCCGCAGTCAGTGATGGTCTGGGGTGCCATGTCAGCTACTGGTGTTGGTCCACTGTGTTTTATCAACCACTGTGTTTTATCACTGCTCACAGTGCCAAAACCACTGGTAAATGGTTTACTGACCATGGTATTACTGTGCTCAATTGGCCTGCCAACTCTCCTGACCTGAACCCCATAGAGAATCTGTGGGATATTGTGAAGAGAAAGTTGAGAGACACAAGACACAAGAATCTGCAAAAGGATTCCCGACCAAGTATTGAGTGCATAACTGAGCATAATTATTTGAAGGTTGACTTTTTTTGTAGTAAAAACACTTTTCTTTTATTGGTCGAATGAAATATGCTAATTTTTTGAGATAGGGATTTTGGGTTTTCATGAGCTGTATGCCACAATCATCAATATTAAAACAATAAAAGGCTTGAACTACTTCAGTTTGTGTGTAATGAATCTAAAATATATGAAAGTCTAATGTTTATCAGTACATTACAGAAAATAATGAACTTTATCACAATATGCTAATTTTTTGAGAAGGACCTGTAAAGTGATGTATATTAAATGATTTTGTTTTGTATTAAGATTGATTTTGTAAGGCAATGCTTTGATCACTTCTTTCATTCGTTCTGCTTATTTTAGTTCCTTCTAATTATCAAAGGGTCAGTCTAAAACTTGATTCTGAAAAGTGCTAAGCATAACAGATATGGTGACACACACAAGAACCACAATAATATCAGCCTGCAGATTTTTTTTTTTCAATCTTTTTCATTTTTTTCTTTTTCAAATATACAGAGCAAAAGCATCATAGGATCACAGACCATTACAAGTAAAACACATTGTTTTATAGGTTTGATGGATATACAGAGACCCGGAGGAAAATAATGGTTAAACCCTTTGTTTTTCAAACCTCCATGACATGACAGTACATAACCTTTTTGCAGCCCTAAATATTGATTTTTGCAACTTCAATGTATACATCATTTTCGTTACTGTAGCATGTTATTGAAAGACTAAAAGACTAACGAGATATTGATTTGTAGAAGGGCAAAAAAAGTATCATGAAGGAAAAAAAATGCCCATGGCAATTACACTATGACCAACGGTTCATGGTTTTGTGTGTGTGTTGTGTGGAGAACAAGGAACACAAGGCCAGGACAAGGTAGGCTTCACCATGGCTTTACAAAACGTTACATTTTTATATATTTTTTTCTTTTCATGATTATTACTCATCACAATATATGCAATGATATTAATGGATCTTAACTGTATAACAATACAGTATATGATGTGTTCCACATGTTATATTTACTGTATATGATAAAGATCCCATAATGATAGACTTCTTGTATAGACAAAAAGTGTGATTGAGGATATTTTTCAAAGCCATGACCACTTCTATGACTTTCTCGATGACTGTCTTTGGTTGCAGTAGCATGCAGTAGTGGCTGTCAATGAACAAGTCACATTATGTATATACGTCTCAGATCAGCACCAATCTCAGCTCAAAGGCATTGTTTCTTTGTTTTTAATCTGTGAGTAAAATCAGGCCAAAAAACATAAAAAAAAAATAAAAAGTTTATCTTTACAGTGTGAGGCTTGAATGTCACATCTTAAATTTGCAGAAGCCTGTTTAGATCAATTGTATTCACAATTTTATTAAAATCTTATTAAAATAACCGACTGTAGCAGCTCTTACTCACTTTCTATGATTTCAATCTAAGATTGCAAGAACACTGTTTTTGTCACATTTAGTTTGCAACGGTGCTAAACAGGCCAGTGGTGAGCGCGCGCTGTGCTGTAAGTAAAAAAAAAAAACAAAAAAAAAAAACATGCTCAACAATCATGCTTTACTCATGAATGCCACCTGATGTAGACCTTCTGTTTTTCGGAATTCATACAATCAACAGATTGCCAGAGCACAACTCACTGATGCAATATAGCTGCTGGGAAGAGAAATTACCTGAAATAGCGCTAGCCAGTCAAGTGTACGACCTATGTCTGCCTTTCTCCTTCTCATCAGCTTCAGTGACTTATCATGATTGCGAAGCATGGAACAGACAGTATGGCAGAACCGGACAGATTTCAAGCAATTTATCACTCTGTAAATGGATGGGATAATATTTCCAAAAAGAATTGAAGAGGCCATGCAAGCCACATCCAACCCATAGTTGTTTTTTTATTTATTTATTTATTTATTTATTTTTTTTTTCCATGTCAACGCTTTAACCTTCACCACCCTTATCGGACTGTGTGGCTTGGACGAGTGTACTGTATATAATCACACAGTGCCCATTTGGACAGGATTTACCGCACCAGCATTGTGTGATAAGCTAGGTACACATAAATTCACACACATGCAAGCACACGGACACGCACTATCTGAGCAATCTGTAGATCAACTCCACAATCTGAGGCCTCTGTTCAGTTAAAGGTAATCTTGTCTGTATTTTCTGCCATGTTTCATGAGGAGTAAACTGTATACTGTTCCATAAAGTGCAAAATGCTGTGACGTGCTGTAATGATATAGTCAAGGTTGTTGTAATAAACAGCATGAAAGGTGGAGGTGGGAATGAGGGACAGTTTGAAAATTTGATTTTGGTTTTTCTGGCCGCAATGGTGGAAGTGAAGCATAAAAATCCCCAACATGGTTTCATGCAAAACGAGTAGAGCCGTCATGTGTAGAAATCTTATGAGTTCATTATTTGGGGAAAAACAAAAAATACAACTGGTAAGCCTGCTCTTTTCCCCATGGAGAGTTAAGTGTTTGAAAAACATGTAGTAAGAAATGTAGTAAATTAGTGGTGCAGGATGAAATCTTGTACCAATATAATAATTAGTAATTATTTTTAAAACGATGCTTGACTCATAGGACAATTATGCAATATCTAAGTTACAGTAATGAGTTTTAAAAACATATAGTTAAAAAAAATGATAAGGATAATGAAAACAAACGAGAAGAGGTGACCAGGCTCAATGAAGGGGAAAAAAAAGAAACAATTAAATTGTCTGTAAGTGAATATTTTTCAGAAGCATGGTTAAAACAAGGACTCCTTAAACATACAGTAATGTGGTCTTATGAAACATGTACTGCTTCAAGCTCCAGTGATTTGTGAAGATAAAATGGTGTGCAGAACTAATGAATCTGCAGTTTCGTGTCCCAGAACACCGCACACTGTGCATGCAGGGAGAAAAAAAAAAAAAAAAAAGAAAGAAAAAGGAAGAAAAAAAAAATCATGTGCTCCCGTTCAAGTTCAAATTATAATTTATGGTTTAATAGAAGCACAATTTTCAATCATTTGAGTTACAGTTTGTGTAAAGAAAGCGAAACAAGAGCAGAAATTGATGAAATGATCTGTAAATGTTTTTTTTAACGAATATATATCCATCTTCACCTTTTGTACTTTGTCTTATGAAACAAACCACAAAAAAAAAAGAATAAAAAAGGATTGTCTGTACAGTGTCAATGACATTTAAATTTCTATATCCAAACTAACTAAAGAAGAAAGATAAATAACAGCAAATTATATACAGAGAGCATAAGGGATTTGTATACAGCGCACGGAAAGCTGCGCGCTGCATTATCAGCACTGAAACAGGCTTGTTGTGTTTAAGCCTTGCAGTGGGCACCAATCCATTTGTAAAATTAGACCCAGTCAACAGCACTCATGTGTGAAAGCTTACAGAAATGCAAAGATAATGCTATGTAAAGTGTTTACCACGTCTTCCGACTCGACTTGCACGTCCGCACCCTGAATGCTGATTCGACTTAAATTCCACCTCTACTGTAGCCTCATGGAAGATAATGATGGAAATCATGCACTGTACATGTCTCTGTGGGGTTTTTTTCTTCTTTCTTTTTTTTACTCACTATGTAATTCTTAGGATCTTCATGAGCTGACCGTGAGTGTTAAAACAGAGAAGATGCAAGCTGGAGTTTTACCTAGTCTAAGAAGCAAGATACAGTCCTGCTAATGGGTTTAAAGGAATGACTCGAATGATTACAGTAATGGTGTTCACGTAAACCTACCTGACCTACCTGTAAAGTTTCACTCAGAGTTTTAAATTGATTAGAAAATGTGGCAAGTGTGTGGATAGCTGATGGCGAAACACTTTGCTCAAGCTTTTACAGCCTTTAATTAACTACTTGGCATGTTGGGAACTGGAGCAGAACAAAATCCTGGACTGGCTGAGATGTGGGTTGAAAATCTAGCACTCAGTATTTTGATTTATTAAAGAAATCATTGGAGGATTAAGAAGAATGTAAATGGATGATGATGATGATGATATCAATGGTTTGACTCCCTGTCTGATTAATAATTTGTTGGAGCAGATGGATTATGTATGGTTTACAGTACAAAATGATTTGGATATATCATTCATGAGCCATTCACAGATGGTGCATTGCACGCTAGAGCCATAATATCACAATGCATTACATGAAGGCAGGGTAGGAGACAGACCCATAAAAGTCACATCAGTGTTTTATATATTTCATAAAAAAATTTTTTTACTCTTTTATTAGGGAACATTTTTGCATTTTTCTCTATCATCGTCTTCTACTAAATGTAAACCACCACTGAGCTCTAAATGCTCTGGGTAGCAAATTTCCATCAGTCATTCATAACGGTAAATCCATTAAAATTAGAACCACCTCGGTTTTGGGTTTTCCCCTTGTGCCACTGGGACAACTCTGGCCCTTCAGAGTATGACCACCAAGGGTGTCCTGTGGTGTCTGGGACAATACCAGGACATTGGCAACAGGGTGTTTGGGTGCTATGCAATGCAGGGTCGGGCCTGTCTGGATTGGATTTGAAGGCCAGGTCAGTTGCCTTGGTGTCTTGAACTGCTAGTCCCTGTATACAGCTGGCTGTGGTCCACTTGTCTATTATGTGGGATTGGGGCATGTGTGAGGCTTGGGTGCCCATGATCATGTCCCGAGTTTGCTAGTATATAGTTGATCAATGTTATTCATTTCACCTGTGAGTGGTTGTAATGTTATGGATGATTGGTATAAATCTAGAACCATGACTATCTTTGATTTCTGTAATAAGTAGTTTCATAGCAAGCGAATATCAATACCTATCTCAAGAACCCTTGAGAAACCCTAAGAGTATAGAGGAAGGGTACTCAATGCATACAAATGTGTCTTCTTTTCCAATTTCCCTTTCCACTTCACTAATCAGAACTTTCATGATGAATCTATGAAAGTAAATGAAACCCCAAGTAAATAATTTACATAAACAGATGATTGTCTACAGATGGTTGTAATGGTTCATCTTCAGTTAACTACATACAGTTTGTTTTCACATGTTAATGCTCCTGCTGCAGGATTTTTTCGAGTGATTGGGTTGATCCAGGAAAATATGGGCTGTGACCCAATGGTTGATGACTCCTAGGCTATTAGGTAGTCTGTTCCCCTTCTTGAAAACCCAGAATCCAGTAAGGTTCGATTTCGCTGCATAAAGAACCTATTTAACTAATCAGGCAATTGATTGTATTAATGGAAGGAAATTCTGAAACTGCTTTAGAAATTGAGCTAATCTTTCAATAAAATAATCAGTCATTACCCTGCTGAAAAGTTGTTCTTCAACAGAAAAGCTTCTTTGCTCCAATGTGTTTGGCAAAACTGCACAGACGATGTAATCTGTTGAGAATGTTTCACAAAACGATACCTACTGATGTTGGGTTCACACAGGGTGAGTCTCTGGAGCAGAACTGCTTCCATTTCACCCGGCATTTTAATCCACACTGTCTAACTGTTACGTGCAATACAGATATAATTGCAAGCCCACACATCCTGCCAGCTCCATAATCTTTCATGGTCTCCATAGAGATGTGGTTAAAAGCTTTCCCTCCCACTTTCTATACATTGTGATGTTGATTGCTGTAGATCATTATCTACAACAATGTCATGATTGTGCTGTCATGGCGGAAGATTTTTAACAGTGAAGAACCGAAGAAACACAATTATGTTTAATCATTTTCGTATTGTCACCTTTTAAAGTAAATGGTTTTGTAATTACAGCTGGGCCAGCTTTGAACTTGACCCCACCTAACTGACACAATATGTACGGAAATTAGTTTTCTTGATTAAGTTCTATACACTGTAAAAAGGCTAATGTTTAAAACGTGAGAAGTCTAGATTGGGCAGTGGATTATATGATCTAATTATCGGCAAATATCCAATGATATGTTTATGTAACCGTTCCATCTATCTACTAGAGGTTGCAGATACTAGTTGACCAGGACATAAGCAGGAGTGAAGGTAGTTTTAAATTCTTACTGGTACAACGCAGCCAAAAGGTGAGGAAAATATACCATGGGATGATTGACAGTTCTGCAAATCTCTGTAGTTTCTCATTGATTCTCCACTTATTCCACTTTAGAATAGTCTCAGCTAACTCACTGTTCAAAGGTTGAATCCCAAAATGCATTTAATGGAAAGCTAGTGTACTATGTAGGGTGTACAACCCCTTTGTTCCACACACCAAGTACTGCCCCTGATCAGGGTTAGAAAGGGATATAGGATTCGTTAGACCTTCTGTTAGAAGCTGGTTAGCTTTGCAACTCATGATACATGTAGCCATGAACAAAACAATGTGGATGGCTCTGAGGCAATCCGGAATGACTTAAAAGAAGTTAAAAAGGAGATAAGTGTTGTTTAAGATGACAAAGTTATCAAATGTGTTTTCTTGCTGAATGTGCTTACATGACTGGTTTTGAACATGGGTTTTGGCAGGCAGCTGCTCTCTTTGCACTACTGGGTACCACCACTCAAATTTTTAGTGGCTTGCCGTATCAGATCATAACAGCCTTCTCAGAACAAGATTATATGTTTTCCAATGAGGAATTCCTCATATGAATGTTTGTGGTGTAATAAATTCCTTTATGAGCAAAGTGGTACGGGAGTGCTTCCTAAACTACAGGTCGCACATCATTTTCCAATAAAACCCCCGAACTTTAGAGGCTGGTCCAGAGTACTTTTCGGATCAGTGGCTGCTCTGCAGACTAAATGAAAGGATGCCCAGTCATTGAGCATGGCAATTTAAGAATTAGCTCATTCAAGTGTAATGCATACAGTATGATGCACCATGTACCATTTAGCCTAAGGGTGCTTCTACAAAACAGATCCGAGTACACTTGACCCTAAATTCCAGGATATTTACATAATGTAAATGTTACATACTGTAATGCAAAAGTGGTCTTAAGCAAGGTATGCCATACTGGGGCTTGATTTAAATCAAATATGAAAGCCAGCATTACCCAAACGCAGAAGTGGACTAGTCTTTGAAATGTGACATCATCAACTCTGTGTGATCTCAGCTATATAACAAATTTACTATTGCGAAAGCTGGCGAACCAGGGGAAGAAATCGTACCCTGACATTGATACAAAGCAATTGTGCCTAGTGAGAAAGTATGGTAAGAAGCTGGAAATGGCATGTATCACTTGCTATGACTCTTAATTGTGGTCAAGTGCGCTGCATTTTTGTCTGCTGTTTATTAGCACTATTAAAAGTGATCCCCTTTATTGGCCTAAACACAGAGAAGGTGACTAACTGAATCCTTTTAAAATGTATTGGTCAACTAGTTGTCCAACCACTAGTAGCTATCCGTTTACAGTATGTCATGTCTATATTCGGAGTTCTTCCACCACATGAGAGATGAGCAGGCTACCCTTATCTGGTGTCCTTGCCTTATCAGAAACCTGGAATTTCTTCCACACGAATCCTCGCAGGCAAAACAGAGTGTGTAATAAATATACATATCATGTAGATGAGGCTGTAATCGTACCAAACAGCACCTGCTTGCCTCAGTCTGAACCTGGCATGCATCATGCATTGCGTGTCTCCGTACTACTTCCTGCTCTGCTTTCGGCTTGTTTTTTTTTGTACAGTGCATCTATACAGGTGCTTGTATATAATCAGGTGTAACTTCAAGTGCTCTCAATGGACAAACAAAAAGAAGAGCAAACATCGTACAAACAAATCAAGAACGAAATCAGAGTCTTGATGGTACATCTCAGTGTGCAGACAGTTCACTTAAAACAGTGAGCAGGTGTCCTGTGGTTGCAGTCTGTAGGCTGTGGAGAGCAGGTGAAATGGTTTCCCTCCGTCCGGGGGTCATCGGCCGTCAATCCTTTTCGGTCAGTGTAAACAATGTGACTATATACTAAGAATTTAAAGCCACAGAAAAGGTCATTCGTGTATATGGTGTAAATTCGAGTCGCTGGTTTGTATGAGGTTTGACAAGACCAGATCCTTGCCACGTCACACACTTGCTGAGCATTCTTTCATTAACAAAGTAGTGAAAATATTTGCATTGTTCTTACTTGATGGCCAAAACATCCTGTGCATTTTAAATCAGCTTAGTTAGAAAAGATCAGATCATCCACTTTCAAGTCCTCCTTAAGGTCGGCAAAGTCAGCAATCGCCAAAGTGAGAAGGAAACGTATGATCAGACCGACAATTACAGAAAGAAAATAAAATAAAAACAACAACAACAACAACAAAAACTAATAAACGAATAATGTACAGATATTCTCAAAATGGCAGAGAGCTATATATCTCCAGGATGCAGGAGGACTGGAATCCAACTAGGAAGAAAGAACTTCTTTCTTTTTTCTTTTTATAAGTTTCCATCCACGCAGAAGCAAAAGTCTTAGCTGTGGGGAAAGGGAAAAAGGAGTTACTGTCAAATAACACACACTCACTTAGACAGGTCTGCTGTACAAGAGAGCAAGAGAAGGCAAGAGAATCAGGATGTTGTCTTTCTGATGCTGCCAAAGGCATCATGGACTGGAGGTGTCAACAGAACTGTGGAGTCTGTTCATGTTCTGTAGACCTCCCTTCTTTTGTGATCTGCCCGTCCACACATTTTTGTCAGCACGGTTTCATCCTGTATCGTGGGTTCTGTACAGTTGCTGTGACATTTCTCACTGGTACTACGCTGAAGGTGCTTCTTCTCGAATCGGGGTATTTGACTTCTCTGCATTTGTAACCGTGACCACGAAGGCGTTTCCAAAGCTGCGTTGTACGAGGTTTATTATGATGACGTTACAGAGACAAAAAGAGTAAGAAAAAGAGAGCTTGTGTGCTTGATCTGCTTCCTGACATCATCCGCAGACGTCGTCACACGTGAGTCTGCATGCGCTTCTGCAGGGGTCGCGTCAGGTCCGAGTTCTGCGAGGACGAGTGCGAGTGGTGTGACGAGGACGACGCGGAGGCCTTGCTGTCCTTGTCAAAGTGTGCGTAGCTGCTGGCGCTGCTGTCGCACTGCGTGTCCATGAAGGAACCCGAGTCGCTGAGGGAGGCACGCTGCTGCAGCTCGCGCTCGCAAAGCTCGATGGAGCTGCTGCCGGTGCCCAGGACGAAGCGCCCGTCGTACTCGTACAAACGAGGGTTGGGCGCGCCACCAATGGTTGAGTAGATGTTGGTGAAGGACATGCCTGTGGGTACTCGCTGCTTGCCTGTGGAGGAATCACGCCGCAGTTCGGTGGTTTTGTGGGCGTTAGCCAGTGTGATGGTTGGGGTCCCGTGGTGCTCCTTGAACGTGTTCACGCTGTAGTAGCCGTTGGTGGGATCCTAGTTAAAAATAAAACATGGAGAAGAAAACATAACATTTAATTTAATTGTGATTTCACACAAATACAGCACTGAGGTGTAAAATACAGCCCTGTGTAAAAGTCTTCAGCCAGCTCTTATTTCTTTATATTGTGCTTCCAATAACAAGAGTATCTAGTATTTTCTTATGTAGTTCCTGTACCTGAGCCGTTTCAGAGGAATGTTTTTTTTGCTTGTTAAGCCACACTGTGACCTATGCAAGGCTGCATAAAAAACTTTTAACTTAAGGCATGAACCGGTGAGAGACAGGTGCAGATAATGACAGATGATCAGGCCGGTAATTAGTATACTGCTGATGCTGAATGCTGAGTGGTTGGAACAGATGAGAGGGGAAATGAGGCTGCTGCTGATGTTGTTACTTGTCACGGTAAAAAAAAAAAAAATCCCTTTATAATGTATAATAATGGTATGTCACAAATCCTGGTATGAAATCACTTTAAATCATTAACCATAAGCCCTGAGATTAATTATTATTATTATTATTATTATTATTATTATTATTATTATTATATGCAATGATGCTTTGAATGGTTAAAGGCTGTCAAAACTTTTCAAAAGTAGTTGTATTAAAATCTCTGTTATATGTGTTTATAATGCTGAAAGAAAAAGAAACAGTAGTAATAGGTGTTTCGAAATCTCCCTGAGGTCGAGCTTATAATAGTAATGACCTGAGGAGGGAAATAAGCAGATAATCAGACAGTGCAGAGGGAGCAAGAGGTAGTTGTCTGGGTCAACGTCATTAACCTTTCTTCTACAATAATGTTAATACAATAAAGAAAGAAGGAGGAAGAAAGAATTTGCATTCTTGCTAATTAATCAGCTCTCAGTGTTCTACATGCTGGCAGAACAAACAAGAGCAACAGTTACTGTTACTCTGCACACGGTCGACATTAATTGGTCCGAAAATTGTCTTTTTCCAAATACACTGAAAAGGTGTAATCAGAGAGCTGTTGAATTACTGTGCCCTATTGCTAAGTTGCCAAGCTTGTGTGAGTGTGTGTGAGTGCATGTGCATGTGTGATTGTGTGTGTGTGTGTGTGTGGGTGCATGTGTGTGTATGTATGGAGGGGCAAGAACCCAGGGGAGGGAAAATAATCACTCCCAGATGATTCTGCTATGACAACCCAAGGAAACCAAAGTGTGTGTGTGTGTGTGTGTGTGTCTTTACACTGTGTCTCATTCTGTCTTATAGACTCTTTGCTCTTTCACTTCTAAACACACATCCATAGAGAATACAGCCCAGTGGAAACGAATAAAAAGATGATATACTGTAGCATCCACCCGAGCTGCTGACAATTTGTACAATATATAAAAAGAATGAACACAGGACGGTTCGGCGGAAACGTCGTCTAGAATATTTAACGTCAAAATAAAAAGACTTTATATTTCAGACGTATATTATGGCTTCTCAGTAGTAATATGACTGATGGATGTTGTTTGATTCACAGCATGTTTTTTGTTAAGCGCTCGGATTGATGAGATTTATAACGACAGATTTAAGGCAGAGATAAGAGCAGCTCTTGGTAGACTTGATGCTCGTATAAAGAATTCGCTCGGCTCCAGTCATACGCCATCTATCCCTATGAGGCTTTTATTGCACCCCATAAACCACGCAGAAATAAAAACTTTGACTAGCAATACAAAAAGTTCCATTTCAGAAGAAACAATTTTCTTCGCGTGGTGGTGCAGTGACTACATTTATCCGGCTTAGGCATTGTTTATCGGGTCTGAACCCAGGCTGGCCAAATTTTCCCCTTTATATCCTGTAAATGCACTCTCATGCACTCATAATTAACAACATTAGAGCTTATAAGGAAGAGGAAAACACTGTAGCTTATTTATTTAGTGCCAGTCAAAGGTCAGCTATTTTGGAACGGTGCTTGCAAGTACTGTATTGTCCAGTGCATTTCCAAAACCTTTCAAGTTCAGCACCATGATGAATCCCAAACTTAAGCAAGACCAACATTTTGAGTTACCAGCCTCACAAATCACCAATTAACAAACAGCACCTCAGATTAGAGTCGTTAAGTAGCAGTAGTAGCATAAGTAGCAGATATCTCTCAATATAAACTGTTCAAAGGAGATTATTGTATATTGTATTATTATATATATGCTGAACACTGAGAGGTCGGAATAGAGGAGAGGGGAAATGAGGTTGCTGCTGAGGTTGGTACATAAACAACCAATTTTTTTATTGTACACTACCTTTAGGCACTTTGTAGCCTGCTGCAATAAAGCATTAGTTTGCATTTCTTTATTTTAAACTACATCATTTCATTTCATTTAATATAAAGCAATGAGGGGTGGCTCAAGACTTTTGCACAGAACAGTGTTTTAAAATGATAATAATGTTAATTACAAAAATTCTGTAAAACCGATTTGACACAAGGATCTCTCAAACTGTTGAACTTGTTATATGTTATTACATTAATATAATTACAAGTGTTGACGTTTTTTATTTTACGTTATAATTACAAGTGTTGACGTTTTTTATTTTACGTTATAATTACAAGTGTTGACGTTTTTTATTTTATGTTATAATTACAAGTGTTGACGGTCTTGGACTATATAGCGTGTAATCAGTCAATGAATCAATTATGATGTTCAGTAAATGAATAGCGGTTTATAGTCACTGAATCGTGATTTATCTAAGCAAAGTATTATCCTGTGTACAGTAGATGTGCCTTATCAGCCAGAGAATAGGTTTCTCTCTCTTGCCAGTGTGACTAATTCAGCATTAACACCTGATCATTAGCTGATTTATGGCTTGAGGATACGAGCAGTAATCAAGGTCAGCGGAGGTGGTTTCCAGTAATTGATTGTTACATAAACAACCAATTTTAAATTGTATCTTTAGGCATTTTGCAGTCGGTCACAGTAAAACATTTGTTCACATTGCTTTCATTTAATCTCCAGTATTTAATTTAATTTAATATAAACAAATGAGGGTTGGCTCAAGACTTCAGCACAGTTTTTTGCTAATTAATACAAAATCATTATCAGCGGGAGCCGGAATAAAACAGTCCAGGGTGTGAAAGAAAAAGAAAAACGCAAAATTGTTGTATATGCAAAATGCACATTTTATGTATACTGTGCACAAACACTGTGTTTTCCATGTTATTTATGATTCTGCTACTAATTCTTATTCTGCATTCTCATTTTCTGTTTCTGATTTCCATTTGGCTTTTTTGTCCCGTCCATGATTTTCTCCCTAATTTAGTCATGTCCAATTCCTACCCATCTGTATCTCTGTTACGGCACTCCCCCACCAGCAACAGCTACCGACTAGCAAGAGAGTAGAGTAATACAGTACCTGCTTCCTCTGACACACTTGAACCCTCTCAAACTGCTATTCATGCATTCTTAGGAAAAAAGAAATCGGAAAACCACTTCCTCTCGCGTGAGCTCACAGACACCCATGACTGGCTAATGTCACTATGACTGATGTGTGAGTGTGAGTATGACATCACTTCTACACTCCCCCTGAAAGAAAACACGGCCAGTCTGTTCTCTTGACTCGCAAGTTAACTCAATCTTCAATCTTCAGGCGATAGAACAAACGCATTTCCATTGTGAAACTGGAGTACCTGGAGGAAACCCACCAAGGACGGGGAGAACATGCAAACTCCATGCACATAGAGACAGGAATCGAGCCTGGCTGGGAATCGAACCCGGACTTTGGAGGTGCAAGGCAACAATGCGTTTTAAGAGTAGGCAGCTCTGGATTGTAAATGCTATAAATACTGACTGCACGAATCGATGAACAAACTGCATGCTCTGGGATATGGGATTAGCACAAAGCATGCAAACCTATACTCTGGCATCAAAGCGACTCCCTTTTAGAGGAGCTCAACCCTCTACGGAAGCTCACCTTGATGTGCTGGTACTCTTTCTCCTCCTCCTGCAGGACCTCCAGCTGCTTGAGAACAGACTCCTGCTGGAATTCTCCACGTTCAATCTGAGGACAATCACACAAACGCTGCTACTTAATTTCCTGATTTTGCAAATTTCCCATGGATATTGTTCATTCATTCATTCATTTTCTGTACCGCTTTATCCTCCTTATATACAGCGTCACGGGGGCCTGGAGCCTATCCCAGGAAACTTAGGGCACAAGGCGGGGTACACCCTGGACAGGGTGCCAATCTATCGCAGGGCACATACTCACATACACACACTCATTCACACACTACAGACAATTTGGAATGTCAATTGACCTAACCTACATGTCTTTGGACTGTGGGAGGAAACTGGAGTACCCGGAGGAAACCCACCAAGCACGGGGAGAAAATGCAAACTTCATGCACACAGAGATGGGAATCGAACCCGGACCCTGGCGGTGCAAGGCGACAGTGCTAACCACTACACTACACTACTTAATCGCATCCTGAGCAAAAAGTAGAATCTCAGTGCAGTTTGCTGGGCCTTGGAGAGGCCCAGAATGTATAGTGGGATTTCAAAAGAAGGTGCTATTGTGTTTTCGACAGCATTTCTCCGAGAGGCGCTATGGAAGAAAAGGCCCCAGGCCATTTGATCATTGGCATCTCTATGGTTGTGTTTCTGTCTTCCCGAGAGAGGCTGGCTGGAGGCTAAATATAGGGCTTCAGGCGGTTGGGGATTTTTCTCACACACATAAAATCTTGGACTGCATTATTCATGAGCTTGGTATTAGCATTAGCGCTGGATTGGGGTTATTAGTGTTGGGGTGCAGGTGATTAGCATGCATTATGTGAGGACGTGACAGGCAAAGCCGTAAAAGCTGGTGCGTTTGTTTGGTGCAAATCAGAGATCAGGCAGGGGTGAAATTTGGTGAAGCTAAACAAAGACTTACCATCAGCTGTTTCATGGCGGCATGGTCCTCATTTTCCCGTGCAGCGTTGTGATCTTTGTGAACAATCTCCACGCGGATATCGTTCTTGGTCGTGACGACGCCTTTAAGGTCTGACAGACAGACGTTTATGCATTACTTACTACTCTATGTGAACTTTTTAGCAAAGTCAAAAGTACTGTATGCAATTTTTTTCATGCAACTTCATAGTGCTTGGGTTGTGTCTCTGTATCTGTACGCTAACAAGATCGCAAGAACACAGTCCAAGACGCACGTCAGTAGCACTGTTTGTAGTGTACTTTGATTGGTGACAGTCGGGTAACGAGCGCTTACTTTCGGTCTTAATTTTGCTTGAAAGTTCTCTCTGCTGAGCACAGATCGAGGCAGGGAGGGAGGGCATGACCAGGTGAGCGTCTTCTGTGGTATACAACAACAACATGCTCAACGCTAGCAGTGCCTCCAGTGATACTTCCTGCAAGCTACACCTTCACTTCCTGAAAGGCTTTTAAAGGAAAAATCCACCCAGAATGACTTGAGGATCGAGTCCAGATCGAATTTTGTATTTTTAAAAGTAAGTAATTACTTTGTTATGTTGGTCTGTTTTGATTTGTCTAATATTACCCACAATGCAATTTGACTACCTGTTGATAATGGTGCCAGTGAAATTCAACCCTCACTTTATCTCTGCCAAAAGGGAGCGATGCAGCAGCACTTTAATCCTTTACTTTGTCCAGCTTTCTCACCTTCTGGTCTTTACACTTTGTATACTAGGTCGGGTTTCTCACTAACATGATGCTCAAACTCACTGGAAAATAGTGAGCATGAACAACTCAATAAAAGCAGCAAAACTTTTTATTTATTACATTTTTTGGCTGAGCGTCTACTGTATCTGGGTCAATGTAAGATGAGTCACTGCTAGACAATGACTCGCTGTTTTTGTTTGTTTCTTTAAACCCTTTTGTAGACCTGCAACTTTTTGAAAAACTGTTAGTCAGCCTTTGTGCGAAGTAAGAGAAAAAAATCACACATTCTGCATTTTGATTGGTTAGAAGAAGAAATAGTCTCCTCATAGAACATGAGGATGGGACTTTATTGTGTTTTTAGCTCAGTTTAGAACAATATTTGCTCAGTATCAAGTTTTAGTCTATTATTATTAAAATAATATAAAAAAGAATGATTGTAAAACTGTTAGCAAGGGAATGTAAGGATATAAAATCCCACGTTAAAATTGGTTGCAAGAAGGGCCTCCGAGTGGCGCAGTAGGTAAAAGCGCTCGCCCTATCATACGGAGATCGCAGGTTCGAACGTTGGGTGATGCTGTTTTCCTCTCACAGCCGGAGGCCTCGAGAGAGCTAAATTGGCCGAGCTCTCTCAGCGGGGAGGGATGAGAGGTATTAGTGCTTCCACATTAATTGCACGGCTCTACGCCATTTGGGGTGTCAAAAATAAAAAAAATTGGTTGCAAGAATTGGTAATCATGATATGGAACTGTGTAATTATAAATGCAATATATGAATATTTGAATGTATGTAGAGTTTGCCAATAGTTTATTTATTGATTGATTAGTTTGTTTTATAGTTTGTTTTTAATAATTTATTAGGTGATATTGGCAAAAATGTGATCATTTGTCCAATTATTTGGTGTTAGCATAGATACATACGTATAAATACAAATGGCACATTTAATAGTGTAACTATTGCAGTTTAAATCAAATCACAGTATTGTATTTATTCTTCTTTCATGTCCCATTAGGCATTTCATTTTACAAGCTTTTTAATCCCTTATGTTTGAGAACATTTTGTTTTTCTCCTTGATTGTTGCAGCAATAATTACTAAATACTTCAAAACAATCTTTCGCGTGGAAAATAAGTTATGAGTTTCAGGGTGGAGTTTTCCTTTAAAACCTTGGATGAGATGCTCAGGTTTGGAGAATGGCGGGATGGTCGAGTCTTATAAACGAGATGGAAAGTGGCACGAACGTGAAAGAAAGAGAGATCGATGTCCAAAAAAAATAAAAAAAGCATGTGTGTGAAATGACTTGAACCCTCACACACAGTTCTGTCTTGCTAAAGGAAGGTGAATGGAGCTCGGGGCTATGATACGTACTTCTCTGAGAGCGTGTGCAGCAGAAAGCCCCGATGGTGCCGATGAGGACGATGAAGGCGACGAAGGCTCCCACCGCCACGCCGATAATCACGGCCACAGGCAGAGACTCTGCGGACAACAAATGATAGCCGCCTACAATAACACAGCATGAACAAGCCGAGTCAATTCAGCAAATCATCACAGAGTCTGCCTTTTATTTCTAAACAAGAGAACATCAAGAGATCGAGCGCTGCTGTGTCATTTAAAAAACGAACGCCACAATTCAAGATTGGAGCGAAAAGAGCAACCAGACACGGAACAGAGCGAGGCTCGTTGTGTAAGTGTGCGTGTAAGAAATGTTATTTCGCAACACGTATGCAGCTTACGTGAGCTATTCTCTTTTAGAAGCATCAACTGAAATTGCACACCTGTCTTTTTTTTTTTCTTTTCCTGGGTCAAAATGGAGTTAAACGGCAGGTGTGATTGTAACAAATGGAAAGTAATTGACAGATGCACCAACAAACACTTGGGAGATAATTAAAAACATGGGCTTTTTTCAATGCTGGGACACACTTGCATTTATGTCAGTAATAATAATAATAATAATAATAATAATAATAATAATAATAATAATAAAAGAGAAAGAGCAACACCTATGCACCATTAATTACACCGTCCTGCGTTAAACAAACCAGCCTAGCAAAACCCAGCATCGCCTCGTTCTCTGTAATTAATGTCTATTTAATGCCTCTCAAGGACAAACAACCATACATTTTCAATTAATAGCTAGCGAGCTGAAACCACGCTTTGCTTTTCTGGAGGCAAATAAATTGCATTCCTTAAAAAAAAATAAAAAAACACCATGAATGGAGAAAAGACGATGCCAGGTTGTTGTGGCCGTTAAGTAGCTTTGGCAGAAAATGACACAGAGCGCTGTATCATACAGTAAATACATTCCAATGATAAATGAAATGTCCACCCTGCAGACATGTCCCTGAAACGCATTCATTACATACAATAAAATGAGCAGGAATTAATAATCCTACTGGAGATTAATGCATAAAAAAAAAAAATTTTAAAGTAAGAAACACTCATCATTTTCAAAACTATTTCATGATACATTATGTGTGTGTGTGTGTGTTTCTCTTCTTTTAATAAAATAATTCCTTTTTCACATATGTTATAATGAAAGGCTGCTTTTACTAAAAAAATAAAAATAATAAGTTAAATCCCCAGACGAATCACACGAGGCTAAATAAATGTTAATGCTTAAACAGTTTTCTGGAGTTTTCTTCACTGAGAAGAGGTGAAGAAGCAACCTGTCGAACCTTGGCTCCCACCTTGTTCCTTGAGACGTATTATTTCTGTATCGGAGCCGAAGCTGTTCCAGGCCGTGCAGTTGTAGATGGTCTGGAAGTCAGCGGGGACGATGTTGCTCATCGTCAGGGTGGACAGGACACCGTCCTCGGTGGTCACCGTCTCGACCGTGTAGCGGCCGGATGTGCCCGACTCGAGGACTGTCTCTTTCCATGACCAGGCCTGAAACAGGAGAACACAAGAATCACTGAGGTACCTGTACACAGTAAAACAAGTAAATTGTGGAGGCGATACAGGTGATATAGGCTTCCAAGTCCAGCCTACGCTGTAGGTCTTGCATAGCTGTGTCTCCTGTGGTGTAGCCTATAGCGTAGCCTGATGTGCACCTCACCAGAAATGCACCTACACGGTATGATGACACAGACGACAACTAATATCGTAAGTCCAACTTTGAGCACTGCATTTCCGGCTTCTTCTTCGATGCTTCCATTTTTATATTGAGTTCAGTGTCATACAGGTGTGGCATGTGAGTTACTGTAGCTTAGTGGTTCGCCATGTCTCTCTGCAACTGAAGGGTCTGGGTTTGATACGCGCTTGGTGGATTTCCTCCGGCTTCCTCTCACAGTCCAGAAGGCATGCAGGTTAGGCTAACTGCCGATCCCAAATTGCCCATAGTGTGTGTATGAGTGTGTGTATGGGTGTGTGTATGTGTGGATAAGCTCCAGGCCTGCCTTGCCCCTGTATACAGAATAAAGTGGTTTAGACGGTCACCTCCAATGTCTTCTTTTGTTTCCACGGTGCAGTAATTCCAGCAAAAATAACTGTTTTTCAACATTTTTTTTTTTTCAAAAGTTATTCCAACTCCAATGAGATCTGCCCAGTTCCATTCACCATTGTTTGTAGTACACACAAAAAAAATAATGCAGGGACTCAGCACAGTGGCATAGAGACTCCACCGGGTTCGGTGGTGTAATTGCAGAGCGGCACAGACACACCAGCGTGCAAGCATAAAGCTTACATCGCCTCAGGCACCGAGTAGACTTGACGCACATGCATAAATCAGCCTTAAGTGGCAACACTCCTTCATTGGTTGGACTAATGTTTATAACATAGTTAATACAGATATGCAAACACTCTATTACTGTGTAATAAGCTAAACAAAATACTACAAGAGTAAAGAGGCGGTAAATTTATTATGTACAGTATCAACCCCTCTCCCCCTCCCACACACACACACACACACACACAGAATGAGTAATGAGTCAAAAATTGGCCTTGAGAGGAGGCTGTTTATCTAAGCTTCATAACTCTTAATCAAACGTGCACTAACGGAGCATAAACAAGCATCAGATAAGAATTTAAGCGCATCATCCCGTCTCGCTTAATTCCCCCTGTAACACACGCAGCGGAAACAAATAATTTAAGACGCAGCTTCATTTATTACATGTATAAATCGTAAGTCATCAGTGTGCAGTTGGTTATTGGACTAAGCCTGTCAAAGCTACAGTCGTGCGGCGACAGAGTCTACGCTCGTCTTAGCGCCGAGTGAAAAGGAAAAGATTTCTAAGAACGGAAAGATGAACTCACGATGCGGTCCGGAGGTGGGGTGCTGCGGATGAAGCACTTGATCTGACCCTTTTCGCCATGAGGAGCCTGGTGTGTTTGAGTGCTGGAGATGGTCGGAGGCCCTGCAGGTTAAAAAAAAGCACAAAAACATCAATATATAAAGTATCGGTGATCAACACGGGCCAACAACAAAACCTTGACTTTTTATCAACCTGGAAAGCCTGAAGTGCCAAAACTTTGTGTGGAGGCCTGGAACACCAATAATAGACCTTGAGCTCAGAAAGTTTAAATGAGGATAAGTTGAGGAAAAAAAAAGGAAAGAGGCCACACAATATCAAGGTGGTAAAAAAAAAAAAAAAAAAAAAAACCGGGCAGTTGTTCCAATAACACATAAACGACTACTTTCTCTGTCTTTGATTTTTCTTACATAAAAATCTTATCATAAATAGATCCTTCTTTATTCTTGATTCCGGTATACATTCTAACACCACGTGGTCTTGATTCACCTAACCTCCTGCTTTGTGAATAAGCTCTCACGTCACCTAGGTCAAAGTTCAGAGTACTGCTGTTGAAACTAAACATGGAGATTTATGCTCAAAGCTGTTATTTTTCCCACACTTTCTTTCTTTCTTTCTTTTTTTTGCACATAAAGCCTTCATCTGATTGCCACTCAAAGAAGCACGCTTGCCGGTCAGCACTGCGACTCTTATCTCCCTGAGAGATATCAAATCTGCCATAAATCTGATCTTTTCAAGATTGGAAAAAGAAGCTTGGGTGCACATAAACACACACACACACACACACACACACACACACACAGGGTAGTTTTAAGGGATTTTTTTCGTGCACCCAAATGAAAATGTAGGCAGTTTAGTTTAGGCGTTAAGGCAAGAAGACTAAAGTATTGACTAACAAATCGACTGGCTTACTACTTACTGTACTGATTATTTTTCTTATTATATCTGCTTGGCCATGCTAACATGGTGACCTTGTGTATGGTATTATTGTTATTATCATTATAGATGATTTTGGAGACTCAAGGCATACACTATATTCCTATAGTAACTATTTCCACATTGCCTCTTTGATTGACATTAACAACAAGACATGAGGGCATTGCAAATGCATTTAGAAGAGCCGAAGTAATACTTTATGTAAGGCCAGAGTTTATATGGTTACATGACACCTATAAAGGCCTTTATCTCTACAGATAGGAATGTACCTGAATACAAATACTGTACATTATTCAAAACAAACAGATAAGAAGAGGAGTGTGTTCGTAACAGATACAAATACAGATATGAAGATGAGAAGCATTCATCATCTTCTTCTTCACCGTCTTAATATTATCATCATTAGAAATAATGCCTTTGACGTCATTTAAGTTCATTTCGTTCCTCATTAATGTACACACAGCACCCCGTATTAACAGAAAAATACAGAATTGTTGACACTTTTTCAGATTGATAAAAAACGTAAAACTGAAATATCCTAAGTATTCGGACCCTTTGCTGTGATACTCGTATATTTACCTCATATATATTCTATAATACTGTATATATAGAATGCTCAGATATAAAGGAAGTGCATTGAAATGGAACCAGCTTCCAGCACCCATCAATTCAATTCAATTCCTTTCACTCAAATTCATTCAAACTCTTCACCACTTATCCTGTACAGGATTGTGCGAAGCCTAAAAGCTATCCTAGTGGACTAGGATAATGAGCACTAGACAGGTTGCCAATCCATCGCAGAGCACACAATCACACACGTTCATTTACACGCTGCAGAAAATTTGGCAACACCCGGTGCATTGCTTTTCCTCCCCATGTCTTTGGACTGTGGGAAGAAAGCAAAGCACCTGGAGGAAACCCAAAAAGCACGGGAAGAACATGCAAACGCTACGCATTCAAACCCCCAACCGTGTGCGAAGGCACAGTTCTAACCACTACATGCCACTCCAATCCAACACACTTCCATTTCTCTCTCTGTCACTCATTCTATACACTGGACTAATAAACCTGGTACAGGTTTCCCGAAAGCGTACACCCTGGTCAGGGTGCCAGTCCATCACAGGGCACACATGCATGCTCATACTGTACAGTATGTATTCACACACACGCACATTCATAGCTTTGTGAATTTGTCAATAATGAGTAAGCCAGAGGCAAGGGTGGCAAGGAAAGATGGCATGAAAAAGAAATTTTGATACAAAGCAGACATTTCGAGTTCAGATTTATGAACTGAAGTGATGTCAAGGAAGCAGAAAGCCAGAAGTCACACACATTCACAGTGAGTTTTTTTTCTTTTCTTTTCGTTTTACAATCTTTTAGCGGCCAAAATGATTTATATTTAGGATTCATATATATATATATATATATATATATATATATATATATATATATTTTTTTTTTTTTTTTTTTTTTTTTTTTTACATATATACAGTACAAAAATGCACAACTACAAGAACTCAATCCAAACCTACAGTAGATATAGTTACTGATAAAGATAATAATGGAATTTCATATAGCCTGCATCTGAGCCATGTGACTATTATGTGTCACAGCTTGCACAGTGGGGGTTTGAGAACACTAAGTGAGGGGAAGTGAAGATCATCTTCTGTATCTCTTGAATCTCAGCACTTATTATATGAGAAGCCGCTGCACTGTATAACACGGTTACATGGCGATGGCTTTGACGATCACTACCACTGCTCTATGATAGGAGAATTCTCACTCCGGATTTACACTTGATTAACACTTTCATTCAAATATTATTGTTTTTATAGTAACAAATGATACATTAAGAATCTTTAAATCGACATGGGTAAAGATTTTAATCAAACTGATGTACCCTGCCTCGTGCCCAGAGTCTCCTGGGATACGCTCCAGGTCCCCGCGACCCTAAATACAGGATAAAGCGGTATAGAAGATGAATGAATAATCAAAGTGAGGTCCATTATTGTTGCGTAACAGAAAATATTTCTATACTGTATTTATAGCAATTTTCCAAATCTTTCAACTTCTTAAAGAAATACATAAAATTTCAATTTATAGCTACTGTACATCTAATATTGCTGCACACCCGTAAACACATTAGTCATAAACTCATTAATTACATTCTAGCAGCTATAAACAGTCCCTGTGAACATAATGTAGCACACACACACACACACACACACACATGCTAAACCCTGCATCCTGCCACTCACATTCTATAACATACCACTGCTGATTCCTAATTGCAGTTTATTAAGTGCCTCTTATTAAAACACATTAGCATTTAGATGCCAGGCTGGCAGATGGGAGTGTGGAGGGAATGCAGAAGAAAACTGGATGCTGCTCACTATCGTGTCCGCCCTGGCTGCCAATGTACTGTATGCAGGCAATATGCATACTGCACTATGGGTGCCACCGTAAGCTAAGATGGACAGTATATGCACCAAGTTAAATGTGCTCATCTGAGTGTTTTTACTGGTGCGTACATGCGAGCATGTGGCACGAGGGCACGTGGCACGAAGACAAATCCAGATTATTGCCTGCTGGCTGAGAAGGCCAGTGTTGGAGGCTCACGAGAATCAGTCCTGATGATCAGGCTGCAAATGAGTACTATAATTAGGTGGCTTTATCGTGCAGCCGCAGAGCATGGAGGGCTGAAGCGGAGGAAGAGGAGGAGGAGGGAAGAGAGAGAGAGAGAGAGAGAGAGAGAGAAAGCAGTAGGTGGTGATAGAGAGCCATGCACACAACCTCAGCCTGCATACTTACAGTGAGATCAACTTTATAAGCTCTATAAAATGTGGTTTCAGAAAGACGAATTTCAGATCATAATATATGCAATTACATGAACAACAAACGAGCGAGCAAATAAACTCAGAGGAATCTATTACGCATGCATCAGAGAAATTACTTTTGAGTAATGAGTAAAATTATAAAAATTCACCAGTAGGAAAAAGGGAAATATTAAAATTAAGTAAAGGATGATTGAACTGTCTAAAACAGGGCCCTCATGTAATGTGTGTGCATCTGTGAGTGTGTGTGTGTGTGTGTCTGTGTGTGTGTGTGTGCTGCCTCCCTCATACTCATTCTCTGTTTACCAAATTGTGAACCAAATCATGCTCACAAATGCTAATGTTGCTCGTGTGTGAAATTCTAGACGCATCAGAGTTTCAGCAGGACTGAGATCTCTGCAAAAGATGGAGCAGCACAATCACTCCACATTTAACCCTCAGGAGCAACGGGATGAAAATGAGGATCACAAGACAAAAGCGACATCGCACATATCATTTACGCTGCTGTGCACTGCATACCAGTGGCATACAGTAAGTTTCATACTGACTCCATCTTCATGGTTTGTATATTTGAAGTTTTCATATGTCCTGTTCAGACTGGAGGCATTTTACAAGGGCAGAAAGGGTAATAATTATAACCAACTGAGTGCATTCACTTCATTACTGTAACTTAGTTCCATATTTTATGTATCTGTACTTTAATTACGTAGGATTATTAGAGGACATTTGTTTTTACTTTTCTCCACTACATAATGCAGCAAATATTGGTTCTCCTACTTAACTACTGTACATTTTAGGCAGGAATTCTGCCTCCTGCTGACTACTGGGCATAATTGCATGCAATAGAGAGAGAGAGGGAGGGAGAGAGAGAGAGAGAGAGAGAGAGAGATTTTTACTATGAAAAATGCTACTGTAAGCTAAGACAAGCTCTGTACTTTTAATACTTAAGTAAATTTTGGTGAGAACTTTTACTCAACTACACATGTAGAACAAGACTTCTACTTTTACTTAATTATTTGCAAGGGTGGCACGGTGGTGTAGTGGTTAGCACTGTCGCCTTGCACCTACAGGGTGCGGGTTCGATTCCCGGCCAGGCTCGATTCCCGTCTCTATGTGCATGGAGTTTGCATGTTCTCCCCGTGCTTGGTGGGTTTCCTCCGGGTACTCCGGTTTCCTCCCACAGTCCAAAGATATGCAGATTAGGAACTGTCTAAACTGTTAGGCTAATTGGCGTTCCCAAATTTACCATAGTATGAGTGTGTGTGTGCTCTGCGATGGATTGGCATGAGTCTCCTGGGATAGGCTCCAGGTCCCCGTGTCCCTAAATACAGGATAAAGCGGTGTAGAAGATGAATGAATGAATAATATTTGTAAGAGGGAATCTACTTTTACTCAAATACAGGATGTACCATCTCTAATTATAACCTCTGAATACCTGTATACAGATCATTATTATTAATGTTAGGAGTAATAGTAGTAGTAGTAGTACTGGTAGAACTGTACTAGGCATTGCATGCGCATCTCTATGGTCTATAACAACATTATAATTACTTTAATTAAGTTTGCACCAGGAAACCTCTCTTTGTATTTCCAAAAGAATACTTTAATCTTTAAAAAAGGTTTTCTACATTTATTCGCATTACTGTAATTGAGTCGATTTTTTGTGTACTTCTACTTTTTAAAGTAGTTTTTAAAATCTGTAATTTTACTTTTACTTAAGTATGTTTTGTTTAAAGTATTGTACTTCACTACATTTTAAATCATATTCACTACTGAGTAATAAATAAATGAATGAAAATGAAAAATAATACAGTAATACAACGGGGAAGGAAAAATTGCACCCCGGAAACCACTGCACTGATTGATTGATGGAGAACAAACGCATTAAATTCACAAGAACGATGGAGACGGACAGAACAGATGCCAGTGATGCAGACACAGCTGAAAGTGAAATGCCAACAAATTCTTATGGATCATATTTAAGCGACCACTTTGATTTCAAGCACAACAAAGTGAACAGATTTATTACAGTATGCAAGGATGTTCCATCCCCCACCCCACCCCCGCTGTTAAAAAAAGTAACTCAGTAACTTTTACTCTGAGTAAATTTTTAATGAGCTACTTTTTACTTTTACTTGAGTAGATTTTTATGAGTAACTTTACTTGTACTTCAGTTCACTAACGTAACAGTACTTTTACTTAAGTACAACATTGTATTACTCTTTCCACCTCTGTATCTATCTATTCATCCATCCATCCATCCATCCATCCATCTACCAATGATCTATACCATTAAAACCACATAATATTGTGTACAATCACCAAAAAGTACTGGACACAAGACCTCTTGTCCTGTGAGTTTTGAGGTGGAGTGTCTATGGATCAGACTTAGACATGGAACAGCACATCCCACCAATGCAGACTGAGATCTGGGAAATTTGGAGGCTAAGTTAGCAACTCAAACCATTCATTAGCCATTTTTGCTAGGTGTCAGGTTGCATGGTCCTGCTGACAGAGGCCACTGATGTAAGGGAATATTGTTTCTATAATGGGGTATACTTGTTCTGCAACAATGTTTAGGTAGGTGTTATGCATCAAAGTAACATCAACATGAATGGCAGGACCCATGATTTCCCAGCAGAATATTGCCCAAAGTATCTTTCTGCCTCCGCAGGCTTGCCTCCATCACATAGTGCCATCTCATTCCTACTGTAGATAAAGTAAGCAACACACATGCATACAGTACACCCATCAACATGTTGGAAAACAAAAAAGTGATTAATTGGTCCAGACCACCTTACGCGGTCCATTGCTCTGTGATCCAGTTCTGATGGTTACATGCAAATTGTAGATGCTTTTCAAGGTGGACATGGGTCAGCATGGGCATCCTTACCAGTCTGCAACTACACAGCCCCATCAACAAACTATAATTCTCTGTTCGTTCTAACTCCCTTCTACAGTATCTGAACCAGCTTTAACTTTGGTTGAGCAATTTGTGCTACTGGATCACACTATACAGGCCAGCTTTTGCTCTCCACGTGAATCAGTGAGAATTGTGCATGTAAGATCTTGATCTACGTATGTTCATCTGCTCTTGATGACTTTTGGTACATCCTGAACACTTTACACAGGAAGACCTGTTGTTTTCAGAATCAGATCAGAATCAGAATGAGTTTTATTGCCAAGTATGCTTGCACGTACAAGGAATTTGTTTTAGTGACAGAGCTTCCAGAACAAGAAAACAAATGACAAGACAAAACAGAACGACACACACACAAAAAAAAGGTTGACGTCAGATGGAGTAGGGTGTGAGATACTTTTAAATACGCTACATAAATATCTGTAATCTGTGGTTTTATACAGTATATTCCACAGTGGTATTGTACACAATATTGCACATATATTTATTGACAGTTAGAATGATGTTCAACTGTTCATGAGGTAGATTGCCTGGGGAAAAAAACTCTTCTTGTGCCTGACTGTCCTGGTGTTCAGTGCTCTGTAGCTTCGACCCGATGGCAAAAGTTCAAATAAAAAGGAGGCTTGGGTGTGAGGGGTCCAAAGTGATATTCCGAGCCCTTTTCCTCACTCTGGATATATACAGTTCTTGAAGCGTGGGCAGGAGAGTGCCAATAATTCTTTCTCCTTTGTAGTCTGAGCCAAACCAGACAGTTATTGAAGTGCATAGGACTGATTCAATGACGGCTGAGAAGAACTGTCTGAGCAGCTCCTGTTGCAGGTTTAATTTCTTTAGCTGGCAAAGGAAGTACAAACTCTGGTAGGCTTTTTTAATAATGGAGTCAATGTGAATGTCCCACTTCAGGTCCTGAGAGATGGTCGTGCCCAGGACCCGGAATGAGTGCTGTTCATGATGGTGAGTGGGCGACATGCAGGTGTGTTTCTCCTGAAGTCCTCGATCATCTCCACTGTTTTGTGCGTGTTCAGCTCCAGGATGTTGTGACTGCACCAGACAGCCAGCTGCTCGACCTCACTTCTGTATGCAGACTCGTCATCGTCCTGGATGAGGCCGATGATTGTAGTGTCATCTGCACATTTCAGGAGCTTGACAGTGGGGTCTGTGGAGGTGCAGTCGTTGGTGTAGATGAAGAAGAGCAGTGGGGAGAGAACGCATCCCTGAGGGGCTCCAGTATTGGTGGTGTGACTGTTGGACATGAATTTCCCCAGTCTCACTAGCTACTGCCTGTCTGTCAGAAAGCTGGTGATCCAGTGACAGATAGAGCTAGGAACAGAGAGCTGGTTTAATTTGGTCTGAAGCAGTGCTGGGATGATCGTATTAAAAGCTGATGAAAAGTCTATAAACAGGACGCTTGCATAAGCCCCTGGTTTGTCCAGATGTTGAAGGATGAAGTGCAGTCCCATGTTGACTGCATCATCAACAGACCTGTTTGCTCTATAAGCAAACTGCAGGGGGTCCAGTAAGGGTCCTGTGATGTCCCTCAAATAGTCCAACACCAGTCTTTCAAATGATTTCATGACCACAGATGTTAGGGCGACTGGTCTGTAGTCATTAAGTCCTGTGATTTTTCACTGTGCACTCCAGGTCTGTGACTTTTCACAGACCTGGAGTGCAGTGGGGGGGGGGGGTAGGGTGCTTGTCAGAGGTGATAATGGTGGTGTAGAAAGAGGGTGAGGACAGGAGTATGGTGTGAGACTGGGAGTTTCAAATCTACAATAGAACTAATTCAGGTCATCAACCAGTTGTTGATTCCTTACAGAGTTGGGGGATGGTGTCTTGTAGTTAGTGATGGTTTTCAGGCCTTTCCACACTGAAGCAGGGTCGTTTGCAGAAAACTGATTTTCCAGTTTTTCAGAGTAGCATCTCTTAGCCGCTCTGATCGCCCTTGTTAGTGTGTTCCTGGCCTGGTTGTACAAGATCCTGTCCCCACTCCTGTAGGCATCCTCTTTGGCCTGACGAAGCTGTCTGAGCTTTGCTGTAAACCTTGGTTTGTCATTGTTATACAGTATGTTAAAAATGTCCTGGTAGGGATGCACATGTCCTCACAGAAACTGACGTAGGATGTTACAGAATCTGTGAGCTCGTCCAGATTAGTGGCAGCAGCTTCAAAAACACTCCAATCAGTGCAATCAAAACAGGCCTGTAACTCCTGCTCTGCTTCACTGGTCCATCTCTTTACTGTCCTTACTACAGGCTTAGCAGATTTAAGTTTTTGCCTATAGGTCGGGAGAAGATGAACCAGGCAATGGTCAGAAAGTCCTAAAGCTGCTCTGGGGACGGAGCGATATGCTTCTTTTATTGTGGTGTAGCAATGATCCAAAGTATTTTTGTCTAGTTTTGAAGATGTTCTCACCTAGCCGTCTAGCCATTACAATTTGGCCTTTGTTAAGCTCGCTCAGATCATTGTTCATTTTCTCCTGCTTCCAACACATGAACTGACTGTTTAATTGCTGCCTTATTATTTCCTAGACCTTGACACAGACGCCACTGGATTGAGAAAATCAATAAGTCTCTAAACCTGAAAAAAATACTGAAAAAATCAGGTAAAAAATAAAAAAGTGGGGAGGAAAACAGCTCTTTTAAAAAGATGATATTGATATTGTTATTAATAAACCCATGCAAGGAAGTAATTCTTCTTCCACCGCATGAGTTTTCTAGGTGAGCACAATGAAGGTGCACAATGAAAAGCTCACTTAAGAGTTTTAATTATTTAGCTGCTGAAATTTAATAGAAAGTGAGGTCAGAGTTTTTATTCGAAAATATTGCAGGAAGGTACAGTAGGGACAGAAATAACTGCAGGAAGGGGGTCAAATTCCTGGGGACGGAGCATCTGCGAGAGCAGGAGGACGTGGGATTAAAAAACAGGCACACAGCGCTACTCTTGAGAAGAGATTTAAAAAATAAAAATGAAATAAAATAATAATATTCTTGTAAAAAATAGTTGTTCTTGAAGTTAGCATGAGCAGACAACTTTGGCTTTATCCAAACTTCCATCTAGACGCGTTTTACAGTAAAAATGTACTGTAACTTGCTGTTCAACACACCTGGTGATGTTTCCTCAGTCAAGGAAATTAAAATCATCAAAATAATTTATACACAAGTATCACGCAATAATGTATAATTTATATCACCATATATATATATATATATATATATATATATATATATATATATATATATATATATATATATATATATATATATATATATATATACAACGATAGTTCTACTTGAAGGCAGCTTTAGCACACAACTAATAACAAATAACGGTGATATAAGTTATAAATCACTGTGTGATAATCGTGTATAAATTAATTTGCCATTAATTGTTGTGTGTGCTCGAGCTACCTTCAAGAAGAACTATTTTTTACAAGAATATGTTAAATGTAAGACGTGGAAGTGGTGGCTAAGGCGGCTAAGGCTCTTGGTTGTTGATTTTCAGATCTTAGGATCAGCGTTCGAACTACATACTACACAGATATCTCACTTCCACTACACTGGTGCTGGTGCCAGGTGCTGCCGAACCACCGAGAACCGGCCCGCATTTACACTAGAAAGGAGTTCAGCGGGAGCTGCATGATAATACATCACAGGCCACGCCCTCTAAACAGAAACGAATATGGCTGAAGTCAGTTTACTGGTTATTCTCCAGACTATGAAAATGTATTTCAGTATACAAAGTCAGCTTATTCAACGTGCTATAACCGCTGAAAGAGGTCAACATAACCGAATTGCTAAAAGCGCTTTTGTTTCGTCCTCGCTCCATATTAAGGGACTTTGGGTCTCCGCTATTCTTTTTTTAACGCTCCCTATAACCCTACCCACCGCTCGTGACGTCACGGGTTCTCGCACCTAGACCAGCAGAGTTTAGGGGCCGGTTCGGTGCTTATTTTAGGGCACCGGCACCATTTTTTTTCTGTGGAAAAGCGCGGCACTGCTTCCAAAATTGGGAACCGGCACAGGAACCAGAGCAGTGGAAAAGCGGTAAGACACTGCCGGTCTGATTCACAGATTCAAATTGAACATTTGTTAAATGTTAATGTTTGACATATGAGAAAACTGCATGAGCTATTTCCTCTAACCAGTTCATCATGCATTTCTTTATTCAGTGTGTGTGTTTGTGTGCATGCTTGTATGTTTGTATATATTTGTCTCCTAAATCAGTAAGTCACATATAGACAGACAAACACACACACGCACAGACATCCACAACAATGACATATGTTAGATACACTAAAAAGAACTCGCATACCGCAGACATATGGTTCAGCTTGAAATATCAGTTCAAACTTCAACCTGATGCACAAGCTGAGAATACACATGCACCGACAGGCGCTGTCTATGAGCGGGGACTATGGGACAACAGTAATATGTATCCATTAGCACGGTTTCTGCTAACTGCCTCCCCTGCTAGCGCTGGTCTATAATTAAATTACAGCCGGCTCGGGGGAACACTCAGAATCTCTCAGCTGTTTTCCAGCCTGCCGAGGGAGCTTTTCATACTAGTGACGTGTGACCGAGGACGCAGCGGAATTATTGACAAATAATGAAAACTCGTGGTTTAATTGTTAGCGTGAAACTACTCGTTTAGACGCAGCACTGGTAACGCTTGAAAGAACAGAAAGGACCTCTTGGGATTTTATGTCTTCCTTTCCCTAGCTCTGATCACCCCCGTCTTACACTCGTTATCGCTCCGAGCACGGCTCAGTGACATAAAACACCAGGGATAAGGAGTGGGTCTTGGGAAAGCTTTTATCTTCGTATCTGTATTGGAATGCAATCATGCATAAAGGAAGAGAAAATTCCGGGTGTAAATCTGCAGTGGTTTTGGGGATGCAGAGAGTGTGTGGCGCAACACTTATCAGAAATGTCTGTAACTTAGCCTAAAAAGTTTCATCTTACAGGATCAAAAAACTAAATAAAATCTAAAACCAGTATTCATGCCAACTGGCTCGTGCCAGCTCCTGTCAATGTTTATCTAAGCTCATGTTCGTTTGTACAGTTGTCCTAGCCCTGTGAACGTTGGCCTGACAGATAATGTGAAACCGAAATTTAAATGCCACAACGTGACATGTTTACAAATGAAACTGAACTTTGGTCTTGTTCATCAGAATTCCAGAATTCATTCTGCTGGTGGAACGTGCATGTGCCAACACAAGTGATGAGTCAGATCCAAATGCTAATTAATAAGCCTCTACGTGCAGCAGGACTGCCAAGGCCATAGTCTGTGCTTCGCCTGCGAGTATCACGACGTGTTGCAAATGGTACATTATTGATAATTATTCGCCATAGTGTAAAATAAAAGACAGGAATTATTGCTCCATGTATTGAAAGTTTCTAGACAAAGAAAATTTGTCATTAAAGGATGAATAGAGCATTATATCCAAGGACTTGCACTTTGGAAGGGTTTGATTAGTTTGTCTTTAAATTAAGCATTACCAGATGTTTTATCCAACCTGTGAAAGGCACTTTATATTATATATAGTATATACTGTATTACTCTCCACTGTAAGTCTATGATACATTTTTAATTGCAATCATAGGAAAATCGATGTGGTAGAAAAGGAATTAAAAAAAAAAAAGAGTAAATATTCATCTCTCAGATGTGGTAGAGCTCGTGGTAGGTAAAAAAAAAAAAAAAAAAAAAAAGCACCAGTGTGTATCCCACATCCCTCACGTCCAAATCTGAAAGAATTCTGCCTCCTAAGCTGTGAATACATGCTGCATTCGAAATGAGCGATGCCCAACACATTCCCCTGAATGGCCTGCTGAGAAAGAGTGGGTTTGAATTATTGACGAGATACAAACGGATCCTGTTTTCGCGCCGTGTCAAAGACGGATTCAGGCTACGTGGCTTAAATGAAACTGTCATGTAATGAAAATGGATAAACAGAAAAATAAAAGTCTTTAATTCTAATCTGTCTGAACCTTGCAGAGATCCTGTTTTTGGTCTTTATTTGTCACATCAGAAAGCAATAACATCATGAAATAATGTTTATATAATGAATGTAGTACAGGATTTGGAAAGTGATATACTATAAGCAGGGACAAAATAAACTCAAAGAAACTAACTTGATGGCATTAATCTATCTTTTCTCCTGGACTCACTCTTCTTTATTCACTTTATTCTCTATCTGCTCTAAGTTCTAAGGAGTTCTGTATCCTGCGCTTATTTACTCATTCTAATAACGTTACCGGTGACAACATCAATAATTTACTTTGACCAAACTACATTAGCAGTGGATTCTGTCCCTTTATAGTGCAAACAAACAGACTGGCTGAAAGTGGTGGCTATAATCAGCTCGAGGCACGGTGCTAGGAGATGACAGGAAGCTACGGCGTGGTTGGGGCCTACAAAGCTCTCTTCTAGTGAAAGTGGCTCTGTGGTTAATGTTTACCGCTTGAATATCAAGCAGCCGTAATGAAGTCATTTATCGGCGAGAAGCCGGGTCTCCCACTATCCTGCAACCTTCATTAGTCTGCCTCTGCCTGAGCATCATCGCCTCCTGCCAACCCTGGAGAATTTAATCTGCTTTAATGCACCTTTTATTGTTTCAACTTTTTTTTTATTATTTTTTTTATTCATTTATTTGGAACAGGGAGTGTATTTATTTATTTATTTATTTATTTATTTATTATCATTTGTGTTACTATTAGGTTGTTTTTTATTGAATAAGAAAAATTAAATGGTTTGAATTTGGATTTCTCCTTATTATTATTATTATTATTATTATTATTATTATTATTATGTCCAGTGAAACCTCGGATTGCGAGTAACGTGATTTGTGAGTGTTCCGCAAGAAGAGCAAAGATTTTTAATAAATTTTGACTTGAAAAACAAGCAAGTCTTAGTTTACGAGTACCGAATATCATGTATCACACATGCGCTTCCTTTTCTTATGCCGAGCGTCACGTGATCACAACTGAGCCAACGGTTTTTCTCTCTCTTGCGCTGCGGAATTGTGGGTAATCGTCTCCCCTGCTGGGTCTTAGTGCATGTCTCTTACAGGTATAATTAACATCTGTGCATGTGTGTACTGTTTATTATAACATGTGTGCGCGTGAAAAAAAGTTTCATTAGAGAGGTTAAAGATTCATTTTCTCCCTCTCTGTTTCATCCTGGCGTTAAGTGTGTGCGTGCGCGTAATTTGACACCTTGCCCCTTTACACACACACTCTTTACTGAATCACTTATCTGTCGGCATATATTTTTACTTTTTATTATTTTGTATTAATTATTTTTATGCATTTATTTTTTGTGTGGAATGAATCATTTGAGTTTCCATTATTTCTTATGGGAAAATCTACTTTGATTTATGAGTGCTTTGGAATACTTTGAATAAATGATGCTCATAATCCAAGGTTCCACTGTACAAGGCTTTCTTTGTGTTTAGTAGTGAAACAAACTCAACACACAATAGTTGTACAGATTGTACAAAAGGGTTTGGAAGTCCACTACTACTCCAACTTATCCAAAGCTTTGAGAGAATTATCATGACTTGTCTCTGTAGCAATACATGTTCGTATTTTTATAAAACATACAGTATTGTGAATAAGTCATGAACCACCCACTCATTTCTTCATAATTCGCTTCCAAAGATCCAGACTTTCTTGTATTTTGTGATGTATTCATAAGGAATATTTCTCCAGACCTCCTGAACGACATTTTTTGGGCTCTCATTTTAACACCAGTCCCTGTACCTGGGCAGTTTCAGAGGAATTTTCTTTTTCTTTCTTAAGCCACAAAATGAGCTATGGATTATTCAAGCATAAAAAACATCTATCTTAAGGCATGAACCAGTGAGAAACAGATGCAGATAGCGACAGATGATCAGGTGATTAGTATAGTGGTGATGCTGAGTGGTTGGAACAGATGAGAGGGAAAATGCAGTTGCTGTTGAGGTTGTTACATAAATAACTAATTTTTAAATTGCATCTTTAAGCAATTCCGTTGCAGTAAAAAAAATGTATTTCGTTCATTTAATCTACATCATTTAATTTAATTTAATATGAAGAATGAAGGATGACTTAAACCTTTGACGGTGCTGATGTTGTGAGACTTTTTGCGGTTCCCATTTAAGGGTCTCTTTTTTTCCAGATGCCCTTCCTGACAAAAACCCTCCCATTTTATCCAGGCTTGGGACCGCCACTGCATCTAGTGGCTGGGATGATGAAATTGGGTGGGAATCAAATCTGTGTCCTCTGCATGGAGGGCAAAAAACCTACCATGGAGCCACTTTTTGCCCTCAATAAATCATATTAATGTTTATTCATTCATTCATCTTCTATACCTCGTATCCTGTGTACAGGGTCACGTGAACCTGCAGCCTATACTAGGAGACTTGGGGCATGAGGCTGGATGCACCCTAAACAGGATGGCAATCTATTACAGGGCACACATACACAAACACACACAAAAAAATGCACAATTTGGGAATGCCAATTAGCATAATCTGCATGTTTTTAGACTGTGGGAGTAAACCGGAATACCCAGAGAAAACCCACCAAGCAGATGTGAGAACATGCAAACTCCACACACACACAGACCCATAGCGGGAATTGAATCCTTGACCCTGGAGGTGCGAGGCCACGGTGTTAACCACTATGTCACTGCCCATAATAAAGTTAATTATAAAAAGCAGGCAAATTCCTTGGCACATATTTCTCAAACACTTGCTAGTCAGATGTTGCTCTAGTCTATTCTTTTGTTTGTTTGTTTGTTTTTGTTTTTGTTCTTGGACTTTCTATTATAGCGTGTAATAAGTCAATGGATTAAATATAATGTTTAATTAACAGATAGGAGTTTATGGTCCAATATTTCTTAAAAACACTGAATCCTCATCTAAGCATAGTATTATTCTGCACAGATGTGCTTTAACTACCAGAGAATAGGTTTCCCTCTCTTGCCAGTGTGACTAATCCAGCATCAACACCTGATCATTAGCTGATTTACGGCTACGGATATGGTCAATAATCAAGGTCAGCGGAGGTGGTTTCCCATAATTAGGAGCTCAAGCGTGAAAGTACTGCTTATCACACACACACACACACAAAAAAAACAACTATTAAATCGCTTTAATCCTTGCTCATATGTACTGTATGTCACAGACTTAAAAAATAAAACAAGAAGATAAGTAAATAAGTATATAAATACATTAATAATAATAGTAGTAATAATACTACCGTTCACTGTAAGCGTAACCTCCTTCTCTCCAGCCCCGACTCGAGGTACCACGGCGCGGCAGACATACTTCCCTGCATCCTCCTGTCTCACTGATTTTAAAGTCAGGATGTTCTCGTTGCTCAGCACCTTGGGTTAAAAAGCCAAAGGTTATATAAGTCAATCAGTTTAGAGAAAGACAATGGTCATGGTCATTGTAAATTAAATAGCACTTTTAGGCAGCTTCGCTTAAAAAGGCGCTCCTCTTGAATTATTAAAATCTAATTTAGGGAAGAAGCGGTGAACTGTCAGAGTGGTGTGACAGGCACCAAAACTTCAACGAGTTCCCCTAGAGATGACAGAACAGGGACAAGAAGAAGTCTGGAACAATCGAACCCGAAGTGGCCATGCTGAAGACAGTTGCCTGCCTTCATATCATCATTTGTCTGATTATATTACAGACATTGAAAATATGGTGCTAATAAATTGCTTACTTAGCAGAGTAAAAGGTAATTAGACTGCTAATGTAATCATATTCATAAGAAGTTATTTTGAGTAATTAAAAATGAAATTAGCAAACAGTATAGACTGGAAAAAATATTTTGGCACTATAAAATTACATGAAATCAAATGAAGCTGGCTGCTTGAATATTAAGTTATATAATTCCTATTAAGTACTAAGTTTTAAATATATGAAGAGGATGAAAAATTAATCTCGACAGCTCTAACAAAGCTGGACTGAAGTTGTATAGTATTGTTGACATAATGCATTATAACAAAAAATAAATAAATAAATAAATAAATTATGGATGCCATTTGTTGTTCATATCATGCTAATGATTCATAGAGTTTAATAATGATCACTATAACATGATCATAACCTGTTTAAGGACGTATAAATGCATCACAACAAGTTTAAGTTTAGAGAAAGCGAACGTGAACCAAGGTTTATGGGGTAAGGTAATTAAATTTAAAGCTTAATTAAATTAAGAACTTACCACTCCAGAGCCCCTTTTCATCCACACGATCGTGAGTGATGGGTTTCCCGTCCATGCACAATTAAACACGGCGTCCGAGCCCAGGTCCACCTGCAGGGATTGCGGCTCTGCAGCCATACGAGGACCAACTACAGAAAACAAGCACTGACTCAGAGAAATGCATATGACACTAGTCCAGAATGTGCAATTTCATTTTCTTTGAATGTAGACAAAAAAAAAAGGGTTGAGTGAATTATTTCTGGTATTTGTAACATTAGGCATACTTTAAATTAACTGCAATGCAGAAATAAAGAGTCGGTAATTGAAAATATTCCTTTTTAGAAAGCAAGGATAAGCAGAACACGTACAGTAGACATCCACGTTACGGCTGATATTTGTACTCCCGAGTGGGTTGGTGACCTCACAAGAAACAGCGTCCGTAAAGAAGGAGTGGTCAACTACGACCTCATAGGTGTCTCCGGATACTTCTTTGATCACGTGACCTCCTTTGGCCCACCTGCGGAAAATGATCAGTATACAGAAAGTGGGTTTGTTGACAATATCATATCATATCATATCATATCATATCATATTATATTATGAGGATGTTCAGGTCAAACCAGGACTTTTGATAAAATAAAAAAATCCTTTGATCCTTGAATGATGGTCACTTTGAATAATGAATGACCTCACTTTAAACCATTTCCACATGGTCGGGCCATTAAAGAAGTTCGTGGGAGGCCGTGGTTTGATGTGATGGATTTGATGGAAGCAGGAGTCCAATCATGGCTCTGGCATTTTGAGAAAACTTTCTACCTTGATGGTTTCCAAGCACTAGTGAAACACTGGATTATATAGAGAAATAAAGGGAGATTTTACTCTTAAAACTGTGTTCTGGTACTCTCACAATCAAAAGTCCTGGTTTGACTTGAACGCCCCTTTATATTATATTATATTATATTATATTATATTATATTATATTATATTATATTATATTATATTATAACAGCAAGTTGAGCTTTTGTGAGGCTGAAGACGAGACCAATTTGCTTCTGAGCTGAAATAGTGAAAGAAAAAAGGCCAACAGCTTCAGACGACCTGTCAGTTGAATGGAATTGAATGAGCACTCATTTTGAGCTAGCCACCCTTCCATGAAAATCACAACACCATATTGCATGTCGCCACGGCGGTGCCAGGAGAAGCGCCATCCTGATCCAAATACCTCCCTAGCCGAGAAGAAAACAAAACGAAATGTCTGGCTGTCTGATATAGCCTGGTTGCTGAAAACACAATGACAAGTGGCTCCCCTAATATGCTCGTGGTTTTAGAGGCTCTGAGACAATGTGTGGTATGAGAATCATTGAAGTGACTGATCCCTGTTGGCCTCAGCATGTTTTTTAGCGCATTGCTAGAACGTTGACAGCATACACTCCCATTACGCTGCTGGGGAAAACAAATCTCGACGTGACAAATACGCAGACCCCTCCTAACATTAGTAAATAGCACCACTCATCCAGAGCACAAAGGAGGCAGGCATTAATGAATCGATGCATCTCTACATGAGAGGCGCTTCGTTTGTGTTGGAAGGCAGCATCCTGTGGCATCCTGCCTCGTCTCCTATCCTGCTTCTGAAGCGGTTCGTAAAAATGCCACCAGGGTTGTTGGCATCTGAGGTGAGATTCATTTGTAAAAGACAAAAGTAATTGAAGATTGAGCATCTCTGCATGGAATAAAAAAATCACTGATACATTATGTCCTGGTTCCCTCATAGTAGAGGAAAGATGGCACATAATTAGCCTTTAGAGAGAAAAAAAGGAAGTAAGTAGGTATGTTCCTCAAATGGAAGATGCAAATATTACAAATTCGCATGACCTACATTCATTAACTCCACATCTCTAAGCCTAATAAAAATAATTTAAAACACAGCTCCTTGGACTTACAGTATTATTTGTGTGAAGGTGGCTGAGGACTGTGTCAGCTCAATGTGACTAGAAACACCTGTGTTTCCAAAAATATTCAAACCAGGGCAGATGGGAGCTTGCGTCGCCTCAATCCCAGACATAATTGCTCCTGGAAAAGAGGCAGTGCTGCAGCCTGAAACTCTGTCTTTATGAGTAATTAGACCAGCAGTCACCTGCTAACACCACCTTCTCAATAGACAGGCAGTGCTATAATTCTTCCTTCTTTTCCAATGGGTTCTGGGGCTGCTTATCAAGAGGCAAAGTTGCTGCTTTAAAAAAATGAAACCATATTATTCATTGCTGCGCTTCCAGATGTTCCGAGTGTTTCCTGATGTGTACTGTACGGCGTGCCATGCAATCTTCAGCACGACCTTCGAAACCTATAAGATCATGGGTCATGAAAGGAGCTTGTAATGATGACAAGCAGTAGCTGCAGAAAATGTATCAAACAGACGTTTTGTTTTTGAGACGCTTACATGATCTGGACATTAGACACTCGACAGAGCCTCGACTGATACATGGCCCAAAAAAAGAACAGGAATGTACATCAATCGCAGTGACAGTATTGTACAGAGCAGTGTAGTGGTTAGCACTGTCGCCTTGCACCTCCAGGGTCCGGGTTCGATTCCCCGGCCAGGCTCGATTCCCATCTCTGTGTGCATGGAGTTTGCATGTTCTCCCTGTGCTTGGTGGGTTTCCTCCGGGTTCTCCGGTTTCCTCCCACAGTCCAAAGATATGCAGGTTAGGCTAATCGGCGTTCCTAAATTGCCCGTAGTGTGTGATTGGGTGTGTGAGTGTGTGTATGTGTGTGTGCCCTGCGATGGATTGGCACCCTGTCCAGGGTGTACCCCGCCTAGTGCCCGAAGTCTCCTGGGATAGGCTCCAGGTCCCCCGCGACCCTGAACACAGGATTAAGCGGTATAGAAAATGAGTATTGTACAGTGTCAGCAGGTTGAATGTCTGGACGTGTGAAATTTAACATTTAGCACAAGACATGCAATAGTGCATCTTTCCGTAGATGATTACTTTGGAGATCATTTTGGGACAGGAGGTAAAACACTAAAATATACTTCTCCAAACTCTAGCTGAATCACTCCCAATCAATGAGAGTGGCATACCCGGGTATTAGAATCAAGGAGTTTAAATGGCAAAGCTTTTTGTTGAGCTTTCGTTGAGTACATCACTAGAAAAAGAGAGGTTTTCTTTTACCTAATCAATTTGGAAAGAGAGAAATCATTATATTTTCTAAAAGTAATTGTTTCCTAATTTTTTCTTAGATTATAGGTAGTCAACACTATTTACCTACGTCTTTAAGATTCCTAGCTCCTACGTACTGTAAGTAATCTCCTGACTAATTTGCGATAATGGTTTGTCCAAATGGATGTTCTTTTTTGTACTTGTATGCGAATATAAGTTTAGATCAATCCATAACTTAGGGACAGAAAAAATAAGAACCAAAAGGAACCATGCATTTTTTGGAGACATTTTCAGTTTAAGTAAGTAAACTGGTCTTCTCCTGGTCTGGGCTGCTGTGGATCCCAAGCCTTTCCTGGAATCACTGAGAATGAGGTGGGAATACATCTTGCATGGGATGCTAGTTTGTTACAGGGCACTATGCACATACTGTATAGTACAGTGTAAAAGTCATGAGCCATTTTTTCAAATGAAATAAAATGATGTACATTAGATTACGTTAAAGAAATTGGAACAACTGTTTTATTGTGACATTGTGACATTGTGCCTGAAGGTGCCATTTAAAAATTGGCTGTTCATTTAGCAACAACTGCAGCAACCTCATTTCCTCTCTCATCTGTTCCAACCACTCTGCATTCAGCATCACTGGTAATTACAGGACTAATCATCTGTCACCATCTGTACCTGTTTCTCACTTGTTAATGCCTTGAGTTAGATGTTTTGCATGCTTAAATGATTCATATGCCACTGAAATTTTTTTAACTGCTTAGGTACAGGGACTGGACTAAAAATGAGGGCCAAAAACAAGAGCCAAAAAAGTCCTTTAAGAACTATTCCTCAAGGCTAACAAATATTTTTGGAAGCAAAATATGAAGAAAAGAAGGGAAGCTCATGACTTTTGCGCAGTATTATAGACATTTACCTCAAGGCTGTTACCTGTAAAAAGTTTACATACTTTACTGTCATGTTCTTTGGATGGACGATCGTAAGAAACTTGAGAACTCGTAATATCACCCAGGCTCTTAGAGCTGTGAGACACAAATTATTCTCACTCTGTTCCATACCAACCTTGATGTCCTACCAAGGATAGATATTTATTAATGCTGAAACCAAATCCTAGTTTCATTTAAGCGATGTAAAACCTTAGCGCTCTTCCAGTTTCCAACTGGAACAAACCCAATTCGTTCTGATGATCAGGTATTTTCAAAAGAGGAGTGTTTGGGTGTGTTTGAGCTTGCTGTTGGAGATCAGAGTTGACAGCATATTTGCTTCACTTGGGGATTTGCTCAGGTGCAGAGACATTTCAATATCATCGAGCCTGGAGATGAGAGATTCGTCCATACAGAGGCATCTTTTGATTGGCAGTCACACAATATCCATCAGGGTGGCGTAACGACAAAGGTGGGTTTGTTGATTGAGCTGATATGTTTTCCCATCTTTACAGCGGTGTGACTGACATTTCAATATTCTGTTGAGTAGAACATGCATCTTTTGCATTTATCTCACTCCAGCCCCCAACCTCCTTCCCTCCATGACTTCATGTCTAACCCTATCCATGCTGCAACATATTCAGGTTGTGTTATTTCTGGTGGGAAAGACTCACATTGTTAGGGGGGGGGGGTCATTTTATTACACCATCATAAGCACAGACACGTTGCCAGAAATCTTTAACACTCAAACCCCTGGCTCTTAGATCCTGTTTCCAAGCAATTTGCTCAGTGTGTACAGTATACCTATTCCAATAGCATAGATAGAGTCACAGGGGATCTGCAGTCACCAGCAAACAAGCAGCATCTTCTATATTTTGTGTGTACACATAAAGCCCTCAGCAGCATGTCGGGCTGGGAAGGAAAGCATCATCTCGAGCACCTCTGAGACATTAGTATGGAGATGCATAACACAACAAAATCCCGACAAAGCAGTGCAAATACACAAACAACAACCACAGCATAATTATTGCAGACACAAGAGGTTCAGGGAATTTTGTTCCTTGATTCGCTGGAAGGACAGAGCAGCACCACTGGTTCTTTGTCTCGTATGATAGATATCTTCTCTGTCTTCCTCGAGTTCCTCTGTTTACCTTCTCTCACAAAATGGTGCATCCCAGAACCCCTCAAACACACTGATCTTCGTGAAGTTGCAAACAACTTGGTGCATAGTTCCCCAAAGAACTTATATTATTGATTCATCCATCAAGGGCAATCAACAGTGCTTTTAAACTCACAAAAGTGAAACCATAAATTAAAGGCAGGTCGTGACAAGGGGCAGAATTTATATTGAGAATTTATAATGGGAGGACATACTTCCTGAAACTGTTTAGTAATTAAGCACTAACATTAAAGCTAGTGTAGCATGCGAGGATTTATAAGGTAAAGACAATGAAACTCCCTTAATTGGGCCCAAGACAGTAGAGAGTTTGACAGAAATAGAAACTAAGGAGAAGTCAGTAAAGTGTCTAGGGGGTTATATAGAGAAGCAGTTTCTTTAAGAATTCTCTTACCTGACATGAGCAGGAGGGATGAACTTGCATCACACATCACTTGGTCTGTTTCTTTGCTTTTCTCTTTCTTTTATTTTGCCATGCCTAATGTACTGGAGTTTATACCTATCTGTGCTTCATAGTCTCCCTTTGGTCCTTCACTGCCTCTGTATCACCCCCTGCACACTCTTCCCCTCACGTTAAATTTCTTTTTTTTGTGTGTGTGTAGATATACACTGATCAGCCCTAACATTAACACCACATTCAATTGAACCGGCATATATAATATAAATATAAATATATGTTGTTGGTCTTTCGGCTGCTCCTGGCAAGGGGTCGCCACAGTCCGCACAACAACTTGGCACAGGTTTTATGCCGGATACTGTTCCTGATGCAACATTCCCATTTTATCCAGTGGCTGGGGGGTTTGGGCACTGGCTGGGAATCAAACCCGGGCCCTGCGCATGGCAGGCGAAACACCTACCACTGAGCCACCAGTGCCACCGGTGACAGGATCATGGTCACCAGTCTCTGCCCACGGGACCAAAGGGCAGCCCATTCTGTCTGATTACACAGAAAAGCCACTTTAGCACAAATTGATGAAAAAATTAAATTCTGGCTATGGTAAAAAAAAAAGGTATCAGAATACCCAGCATGCTGCTCACAGGGTGTACCTGGGAAAGACTTCAAGGTCATGGATTTGACCTCCAAATACCCAGATCTCAATCCAATTGTGCATCCATGCCCTTGGCCCGACAAACAACCCTGATTCACGGAGACCCCACCCCACAACCCACAGCACCCAAAGCATCCACGGCTAATGTTCTAGTGCCAGATATCACAACACACCCCCAGAGGCCCTGCGGAGCCATGCCATGAGGGCCCAGAGCTGTAGTTAAATATTAGTTAAATATTAATGGTTTTAAAGTTATGGCTGATCGTTGTATTGGTAATGATCAGAGATAATGTGTCAGAGCTAAAAACCATCCCATAAACTGGAACCAGTGTCAAAGGACACTGTATAATGGATTAGCCCAATAAAAACATTAAAAATGCCACAATAAATGGGTGTAGTATTTTTCTTTAATGCTTAAGCAATTCTACTTTAAACACCACTGATTTTGTTATATTCTGTTCTCTTATTGAATCAATAAAGTGTGTGACAACCAACAAGCTGTTTACCTAAGCTCGATAAATTCTCTTTTTTCCCTTCTTTTAGATAAAAATAAATAAATAAATAAATAAATAAAGCCAACATGGCCTCTAAAACATTTATGGAGTAAGACTAAATAGAAAAAAAAATTGACCTTTGATTTTTAAACCTCTCCTTTCTGGTTTAAATCAATAAGCAAACCAAATGGTTATAGTGTATTGTAAAAAAATAAAAATAAAATAGTCAAAGTAAATCAGAAGGAAGGCTTCTCAGTGAGATCACCTGTGGGCATTTGAAATATCCTTTCCATCTTCCTTACAATTCGAAAGACTTGATGCTAAGTGGTTCCTGGCACTTGGGATTTTACTCTATCCATACCCTACTAACCTTACTTTTAAAACCTCTGCCTGTAAGTATATTGTGAAACACAGCCTGGTGCGTGTGGGGGGGAGTTAAGGAAACGTACAATTTGGTAGAAAGTACAAGTACAAAAAAATAGTTGGCTCTTAGTTCCATCTGTTTAGAAAGAATCGTCAGGATTTCCATCTGCTCCTGAACTCGCCAAGCCAAAAATGCTTCACAGATGCCTACTGTATATCTAACGTGAACTGACCACTTCCTTTTCAGTTCTTAAATTAGGTTGAAAAGCGCATTTTCTAATTTGGATGTATACGGTGTGTAATGCATCAGTGTTCTACCTGTACTGAGTGACTGGTGGGTTGGCTTTAGCAGAGCAGTGGAACTTCACCAGGTTTCCTTCCAATACTGGCTGAGGTTCAACAGTGAGGTTCACCAGCGGTAAATCTGCAAGAAGAAGGAGTAACAATCTTCATTACAGTATAAAGACTAAGATTCCATTTAGTACACATTCATAGTATAGTACACTTACCTACTTTTTGTGCCTTTGCAAACAATATTCTTAACACCTTAAACCTTAAGCTATCAAATAGATACTTTCATCACCTTTAGTATGTCGGAAGAGGAAAAGTAATGAATTGTGTATTCATGTGGACTGAGAGTAATTAATGACAATAGTAAATACTTGAATTGGGAATGTGTGCAAAATTGTGGACTTTGCATTCAGACTTTAAATGTAACTACAGACACAGTTGATACTCAAAGACAGACGGGCATCTTAATATCTGACTTTGAATGATATTGGCTTCAGTATTAAAATTCAGTATCCAGTACTGGTCCAATGTTAAATCCAGCACCACTATCTGATCTGATATAATTATTTTATTTAAGCAATATCACATGAGAGAGAGTGCTGTTGTACTGAATATCAGCACTTTCAGAACAACAGTACAACCTCAAGTGTGATGTTGATATTAAGAACAACAGTTCTCCAAACGCCATATGTTATCAACAGCTGAATCCCAAATAGCCTTAAATGGAAGCTAGAGCGCTATGCAAGATGTACAAAACCTTAGTTCCACAAGGTAGTGCTTGGGATTTGGGTTTCAACCTTGTGTTAGAAACTAGCTAGCTTTGTAGCTCATGTTAGCTATGAACAGAACAATACGGACAGTTCAGGGTAGCTTTGGGCTGCTTTTTTATAAACACTATTTTGCTCTTTAACATTACATTTTTTGTACTTATTGTTGTTTGTAACCTAATTTCAATTCTCTATATGTACTGTATGTACCATACACGTAGCAGAATCAACAATAAAGTTGACTTTTGACTTTCTATAGAGAGGTGGAAAACAAATTAGATTTTTGAATTCTTGTCAATTCAACATGCTTCTAACTCCTTTAAGTATAAAATATTAAGATATGTCTGTTTTATTTTTTCCATATTTATTTAGCTCTGTATCAAGGGCAAATTCACAAGCCAGTAAATGTGAATGGAACCAACAGTGTTAACTTTGTTAGATTGTCCAGACTGTTCTAACATGATTATCACGGAAATATTACTATATAATTCCAAAAAGAAAACTGAGATGAACGGATAAAAAAAAAATCTATAATGAATAAAAATGAAATCTTCTTTGATGCCCATTGTTTTTACAAGAATAGCAGCTCACATAACCCCACAAGCTAAACAGAAAACATGCATAATCCTTAACGAATAGCTGTGTATGCAGTTTAAAATTTCAAAAACTGAGCAAAGGAGTTTATACTACTGTATGCTGGCCACCCTCAACAGCATAAATGGTAGATAAAATAGCTGTAGTATAGCATTCACTTCAGCAAGCATGGCCATTTATATGAAATGTCAGTGTGACTATTACTGAAAGACCTCTGGAATACAAATGTATCTTGCGTAGTTGTTTATTCTCTGGACCAGCTAGTGAAATTAAAATTCAAGCTTTAAAAAAAATGGCAAAGGGATGGTAAGCACATGATGAATATTTAATGTGTAGCTACACATATTAGGATTAATTATAGTCTGATTTCCTCCTAATGTGTTGAATATTAAAGTAAGAAGCAAACACTACAATGATCGTAATATAAAACTAGGCTTAAAAATAACAAGCCCATCAGTTACACTCATTAAGAAAACGTTGACTTTGGTTCTCATGCACCGTTTCTCATTTTCTTTCATTTTGTCAAACGCTCTCTGCAGAGCTGTTCTGCTGGTTAAGATGGATCAAAGCCCAAATCTGGAAACCTCACTTAAAAGAATGCAGATTACTGTAAGTATTCTTAAAGCTTATGTATTATTCCAGCCAATCTGAGCCATTTTAAAATTTAAGAGCAGTAAAAAAAAAAACCTGCAATATTTTGGCCAAAAAAAAAAATATGACTTTTCCTAAAGTGGATCAGATTATACAAAAATAGAATTAGTTGTTTATTTTTTTCCCATGTAGCTGGTAGAAATCAAGCTATTGTACACTGAGGTTGTTCTGGATCAAATTTAATCTGTATATACATAGTGGCTTAATGGTAAGCACTGTCACTTTGCACCTCCATTGTCCTGGTTTAATTCCCAGCCAGGTTCGATTTCCGCCTCTGTGTGCATGGAGTTTGTACAGTATGTTAACCCTGTGCTTGGTGGGTTTACTCCGGGCACTCCGGTTTTGTCCTACAGTCCAATGATATGCAGATTAGGCTCATTGGCATTCCCAAATTACCCATAGTGTAAATGAGTGTGTGTATGTATGTGCTCTATGATGAATTGGCACCCTGGCCAGGGTGTACACCGCCTCATGCCCTAAGTTTCCTGGGATAGGCTCCAGGCCCCCTGCTGCTATGTATAAAGAGATATATACATATACACGGGGCAGTGGTGGCTCAGTCGGTTAAGGCTGTGGGTTACTGGGTTACTGATCGGAAGGTCGGGGTTGCGAACCCCAGCATCGCCAAGTTTCCACTGTTGAGCCCTTGAGCGAGGCCCTTAACCCTTCCTGCTCCAGGGGCGCTGGTCCATAAGCTGGCTGACCCTGTGCTCTGACCCCAGTTTCCTAATTGGGATATGCGAAAATTGAGCAATTTCCCTCTGGGATTAATAAAGTTCTCTAAAAAAAAAAAAAAAAAAAAAAAAAAAATATATATATATATATATATATATATATATATATATATATATAGAAAATGACAATATACAGGGTGGCTGAAAAATAACTAGGCATTAAAAAATTATAATAAAGTCCATAATTCTAATAAAAATTAATTTAAACAAATTGTACATGTACTTTATTCCATAGGAAAACGAAAAGCAAATCTTTTAATTTCAACGTAAACATCTGTGGCGTCAACCAGTTTCCTCAAACGACCAGGGATCAAAGGCAAACATGCCTTCTGAAGGAAGTTGTTTGGGATATTGCTGAGAACCTCCTGAATGCCTCCAAGTCCTCCAGGATGAGAGACTTTGTCCTGTGTACATCCTTCTTTGCATGGCCCCACAGGAAAAAAAAAAAAACTTAATCACATGGAGTGAGATCTGGACTTTCATGAGGTCCGAATCCCTCCAGCCATCATCTGGGAAAATGCTGGTCCAACCACACACGCACAACAGTAAGAGCAAAATGGGATGGTGCACCTCATGTGATCCAGTGGAACTCCAGTCATACTACATGTTCTATAGCCATTAAATACTGCCTCGTTAATTTTCACCCACCCTACTGTATGTACTGTAGCAGTAAGTATAGAGATTGTAGGGTTTACATATGGTAATAAAGTCAACGAATAGCAGTCGCATGTCCACCAATAAATGTATGTACATCCCACCATCAATGCAAGATATTAGAGAGAAATTAATTTGACTTTGGGCGCAAATAAATGTTCTATTGCGTAAGCTTATCAGAATGATGCCACGTTCATAATCAAAGCAAATGGAGTTCCAATGGAATATTAGACTGTGAGACTTTTAAGGACAGAGTTATTCTCAATGATTCTTTAAGGGATATTTATTTCCAGTCTGTCTTAACCAAAAAATTTAAGTACTTTACCATACATCTTGGTTGTTGTAAGTTTCCCTAATGTGGACACCAAGCATGAAGTTTGTCATCTGGAACTCTAAGTAAATAATCAAGACCAACTTTGTGCACAAAATGCATTTCAAAGTTCAGCTGAGGCTCATAGAGTATGAAGGTTCTTCAGTTCCACTGAATTAGCCATATTAGCCTATGAATTAGTCATAACTGGAACTACTTATCCTGCTGTTTTCCAGGAAAATAAATAAGATAAATTGGTACTCAATACAGTATAACTTTGAAAGTTGCCCTCTCAATTTGGCTCAGACTGCAGAGGCTTATGGCTAGTTCAGTGGAACTAAAGAAGACTGCAGAGATGAACTTTGGAATGTATTTTTGCATGGAACAAGAATTGTGAAATTTGACCCCAATCACATTATCCTTGTGTTCAAGGTGACGGACTTCAAGATCAGTGTGCAAAGCAGGAAAATATGTATAATGTCCAAGACCTATGGCAACGTACTTATATCCATTTTTGATTTAAGACAGAACTATCCCTTTAAGGGTGTAAGTCTAGTTTAGAAAACCTACTGTAAACAAGACTTCTTAGCTTTTGTTTTCCAAACTCTAGTTAAAAAATGGGAAACCCTGTATAGTTTGAATTGTTAAAGACCCTTTAAAACTTTCTCCACTGGGACAATCCAAAGAACTCAATCGAATGTATTTAAACATCACCTTTAGCAACAGACACTGCAATGGTACGAATTTACAGAAATCTGTATGTACTGTATATTTAGATCCTTAATGAGCAAGCTAGTTGTGACGGTAACAAGGAAAAAAAACAAAAGAACCAACCTCAAAAGAGAACCCATCCTCTGCTACGTGACACAAGATAGCGAGATTACAAGTCATTATTTTTTTCCCTCCAACTGTATAATATAAAGACAAGTGTACAAAGTGTCTTAAAAGTATGTTCAGTTTGGCAAATATTGCGAATAAGAGCTTTTATCATTGAAGATGGAAACTTTATAATTAGATGGAAATAAAAAAAAAATTCCAAAGTGGGTACAAACTCATAAATAGCATGCAGTTTTTGGTTTTCTCTTGTCCAGATATCCATGTATCACATTCTTTTAATATGTTTTACACCGCTACCAACGGAGAAAATATCAGCACCAGCGTGACACGCAGTTCACTTTTATTCAGCCTAGAGATTTCCAAATTAAAAGACAATTTCAATTTGTTCAAGAGTCAAGCACCAAATGTGACTTTCTGTGTTTCATGCTTGTCTGAGACTGCTGGACCAGAAAGGAATCCAATGAAGGGGGGAGAATCCAAATCAAAAAGGAAAGGATTGTTATGCAGTTGCGAGCAGAGCGCATGTGTCTTGAGGTATCACTTCAGAATTTAGTGATGGAGAAGACTATAAGGTTTGGAGGAAAACACCGGGGCAGAGGGAAAAAACTAAAGAGTAGCACATATTAGGTTGATGCCAATGCATTGTAAGTTTTTGGATGCATTCCTGTCCCTATGTGCTATGAGTCCAATTACGGCAATATAATCTCTATTGGGCACAGTGACTGGCATGAAGAATGGAATCACACTAGGCCCAAACTGCCGAGTCCCAGCTGAGCATTTTGTGTGTGTGTGTGTGTGTGTGTGTGTGTGTGTGTGTGTGTGTGTGTTCCTGTAGCTTATGTACCCTGAAGGTACACAGCTGGACAGGGTGAGCTCAGCTGCTGCAGTCCCAGTTGGAATGTGTTCCAGGTGGCATCCTGAACCTCTTCTGCCTCTGTCTCTGCAGGGACTATGGCTCACCACACACATACACATACACGCACACACACAATCACACACACGCACACACACACACACACATACACAGACACCTGTGCCAGGTCCTTCCCTGCCAGCGCAAGATGGAATGCAAATTTCTAAACCCATGAGACATCCTGCTGTACGAGGCAGCCAAGCTGATCACACAGCGGGCCGCACGGTCACCATACGGCTACCTGTGTAACGTTAGTATTGCCTAATTGGCCAAATTGAGCAGATATAGATGCAAGTCAACAGGAGATGCAGCCAAGTGGGTGGTAGTGCTTCACCTGCACCAGGACAGTCTAACCTTAAATGCGTTTTGGCTTCTGAACCAAAACGGAAAAGGCATCATTGGAATTCCAAGCCCAGGTCACTCGCTGCTCTTCTTATGGACTTTTCCTCAGACAAAGTAATTGCTAACGTACAGTAAATACACCTTTCACAATGACTTGTACTAAAATTCTGGCTCCTGTTCTTCTGGTTCCTGTTCTCACGCTTTCCTCATCCATATGGAATTAAGAGAAAGGTGGAAGTGCACCAACCTACATGAGTCAAATAGACACGTCTATACAGTATGTGCAAGCATCAATGGGAAGTTCTGCTTCATTCTGAGATGGCTCCTGCTACCCAGTCTTTGTTGATGGACAGTTGATTAATAAAATCGGTTTGTCACTTTGATGTATAAATGCATGAGTTTGCTCTCTGGTTTGAGCCTCGTGTGAGCGACAGGCCATCAATATGCAGTGGCGCTAATTCCTAGGCTTCATCTGGAGAGTGCACCGAGGGGTCTGAACCACAGCCACCAAGATGACAGATTCGACAACAACAGGGGAGCAGAAGAGCAGCAAGAGAGGGGGGGAAAAATAAATAAATAAAAAATGAGAAGACGACGACAGTGGTGTGCTGACAGCTTTTTGATCGGAAGTTCAAAGCAGAGAGCAGATGGCATATTGGAACAATCGGCCAACTTCTTGCAGGGAGGATGAGGCAGCGTGAACGACTTCGTCCTTTAACTTAAAGCTCAATCTTCCTTCTCGCTGGGTCATAATGGCCAGCTGTTCCCCAGGGGGGCTGCATAGGGGCAAACCTGGGTTTTAAAGAAGAGAGGATGTTCATAGAGACTGCAACATTCAAGCCCAATGCCTTCATGCACAAATAGGAACAGTATGATGTTTCTTTTTGTTATGAGCACAACTCATTCATTCGCTTGCATTCGTCTTGTACAGGGTTGTGGGGGGCCTGGAGCCTACCCCAGGAGACTTCATGTATGAGGTGTGGGTACACCCTGAATAGGATACAAAGTCACACTCATTAATTGGCAAGGCCAATAAGTCTAATCTGCACGCCTTTGGACTGTGGGAAACTCCACACACACAAACCATCGGCGGGAAGCAAACCCTCGACCCTGGAGGTCGGGCTCCTTTATGAGATGCCTGAAATATTTAGTCTGGTTAGGATCACGCTGGATCCAGAACCCATTCCAGAAACACTTGTGGGAATACACCATGCATACAGTACAAACACTAACACACACACTACCACACATATTCACACATAGGGACAATTTAGAGCAGGTAACCAGTCCACTGACCCAGAAAACACTGTGGAATCCCACCTGAGCAAGTGGAGATCCTTTGCACACAAGGGCTTACTCAAGATAAGGATCAGATAGGGACTCTTTCACATGGCATGGCTAGTTTTAGCCCACTTCTCCACTAACATGGGGCAACACTCAGCTAGAGTATTTTGATGGTTCACTCCAACACATCAAGGTCTAAGGAGTTTGCAAGTAAATCAAGGAGTCCTGGGATTCCATCATGCTTATTAAATAAGTATGTACAGTACACATGATACTCTATATGTCATGCTACAGCTGATGATCCAATTTTATGCTTAGTTACATTTGTTTGTGCTGCTACTAGCAGTGGATGCAACATTTTCTTTTCAATAAGTTATTTTATTACAGTTATACTGTGTGCTGTATGACATATTGATATATGACTGCTCTTGACTAACATGATCATGTTTCTAAAAACTTGCTGAATTCCATCAAGTCACAAAATCCCTCTTAGGGGAACAAACTGCAAGTGTTTCTCCATCTTACTGGAGCATTTCTATTTTTAAATTCTAGCAATTATTATTAACGACGCCATTATTTATCTAGCGGATACTAATTTACTCCTACGTCGGAATTCAGATATTAATATACAGGAGGGCGGGATGTAACCTTTTACAATTCAATGCATCGTTTGCTCTTGCTAGTAATTTTTATATTTAGATGCTTATTTGATTAACCCTGGGTCAGAATCTGCAATGGGGGCTTACGGTAAGTAGATGCGCAGGGATGCATCTAATTATCAAGGTTTCAGTGGTAATGAGAGAAAATAAGGCCATAAAACGCATTGGATTTGACAAGCAAAGCTGTAAAGTGAGTAGGTGAGTAATGTTTCTACTGTGCTCTGTCAGTCTGGGAAAGATTTGGGTCAGAGAAAGATGAATATAAATGATTCCAACTGGAGTAAAATCCCACCCAAAAAAGACCTTAATTACTTTTGTTGGCAATTACATCATATTGACAAAGAGGGTAATTTAGAAAAAGTTAAAATAAAGGGGAAAGCATCAACTAGCTGTCATTGGAAAGGATGTGAGAGAATGCTCAGAAATCTGGGGTCCAGTTTTCTTGCTCACTGTTTTATGGAGAATATGGTATAATTGTTGATAGGGTATCTCAACAGCCATCTCACTAGACATAATTTGTTTTTGCATTTCCACTTATTCCATTGACTATTGGCTAACTTCCAGCGTTCTAGGATTGTATCCAAAATAGCATAAAATGTTAACTTAGTTAGTTGTGTGCAATGTACAATCCCTTGTTCCACGCACCAAGTAATGACCTTAATCAGGATTCCTGGGTTAGGGTTAGGGTTAGCCCTATTCAGCCTTAGTCTGTTATACTGTAGGCTGGTTAGCTTTGTAGCTTGTGTTAGCTGTGAACAAAGTGCTGAGGTTAGTTATGTGCTAGCAGAATCTCAAATCACTCTCTAAGCCCTGATTAAGGCTTGATGTGTGGAGCAAGGGATTGTACACCGTAGTCCTGGCGGAAATTCTGCTCATGTTAAAAGAACGAAATACAACAGGAAGAACTTCAGAATGCCTTAGAAGCAGTCACTAAGGTCATAAAGTGTTGTTTAAAATGACTTGTCAGATGTGTTTTTTTACTGTGGGTTTTGACAGGCAGCTGCTCTCCCCTCTTTCCGGTATGGAGGACCATGACTGAATCTTTTAGTGGGATGAAGTACCGTATCATACCTTCAGCTATGCTGGCTATCCTCCTGTCCACTGCTCCTTCTCCCTTTCTCTCTCTCTCTCTACCAACTTAACCTTTGCTCTTCCTGCTGAAAAGAATGACTGTCATTCACTTGGGATTATCCATCAATCCTGCCCATATCCAATATCTGAGGTAATATCAGGAGCTAAAACAGCAGCTGTGCCCAATGATCTACATCATTACAAATCTGCTCCTTCCCTAAACTGGGAATATGACAAACTGAGCATCCAATAGAGCATCCCTACACTATAAATGTTTGCAATTTTCCAGTGGAGTTGCTGCGATATTGCAGAATCATCTTGTTTAGAATGTGAAAAAGGAACGACTCCTGAATGTGCTTCCTCTTTGAATACCGTACATTAAACATCACAGCAGAGTTGATGGTCTCCCACTGCGCTACAGAATGTTTACAGAGATGACACTATTGACCTTTATAGTTTGAACAAGGGGAAACAAACATTAAAGAAAAAACATGTAAAAGGAGACCATCAATTGTGACAAAGGGGATTTTCAAAGGTGGTATGAGAATCAGGTTCGAAGATGGCGCTAATGTGATCGCTTGTGATCGACCATTTATGTCGTTTAATAAAAATATGTTATAACCAATTTTGCATTACTACCTTACAATTAATGTATTTTAGAAAACACTGTGTCCGTGTGAAGGTGCGTACACAAGTTGCTCTCTTTTCCCATATCAATTTTCACAACACAGCCCCTTCTCGGTAAGAAGAGCCAAACCCCCAGCTCCCTCATGTGGCTTCAAGGATGTTGCTTTAGTGATGCTCGCCTTGGTATAACCATTCCAGCATTCATATTCATCAAACACCTGTTTGTGCATAATAGCGGAAAGTCAGCGACGACTCCGATTCCTTTGCATTCCTCTAGTGCTTGACGCTTTGCGTGGAACGCAAGCCTACTTAGACAGACAGTTATTCGGTCATGAATAAAGCTGAGTGGGTAAGTGACTGTAAGAGTGAAAGGCTCATTATCCTCTTTGCTGGGGGCCCTTTTTGTGCTCACCTTCCTCTCGCCGAGGGACATTCGTTATAACTGCTTTGAAAATCTTTCAACAAGCCTCGGTTTGTGCTGTGCATCTAAATGCATTTCATCCCTCCTTCTCTCTCTCTCTCTCTCTCTCTCTCTCTCTTTCGTTCTCCTCTCTTCCAGACAAGAATTAAATGAAATTAGAGATCAGCAAGTCTTTGTAAACCGGAGGCCCGCCGCGTCTGAATCAAAGTTCAATTAGACTACGTTTCATTTCTCGCGTGACTTAATTAAAAGAGGGATGGTGAAGTGGAAGTGGGAGGTGGACACCAGCAAAGTGTTTTGGCATCTCAATATATCCATAAGGCATGACGATGATGGGGGTGGGGGCCAAAAAAAAAAACCATGAAACACAGAAAGAGAACGGAAACAACAAATGTTTATAACTGGAACGAGAGCAGATTCTGGTTGCCTATTTTTCTGAAACTGTTTGTTGTTTGGATGTGAAAAACGACTATTATCTACCAAGATTTAATAATTTAAAATAAAAATCCTCACCACAACAACGCCTTTATTTTGTTTCCTGTGACAGACGGCCGTTTCTCCAGCTTATCAAAAGCTGCTCATCATAAAGTTTAGCCGAAAAGAACTCGATGATTGCTAAACACCAACACGTTTTCTCAAAGTGTTTTTTATGGAATGTGCGAAAAAAGAATGGAGCCGCCAACAGTAATGGATCTCTAAATAGCCTTTTCTGCTTTATTAGTCATAGCTAATAGTGCTGAAGGAGGATGCGATTGATGAAAAATGGTGATGCTTTTTTTCGCTCTGATAATTTTGGAGAATAGTGCATTTTTATATTTCTTTTTTTGAAAAAGGAAAAAAAAAAAGATTTTCTGAGAATTTTTGCATGCTGGGTGCCTTCTGCCTGGCACGAGTGGAAATCTGGAAGGAGGAGGGTTTTATGGAGATAAAAAAAACAAAGGCAAAAAGTTCCATTCATTATTAAAAAAAAATTATTAAAAAGTTTCTCTACCGATGATGCAAATTACACCATCTCTCTCACACACACACACATCTACTGTACTTATTTTTTTATTTTAATGTCTTCATCATGACTCATGGATGCAAAGTGAATGCTTACAATCCTATTAAATCTATATGAAGTCCATTAGCATTGTGGCACACACAGGACTTTCCTGTTACAGCTACCTTGTTAGAGTGACAGTCAGGACTTAAAAGACATATAAATTAGCAGAATGTGAGATTTCATTGTACGGAAATAGAGGAAAGAGAAAAAAGAAAGAGGAAAAAAGGAAAAATGCTTTTGTATCAGGTTGGTGCAGGTACTGTATCTCCTGTGTATTTGGATGCACCTTTCCTCCCTGTGCTACGTGTCCAATTAGAGTAACATAATCTCTACTGGCTGTGCTCTCAAGCCGGAGAAGAAAGAACTGGGGCAGACATCAGGAGAGAGAGAGAGATACAGTATAGAGAGAGAGTGTACTCACGCTGGATGTCAATAGTGACGCTGCTCTCCTTGCCGTTTGGGACAGCTTTGTTCGATGCACGGCAGATGATCGTCTGTCCGCTCTCGATGTTTGATGGTGAAATGTACAGACTGCTGACTGTACTCTCCTTCCTGCCATCTCGAAAGACAGTCTACAAACAGCAAAGTAAAAGAAACATCAGCAGTGGGGTAAAGCAAATGAAATACAGGGAATAACTAAACTGGGCTGTCAAGTGAGCGTGCACAGGGTCAAGGAACACACAACCACCATCAGTCAAAGGGTCGTCTCGATTCCTGGGTTTGGAGTAGAACATTTCACCTACTAGATGCCCTGCAAACAACAGAGACCCCCCACTGCTCTCCCTGTCTGTCGTCTCTCTATAACAGGGGCAGATGGATTGCAAAAAAAATAAGACAAGACAGTCTGTTTGGAGGCCTTTTTTTCTTGGAGGGTGGGGTACAGAGCATGGCTTGTCATGCACCACAAAGGAAATCAATCTTGCTTTACTCTGCTGGAACGCTAAGCCCGTCCGCATTCGCCGCGTTGTTTCGTGCCATCTGGATCTGGAAGGACTCTACAGGATCTATGTGCTCCACTGGAAAGTGATGACTTAGAAAAAAGGGAAAGTTTAAGCGATAAACAGATAGCAAAAGACACTGGATATGGAGCGGGGCAAAGAAGATTCACCTAGCGGAACAAATTGGCAGTGCCATAGAGCTCTGGGCAAACTGCTGAGAGATGACATCCTCGAGACAGCCCGGCATGCACCGCAATACCCACTGCACTGGAAAGATTCCTTTTACTTTTCTATTCCTAAAAAACCTCTTCCTATTAAAAGCTCACTGGCCTGTGCTATACATCTAAGCTCTTGTCGTCAATTCCTGCCAAAAGCGTCGACTTGTGTGGGAGTTGCTCGGAGAAGCGATCTGTAGCTCACGCATTCTAAAAGTGAAAAAAAAAAAAAAAAACCTCCTCCCTCGTCTCACACAGGAGAAGAAAAGTCCTGGAATAATGGACTGAACCAGAGCTGTAGTTACATGCTAATAATTAGCATGTTCAAACTATTGACAGTGAGCTTGCTAATAGTAGCAATTACTGCCTCGCTATTTCATAGCTCCTTTTTTTATTAAAAGAAAGAAAGAAATAATAAAGATCAGAATGAAAGCTGGTGTTTTCCATCCTACTTGGGGGGAACTTGGGCGTGGATGGAAGTGTCAAAGGATAAAATATAGCAGTTCTGCGTTCCTCCATTTACGAAGTATAAAAGGGTTCAACCGAAAATTGTTCATCAGAGACAAAAAAACCTAATGTTTATTTCAAGTTTGGGCACCATTATATAACATACTAGTCTCGCTTTCACGAATCGGTGGCAATTCATTCATTTAATTGTTCTCAGTCAACATGATGCTATTCAGAGAAATGGTCGAGCCAGAATCTCAAAACACAAAGTACAAGATGAGAATAGACCTTAAATGCAAATCTTGGTCATCACTGAGCACCATGCATACACATTCACACAATCATTCACACTAACGGGCAATTCAGGGACACTAACTACCTACTGGCATGTTCTGGGTAAGTTGGAAGAAAACACAATCAAACATGAGGAGAACAAATTTCACACTTACACTGGAGCTAGAACACTACTAAATGTGCTTCATGACCATTCGTACGACACGATTAATCTGAATAGTGAAGTAACAAATGTGAGACTGGTTGGTTTGACCCAATCCACAGCTTTGGTCACTGTCTGTATGGAGTTTTTAATGTTTTTCTGGTGTCTACTGTACAGTATATGGGCGCAAAAACACCAGGCAAAAGCATAGAATCACCTCTAGGTGTGAATGTGCAGTGACTGGTGTATTGTACCATCTAAGGTGTTATCCTGCACCTTTCTGTAACGTTTGATTAGATCCACTAAATGAGAAGGCGTAAGAAGGAGTTATTAATAAACCTGGGATTGCTGAGCCTCTTCTTCACTTGTCCACTCACCCACACATTCTCTATGCCACTTACTGTATCATATACTGTACAGGGTTATACGGGAGGACTGGACCCTATCCAAGGCAACAGAAGCACGAGGCGGGATACACCATGGACGATTTGCCAATCCATTGCAGGGCACAAGCATGTCCGCACTCACATTAATTAATTTGGAACGCCAGTGAGTCTAATCTGCATGGCTTTGTACTGTGGAAGAAAACCGGAGTACCCGGAAGAAACCAACCAAGCATGGGGAGAACACGCAATCGCCATGCACACAGACCTCAACCCATCTCCACCTTGCAGCTCACTTGTCCAAACCGATATATTCTAAGATTACACTCCAATTAACAAACAACCATTAACCAGCATCCTAGTTAATCCTGAACTAACGTAGAAAGAAAAGAATGTCCACTGACTACATAATTTATTCATGCACTATACTGGCCTAGAACTCCTCCTGCTTAGCCTAAATCGTGTTTGCCACTTCCAGTAGCTGAGCGATGTGAGTCAGATGGAGACAGTAAAGCCTCCGCTGAGCCTCACAGCACTCGGAGCCCCTGCAGTGAGCTGCAGGCTCTCGGTGAATAGACGTGCTGATAAAATATGCTTCATGACACAGTTGGTGCTGCTTCTCTCATGGCCCATTGCCTGTCTGAAGCTATTAACATCGCGTGGACGCAGAAACGGAATGGGTCACAATGCTTAGCCTTTGCTTGGCCCAAAATAGCTTCCAATTACAAACTAATCATTTCTCATATAAAAGCCCAGAAGCTTGTCAGGAGAATTGCAGACCTACTTTGTGTGTGTGCGTGTGTGTGTGTGTGTGTGTGTGTGTAAGAAGCGGGGTAAACTGGAAAGATGAGCAAGATAAGCAAGAAAAAGGACAGTTCTAATACAATTTACACCTGTTAAGAGAAGCAGGTTTGTCACAATATAATTAAGTACATAATGAGCACAGACATGCATTTTTTTTTCTTCTATGCCAAGTATAGTCTCAAGATGATAATGGTCAAGACTTGCCTTTGTTTAATGCTGTTTTTATTCTGTGTGTTAATACCATATATACTGGCGGCACAGTGGCTCAGTGGTTCACAAGGGCCGGGTTAGATTCCTCATGGATGCTCATTTCAATACTATGGGCAATTTGAGAATGCTAATTAGTAGGTCTTTGGGCTGTGCATGGAGTTAGTGCTTGGTGGGTTTCCTCCCAAAGTCCAAAGACCTGCTAATTAGCATTCTCAAAATTCCCAAAGTATTGAAATGAGCATCCATAGGTATGGAATAGGCTCAAGGCCCTGAATGACCAAGTACACAGTATAGCACGCTGAATGAGTGAGTGAGCAGTACAGACTATGAGGGAGTGAGAGTAAAGTTACAGTATAATTGAGTTGTTTTCTGAGCTTACAAGTTAATTATACAACACTTTGTTCCAATTAAGCAATGTGACCAGACAACATGCATGCTGTGAGTGCTGATATAAAGTATAAAGCCCTACCATGGTTATCTCTATGCATCACTCTGCTTCTTCAGTGCTTATAATTGTAACCCTTAAATGAAGGTGCTACTGTACTTGGTGTGGGGTTCAAAGCCCAACATCATCAATTTGTCACTGCAGGGCCCTTAACCATTGAAATCATTTTGGATAAGAGTGCTTGCCAAAGGTGTGTTAAAACAATAGATTTAACACCACATGTACTGTAGTGCACTAACTTTCCACTCTTTGGGGTTCAGGGCAGCATGGTGGTGTGGTGGTTAGAACTGTAGCTCTCACCTCCTGGGGCGATGGTTGGATACTTGATTCAAGTTTGCGTTTGTAGAGTTTGCATGTCCTTCCCTTGCTGGGTCGGTTTCCTCCAGGTACTCCCACAATCCAAGGACATGCAAATTAGGTCAATTCCCATTCCAAGTTTCCAGAGGAGTGTGTGAGTGTGCAATGCCTAGCAATGGGTTGGCAGTCTAGCAATCTTGAAAGTTGATGAATTAATGGACTATTTCATATTCGTCCCTCAAACAGTTAGTTAGTTGAGGCTACTATAAAGTAAAATTACACGATTTACAGGACTGTCCACCAACTCCATGGTTTATTCTCCTCAACTTTTGGCTACTGTTCATAGTACCAATAAGAATTCAAAGCTACATTCCTGTTAATTATAATAACTGTCAGTCGCCAGCTCAACGATAATTCCACCTGTTGTGGAAGGATATGTGTTTGCGGAGCAAAATAACTATATAAAAAAACGAACAAATCAAAATCAAATTCTGCTTTTAACTGTTATTTAAAAGCAATATCACACTTGAGGGTGTGATGTTGATACTTCTACCTTATCACAGCCATGCTGATATTCAGTCCAAAAGCGCTCCCTCTCATGTGATTATTGTTTTAGCAAAAATAATGTGGTATTTTGGTCCATCCATGTGCTATCCGGCACATCAGACAATGGTTACTCCTCACCATGGAGATATATCCGTATTCTCTGCCATTTATTTAAGGGGTTGACTGGCCAGCTCAACCGATTGTCATTCACACAGTACGGGCAGTTTTGGAACGCCAATTAGCCTAATATCCAAGTCTTTGGACTGTGGGAGAAAACCGGAGTACCCTGAGGAAGCCCACCAAGCATGGGGAGAACATGCAAACTCTATGCACACAGACCTGGAGGTGTATGGATCCTGGAGGTGTATGGATCCTGGAGGTGCAAGGCGATAGTGCTAACCACTAACCTAGCTTTCTGCCACAGAGAATGAGGACGACCTCCATATGCAAACATATTAAAACTGATATCTAGAGATGGGGAAGGGTGATTAGATTTCAAAGGGTTTTCTACGGAGGTAATAATTTGGCTTCGGCATACATTCGTCTGTTAAGAAAGAAATCTCTGAATAATCAGAACACACACATGGTTTGAGGTTATTTGAAATATGTAACTACAGACTACCCTGGCCTTACATTCTGCACCATTTAAAATGATAGGTTGTTGCAATGACTTTGTTCGTTTTTTATTTGTTAAAAGAAAGTTATGGTTACTTCCTCATCCTGGGGTCAGAAGTCATTCTTTGATGAACTAATTTAATCCCTGCCCCTCAAGTTCTGATTAATTTCCACCATTTTACGACACAGTTAATTAAGTGCCTCTTTACTTTTCCCATCTCCCAGCTTTAATTCAGTGGCAGCAAGCCAGTGAGGGTAATAAGCTTGACAATCGAGAGAAATGGACTGATGTTTCTAGCTTTAATAGAAGGGGTCAGATGTGCTAAATATAACTTCACTTATACTGTCGTCTTACAACCAAACCTTCCAAAATTCTCTGCTTGACCCTGTGTCATGAAAAATTCATTCAGAGTGCTAATAAAGTTCATTAGAGTGGCAACAGTTTTCCCGTTCCTGAGACGGTCTCATGGTGAAGGTTACGATGAAAGCTTTGACTTTAATTATATTAGTGGTTAGGTGAAAATAAAGGGTGGGAGAATTAATGAAATTTGAAAGGCAGGTAAAAAGAAAGGACTTTGAAGGCATGTGGGTGGATATGAGAACAGAAAAGGATACTAAATGAATTTACCCTGGAGTATAGGGACTCAAAAAAGGGCTTTCAAAAAAGAAAAGTAGGTCTATAATCAGGAACGATTTATCATTTTATGTAACTAAAACAGAACATAGGTCATTTTGTCTTGTCTAATAAACCGATCTTCTATTATAGCCTGCAACATACCAGATAATTCAAGAGTGATTATTTCTCCTATAATACGCTGCAGGACAGTTTACAGCTCCTATAGGTATCATATGACTGATAATTCCTCCTATAATGGCTATAAAGCTAGTTATAGGCTTGAGATCAGCATTAGACGGTGCAATGTACGCCGATCAGCCATAACTTGCTGACAAGTGAAGTGAATAACGTTGATTATCTTGTTATAGTAGAACCTGTTAAGGAGTGGGATTTATTACAAAGCAAGTCAGAAAGTTATGAAGAAAGTTTTAGCGCTTAGATGTACTAAAATGGCTAGAAGACTAGGTCAGAGTGATTCCAAAACCACAGGTCTTGTGTGGTGTTCCTGGTATGCAGTGGTTAGTATTTGCAAAAAGTAGTCCAAGGAAGTACAATCCGGTGAACCGGTGTCAAGGTCATGAGCGCCCAATGCTTACTGATGCGCGCTGGGAGTGAAGGCTAGCCTGTCTTGTCTGATCCTTCAGAAGAGTTACTGTAACACGAAAAAAGTCCATGTTGGATATATTACAAGGGTGTCACAACAGACAGAGCATCACAGCTCGCTGCTTGTGGGAGACCAGTCAAGAGTTCTTGTGCTGACCCGTGTCCCTTGGGAAACATGTCTACAATGGGTACAGTACATGAGCATCAGAACTGGACCATGGAACAATGGAAGGAGGTGGTCTGTTAAAACATGATATCTTTTCTCTATTTTGTGGTACAGCGTACAGTGTGTATAAGTCAATTACCTGAAGAAGAGTTGGCCCCGGGATGCACTTTGGGAAGTCAGTGGAGGCAATGTGATGCTCTGGGTAAAGTCCGGCAGGGAAAACTTGGACCCTGGATCCTGTTACTACTTACCTAAACATTGTTGCAAACCAGTCAGTGATCTCTTTTAGCAGGATAACGCACCATGCAACACTGCAAATATTCATCTGGAATGGTTTGAGGAACATGACATGAGTTGATTTCTCAGTTGTTGACTTGACCTTTGACCTCTCCCAAATATCTATGTGATGAACAAGTCCGATCCACAGAGGTCCCGCATCGCAACTTACCGGACTTCTGTTAAGATCTTCATATCAGATACTACTGTACAGCACACCTTCAGAGGTCTTGTGGAGCCCATGTCCCAGCAGGTCAGGGCTGTTTTGTTGCCACAAGGGGGAGGCTACACAATATTAGGCAGGTGGTTTTACTGTTATGGCTGATTTGTGTATGTTTGCCATGTTTGATAGTTACTGAGCTTTGTTCTACAAAGCCCATCTGTCATGCTGCTCACACTAAAGCCTCTAATCTCGAAAAACACCTCTTTGCCTCTTTGCTAATTTAAAAATATTCTGCTGTGTTCACAGAGGAACTACAAGCACAAGCCTTATTGCAGCTTATTTTCTGATCTCCTGCACTTCAATTAGCACTCGTACCCAATCCCTTTAGCTATTCAGATGGTGAGGGAGGTGAAAGTGAAGCATGAGGGATCACTGAGCATTCATGTAAAGTGAAGTCTTTTGAAAGCACGAGTGTCGTTAATGCAATCCCTAACAACACACACACTCACACACACACACAGTCAGTGCAGACCCCATTCACATAATTTATCCTGATTACACTGACATTAGAGCATCAATAGTGCCTGATCAGGATCAGGATCTTCGGACCTGGAGCCTATCCCAGGAGACTTCGGGCACTAGGCGGGGTACACCCTGGACAGGGTGCCAATCCATCGCAGGGCACACACACATACACACACTCACACACTCATTCACACACTACGGTCAATTTGGGAACGCCAATTAGCCTAACCTGCATATCTTTGGACTGTGGGAGGAAACCGGAGTACCAGGAGGAAACCCACCAAGCACGGGGAGAACATGCAAATTCCATGCACACAGAGACGGGAATCGAGCCTGGCCGGGGAATCGAACCCTGGACCCTCCAAGGTGACAGTGCTAACCACTACACCACCGTGCCACCTAGGGTCATTATGTATTATTGTTGAACTTCTGTATTATTTTTTAACTTCAAAAGTTCACACTGGGTCGAAGAGACATTCTCTTTGGGTCAACATACACTATTAGGCCAAAAGTGAAAAGACACCTGAGCATCACATCCATAGTATGTGGTTCTTCCCACAAAGTTTAGACCACACAACTGTACAAAATGTCTTTACACCGACATTTTGGTTGGCTTAACCTTATGACTACCTGCCTAATATTGAGTAGCTTCCCACACTTTTGCCGCTATAACAGTGATGCCACCTTTCTATCACAACCAGCTTTAACCTTTTCATCAATTTGATCTACACTAGCGCTTCTATTGGATCGAACTTTAAGGGCCAGCCTTTGCTCCACAGAAACGCTTCAGTCCAGGAACATCCCACAATAGCTGCGGTTTTGGAGTTGCTCTGGTCTAGTCCTCTAGCCATCACAATTTGGACCTTTTCAAAGTTACTCAAATCATTATACGTGCCCATTTCTTATAATTCCAACGTAACAACTTCCACTTGTTGTTAAAAATTCACTTGCTGCCTAATATATCCTAGCCTCCATTGTAACAAGGTGTTGAAAATGTATCTACTGTGAGAAGAACCAAATTGTAATGGCTAGACTTGTGCTCTTGTGAGACTGAGACTGCAGTGATCAGGACATACTGTATCCCGAAAGTGATCCAATGAAGGAGTCTTGGGTGGCCAAGGCTCATGCAAGCACGAAGGCTGACCTGTGTAGTCTGATCCAATAGAAGAGATACTGTAGCTTAAATTGCTGGTTTCAAAAGGTCATTTCTGTTTTGGTGGCAAAGAGGAACCTACTGGCTGCTATAAGTATATGCTGTTGGATTTCCTTTCACGTCAGTGAATTGCCACAAACTTGCCAGTTCCAGCATTGCAGTGCCTCTGTACACAAAATGAGCTCCATGAAGACATGGCTTTCCCAAAGATAGAGTGGAAGAACTCAAGTGGCCTTCACACAGCACTGACCTCAACCCCACTTAACACCTTTCGAATGAATTGCAACACTGACTGCGCCCCACTGCCTGACCTCACTAATGCTCTTGTGGCTGAATGCACAAAATCCTCCACAGTCATGCTCCAAAAACAGTAGAGGTTATTATAACAGCAGAGGAGGGAATGACTTCCCTCTTCAAGAGATGTCCAACATGCACATATGGCTGTAATAGTCAGGAGTTCAAATACTTTTGGATACAATAGTTTGTGTATTTGGGTTAACATTTGGATTAAACCATCGTTAATTCAAAGTGACTGGTCAAACAGACTAGCAATAAGAACTCATATTTAAATGTATTCATTTTGATGATTCGTTGTTATTTCAACCACCGTGTTCAAATTAATATTAATGTTAATTCAGTAACTACTAACTGATGATGATGATGATGATAATTATTGTTATTTTTATTTTCCTTTGCTTGTCTACCCCAAACAACATTTAGAAATGATGTTATCCGGTTATCAATTAATTAATAAATCAACCAGCGAATGTAATCTGTATATTAAATAGTGATAATAAGTATTTCCAGACAGAGCGATGGGCTCAAAGACATGCCCAGTCTGCAGTATCCAGACAGACTCAGCTCTATTATCCTCCATATTAGCCTCCATTACTCAGAGTAAGCATTTAAAATCTTAATTGAGTGCAGTGCTTTTTAATGTTATGAAGAGAGATATTAGGAGTTTGGACAGCTTCCATCAGTCACCACGCAGGAGGTCTTCTTATACCAGCACTGCTGCCAGGCGCAGGAAGCCATCTGATTAGCGACACCACCGCTAACAACTGCATGCAGCTGCATGATGGGTAAACTGTCACTTCTTCGTCCTGGCCAGATCGATGCCATTTATCTCCCATCCAGAAAAAAAAGCCAATAATAGGATGAGAGGGAGGCCCTAAAGGGCGGCCTTGCATTGCTCATTTATAGGGAAATGCCAAGGATGTGGTGATTAGAGGCTAGAAGGAGCCTCTACCTGATTTTATTTAATTTTTTCTGGGGCAGAACTCGAATGCCGAATGGCAGAAAATATCATGCTATTGGAATAATTTGCTCTAGGCGATGTGTACGTCTTAGGGAGCTGTGACTGGTTAGCCTGGCCTGGATACAGCATATGCTCATACACACCTACAGTACACTGTATGGCAGCCTGTGCAACCTCTTCACAAATTCCAATTTTTTTTTTATGCATTCTATACATTTTCCTGTACTGAGTTAGATGGAAAAGTAAATCACCCAGTTCTGATGATTTGACAGCACAGGAGCGTCATGGATGTTCTAGACATGGAAGAGTCGCTATCTAAATCAGCTGAATTGGTTTGTCTATGGCACGCACATGTCCAGAAATTGATCAAACATTGACTGTCGCTGTAAGGGAAAACTAGGTTTTAGACATATATATAGACATAATCTTTGCAGACTGATACCCAGTAAAGGTTAGAAATAATTAATAAATAATAAAAGTTGCTTAGGTTAAATTCATATTTATGCTTTCTGATGTTCATATTTATGCATCTTGATGCTTCACGATGCATTCTCCCCAATACATATCCAAACACTCTATTGTAACATAGTGCCTGGACAGTTCCAGGTGGTGGAACGATTATAAGTGGAGGCACAACCGAATGGATCTGAATTATGGTAGAAGACCAGTGCTCAGCCTTATCTGGCCATCTGCTTGTTTTGTTGACACATTTAGCAGCTGTGAGCTGGATTTCCTGGGATTTCTCTGCAATCAAACGAAGCTGAGGGCTAAATTGAAGGTTAACAGATGGCGCGTGTGATCACAAACGTGGCACAAGAGGCCAAGCTTTAGTAAAACCACAATACATTTTGTAATGGAAATAAACGGATGCAGCAGTGTTTAATAAAAAGAAAAAAAACATATTATTATGAATATTAGCTTATTATTTTCTTTTAAATATTTTGTAAGTTTTTTTTATATTTATGATGTGAATTACAGGTGCATTTACTCTATGAGAGCTCCTGGGCAGAGCTAAATCTGTACTCACCTTAGAGTACATGACTCCATTTAGCACCTCCCCATTTCGAATCCAGATGATTGAGGCGGCAGGCTTGGCATTGTCAGCATGACACGTCAGGTTGAGTGGGTCTCCAGCTCTCAAGCTCACCACAGGGCCTCCATCAATAACTGGGTTATCTGGTGGAACTGCATCATGGGAAAAAAAAAGAAAGAACATCACGCATGTCAGTGAGTGGCAGAGCTCTGGGGGATATCCATCTGCTCAACTGCTCGTCAATAGGGCTCTATACGGATCTCTGCAACATGTTACTCGTCTGATTAATAATAATAATAATAATAATAATAATAATAATATTTTTAAAAACTAGCATGTCATGTTACCAAAAAAAAAAAAAGTTTCCCACTTTGAAGATGTTCCCTTCATGTCAAACTTGATTGCAAAGTTGCAAAGTTCTCACAATGTAGAATAAAAAGTTTTGGAATTAGGTTAAAAATTGTTCAACACTTTACTAAAAGGTTCATCTTCATGGAAGAAAGGTCATGTGCTTTGTTGAGTCCAGTGCTCTGTTGATCAGGGTAAGAAACATATAGATCATGCATAGTGCCCCATGTACAGGCCTCTGGAGGCAGTGTTATGATCTGGGGTTGCTTCAGTTGTTCAGGTCTAGGCCCAACGATGGTAGTTGGCAATAAAATAAAGTCAGCTGATGACCTGAATGTACTCAATGACCACGTTTTCACATCTAAGGAGTTTTTCCTTCCCCAGTGGCATGGATATACAGAATCCCAGGACTGAAAGAGTAATTCTGGGAATCATTTTCACGTAATCCGAAGGCTAAAGGCAATCGAATGGAATATTGGAGTGTGCGACTTTACTTTGACTTTCAACGAGCAGTGTACTGTACAGTATGTAACGGATAAAAATGAATCCTTGTCATTGCTAAATGACTATAATTTGATATTAATTCAATGTCCTCTATGGCATGTGCCTTACCAACACTGCACTCTAAGAAGAGAAAAATGCCAAGGATTCTTATGATAGTTAATGGTTCTTATTCTCCATAAAGGGTTTACAGTATAATGGAATCCTTTGTGAGAGGGAACCATCCTGTTATAAGGTTATGTATAGATTGGTTAAATGTTTCCACTGAGTCTTTTCAATCTAAGAGCCTCCCTGGCAGTGAGTGAGGCTAATGTAGTTTGTCTCATTAGTGAAAAGCGATCTAATCCTATTGTTCACAAAAACTTTGTGACCGAAACTGTATGCAATTTTAATAGAAGTTTCGTACTGTACTGTATATGTGACATACTCTATCATTTTGAGTCAGAAATCTCAATTGTCCACTTGTGCAGAAACCTGATTTTTTGGTCAAAAACTTGATTTTCGGCTGCTTTGGAGTGGTATCGCTTTCCGAGCAAATAAATTCTCAGCTTTCATACTGTGTCAATAATATTGTTGGATTGAAACAATAAATATAGATTGGAAGCTCTCAAAGATAGGATGATGAGTTTATCTGTGGAAACTGATGAGTTGTGCATTATCTCTCTCTCTCTCTCTCTCTCTCTCTCTCTCTTTCGTTCTCCTTCTCCATTTCTCTCTCCCACATGGCTCTCTCCGTCTCTTAAGTGAACAAATGCACGTTCCAAAGAATATGGCTGAAAACTATAATTTTTTTCCCTACCACTGACAAATTAATAATAGGTTTTTCCCTTCTAGAAAGTTATCAGTAATGTACGATTTGCAATACATATTATTCAGAATAAATGGATTCTGTTGTGATCTGATACAAACTCAGATCTGAATAGAAAATGCAATAATTGTTTATTTTAGCTTCTTAAAACTATACTTTCCTCAAATCCATACAAATCCTCCTGCAGGCTATGAGGTGTTGTATTACACTTTTGCTAAACTACTTCTTGTTGGAAGCCATTGATCAGGTTCAATTGTTAAATGCCTTGCAAAAGTATTCACACCCCATTAACTTTTCCAGATTTTGTCACATTACAACCACAAACCATAAATGTATTTTATTGGGGTTTTATGTGATGGACCAACAAAAACTGTCACATAATCGTGAAGTGGAAGGAGAATAAATGATTTTACTTAAAAAAAATTTATGGAATCAGATCACATTTGTATTTAGTCCAACTGAGTCAACACTTTGTACAACCACCTTTCGGTGCAATTACAGCTACAAGTCTTTTGGAGTTTGTCTCTAACAGCTTTGCACATTTTGAGAGTGAATTTTTTTCCCCATTCTTCTTTGCAAAATAGCTCAGTCAGATTGGATGGACCTGTGAACAGCAATTTTCAAGTCTTGCCACAGATTCTCAATTGGATTTAAGTCTGGACTTTGACCGGGCCATTCTAACACATGACTATGCTTTGATCTAAACTATTCCATTGTAGCTCTGGCTGTATGTTTAGGGTCGTTGTCCTGCTGGAAGATGAACCTCCGCCTCAGTCTCAAGTCTTTTACAGACTCTAACATTTTTTCTTCTAAGATTGCCCTGTATTTGACTCCATCTATATTCTCATCACCTCTGAACAACTTCCCTGTCTCTGCTGAAGAAAAGCTTCCCCACAACAAGCTTTTCGCCACACAAAGTATTTTGCATTCAGGCCAAAACTGTTAATTTTGACCAGAGCTCATCTGACCAGAGCACCTTTTTTCACATGTTTGCCATTTATCCAATTTATACCGCTTGTTCTGATTAGGGTCATAGGACACACTCACACTCACACCCAATCATATAATGTACTATGGGCAATTTTGAAACACCAATCAAACTAGACCATGTGTCTTTGGGACTGTTAGAGGAAATACCCAGAGGAAACCTCCTAACCAAAGAACAAGGAAACCACATAAACTCTTCGCAAACAGAGCATTGCCAAGATTTAAACCCCAACCCCTAACCCTAACCCAGTCCACCACATTACCATTTTATTTATCGTTTGGGAAACATTCATTCATTCATTCATTCATTCATCTTCTATTCAGGGTCGCGGGGGGCCTGGAGCCTATCCCAGGAGACTTCGGGCTCTAGGCGGGGTACACCCTGGACAGGGTGCCAATCCATCGCAGGGCACCCACTCATATGCACATTCACACACTCATTCACACACTACGGGCAATTTAGGAACGCCAATTAGCCTAACCTGCATATCTTTGGACTGTGGGAGGAAACCGGAGTACCCGGAGGAAACCCACCAAGCACGGGGAGAACATGCAAACTCCATGCACACAGAGACGGGAATCGAGCCTGGCCGGGGAATCGAACCCAGACCCTGGAGGTGCAAGGCGACAGTGCTAACCACTACACCACCGTGCCGCCACGTTTGGGAAACATATCCAACAAAATTTGTCAGAAAGCTTGATAGATGGATACAAACACAAAAAAAAAAATATAAGATGATTTGGGTAACAAAACAGGCATTTCTACTACTGAGTTGTTTCCAGTGCTGCAGAGTTAATAGTATTGTTTAGGCAACACCTACTGTACCTAGCATTTACATCCAGATATACATATGATAATTTGAAATGCTAAACAGACACAGATGTTTCGTCACTCCATAAATAGGTATATTTCATGTATTCTTTAAAGTATTACCATACAGCTATGGATAACTCAAGGTGACTTAAGAGTTGATGATGTAAGACTTCACATAGATAGTGTATATCCCTTCTCAGGAATAAAAAAATAAAAAAACTTTTGACATGCGTTTATTACAAACATTTAATTCATCATAGTCAATGAGTAAACAGGTGATTTGAAAGACAGTTGCTAAGAAAACATCTTTAATCTGTCACTAATACAAAAAAGCAGCTCCCATGCTGAGGACGGAATGCATTTGAGTGAGACCGTGCTGACACCGAGTACAACTTAATGAGAGCAGGTGTTATTTGTATATACGATTAGATGGATGGGAAATGGAAAAGAACGCAGCGACGCGTGAGCGTGTGTAATAGTAGCGAAGGGCGGAATAAAGTGAAAGGAGTTTGACGGGCCGGAAAAGGAAACCAGCAGGCGAGAGGAGGCGTGTGAGCGCTGTTTAGACTTACAGACTTCAAAATTCATGAATGGTACTGATTACATACTTGCTGTTTCATTGAGACACTCCTTACGTGGCATGCACGTGTACAGATTGACAAGCACACACACACACATGCTGATGTTGTTTGCATTAAGGAGCCTATATGGAGCAGGAGGGAAAAACCAGATGCAAAATGCAGGTTAAAACAGACAGCTAAAAAGAGAGACGGAGAAAGTCAGAGGGTTCTTAATGCCACATAATCTATGCAGTTGGTTCACTGATTTGAAATGTGCGCCCAGCCAAAACAATCTGCTCAGATGTGATCACAACACACCATGCTGCATCTTTAAAGAAGCTTAATCTAATTCAGAGTACAACAGACTGCGTCTATTATAAAGTCCTGCTCATGAGGTTTAAAGCTCTTAAAAGATCTTGCTGATCTTCTGAAGCAGTAAAGCTCCATCTGAGAACTTTGCTCATCGTGCACTGCTAGCTCATGAATTGTTTTTACTAACTCACTCTCACTCACTTATCGTCTATACTGCTTCATTCTGTGTACAGGGTCGCGGGGGGCCTGAAGCCTTTTCCAGGAGACTTAGGGCACGGATGAATGGAGAGCACACATACGCACACTTAAAAACTCATTCAAACACTATGCAGGAATCAAACCCAGACCCTGGAGGCGACAGTACTAACCTCTACGCCACCGTGCTGATGAATTGTTTTTACATATACAATAGATTTAACCTGTCCAGTTTGGAAGGTTGAATTTTTGGAATTATTTTGGTTTCCATGGTTACACGGAGATTTGTAGCTCTTTCATCTGTTATATGCAGTACATCGGTGATTAATGAGTTTCATCGTAAGTACTTTGGCTTTGCCTTCAAATCTTCTATCTTGAGATTTTCAGCTCGAAATGAAACCTGCCCCATAAAGAAAGAATGATATCAGCTAAACCGTTTCTAACAGGAATACTCAGCACAGAAGAGTGATAACTCCGGAGACATATGGAATTGCACAGCTGCGCTCATTTTCACTTTGGGAACTGTGAAACAAAATAGGATCCCTGCATAAAGCACTTACTGACGTGGAAATTATTGGAATATCTATATACCTCTTGCTGCAGTTCACATGAACAAGCCTTGGTCCTGGAGGAACGTTGTTTCGTTTCACTGTGTACTAACTGTATATAGCTGAAGTGACAATAAAGCCTACTTGACTTGACTTGACTTAACACCCCATGACATTAGTACATTAACCTTCTTTATCAATTATAGGTCAGTAAACTGGTGACAGGATCATGCGAACCCAAGACTCACCCATCCCTACATGGAGAAACATTCCAGTCCATCTGATCTGAACCCACAGAAAAGCAGATGCAGCACAAGCTGCCTAAATCAGTCAAAGCTGGCATTGATAGAAAGACCCCAGACCACCCACTGTACCACATCCTGCCAAGCATGGGGATCAGCAGGAAAAGAGCTCAAGGTCACCGACCCAGCCTCCATATTCCCCACATCTCAGTCTGACTGGAACTCGTGCCATACACCACTGAAGCCACACCCTGAGAGGCCAGAGCTGCCTTGTTGGCACACTGGGAACCCATACCCTAGGCACATACAATATTAATATTTTGAATTGTATGGCTGATTGATGTATGCATATACAGAATACAAGAACACTTAACGTTCATTAATGTTCCTGAACGGATGCTGAAACATGCAGAGATGATTTTTTTCCCCTTTCCTGAGAAATGAGTCCCATCCAAATAGGGCTTAAAAGAGAAGTCTAATCACAGGCGCAGTACTTAATGGCCATTAAATATTCTCCGTCTGCTATTAAATCATGTGGGATTCATTGTCTAGACTGATCCAACTATGGGCTGTTGAAAGCAATTTAAATTTCTGAAAAGAGCTGTGCATTATGATTAGCAGTATAAAAAAATGTGGTCAGATGAAGAGAGATTACATCTTATTATATGCTATGTTCATGGTTATTACAGTATTTGAATTCTTTTTGATGAAGCGTCTTTGACACATGTACACTTTCTTTAACCAGAAGTTGGAAACCAAAAGAAGTGAATACAGACTGGAAAATGACATGTCTGCTCCAGTTACGCTGAGAAATCCCACTTAATTGACTTGTCTGAGCTCATCCAAAAACTTCTGACACTGATAACTCTGTTAGATGTGTCCAGTTTGAAATAGATCTTAAGCCCTATGCAGAAAACGTTCTGTTATCTTTTATGGATTATAGAAGATGTTTCTGTATTTCAGAAACACTAGGTATGAGGTAGGAGTACACCCTTGAGGTGATGCCATCAAAGGGATATTTAAAACTATGTTTTCTTAAGACTGAATAAAAAATACTGCATTTTGCTCACAGTAGTTAGGTGATATATACAGTATATCATGAACGTTATCAAAGCCATTCAAAATATTCAACTTTTCATAAAGTGCTCGTTTGACGGATCTCGTTGACTTTGATGTTGGCATGGTAGTACAATGGCAGAGACATTAGAGCCAGTAGAGGTGCTGTCACAACTTATGGGTCCTCAGTTGGATCCTAAACTTGGGCTTGTCACTTGGTATCTTTCCATGGTCCTGTACATGCATGCTATTCAGGGTGTATCTTCCTATCACCTAGTGTTCCAAAAATAGGTTTCGGTTTTGCAATCCTGATCAGCATTAAAATATTTCTAAAGAATTCTCATCAACGGGATGCCTATTTTAGCCTTAACTACTGAGTCATTATTGTCTTACACACAAGAGATGTATTTCAAAGGAGCCATACATATTTATTAGAACTGGCCTAGTTCACATATTCAGAAGTGAAAAAAATTCAGAGTTTGAGTCTTGGCAGGGACAATGACCTTGAAACTTTTTTTTCTTCGTGCCAGCACAGACTATCCTGTCCATTCCTGGATGAATGGTGGCCATCATTAAAAGAGTGAGGTATTATTTCAAGACTTTTGCACAAAAGCCTTGTCAGCCTTCTCCCTTCGTTCGCCTTACTCTTCCAGGCACCATCCTTCTGACATGCACACAAAGGCCAGGACCTTAACCACGTAAGGCATCATCATTATGGTCCTGTTTGCAAACTCGGCAGCCACTAATGGCTCCAAATTAGCACTTTACTGTGGCCTCTTGATAGATTTCTCATGAGCCGGTCAACAGAACCGATTGATCGGCCGTCTTTAATTACCAACCAGCTGCCTGCAATCCTTCCTCTTCCTCCGCTTAGCTTTCTGAAAGCTTCTCAATCCTCCTTCGCTTTTCTCTTCCTCTTTCTCTGTCTTTTTGTAATTGGAAAACTTTTTTTTTTCCCTTGGTGGTATGGCTGCAGAGATTTTATTTTTTTTCCTGGGAGGATAGAGGGTTTGATTTTGACAAAGTTACTCAATCATAGATTCATACTGTAGATGGGAACGAAAAGTTCAAGTGATGCCTATAACTTGTCTATTCTTAAACGTCCTGCCAATTCGAATACATAATTTACTGGAGTTGAATATTTAAGTGCCTATTAGATAACTTGATTTGAAGTCTACGATATGATAAATGCTGAGCAAGCTAGTTTTAACGTACTTCAAGCGACCATTACAGGAGCGAATGCTGGAGAAACGCAAGAAGGTATTCATGAGGGTTTCATTAACATATTCCCTCCTGGTAGATAAGAGATGGAACTGGAGTTCATTAAAAAATAGTGCAAGAGTGTAATAAAACTGCAACAAAAAAAGGATGACAAATCAAGGTTGTGTGGTCCTTCAGTGCTGAGATGTGAATTCCAATAGTGCAGTTTCAAGAAATGGCCAATAAAAATGGCCACCCCATGTCACTGGGGTGGTAACATCATTTATTTTGTATCTTTAATATGAATCAATTACCGGAAATGTGGGTATAGTAGTGAGCATTTAAAATGATTTAAGGTACATATTTGGGCAATAATTGTCTTACAGAGCAAAGCTCGGAATATATGCTGTATGCATCTTTCTATGTAAAGATACTAAAGCTTACATTAAAAAAAAGAATACATTCTTAGCCTGTGAATACCACCTTAGCGACAAGGAAGTGTACACCTTTTTTTCTGAAAGTGAAAAGAGATAATGAAAGGAACGGTTTAGATGAGGCAATATGTGTGAGGCTTTCAATTTTGGTAGATAATTAAATAAAACTAGATAATTAAATAAATCTATGAATTAAAAGAAAAGGCAGATGGATTTGTAATTAAACAAAGTAAGTAAAAAAAAAATTGGCCCAATCAAACATACTTCCTGAAAGCTTGTCAAGATTTAAGCATCCTCAATTACCTGTGGGACTAAGATCTTAATACACACACATATACTGTATACACACCAGGGGAGAGAAAGTAAAAGAGAGAGAGAGAGAGAGAGAGAGAGAGAGAGAGAGAGAGAGATATGCCCTCAGTGATCCCACAGTAATTTCAGTGCAATTACACTTAAAAAGAAAATCCACTTTCGCCTTTCCAACACCTACTCCCTGGCCTGAAAAATCAGCAGAGAGTTTGAGTAACAGGGCATTGACATGGTCTTTCATCCAATAGCATGGAGTGGTGCAAAGGCTAATTTGAAGGACAATGGAAGAGAACATTAGTGGAGATTGAATTGAGAAATGGAGAAGTGAAGCAGTGGAGCAAGCCTAGCCATGTCTGGACCAACAATGCAGCCGCCTTATTCACCAACAGGTTCCATCACCTGCATGCTGAGCCATTATGATCTGTGTGATACATAGGTTGGGAATTGAGTGGTGGAACCACAGAGAGGGTGGGGGTGCTCCTGTCAAAGGATCTTGCTTTTTTAGAGTTATTCTTCTCTGTAAGTGATGGATTCTGGTCAGGGTAGCAGTGTACTGTATCTCAAGGATATGCAAGATACACAAGATAGTATAAGAAATTCACATTTTATAAGATGCCAATCCACTGCACTTACTGTACTTATTTATGCTGCTATAATTATTATCGAGCTGTTAGTCCACCCACTGGCATGTTTTTTGGTGTGTGATAGACAGACTAGTGTTTGAGTCACGAACAGAAAAATTTAACCGCTTAAACCTACAGGACTTTTTTGAAGAGTACAGACTTACGTTGCTTAGTCCTCCATTCATCTCAGTAAGCACTTTATCCGGGTCAGAGTTATGGAGGATCTGAAGCTTATGCCAAGAATACTGGGTGTAAATGTAGCAATCCACTCTGGATAGAACAGATTGCACGGCACCATGAACACCTAACAGCAATGTAGAGTAGCAAAACCACTTGTATGTTTTAGGAGCAGGGAGGAAACTGACGAATATAAAGTATACTTAATCAGACCCAAGCTAAGGTTCGAAACAGTGACCCCTGAAGCTACAGTAGAAAATAGCAACAATATCCCTTGTTATAGCATAATCCTTACTACAGTACATAGATCCTGAAGAATATCCATTACATAGGGAATGTGAGGCTTAAAAATGGAGACTGGAGACATATGTGGCTCAGTGGCCCAAATCAAAGAGCTCCCTTCAAGCGCTGTCACAAACGCACCTGTTTACAGCAGACTGCATTCAGTAATAGGCACTCATATCCATTCTCCATCTCTCTCTCGCTCTCCATCTCTGTGGCTCTCTGAAACGGCTGGATATCTGAGATCTTAACCGGTTTACAAAGCTAGATTGCCTACTCTATTTACTGGGCTGCACCAGTTTGAATAACAGAAAGATTTAAAAGGCTGGCATTAAAAATAAACAAAACTACTGTAGAAGAATAAGCAGGTTATTTATCTTATAAATTCTAGTGGAACAATATGAAAGGAGCATTGCTAGGTATGGTGACGATATAATAAAAATACTTCAAGCACTTGCAGAGAGAAGACAGGGAACCATCAAATGTGTCTGTTGTTTACTGAGCTAGGAGGAAAGGTCTGTGTTTATCCAGGAACCCTGAGCAAAACCCCTCCTTATCAGCAGAGGTCAATGTCTCCTAAACACTATTTTGGTTTTCCAGTCAAATCCAGCTAGACTTCCTGCACACACCATGTATTTTAACACTGACTTACTCATAGTCCAAACCGCTTTATCCTGTCTACAGGGTCGCAGGGGGCCTGGAGCCTATCCCTGGAGACTTGGGGCATGAGATGGGGTACACCCTGGACAGGGTGCCAGAGTGCCCACACATACACACACTCATTTACACACTACGAGCAATTTGGAAACGACAATCAGCATAACTTGGATCTCGTTGGACTGCAGGAAGAAACTGTAGTACCCAGAGAAAAGCTGCCAAGCATGGGGAGAACGTGCAAACTCTATGCACACAGACCGAGGCAGGAATCGAACAAGCTGCAAGGAGACAGTGCTAACCAAGAATCCACTGCACCACCATATTTTAACACATACAGTAAAACTCAATGTTCTTGCAATCTCTTGCCAGCTACCTAGTTCATGTAAGTTCTGAGTTTTGATGGTTCGTTGAGTTTTGATGTCCGCCTCGTTGATTATTCGGACTCATAACTTGCTTAACCTTAACGTTACCTCCTGGTCATATTGTCTCATTTTGATCTGTTTGATTCCATTGACTTTGTAAAACATATCTCCCACACATGGACACAAGCCTTGTCCTCTAAAGAATAAGACCTCAGTTTAGCTGGAGGACATCTGTTGGATTTGTCCGCCTGTCTGTGATATAGAAATGAAAAATATCTTAATGAGCATGGCTTTTAATATGCTGATGATGTTCTGCCTGGTTGTTATGTACTTTAAATGGCAGAACACCTGCACAACAGAAGCTTATGTCACTCAAAAAGAAAAAGAAAAAAGATATGCTTGAATGAAGGTAGCTCAGGTCACATCACAAGGGCACTGGGCACAAAAAAAACACCTTTTTGCAACATCTGGTTGAAGCTGATTAAAATATGAATGTGCACAGGTAGACAGCAGTCACCTTGTTAATTTACTTGTCCTCGATATTTGACAGTCATGAATGTGGGCTTCTTTTAAGATGGAAAGTTAATTAACCACATTTGTGCATCATATGTCAGTGTAACGCATTCATAGGAATAGGAAAGCACTAGTTACGCCTTTTACATACTGTACATGCACTCACAGTTTTAATTTCGATTGGCTACTGTTCACTGTGATTGAAAGAGAAAAGAGTATGCCATCCCTCCCACATACAGCCATTCACTGTTAACCCAAAAGTTGTTTAGGTGCAAACAGTTTGAGTAATTATAACTTTAGTTTTATCAGCATAAGAGGCAATAAGGAGATGACTGGCCATGTCTGCTGGAGCTTGAAGAGAAACGTGTACCTTTTTCTAATTGAAAATGATCTACAGTAACATACAGTTTGGACTATGGTAATCGACTGCAGTAAAGACAATGCCATTTTCTCCCTAGGTATATTTTAATTGTCAGAGAAAATGCCGGCCTGTTAAAAAGTATGAATATATATCGTAATAATTCATGGCGAGCTCTGAGGTAGGTCATTATTTTCTACAATCTAACTCTAACTGGGCGACACAGTGGCTTAGTGGTCAGCCCTGTCGCCTTGCACCTCCAGGGTCTGGGTTTGAGATTCCGCCCTCGGGTCTGAGTGGATGTTCTCCCCATGCTTGGTGAGTTTCCTCTGTGTACGCTGGTTTCCACCCACAGTCCAAAGACTGATCAGGCAGAGTAGGCTAATTCCTTTTGCCAAATTTTCCATAGTGTGTAAATGACCGTGTGAGCCTTTGTATGTGTGTGTGCCCTGCCTCGTGCCCTAAGCCTACTGGGATAGGATCCAGTAGGAACTTTTTTTTTCTTCTACTGTTGGTTACTTATACTATTTGTGAAAACCCAGAGTTTGAGCTGGGTTTTCACAGACATGGTCACAATTAAGGCAATCACTTCTCTCACATGGGTAAAGTAAAGGGGCCAGGGGTAGCTCAGTGGTTAAGGCATTGGACTACGGTTCGGAAGATCCCAGGTTCAAACCCCAAAACCACCAAGTTGCCACTGTTGGGCCCTTGAGCAAGACCCTTAACCCTCAACTGCTCAGATGTGTAATGAGATAAAAATGTAAGTCGCTCTGGATAAGAGCATCTGCCAAATGCCTAAATGTAAAGTACAAGATGGAGATATGATTTTCTCTCTTTTCACTTTTGAAGGTTTAACTGAAATTTCAAGTATTAGAACTTCCCGTGACACATGCAACAGACAAGCAAAGGAAAGCATGCGGTTTTTGGAAATATTAATACATTTTCCTACAGTACATGAAACGTTTCTTCAGGACGCCATCCATGTAAGAAACATTTCATGTGAATTTCTGGATGCCAGAAAGGTATCCAAAACGATGTTAAATGGTTGCCATGGCACTACTAGCCTTCTTTATTAAAAGCCAATTAAAACATCACAAAAAAATAAATAATAATACACTGCAGTCAAAATAGTTCTAGGCTTACTTGACTCACGGCCAACACAACTTTAAATGAAGTATCATGTGTTTTAGGGCACAATCGGGCTTGATTACATTCCTTTGTTCCTCCTAATAAACTTCCAACCAGGCATCTGATTTTGGAATGATCCAGAGATGTGTCCTATGTCTCTGTGTTTGCAATTAAAAGTTAATAATCTTCATGCCTTGAGACTGTTTATCAAATGACGGAGAAGATCGCACTGAGGACTTGGAGTGCTCTTCAACTCGAGGAGGCTACATTTCGAACTGTTTATTCCACCCGCAAGGACCCTTGATCTTTTCATAGTCATACATCCTAATGAATAATTTACACAGCAGCAGCAAATGAAAAAAAAAAACTGCTGAGGTAGACTTAGCCCTTGTGTTCTGTTAGAAGTTCATTTCTGCAAAGGCAAACGTTTAATGAGCAGTTTTCAAGCTTAAATTATCAGAGAATACCTGAGAACGCATTATCGTTATACCGCTATACTGGGGAAATAATGATTCGGTTCAAGTAAAAAAAAAAAAAAAAAAAAAAATTGTAAATGAGTTGAAAGGTTTCATTTGAAGAGGAAGTTTTTTAAAGAGCTGTACAAACGTCAATTAGTTGAAATCAATTAAGTTTTAATCGTGGTCCTCATGAGACGGAAGTGCAAGAATGTAACCCTGCATGAATAGTACAGTACTATGTGTCTGTGTATTTGTTTCTCAAATCTTATGAAGCTTATCTATCCTCAGTTCACCATCTGTCACACTCAGGTAAGGCCAGCAAGACCCTCGAGAGCCAGCTGAGAAAGCTGTCTTGTAAGAAGGAGTATAATTAGCCTCAAGGGCACGACAGACACCCCAGATGAAACACTTACTCCGGCACTTCGTCCCTAATACAAGAGAGAAGAAGCCACTAGAGGTCACACAAAATCCCAGAATCGAGTTAAAATATGGAACCAAGTGCACAGATCACCATACAAAGGCTTTTTTAACTTCACATTGCCGTCATGGCCGGGGACGTTGATAAAGTGCTGCACAGGAGGAGGACTGCAGCTTTTAATGCAGTATATAGCTCAAAAAGAATTCCATGTCAACCTTCCGTCTCAGGTCAAAAAAGTAATATAAAAATCCTCTATTCATCATAATTCCATATGTTTTTTTGAAAGGAAAAATAAGACAAATGACTGAAAAAAAAATAGGTTCTTTTTTACTTTCTTGTCAAACACAAAAAGTTGAATCATTCAAACATTAATCCTTTAAAAAAAAGTTCAAACGTACGTGGTGAAAAATCAGCAAGTACTGTATCTTCTACTCTCGTGTCCCAGTTTCTGTAACACAGACTCACTGTATATCCCACAAAGGTAGCGTTTTTATATCCCAAACTTAGCGCCGTGTGATCAGGTATAAAAGCAGTGGCTGGAAGTGTGCCCTGCGCTGTCTGAATTGGCAGATCGCACTCTCTGGTAGGGCCGTAGTCAAGCGTGTGAGCGACAGCACGGTTATGAAGTGGAATTGGGAAGGCTGAGGTGTTTCTCCAGCTGTCAAGTAGGATACGGCGCAGAGGAGCGGCCGAGTTCCTGCTCCTGTCATCAGTACGCGTCAGACCGGGCCATAACAGACAGCCTGGTGATGGCTGTGATCCCGCGCTTGCATATATTACTGCTCAGATTAGGAGTGATAGTCACATACAGCATTGCAGTTCTTCAGAGGATAAAGGGCATAAGAGAAAATGGCTAAATGTGAAAGAAAACCTTAAAAATGTATACACATTTTAGACAATAGGGTTCCAGGGCATCCGGTGCTTGGACACTTAACACTTAACATTCATGTCCGCTTGCCCATTGTTTAGATGCTGTCTTCCTCAGTCTCATTTGATCACTCAGGTTTGTTGACGGTGAGGTGATTGTTTGCTTTACATCTCAGTTCCCCCTCATGTTTGTGTTTCCTTCTGGCTCTCCCTTTTAGTTATGCTGTCATAGTTAGTCCTGCCGGAGTCCCTGCTTGCACTCTACACTAAATATACATTCACATTAGACATTGTGACTGTGACCATACCTAATTGCAATCTCTCCTCCTCTTCTCTTCCTCCCCCTCTTTCTCTTTCCTCTCTCCACCTGTCTCCCCCTTTCACTCTTTCTCTCTCTCTCTCTGTCGAGCTACACATGTGGTTCCTGAGCTGCCAGTGATCCAGACTCCCTCTGCCCTCCGGACCTGTCTGATCCATCCTGGTGCCCGGTTTCTGGTTGGAGGTCTCATCGCATGGATGCCCCGTGTGTCTCTTTAGGATGCGTCTGGTGTCTGGGGATGATTCTCTATACTTAGAAGATGGTTCTGGCCTCGACTGGTGTTGTCAGCTGTTTCTCTGAGGACTTGACAATTCGATAGTTCAGGACTGGAACTTTCTACAAGTCTATCTGAGTCTCGAATAACTACTGGACTCCATTTTACATCAAGTATTATAACATCAATTAACATCAACTATTATAGCTGAACCTAACACTTAACACTGTATAAATGCAGATAATTTCCTGCTATCTGTTTCACCCAGATGAGGATGGGTTCCCTGTCGAGTCTGGTTCCTCTCAAGGTTTCTTCCTATTACCGTCTCAGGGAGTTTTTCCTTGCCACTGTCGCCCTCGGGCTTGCTCGCCAGGGAATATCTGAACATTTTGATTCATACACATTCACATTCCATACAAACTTAAATAATTCTTTTGATTGTGTAAAGCTGTTTTGAGACAATGTCAATTGTTAAAAGCGCTATACAAATAAAACTGAATTGAATTGAATTGAACTTAACAATCACAACTACAACTACTACTACCAGTATTACTACTGCAGTATTACAACTACGACTACCTCCATCTAGTACTACTGCTACTAGTATGACTACTACTTTTGAAAAATTAATCGGAAGTCTTGGTGTTACTTTTGACCAGGCATTGATTTTCGATCAGTGTCTGCCTCATTCTTGTTTTAATCACCTGAGAAACAATGCTAAACTCAGATCTGTGGTATCTCAGACTGAGTTGAAGATGATTATCCATGCTGTTATTCCATCACGGTTAGATTACTATAATTCGCTCTTCACTTGTCTAAAAAAAGTATCATTGGATCTTTGTTCAAATGGTAAAATGGTAAGCTTTTCACTCTCACTCTCACTCTCACGCACTCATCTTCTATACCGCTTCATCCTGTATTCAGGGTTGCGGACCATGTATTTTAATTTCTTTCAAATTCAAGTTAATATTTTAATAATTAAATATACAGTAGGGCTTTTGCGTGGTCAGGCTTCGTGTACATCAAAGAATTACTTCGGCCGTATGTTACAAGTAGATCTCTGAGATCCTCGGATAAGGGTTTACTAAGTATTCCTCGTTCCAGACTGAAAAAACAGAGGGAACTGTGCTTTTGAAGTTGGTTGTTGCACCCACGCTTTGGAACGCTTTGCCACTGGCCTTAAAATCTGTTGATTCTGTGGACTCTTTAAAAAAAAAAAAACATCTCAAGACTCTTGTCTTTATACAGAGTTGTAACCAGTGCTGTTCTAGCACATGAAGAGTTTTTACAGTACTAACTCACTCACTCACTCATCATCTATACCATGTTATCCTTCATAAAGGGTCATGGGGGCCTGTAGCCTATTCCAGGAGCACAAGACAGGGTACACCCTAGACAGGGTGCCAATCCATCACATCGAACACACACTACAAGTAATTTGGTAACACCGTCTAGATCCCTGTCTTTGTACTGTGGGAGGAAACACTTCAAGCATGTGAAGAACATGCAAACTCCATGCACACAGACTGAAGGTAGGAATTGAACCCAGACCCTGGCAGTGCAAGGCAACGGCACTACCCACTAATCCACTGTCCTGCCTAAGCCTTGTTGATTTTGTAAAATTTTTGGTGCATTTGTGATTGTAATTTAAAACCCAGTATGGTTTAAATATGAAAGAAATATAGTCCAAATGTCTGTTTTACAAAGTGTTCTCTTACAACAATGCCATGAAATACATTGCCAATAACTCAATATGTCTCTGTGAGTTAAAACACCAAATTTCAAGCTCCACACACATAAACATCAGGAGCTACAGTCGTCACCTAATCGGAGCGTCGGTTTTACCGCCGCGGCGCTCGGCGACAGCATTTGGGTTTGTGCGTTTGCTGGCTTTTACCACTGAGTGGCGCTATTTAACTGTAGACTGATGCCTCATGCCTTAGTTCATTCTCTGCCGGATTAATGAGACGCGCTCCTTTAGAACTGCACGTAGTGAAACACTGTAGTTAAACAAATTCATAATCACAGTACTAAAATTACAGTACAAATGTCAAATTCAAATTAAATCAAATCTTATTAGGATCAAATTTAAGCACAATAAATGCTAACACAGTGAGCCTTTAGATTTTATCATGTGTAATTAGAAAAGAAGTGCATAGGGTTTTGTGGTGCAGTGGGTAAGTCCGCGCCCTTTCATGTGGGAGACCTGGGTCCGATCCCCGAGTGATGCTGTTTTAAAATTGTTTTATTTTAATTATAGCAAAATTAAAATAAATCAAAATAAAATGTTTTATTTTAATTTTGCTCAGCATACTATAGAAAAAAACAGCAAACTCGCACGCTACCAGCTTGTATTCTTTAAATTTGGGGGAGGGACGTGCTAATGACTCGATCTGCTGTGTGTGTGTGTGAGAGAGAGAGAGGTGTCGCAGTCTTACATACTGATGAAAAGTGGTGGATTATTCAGTGAAACGAGGCTCAGCTGAAAGATGTTAGGCACATCAGTCACTTAACCCCAAATAAAAGGTTTTCTGAGTGTTATGATATAGTTGTAAAATTACAGATGCACTGAATATTAAACCTATACCAGGCACGATGATTTTTTTGTTTGTTTGCTGTTTTTTTCTATAGTATGCTGAGCAAAATAAAATAAAAAAATTAAAATAAAACAGCATCACCCAGGGATCAAACCCAGATCCCCCGCATGAAAGGGCAACACCTTACCCACTGCACCACTCGGACACTTACACCCCAGTCACGTTAATAAGCCACTCGACTTCTTTGAAAGAAAGCTCTAGCTACGTGACGAAGTAAGCCTGTTATAATAATTTCACGTGTATTTTATCTGTTTTCAACTTGGTGTTATTTGATCTTATTGGTTTAGAAAATTATATTTCAATAAATAGTAAACTTGGCCGATTTCGTTATAATTTTGTTGACAAGTGGGGCTTGAAAATTCTCCCACACCCTTAAGTGGGGAATGACAGAAATATGGTCATTTATTTCAGTTAATAAATCTACTATCAATTTTTTTACTCATTATTGTACAGTACAGTAGCGCTGGTTCAGATTTTTCATGTTTGTTGTGGAAATTACCATCACTGTTGTATTTACTGCGATGAATGAAAATGTCACTTTTCGCCAGCTGGCGGCCATTTTACGAATGACTTTGAAATGCAACTGATTTATTTTGACCGCTGTCGCCTTTAAACGGCGGTGAGCGCGACAGTAATAACCATTCCGGTTGAGTAACCACTGTATAACCTAATCACCCTGTTTATTCATAAAACCCTTGGCATATTGTCTATAAACAAGACTTTCTATCTGATCAAACCTTTTAATTCATTTGCAATACCAAACTAAAGCACAGTACCTGTTTTTTGTTTTATGACCTTGACTATTTATGTTGAATGAAGCCAATCACATTCATGTTTGACCTTTTATTCCTGGTGATTATCCAAAATCATCTTCAAGCATGTTCTCCCCGTGCTTGGTGGCTTTCCCCAAGGTTCTCTGATTTTCTCCCAAAAACATGCAGTTTAGACTTATTGTCTTCTCCAAATTGTCCGTAGTGTGTAAATGCTTGTGTGAATGTCTTACCACGGTCGTAGAAAATGGAAAAAATACAATGGTCACCATTGGCCTCCGTAGTACCTGGTTGGACTACAGAGGTGCGTAGATAGATACTGTAGACAGGTTTGAGGTTAAGAAAAAGAATAGGGGAATAAAATCTAAGCATGTATATCATTGCTTTTTCAATTTATTACCTCCAGCATGCAGCGCCGAGGGAGAACAGTTGGTCTATAGTCTATGAAGGGTGAGACCGGTCTGCTTTAGACTGTAATAAGGCATCTATAATTACATATTCATACTCATTTACAGAAGAGAGCAGAAGCGAGCCACCATGGAATGTAATTTGTCTTCCCTCCTTCCTTCTCCCCCACGGCCACCTCCTCTGCCTCATAGATCATTAGTTTCACTTTTTATTAAAAGAGATCAATAAGGCGGATCGCATTGTGGTGGCCGAGCCTAAAGCCTTTCTCTCCCTCCCTATCTGTCTCATTCATCTCTTTCTTTCTCTTTCACCTTTTTTCCCCTTCTTTTTGCGTTTCTTGCTCACCGATCTACATGCCTCCCCAGGCCTGGCCTGGTGGGAAAGATAAGTGTGTGTGAGGTGTTAGGAAGGTGATAAACCCTCCAGGTAGCTGATTTGAGCATGAACATAGATAACTGCAGCAGCTGCCCAATAACGCAGAAACAGCAACATTGTATAATAAGCCAATAAAGTTTAATTAAGATTCGATGACCTCTCTGGTTTAATAATGGAGATGGTAGGATTTGCAGCAGAAAATTAAAACTGAGGACTTATGGCACCAGCAGGGCAACATTGGTCAGAGAAAAATCTATTTTTATTATTATAATTATTATTTTTGTATTGGATGTTATTATCTTTCTAGTGGCATCACTACTCGGGTGAGTTTTAGACCTTCTCTGCTCTAAAATAACTTTCTATCCTCACTAATGAATCCTCAGATAAACATAAGATGTGCTGTAAAACATGGTAAAAACTTTGTAACATGCAATATTATACCATCACAACCTGCATGGACATTTTCAAGTAATATCTACAACAGATCTCTTTAGGAGATAGGCTATACATAACTGAGATGACTGGCATGTGAGATGTCCTTTTAGTTTTAATTTAGAAAACAACCTATATGTTGTTTCTCTGAGAACTTGACTTGGCCGCAGTTGCTCGATAGTTCAGGACTGGAATTTCCTACGAGTCTACCTGAGTCTCCAATAACTACCTGGACTCCATATTAACATCAATTAACATCAACTATGGCAGCACGGTGGTGTAGTGGTTAGCACTGTCGCCTTGCACCGCCAGGGTCTGGGTTCGATTCCCCGGCCAGGCTCGATTCCCGTCTCTGTGTGCATGGAGTTTGCATGTTCTCCCCGTGCTTGGTGGGTTTCCTCCGGGTACTCCGGTTTCCTCCCACAGTCCAAAGATATGCAGGTTAGGCTAATTGACATTCGAAATTGCCCGTAGTGTGAGTATGTGTGTGTGCCTTGCGATGGATTGGCACCCTGTCCAGGGTGTACCCTGCCTTGTGCCCTAAGTTTTCTGGGATAGGCTCCAGGTCCCCCGTGACCCTGTATATAAGGATAAAGCGGTACAGAAAATGAATGAATGAATGAACATCAACTATTATAGCTGGACTGGCTGCCACTTACAGTAACACAGTATAAATGCAGATCAATTCCTGCTATCTGTTTCACCCAGATGAGGATGAGTTCCCTGTTGAGTCTGGTTCCTCTGAAGGTTTCTTCCTATTACCATTTCAGGGAGTTTTTCCTTCCCACTGTAGGCTCCAGCCTCCCCCAACCCTACCCCATACCCCCTTTTAGCTGTAACTTACGATATTTGCTAGCATGAACTGATAATCATGACTGACTATTGACTTAATCCAGCTAAGTGACTTCAAACATTATAGAGGGCATCCGATGTAGAGAAGTAAGGGGCAAGGTTTGGATGGGTACGGAGTGAAAAAATTAGATTTTTTCATTTGGCTGTTTAATTTCCTTGTCAGTTGTCGATGTTCCATGACATGATAGTACAGAAGGGCTGCATGCGTTTGTAAATGTATGATGATTGAACTGTTTCATGTTCATGATTGAATGCATGATGCATTGCATTATTGAACGCAGACATGCTGTACTACTGTTGAGCAGGCGGACAAAGAGGAGGCAGTGGAGAGAGTCTATCACAGGATTAAAGATCGATGCATGCCTTTTCGATTTTTCTTTAGCAGGACGGTCACCATTGTCGACTGTCTGGAGAAAAAGTTTGCAGGCACATTTGTAGGGATTTCAGTTTCTACCTCGAGCCCTGATCACCGATGCAAATTTTGCATCATCGATTACGTGAACAACTCTAAATATGACCCACTGTTTTAAATAGTACTTATTTCCATACTTGTCTTTGCATAAGTGTTTGCATAAGTTTGTGTAAGCTTGTGTTAGAACTCACCCAAAACTGTGAGTCGAGCAGGTCGAGACCTTATGGCAGCCTGGATAGCCTGGCACTCAAACACAGCATCGTCTGCTAGCTCAACCCGTTGGATCCTCAGGTGGTGTTCCCCGGAACTGTGATCACCAATTACAGTGTAGCGAGGATAACCTGGAGCGATAAAACAACACATGTTTAAATTGGTGTCATCTCCAATGCAGAGATAAGATTAAATGAGAATTAATGTCATTAACAGAATCAAAACGTCAATTTGACATCACTTTACACAATTGCATGTTTCTTTTTCTTCTTCACAACAATCCCTTTCTACCCATCAGGTAGGACTCTTGATCAACCCGCTTCTCAAATTTACTGCTTTAACGCGCATTTAATGAGGGATATCTTTGAGAATTTTGCCATTCTGCAGTATAACATTTCAGAAAGCTTGAAAAATGACAGCTTCTTTACAGAAACTCTCACTCAGGTGAGACTTAGACACCAGAAATAAGTACTCTCATGTTGTTACACATCAGATCAGTCTTACACTTGCAATTTTTTGAAAACATTTCTTGATTTAAGCCATGTGACAATGCATAAAGGGTCAATTTACGTCTGTGGATATTTTCTTGTACATCCTTGATAGAATGCCAAAATTTATATAGAACTGCAAGCACATCACTTTGTTGACTGCAATTTCATGTTAAGATCACGAAAAGTACAATTTATTATACAAAACTAAATTCTCAAAGTTTATTGGTCATAAAGTGTAGATAAGTCTTTGATAACAATATGATAAATCTCTGACAATATGTTCAGCTGTAATGCAAATCACCATCAAAGATCTAAAACATTGTACATATTATTAAACGATTATCAAAGATAATATCTAAGATATCAATGGTGTGAGTATTGTTTTATGAGTTGACTATGCATGAGATGTCCTTATAAAACTTATAAAACCTTCTCTGCATTTATTCTATCTTGCAATTATAGTACAGTCCTAAGTAGAGTCATGTGCTAAACGAAACGTCTTCCTGTAGAGGAAGACGTTTCGCAGTTTAATAATGTATTAAGCGAGAAGAGACTGCATTACAACAGCAAACAATCTTATATAAGAATCAGATACGCTTTTAAAAGACTTTGGCTCACTATCACTTCCCTCACAATTTGCATGGGGAGCGATGAAAGACATTTGCTCATCTATTGAAGGGGAAAAAAAAGTCAGATGAGGACACTTTTCATTGTGGAGTGTTCAAGGCACGATTCACAGCCCTCTCGATATGAGTGACTTCCACAGCTCTCACGAGGATAATTTCTCCCTAATTATTGCAGACGTCTGAATTTAGATGAGATTGGCTTTTTAGGAACGCTTCTATAAAGCTTTCACTGCTTAGCAGCAACCGTCCTTTTCCAAGACCCAGTGATGACTAATTACTGAATGGAGGCCAGCTTTTAAAATGATCTCACCCTGGTTTTCTATAGGATTTATTTAATTCTCAAGAGGATCCAGAGGTGTGGTAAGGTTTAGCATAATTTACAACTAATGTTCTAATCTGTCCTTTTGTATTTACCATGTGGATTGTTGTCAATGAATGCTTGGAGGTAGAATATTGATTTTGCTTGCACTGTCCACTGATATGAGTCAGCAAGGGACACTTCCTCCTGCCTGGGATCCTAGTGCACTTTCATGTTGAACTTGCAAAACATGCAGTTCCCCAAATGACCACTGGCTCCAAAAGTGAGTCGATCAACAAAGAGCTTCATGCTATTCTCCAACCAGGAATTGTTGTAGTTTGGACATCATGTAGGGTATGGATGCCAAAGAGGCATGTTTCAAGCAACTGCCAAGCTCCGTTTGTTCCACACATTTATGGATCAACCAGGATTCTGGCAAAATCAGCTCCTGCGAAGGTGGTGACCAGATCTCCAACGGTTCAAAAGTGCTCTTTGGAAAAACTTCAGGTGATGTCAAAAAAGGTTTGTCCAGTACATATACAGTGTGTGCCCAGACCACACCATCCATGGATCCATTCTATTTGAGGTCAGGAACAGGTAGTTTGTAGGTTATCATATCAGAAAGATAATATGGATGAGCGAGTAATAAATCCTTGTGGTGTGTTTTATCTATCTGTCTTACTTCAGTTGTTGATACAATCAAGGCCCATTTTGATCATGTCTGCATGTCTTTCATGGATGGTATTTACTCATTTCCCATGAGTAAGAACTTTTTTCTGGTCAGAGCTAAGATGAACCACAGTCTATAGAATGCAGAGGTAGGAATGCAATCCAAGCCATCTTGGCAAAGCACCATATACAGTACAGTTGCACTACCCATACCCACTCCAACTGGATGTACTGTATATACAGTATGGGGTCAGTTCAACACTCAGGATACACAGTAAAGAGCCAATCATTGCATTCAAACCAGGCTTTGGATGTAATGACTTTTAACTCCTTGAGCTTGAAAATTGTGGCTATTGTGCCTCAAACACCAATTGTTGCCCTTTGTCTCATTAAATCCCATTCAATATTAATAGACCATTAAATACCCATTGTTTTCCTCATGGTGGGGGAGAGGAGTAGCCAATTATGTTACCGTGTGTTTTATCTGCCCACATATAGCTTTTAATCTTTCTCAGTGAGTGGGACGATGCCAGAGGAACAGAACGGCCGAAACGTTTAATGATCCATCAAAAAAGCTAATGCTCGCATAACCACACTGTTATCAGTGGGGATTTACAACAACATGATTTATACACACTTTTGGGCTTAATGTAACTGATGGCATCTCATACTAGTCAAGAAGTCTCTAAAAGATATTAGACCAGTCACAAAGTATGTATAATTTCTTAATTTCTGCAATTAGAACGGTGTATTTATAAACCTAGATACACCAGGTAGCTATAGCCGACACTTCAAACATCAAGTAGATGTAGCTGATACTTCAAACTAGTCAAGTTTCCCCAGGTATTCATGGCTAGTCAAAGGAGCTGAAACCCCCTAAATAACATTAATGGCCACTGACTCAGCTCGATACTCTGGTTTATTCTCCTGCCAAGGAATTGATGGATTTCCCGAAGCATCTATTAACACTTAACGCCCAGCTGCAAATCTTAAGGACTTCCTTTATCAGTCAGGAAAAGAGTGTGTAATTTAGTTCTGCAATAACTTCCAATGCATTATGGACTAAAGGTCATTTGCAATACCATCAGCATAGATGGACGTTAAGAAGACTTACTCCATCCATCATGCAAACGTACAGCATGACCTCCAAAAAGCACATGGTTTGACCCTGCCAGCTTTTGGCAGCAATCATGAATACTAAATACTAAATCATAAAACCTAACCTTGACATGACCTTAATCACTTCTTAACATGTAACCAAACTCATCTGCAATTTCTTCATTTCTGGAAATGAACAGAAATGCATAAATGTTTTTTAATTTTTTAAGACATGTGCCTGTTGCACAAGCTTATCTATAATAGTCTTTTCCGAATGTACAGTAAATGCCAGCTATAATTTGAGTATAACAAATATTACCAATGAACAGCTGCACCAACTTCAACCTAACGTTTTTATCCTTAATAAACAGAATCATTGTACAGTATATAATTACTAGGCATGCAACACATAAGCAGGACAGGTTATACGACTATAAATATGCTGCTTTTATTTCATACACCACAGCAATGTTCGGCATATTTTTTGTTGTTGCTGTGTTTTTTTTTTTTTGTTTTTTTTTTTGGGGGGGGGGGGGGGGGGGGTCGGTATATTATTTGCAAGAAAGCTCAAACAGGAGAGTAAAAAAATGGTATAAGAGTATAAAAGGCTAATGAGCCGTTTAAGAGCAAAGCATTTTTTGGTTGAACACTAGCGGACTAGTACAGGGTAAGCCATCAAAAGAGTTTTTTTCTCTTTTTTTGATACAATGTAAAATTAAATCCTAAAGGTTTATTAGGAACACCTGTTCAATTTATCATTAATGCAATTAACTAATCAACCAATTACATGGCAGTTGCTTCAATGCATTTAGGGGTGTGGTCCTGGTCAAGACAATCTCCTGAACTCCAAACTGAATGTCAGAATGGAAAAGAAAGGTGATCTAAGCAATTTTGAGCGTGACATGGTTGTTGGTGCTAGACGGTGAGTATTTCACAATCTGCTCAGTTACTGGGATTTTCACGCACAACCATTTCTAGGGTTTACCAAGAATAGTGTGAAAAGGGAAAAACATCCAGTATGCGGCAGTCCTGTGGGCAAAAATGCCTTGTTGATGCTCGAGGTCAGAGGAGAATGAGCCGACTGATTCAAGCTGATAGAAGAGCAACTTTGACTGAAATAACCACTCGTTACAACCAAGGTATGCAGCAAAGCATTTGTGAAGCCACAAAAAACACGAAAAACATTTACATTTAGGCAGATGCTCTTATCCAGAGCGACTTACATTTTTATCTCATTACACATCTGAGCAGTTGAGGGTTAAGGGCCTTGCTCAAGGGCCCAACAGTGGCAACTTGGTGGTTGTGGGGTTTGAACCTGGGATCTTCCGAACCGTAGTCCAATGCCTTAACCACTGAGCTACCCACTGAGCTACAACCTTGAGGCGGATGGGCTACAACAGCAGAAGACTCCACGGGGTACCACTCATCTCCACTACAAATAGGAAAAAGAGGCTACAATTTGCACGAGCTCACCAAAATTGGACATATGAAGACTGGACAAATGGTCTGATGAGTCTCGATTTCTGTTGAGACATTCAAATGGTAGAGTCAGAATTTGGCGTAAACAGAATGAGAATATGGATCCATCATGCCTTGTTACCACTATGCAGGCTGCTGGTGTAATGATGTGGAGGATGTTCACTGTACTAAAAACTCCCCCACGGTCACCAGATCTCAACCCAATAGAGAATCTTTGGGATGTGGTGGAACGGCAGCTTCGTGCCCTGGATGTGCATCCCACAAATCTCCATCAACTGCAAGATGCTATCCTATCAATACGGGCCAACATTTCTAAAGAATGCTTTCAGCACCTTGTTGAATCAATGCCATGTAGAATTAAGGCAGTTCTGAAGGCGAAAGGGGGTCAAACACCGTATTAGTATGGTGTTCCTAATAATCCTTTAGGTTAGTGTATAGTACTGTCTAAAAGTCTTATGCACCCTGTGTTGTTTAGTACACAGTCTGTTACAATATTCTTTAATGTAATGTATTTAGGACTTTATTATTGTTAGTACAAAATAAAATTTCTGATCATTCAATCATTCAAATTATAATATTAATTAAAATATTTGTATGCCAGAAAAAAAGCATATATTTTTTTAGATTTTCAATGCTGTGTGCAACAGTCAAAGGCCTCAGAAGAGCTGTCCATGGTTCTGCAGGGTGCTCAGTAAAACGTAGTAGCTAATTCCCTTATAAAACTGCACAAAATGTTCCTGAGACTAAAGGATCCTCAAAGTGTTGTAACACCACATCTTGACTTTGTTTCATTAATTACTGTTTACTGGGCTTTCTTTCTTTCTACTCTTTCTTTTCATTCTTTCTTTGATTTCTTTTTATTTCCTTTCTTTCTTTTTTTATTATTTTTTAAAGGCATTTTCCTCTACAGCGTTTATTTGCATGTATCTTTTGCACAGTACTGTAGAATCCTATTTGTGTCCATAACACTAAATGGATCAGGTAAAGTCTATTTGGCCTGAGGTCTCTCTATCAATCCCACGAAATCATCTCCCTCTCAATGAATTGTGCATACATTCCTGAGCAACCTAAGAGCGTGGTGGATCAACGAGAGGAATAAAACAACACATCCATTGATCACAATGAGTCCTGAAGACAGTATATGTCACTGAACACAAACAATGCAAAATAGCCCCCATTAGAGCTAATGGATCCATCAGACTAGGAATGGATGAGACTTTATAGCCGATCAATGATGAGGGAAGTGGAGACGGGCATCAGTGATTAATGGTTGCTTGGGTGAGCGAGTGTATCTTCCTAAAGCCTTTCCAAGAGCAAACACAAGAGAACGAGAAAGAAAGGAAGATGGAAGAGGTGTGGATCAGCTGCATGATGGCAGATCATAGCAGGGTTATGGATTCTGATTGAATGCTATGTGAAAGAGAAGGAGACATTACGCATCAGTTGTTCCAAATGAGGCAAACAATTAGGAGGAATGTATGAAACCATGATGTGAATTCAGTCAGTTCAAATAAGACCAGACGCTATGGGAAATATTGTCATATTTCTTAATATTATTCATCCATACAAATAAACAATTTGCAGTTAGCACTGTCTCCTCACACCTCCAGAGTCAGGGGTTCGATTCCTGGCCTAGATTTATGTGCGTGATGTTTGCATATTCTCTCCATGCTTGGTGGGTTTCCTCCGGGTACTACGGTTTCCTTCTACAGTCCAAAGACATGAAGATTAGGCTAATTGGAATTCCTGATTTTCCCATCGTGTGTGTGTGTATGATTGTGCACCTTCGTGGGTGTACCTTGCCTCGTGCCCTAGCTGTCCTTGGAAAGGGTTCAGGTCCCCTCCGGACCCTGTGCACGGGGTAAAGCTGTATAGACGATGACTGAGTAAACACTTTTTTCGGGGGAAACACTACATAAACCCAGTCAGGCATTGCTCAAGCCTAGTAGTTTCTTTGTTTCTGGGTTGTTGATAGATATTAGAGTTTAGCTCTGAGATCTGATATCATGACCAGGTGCCATTGTAAGTCAGTGCAAGTGAAATACAAAAGGAGATAATGAAGAAAAGTATTAGACTGATAAAAATCAATCCTCCCATTTTTTTCCCCGTATCTTCAAGTGGATCAGAAGTAATTTCTCTCATTTTAATCACTGCTCCGGTTTACTAGGCCCCGGGGAGAGAAAAGCCGCGAGTGCACCTGCACCGCAAAGAGCAGATTCAGATATCTATTGTGCTGTACAAGGTGTCACGCTTATGTTAATACAGACAGCTGCTCATCTCCTGCCAGAAGTCGTAGACGTGTTATTTTTTTATTGATAAGGTTGCCACTCATTGATGTAGGCAGTGGTGTTTAAAAGACCAGCTGTGGTGTGATATTTCTTTAAGTGCCTAGCTCGTCATTGCTTAATGCTTTGCTTTTAAACTGGAGCTCTTAGCATTTTGTCGAAAGAAAAAAAGAATCATACATGATCATAATCCATCATTAAATTCGTCACGGATTTGTGTGCAAGTCTGCCATTGATCCATATAAAAAGAATTATTAAAAAAAGCAAATTTTCCCATCTTCCAACACTTTGAAACCGACACAGATGTCCCATTAGGCTTTGTTCTCACTCTCCGCTCATTAGCCTGAGTACCGTTTTGTCCCCTTTCCTTAACCACACACTCGTCCCTCTTGTTTACAGGCTACGGCTGGTTCCTCAAGAGCGGAAGGAATTTGTGGGGACACAGCCACCCGTACAGGTTTAATTAGAGTGCAGTATCAGCAGTGAGATGACCACAGAAGGTCAGAGGAGACAAGACCCGAGATCTTCAACTGAATATATATTTAATAGAAAAATCTGGGCCACAGCATAGTGGAGGCTCAATGGACTGAGTTAAGGCTCCAGGCTTTTGAACATTGCTTTTTTTATTATTATTTTTATTACTATTTTTAACAAATATATATTTGGATTCTATTCTGTTGAAAGCTTTCCTATTTGTTGAAAACTGGTCAGATTCGTTAATATTGCAAATACAAAGCCCAATTTGCATATAATTTGATATAATCTTGTGGGTGATATACAAAGGATTATTTTCGAAATGGCATCGCTTTCAGAAAAACAATGATTTTGCAAAAAATACAGCACAGTTTGTGCCTCTGGGAGATCCAGAAGATCTCCGGGATAACAAAGTAGTGCAATGTCATTTAAAAGTGATGAGGCTTACAAAACATCACTGTCCGATACGGATGTAAAGTAAACAAGCATGCGTCCTGATTTTAACGTATATGCAAATAAAAACCTTTTCACCGCATCTCATTAAATGCTATTGGCATCAAACCCCAGAGGCCAAGACGCGACGCAAATATCTAATGTGAAAGTGAGTTTATGACAGTCTGGCTAAGTTATGAGCTTTTTTATCCTACACTAAAACCTGCTGATGCTATCCAAATCTAGAAACCTTGACTCTACTCGACGTGAACATGGAGGAACACCTCAAATCTTCAGTCGTCATTACATCTTGGCAAAGGATGGATCTGTGGTGGAGTCTATCCTCAGAACTCTGGGTGTAAGTCAGGACCTACATACTGTAGTGTATGCCTACATACACCTTTAATGGGTTGACGGTCCTTCGCAGGTCACCATGCGCAAACACATTTGCACACTCATGGATCCAAATACTGTTAAGTGCTTGGGAGGTCGGAAAATCAACCTACCCCATAGGGGAAAAAAACAGGCAGGTTTACTGTACAGAGAGAAGTTGCATAACTATAAGGCTTTTTTTAACTTATATGAAAGACATAATTCTCTGTGGATCTTGTTAGTAAGGCATTTTTGTAAGTGTTATAAAGCTTAAAACATATTTTCACACACACACACACACAAACACACACACACACACACACACACAAACCTTTAATAAATTAGGACCTGTAGACATGTCAGAAAAAAATGGACTTTATGAATTTTTGAATATGCATGAATAACAGAGAGCTGAATGATCCTGAGGGATTAAAAGGTTGCAGAGATCACAATTCAATAAATGTTATGCAAAATTAAACAATTAGACTGAGTTAATAGTCCTGCAATTTGAAAGTAGCAATTTGCAAATGAGTAGACACGTCAAAGGATAGCAGCTAACTAAAAGTCCTTCTCACAGATTAGAAATTTGATCGTACAGCTCAAAGGGAGATTTAAAAAGAATTCATTCATCGTCTGTTCTGCGTATCCCATCTACAGGAAGCCTGAAGCCTATGCAAGGAAATTTATGGCACTTGACAGGTGAAAATCCATAGCTGGCCAAACACACATATGCACACCCCATGGGTAATGTGGGAACACCAATTAACCTTATCTGCATGTCTTTGGACCGTTGGAGGAAACCTGTGTACCCGGAGGAAACCCACAAAGAACGGGCAGAACATGCAAACTCGGACCCTCGTCCCTGGAGGTTTGAGGCCACAGCGTTACCCCCTACACCACTGTGCCACCATTTTAAAGAGAATATCAATAATAACAGGATTTACAGTAATTAATTGGTGTGCACTTATTATTGAATAAACTACACATAATCCAAATGCAATTGTGTATAAATGTTCATCAAAATATTTGTTCAACAGAATAACAGTGATTTTTATTTGCTATCGGAAAAGGTGACATATTGTGATTATCGCATTAGTCCCTCAAACCAAGCTTTTAGCTTTTTCTTAAGTTTTATTTTGGCATTTTACTGACACTGATGTGGTTTTGATGTGGTTTTTAAACTACTGAAAACATCTTGTTAGTTTTGTCACAAGTTTCTTTCCCCATCAGAAACTGGCACAAAAAAGTAACTTTATAATTAAATGCCAAGCTTTTACGTCCTCAAGCTTGCAGCCAAAAAAGTTTACAAAAGATACTGGATCTGATGCTGATGCTAGAGACGGTCCAAAACTGTGGGGTCTCATGGATTTCAGCAAAAACTTCACGGAAAGTGGGTAGTTTTCTGTGGGTGGAGGAAGGCGATCAGATGTGAAACATAAGGGACAAAGAAAAGCCTGTTCATTAAGATGAGCACACACTGTCAGGAGCATGTATGGTCAGATAGTGCTTTATTAGTCAGGATCATGATGGTGTGCTTAAAGATTTGTATATATTTCAAGAAATATGTCCAATTTCGATTGTAAGTATAGGGTGCAAACAAGTATAACTCCAGGATGGGATTGGTACAAATTTTTTTGCAAAAATGGTCTAGAATGATCAACGTGTCAAAGTTTTTGCAGGATTGATCAAACTTTGTTTTGGAGTAGATGGGGCATGTGGAATTGATCACATTTGTGAAAGTGGGTTTAATTAAACAAACGTTTTGGTGGAAAAGGAAGAATTGACCAAAGTTCCTGTGGAGGTGAGTAGGATTGATTAAGCTTTCTGGGAGAACAGATTGAGTGGATCAAACCTTCTGTCAGAGCAAACTGGACTGACGTGATATAACTTTCTATGAAGTGTGTGGAGTTGATCAAACTTTGGGGAAGTTTGTGGGATTGATCCAACATTTTGTGGAAAAGGGTTGGATTGGTTATAACTTCTGAGCAGATATAAAAGGTTAATGAACTTTTTGTGGAAGCACATGCAATTGATTAAACTTCTTGTGGAAGTGCATGGGATTGGTCAAGCTTTTAGTGGGAGTGGATGGGAATCATCAAACTTCTTCTGCGAGTAGACTGACTGATGATTATTTCTGGAAGAATTAAGTTCAACTTTTATTATACTTATACTGCACTGTCAAATTCATTTTTGTTTGCATGTCCCAGTTTTGTTAGTAGGCTGGGGTCAGAGTACAGGTTAACCATTATACGGCACCCCTGACACAGACAGGGTTAAGGGCTTACTCAAGGGCCCAGCAGAGCTGGGGTTCAAACTCTCAACCTTCCGATCAGTAACTCAGAGCATTAACACACTCAGCCACCACTGTCCCCTTGTCCATTCCAGAGTGGAATGTCTTGATCAAACTTCTTGTGGAAGCTTATGGGATTAAATAAACTTTCCATGGGATTTTATGGGATTGACCTCACTTTTTATGGGTGAACATTAGATTGATCAAACTTTCTATGGGAATGCAAAGGCTTGATCAAACTTTCCATGGAATTTCGTGGGATTGATCATACTTTCAGTGGGAGAGTTTGGGATTCATTGAGCTTCCTATGGAAGAAGACTACAGTAGATTGATTATACTTTGTGTAAGAGTGGAATGGATTGATCAAACTATTTGAGAAAGCCTGTGGGATTAATCAAACTTTCCGTGGGATTTCATGGGATTAATCAGACATATTGTGGGAGTCGTGGGAATGCATAGGACTGATCAAACTTCCGAGTGAATTTCATGAGATTGACCTAACATTTACTGGGAGTGATCAAACTTTCTGTGGGAATTTGTGAGATTTATCAAACATTCTGTGAGAAATTTGCAGCACTAATTGAAAATTCTGTAGCATTCTGCAGGATTGATCAAACTTTCTGTGGGAATGTGTGGGGTTGATCTAACTTTCAGTGGGAGTGGTTGGCATTCATTAAACTTTCTGTGGGAGCAGGCTGGATTGATGATACTTTCTGTACTTTCTATGGGAGTGGAATGGATTGATCAAACTTCTTGTGGAAGCCTTTGTTAATCAATCTTATAGTGGAAAAGTATAGGACTTAGAAAATTCATGTGATTCATCAAACTTTATTTTGACCAAGCCCACACTCTAACAAAAAAGAAGTTTGATGTCTCACATGCTGCCAAATAAAGCTTGATCAAATTTTTGTAAGTGCAGGCATAATTTCTTAAGCTTACAGGTAACTGTGTAGGATTGCAGAAGTGACCAGATATAAGATCAAACCCCTATGTGTGTGTACACACACATACACACACACATTATAGACAAATTGTCAATTTTTTTAAAGGTTTTAAAACATACGCCGGCGACCTCCTTTAACATTCTAGATTTAACAAAATGTACAACCTGGTGTTTTTCCTACCTGATAGGTCTCGTCCAACACCCAAAGCCAGGCCATCTTTGATCCACAGCACAACGCCCTGGTAGCCTGGAATGGAGCATGGAAGAGTGACCGGGTGACCAGCCACTACCACCAAGTCCTGGGGCTGCTGGGAAAACATAGCAAGGGCTCCTGGGGGAGAAAAAAAGAAGGAAAATATGTCTGTCAAACACTTGGGTGGAAGTTGACACATCTTGCGTCCATTTCAGGATTACAAGAGCTCCATCTAATATTCCCCTCGGCAGCGGTCCTTTAAATCATTAAAATTAATATCTCATGTTAATGGCGCAGTGGGACTCTCGCCTGTCTGTCAACACCATGTAACCGAGAGCCACACTGAGACACACACATACGAAATGAGCACTGCTTCTTAGAGGGTTATATTAAATGAGATGCTGAGGGGGGTCATTTGCTGTTTTGGCTTCTTAAAAGAGGTGCAAGATAAAAAATAATCTGGGAAATTAAACACATCTACTGTATAGCCTTCAAAAAAATAGTCTTCTATGGAAATGCAAGTAATTAATTCTATAACACTGCACAATCTAATGCAACACTACTGCACCAAAGTAATGATCTCTTTTTAGAGGATTTCTTTCGGTTCTCCAGGTTCATTCCTCTTATTTCCCAACCTCAATCACCAGGTAAATGGGATATATAACTTTTATTTTTTGGTACATTGGGTGACGGATACTCCCCAATCCTGGAGATATATCCGTCGTTTCTGTGGCACTTACTTAACAAGTCTGGTAGCCATTATGAGCAATTTGGGAACACCAAATTGCATGGCACCAAAATGCAACTGCATGGCTTTGAACTGTGGGAGGACACCCACCAAACACAGGGAGAACATGCAAACTCCTTGACTCCTTCCAGAGGTGGGAATCAAACCCCGACTCTGGAGGTGCAAGGCGATAGTGCTAATCATTAAACTACTATGCCGCTGTTCAGAGAATAGGCTGCGGATTATGTCCAAGATAAAATGGTTACTTATAATGAATAAACCTACTGTATATAAATTAACTTATGAAACTGAACTAATCGCAGCCAGCGTTTGCTGTAAGGTTCTGTCATGGTGCATTTCAAAAGAAAAATCGGTGACCTTTTCATTGGCCAGTCCGTTCCTTCCTTCTTCTTTTCTTCCTTTACTGATGTGCATTCATGGCAAATCTTTTTAAACGCTTTCACTTTCCAGTAAGCTTTTTAATGTGGGTGGGTTTGTGGGTGGTACAGGGGGGTGGGGGGATGAGGTCTTTCAGACCATCACAGCATCATGTGAACTGTTTTCTCCCTATCTTATGGTGGCATGATATGTTAAGGTAATTTCACCGCGTAAATACACGTATCATATCTGACATGGAGCCGCTCCAATGTAGCAGGATGAATGTCTTTCATTTCACACTGTACCATACTTTTATTACTATGTCTCACACATTGACACATAAAGAAATAGTGAGCCCTATGTTTTGTCACTCCTATACGGAGCAGAATGGAGAAATGTGTGCTTGTAAAGAAATGTAATGGAGCGGATTGATGGCAGTAGTGCTGAACCGTTCAGCCGTCTCTAATATCGGTCTTTTTTTTCCCTCCAATCTGAATACAAAGCTGAGGTTATTTAAGCTTTAACCGAGACATCTGAGGACAGCACAATTGCTACTTATACACTTTTCACATTCCAAGCAGAGAAAAGAAGACTTTTGGAAAATGAGACTTCAGTAGATAAGAACAGAGGAGGAAAAAAAGGAAATGAAACCACCTTTCGTAGTTAAGCTCTAAAATAACATAGCAATGTAATTGATGACAGGAATGGTGGTGTGAAAGTATTGTATTAGCTAAAAAAAAAAAAGTCAGCGGGTCTTCTATCCCGCTCCGAGTGTGATGTGATAGATAGGCTTGTTAAGACGTAAACACACGTCTGCGGATTGATTTATACAAATTCTCCCCGGCGGATCCTGCAATCTTCCTTCCTATTATTAAATCAAGACAGGAGAAAAAAAATGGACTGGGAATATGGACGTATATATTGCACACTTCATCATTTAAGCCTAGCAGGGTTTGCCCCTAAGTGGCAGTATTTATTTAATTTTAATGCAGCTTTTGTATGCATGCATGTATACTGTACATATTTGCTGTGGACTATTTGCAAAGGATTCATGAATGAATGTGTATCAACGGCAGGCAATACCAAATGCCTCTTCCCTGTTATACTTTCTTATCATCCATACTAGTAGTAGTATTGAATAAAATAAATATTATACTGTCTATATATATGTACTACATAATCGCAACTCATTTTCATCTTCTCAAATGTGCTGCTTAAAATCTGTTCGCGGTTGCGACGTGTCTAATCAGGACACATTCCTGCGGGTAGCCACGGCCTCACCTCTACGAACACCAGGAATCCCGCTCGTCGCTAATTATTATTGTCCGCCACTGCAGAATTATTTTGATAACTGGTACCGGCTAATTACAACATTTCCTGAGAGACTCTGAGGTGAATGTTAATTGAGAACAAATTAGTCAGGGGACCACACTACATTTCAGGGGTGGACTACTGCACTTATTTACCATAAGTATAAAATATATATTCACATGACACAATGTTAAAACAATTTGGTCACTTTGTGACACTTTTGAGAGCTAGGCAGGTATGTCAGTACTCAGAGGTGGAAAGTAATGCATTACGTTTACTCGCATTACTGTAATTGAGTAGATTTTTTGCATACTTCTACTTTTTAAAGTAGTTTTTCAAATGTGTAATTTTACTTTTTTTTTAAGACTAAAAGTAAAATTAAAGACTAAAGCGCTGCTGCATCACACTGTTTAGACAAAGACAAAATGAGAATCCATTAGAAACCCTTAGCACAGTGGTGGCTCTAACGGTTAAGGCTGTTGGATATTGAGCAGAAAGTTGGCGATGCGAGCCCAGGCACCACCACGATGCCACTGTTGAGCCCTTGCATGAGGCACTTAACCCCATCTGCTCCAGGGTCGCTGTATCCTGGCTCTGACCCTGTGTGCTGACCCCAGCTTCCAAACTGGGATATGCGAAAAAATCAGGTGACTAATTTAATCTTAATCTCAACTCTTAGGAATTTCATTAACAAAAAACAAACAAACAAAATACATACTTATAAAGGCATATTCCGTCTAAACAACTTGTATGGGTATAAACAGAGGAAAAAGAGCTGTGCCTTGAGCTCCAGAGGAAAACCTCTCTCGTTTAGTTTTTTTTTGTTTTTTTGAGCTGGGTCGCATCTGTGAGCCTTCTGCTTCACTGCCCAGATGGCCATATCGTGAGCCTTCCTCCTTCTCCTCCTCTGTCATGTTGTAAGAGCGCCAGCTGCGATGCCAGTTGAGCGTGGCTTTTAGCGCAGTGAGAAGCATGCCCACTTCTAACTGCCGATTGGTAAAAACCATAAGATGAGCACTGCAGGGATGAGCAGCAGCGGAGAAACCAACATGTGCTTATGTTTTTATCACCTTATTAACTTTGGTGAGGCGAAGTTAATAAAACTAATAAAGTTCATGGCTATGAAAATAAAATGCGGAAAAAAAGGTTGTATAAATATACTGTATTTCCTCAAGGTTAAAAGGTATAGCCAGCATGTGTACAGCAGGCTTCTGAGTGTGTGTGTGTGTGTGTGTGTGTGTGTGTTCCTGCATGCATGTTGGTATTAATAGAGTGCAAAGTTCTTTCAATGGTATAGACAGTGGTGTCTACTGTATAATTCTCTCTGTCTCAACATGTGTCACTAAATAAACATTAACTAAGGTGTTTAAGCTGACCGTTATGAATATTTAACGATCTGGAACACGCAGACACTGATGACGTCAGGACTAATGTGTTCTTTGTCAGTACACAGAGAGTGTGCTCTCCAGCTCTCCAGTGTGTTTTGGCATGATGAAGATGCAGACTGACACTTTACCAGTCCCTCAAGCATCTCTCCTGCGCAAACCGAACGAAGGTTTCCGCAGGGCACAGGGTGCCTCAAACGGCGGCGTTGTTTAAGCAGAGATGAGCATTAAAATGATTCAGAAATTGTGAGAAATCTTACGAAAGCCAGTACTTATTTTATTGCTTTATATCAGAGCTACGATTTGAGCATTTAGAAAAGCTTGGAGGCTTATCAAAGTGATGCGCCCACAATCCACGTCTTTCTTTTGAACATTGATACTTGTCAGTGTGAAAAGCAAGAGTTCGACGTGTAAATATTAGCTTTTTTTTGTTTTTCCGCTTTTCATAGATATTTCTTAGAATGATGCTTCACCATTGTTTCCGTGTAGGGATAAGAAACAGCATGTTGCAGTGATGTGAAACTCAAAAGAATAACAGAACAACCTTTGATCGCTTTTTTTTCTTAGTTTTTCGATTCGCTTCACCAAGTCAACTTTTGTTATCTAAACAAGGTTAAGAGGAGGGCAAGTTAGCCTTGGTGTTCTTCTTCTTCTGGTTGCTGCACCTGTTAATCAGAAACCAAAGCAGGCCTTCTGATCTGCACGTTTTCATCCCAGTTGCCCAACCTTTCCATTTTGATCCAGGTTTCAAGCCAGGATTAGGGGTACCCTGCAACCCTAGGGGCTAGGTTTGGGTTTGAAGCATTGGTTGGGATTGTGGACTTCATATGTCAGGTGAGACACCTACCACCGAGCCACCAGTGAGAAAGCAGGTTATCCCAGTTCTGGAAATTTTCATTTTTATTTCATGACAAGTACAGCTTACCGTTTACTGCTTGCAGTTACTTTTAGTTTTTCAGGTGCTAGATTTTTGACATTGATTTGTTTCAATGATTCAGGAAATCAGCTGAAGGAAAAGCCAGTGGAAAGAATGTGAAAAGCACATTCAACTTTTGGTAGTGGATTATTAATATTATTTTTTTTTTCTAGGTGAATTTTGAACTGTGAATTGGCAAGCATCAGCTTTGTGAAAATAAGCAAAAGGCAGAAAAAATTATTTCTCACCCACCATGCTTGCTATACAGAGGAAACAACACATGATGCCAGTAGGGCATTACAGTAGTGAAGCACTTAACAACAACAATAAGTTAAGAAATCAGCTTCCTATCTGTCTTTAAGTGTGTATATGTGTGTCTGACCTTGCAATATAATGCACTGCTCAGACTGACTAGTTTCATCTCATATCACGAATACCCATCGCTGATCCATTACCCTGAGCTATCAGAGCCACAGGGACTTCTCGAAGGACATCGGCACTCAATGGAAGGAGTAAACACAGACGCAGGTGGAAATCAGAGGCTGCCTCAGTCTAAACGAATTCTCCCAATCGCATTTGTGCTAAACGCTGAATCAATCAGTGCTCTCTGCAGCTTTCAGCACTGTGAACTTTCACTGATTCTCGAACTACTTTTGCTAAAACCATAAACACCAACGCATGAGCTCGGAGTCAATATCTATCTGATCAGCAATCTAACTAGCTCTTATTGTACACAGGATTGCGTTGGTGTGCATTTACTGGTGGCGTTAAAGTCAAACCGGGACTTTTGATGGTGCGAAATAAAAGAGCACATTTATGAGAGGCAAAAACTTGATTTCCCCTGATACACCGCTGCACGTATGCAGGCATTTCACTAGTGCTTGATTTTCATCAAGGTCGAAAGTTTTCTCAGTATGCTGAAGCCATGATCGGACTGTTCCGTGTCTGAAACACTGGCTTCTCAGGAACTCATTCAATGACCCTAATGGAAATGGATTGGAGTGAGGTAGCGGATGTTGCAAAAACTCCCAGCTGAGTTTTTGTAACGTGCATGTGGTATTGGTGAATGTGTGTACAGTTCCCAGAGACAGGAACGTCTCATCCACAACTTGGTGACAAGTTATCCATTAATTTTCAAAGATCAGGCTCTTCTCTCGCTGTTTGAGAGCACCGTCTGAGCGCCATACACGGACATACACTCTCTCACTCATCGTCTATACCACTTTATCCTGTATTCAGGGTTGTGGGGACCTGGAGCTTATCCCGCAAGGCTTACGGCACAAGGCAGGGTACACCGTGGACAGGGTGCCAATCCATCGCAGGGAACACACACCCATTTACAGGCAATTACACTACGGGCAATTTAGGAACGCCAATTAGTCTTACCTGCATGTCTTTGGACTGTGGGAGGAAACCGGAGTACCCGAAGGAAACCCACCATGCAGGGGGAGAACATGCAAACTAGCTTGTGAGCCTGTCCGGGAATCGAACCCGGACTCCGGAGGTGCAAGTCGACAGTGCTAACCACTACAACACCGTGCCGCCACACGGACTTCTTTAAAATAACTCCACCAGATGTTTTGCTGCACCCGAGAGCCTCATCACTGACTGTACTAGAAGTAAATGTTAATGTTCTGTAAATGTTAATCGCTTTTACACCTTCATAGAAGAAGAAGAAGTCCCTGTTTGACTTGAAGGTCTCTTGTAGATTTGTTTGTACAGTATGTAAGAAGTGTGGAATGGTTCGAGCATATGAAAGTTTTGCAAACAGGTTTCCTGTAATTTGGCTCTTTGTTATTTGTGAAGTCAAATAAAAATAATAATAATGTGCATTGTCTAGTAAAGAGAATAATCAGTAATTATATTTTGTGCTTAAAGGGCAAAAGTGGAATTGTTCATAAATAGTTTTATCAGCAGTATTATACCACAGCACTGTTGAATTATCATTTCTCGTTGCTCAGATTTACTAATTTGCTACAGCGGTAGCTGCCAGGTTTGTGTTTTGTACCAGTTTAACACATTCTAATTGAAATTCACAACAAAAGAAAATGACTACTAAAAAATGTATATTATGATTATGATATGCTTAAGCTTTCTGTATTGAGACACTTATTTAGCATTTATAGAAGTGTCTGTGTTTTGTAGTGGTCAGTTTAACCAAAGGACGTAGGATGTTGTTCAAGAAATAGAATCAAATGTAATCTTCAAATTGCGGCGATATTAGACCTAAAAAAAAAAAACCTCAGGATTTGGCATAGAAAAAAATCACATTTACCATTATGTAGTGTTCGGGGCATTAGATTTCATGTAAAGCCCAATCAAATAAACGTTCTTAAGCCTTTGTTCAAACATGCACAAGAATTCTTGCTTATTAGGAATTCAATAACATTTATTTGGTAATTTACTAAACTTTTCTAAAACTTTATTAATTACTAAGAGAAATTCAGAATAGTCTGCATAGCGCAATCGTTTTCTACTCCTGAGAACACCGGCTCGACCTTGCACCAGGCACCCAGGGCCGAGCACTGATTGACGGGATAAATTTATGCCGGCGCCCTTCCCTGCAGGAAACGATGCCATTCTCATGGCCTTGATCACTCCGACTCCACCTAATCCACTGCCAGCGAGAGCTTCAAGGTGCCATGTCGTGATTGACGAGCTTAATTATCTGCAGCGCAATCACTAATTTGACAATCCCGCAGAAAGTGCTATCTATTAATCAGCACAGATAGCTTTGGAGCGAGATGCAATGCTCTTATCATGCCAGGTCACATTATATTTAAATTTGTTTGTTTCATCACTCTTTGTCTGGCACTAAGGGTTGAGGGGTATTAGTATGCAATCCAAGAGCTTGAGATGAATTACAAGCTCTTTGCCTTCAGGTTTGCAGATGCTCTAGGTGTTCATCAGCGCGGGGAAATAAAAAAAGTTTCCTGAAAGACGTAAACGCATTTATACACCATTGATTTTAGTAGGAACGCCTGAAAACCGGCACATTCAAGAAATCAGGTATCAAGATATCTGGATCAAAACTGTACATTTTGGTCCAATTTTATGAGTGTGTACTCAGCAGCAGAAGCTTCTTGTTTTTACCTAATGTAGTCTTATGCTGTTGTAGCCAAGCTTCCTAATGGTTTGACATACTGTGCTCTCTGAGATGCTTTTCTGCTCACCCTGGTTATTTGACTTGACCTTTGTGGCAGTTTGAAGCAGTTTGGCTTTGGCTAAACTCCTCATTATTTCAACCTGAAGAACTAGTACTTTACAGATTGTTGTGTGTTCAAAATCAGAGCAGTTTCTGTAATACTCCAACCTGTCCATTTGTCAGGAATGAGCATTCCAGGGTTGAGGTCAGTGAGTCTTAGTCTTAGTCACTACTTAGTATGAAGCTGTTGACTTTAAGTTTCTGTCTGATTTCAAATCCTGCGCCGTGTGACATGATTGGCTGATTGGATAACTGCATGAATTAGGGGTGGGCGATATACCGGTATACAGTTAACCGGTAGAAATTTGTCAACCGATAGAGATTTTGGTCTATCGTCTTAATCGCGGTTGAGATCACGTGACGCTGCACGTTACGTACTGTAACCACGCAATACACATTCACTTCTATGGGAAGCCAAACACATCTAAAGTGGGACGAAACCGTGGCACCCGATTGAGCCGCCGTGGGCAGAACAAATATCCAGACCCGGTGGACCGCGCAGTGAGGACCAACTTGAGCAGCGCTGCTCGAATCACAAACCTGCGCGACGCTGATAGAAATAGACCGCGCCGACCATCAAAATACATTTTACCCCGCTGGGATGCGCACGTTCAGGCGGAAACAATATTAAACAGGCCTGACATTTTAAATAAATGTATTTATAAATAAAAAACAGTGGGTCGCGCTGGTTTGTGATTCGAGCCGCGCTGCGCGATCCACCGGGCTGCGCAAATAAACCAGATCATCTCTGCGCTATCCAGATAGTCGCGCTGCGCTGTCCACTGGGCCGCGCAGATATTTGGTTCAATCGGGTGTAAAAACAATAAAAACGAGAGCACACAAAATCCTTATCAACTGTTTATTCTCCTTTATTCACAAAAACAAACTGAAACTCCAACACACGCGACACTCTAGAGCAGGAAGTGCGCATGCGCCTTTTGTCCTTCTACGGCAAGCCCCGAGGGGATAAAAACCTCACAAACACAGGCACCTCACGAGCGCCTGTGCATCTAACATTAGCACAATATAACAAAATCAAATTAGGTTTGTTACACTTCCAATCAAATATGGCCAAAGTAAAAAAATGATTTTGGTTATATCGCCCACCCCTAGCATGAATGTGTGAAAGCCATATGGGGGTACCCAATATAGAGGACAGAGAGTGTACATTCACTCACTAGTTTTAATATTAATTCAATTCAGAATAAGAAATGCGGAATTCAAGGTAGGTGACCTTTGGGTGATAATTTCTATTAGAAAGCGAGGGTCACTGCCAAAAGAGCATTTCAGATCTCATTTATCCATCAGCGCTCGATCAGATGAAAAGTCATTAATATGTGAGTGGATGAGGTGGTGACATTTCAGGTGCTTAACCCAAGGCAAATGTGTCACACATAAAAGATGACATGCTCCTCTGCATCATTTATTTTATGAAATCTATTGGATGTATTATATATTTGGAGAAAACACACCACCAGTCATATCTGCTTCTGATATACAATACTTTTTAAAGTCCTTAAGGCACCTGTGAACTTTCCTGAAATGCAAACGGAGAAAAAAGAAGAAAAAAAAACTTTGCTGTAATTGCTTCCCTTTCCATCAGATGAAGCTCATTTTCGACAGTGGAAATATGTTTTGTTTTTTACTTTGCACACTTTAGGATGCCTTAGGAGACAGATGTAAATGTATGTACGTCAATAAAAGAGACATACTACAGTATAATGATTACCTTTAGACAAGAAGGTTTAGCTAAAGGGCACAAAAACCCTTGAAGAATCACTGAGTGTAGAATTAAGAAATAAGGAGTCAATTAAGGAAAAACTTTGTCTAAGGCTCTCTACATCAATTGTGCAAGCTCTCTGCTCTGTTTTGATGTTGATGTGATGGAGGCAGGAGCATCACAGACATTTTGACAGCAGGTATCTGATTACAAACCGAACTAATTAGGCCATTTCACAACAGCATGTAGAGAAACCAACAATCATCAAAGCGTGACATTTACTGTTTGAGGAAATTACACATAGGCAACACTCTTTGAGACATCAGACACCATGGCCAGGGTATACACCAATCAGGATTAACATTAAACCCCCCCAGGTTTTGGGCAACTCTGGTCTCAAAAATCTGGTGCTGTCGGTTGAAAGTTGGGGCATTCCATGGATCGGACTTGTTTGTCGATGCATTTCATGGATGCACGGTCAGATTGCAATCTAGAGAATTTGGAAGGTTGATCAAGAATATTCGCCTGATGAGCTGCATACACAGCAAGATGTGATGGACTGGGTGTTCTGGTGTCTTTCTATAATGGCCAATATTGACCTTTTTCAGTGACTTGTTCTGCATTGGGCTTTTCCGGATGGGCTGGTCTTTGGTTCCCACGGGGATGGGTGAGCCTTGGTCACCCATAATTCTATCAGCAGTTTGCTTGGGAATATTTGGTGACGAGTGATGTTCGCTTCACCTGTCACTCGTCGAAATGTTACGGCTGACTGAGGATGGGTGGATGCAATACAACCTCTAAAGAGACTGAAAACTTCAGCCTGCTTTATACTCAAACACAATTACCTGGACTGTTTAAAAAAAATAAAAATCAGGATTCATACACATTCACATTTTATTTCTACAGACACATCAGTTCTCTGATGGCGCAGCTGGCAACAGTGGTCTAATAGTCAAATAAACTCTGTGCCAGCAGCATGGGTAATATAAGATGAGATTTATGTGTGTGTGTGTATGTGTGTGTGTGATTGGAAGGGGATGGTCTTCTTTATTCCTGATCTGAACATACAAGCTCATTTCCCGTACCACATAGTCTACTAAAAAACAAATAAGCCGATACGATCTTGTCCCGGCCGGCCCGATTGCGATATGATGGCTCGGGCTCTAATGAAGATTTGTCTACACCGCTGCAAACACAAGGCAAACAAGTGAAATAAAGATTAGCGAGTGAGCGAGATGCCACATTTATGCCTCCAGTAGCACAGCGCATTACACACAACGGTATCGCTTCTCTGGCAAAATCAAGACGGATCACCCATGATGATGAGTCCTAAAAATGACAAACGGTAGCTGCCTAGGCCTTGGGGTTGATGAGTGGGAAAGGGGGGCATCTTTCATATAACCCTCCAAGAGTGGGAGAAAATTCAGTATTCATAGAAACATAAATATACCATAAAACCTTATTGAATCTGTTTTGACCTGTATCATTCCTCCAATTCTGATCAAATCAGACCAAAAACTGCTCCCAGGCCTCATAATCATAAAATGGCATGCTGTTTTATTAAATTATTATTATTATAATTTTTTTGGACAACACTTTGGGGAATCTGATGTTGTTCATTATAGACTTTGTGAAACAGTAAAAAAAAAAAACTTTAGCTTTTTAAAAGAAGTGCATACTTGTCACTTCTTTTATGAATTAGGGGGAAAAAAGATTGGTTTCCAAGGCAACTCATTTTCAAATAGAATTGCATATTATTCTAGTCAGGGTACAAAACTATTTCTCATCTTCACTCCTCATAAGATTCACTATTTAAAAAAAGGCTGCTTTCAACAGCTTTTTTTCTTCCTTTAACAGATTAGCACTCCTGATTAAAATAGCACAGCTCTGATGAACGTTGGATTCTGATTGATCAGAGGATTAATTTCCTACACCGGCAGTTCTGACAGGAGTACTGCGTGCAAATCAAATCGCAGTTTTATTTAAATGTGCTCATTCTGATACATCATTTCTGTAATAACAACGTACGCCGGGACTGTTTGCCAGACATTTCACATGTTGATATGGTGAGGTTTTTCATTATTTTGACCGGGACTGTTTGCCAGACATTTCACATGTTGAAGGTTTTCACTATGTTGCTTCCTCGTATTTTTTTCGCACATTTTCTAGAATTCGGCTACAGCGATGCGGTTTTTCCAGACTACCATGCATACGCAATGTGGGTGGATGCAATATAGGCTATAATGAACCTTAAAAGGTAGAGAAAAAATGTCATCTTATAGTTTGTATATTTATATATAATGTTTAATAATAGCATTATTTGTGGGAGTTATAGTCAGTGTGCAGTTTGGACAAAGTTTGAAATCTGACACTATTATATCTTTGGAGATAATTATGAAGTGTGTGCATGTGCAAATTAGTTTTTTTTTCTTTGTTTTGTTTTTTCCCCCCATTTTCTTCCTAATTTAGGCATGTCCAATTCCTCCCCGTCACTAGGGGGCTCCCACATTATGGCTACCACTACCTCTCAGTTGGGAGGGCCGAAGACTATCACGTGTTTCCTCCGAACCACGTGACGCCAGTCGACCGCATCTTTTCAAACTGCCCGCTCACGCACTGTTGGGGGCGGCGTAACACACTCGGAGGACAGCGCTATCCACTCCTTCCGCTTGCGTGAGCTCACAGACACCCCTGATTGGCTGTAGACGCGTGGTTAATGTGAGAGCTCCAAGTACCTCTCATCCCTCCCTCGGCCAATCAGCTCCCTCTAGAGACCTCCGGCTGCGAGAGTTTACAGCATCACCTGGGAATCGAACTCAGGATCTCCTGATGATACGGCGAGCACTTTATCACTGCGCCACTCGGAGGCCCCATGCATGTGCAGATATGACACATGTGACATAGACTGTTATACTGTAGCGTGACTGCTCTCTTTACTTCCAGTAGACAACATAACACGGTGCATTTTGGGAAATAACAACATTAACAAAATACATAACATTTACACTCCTCTTACTTTTAAAGTCAATATAAATTGCACATTAACTATCTTCTGTAGAATGAGAGTGCTAACATGCTATCCCTCCATGCTAACTTCTGTTTGAAAACGTCACTGTGTTTTTCATGAACTCCCTCTAAATCCAGTGTTTCTGGTGTCATCATGTGTATGGTCTGCCAATCCACCTTAAGTTGCTCCAGCCAGGAGCGTCCCATCAGTGAGGGATAATCTCCCAAAATCACATCCTATGACAGCTTTTTTGTTTGCTTGTTTGGTTCGACTTACCTGTGTGAGGCCTTTCATGGCCGCTGATTCACCAGTGTGAGTTTTAAGGGTCACATCAGGTGGTTTGAGTGCCAGCTGGCTTATTATTTCTCTATATACTGTACCGTGTCTGAGACCAGCGGCACTGCAGCACCAGTGTCAATCTCCATCTTCACTGGTTGTCCTTCCAGCAGCGCGATGACTTTGTATGCCTTGGTTCCACCAGCTACAGTGACCACATGCAAAGGAAGTTTTGTCCCTCTTGTTTTCTCGGTCAACTCTGAATATGTGTTTCTTTTGCTTCCTTCGAAAAGCTGTTTTCTGCTGCATTTTCCTCTTTCCTGCTTTATTTCTACATGCGCGCTCTATGTGTCCTTTTTTCTTACAGCTTCAACACTACATACTGTATCCTTAAACCAGCATGTGGCAGATGAGTGGCCAGTCTTACCACAACAGAAACATGGGCCATTATTTTCAGTCTCCATTTTATAAAGTTTACCATTTGAGTGAAATTGTTGCACTTCCTTAGCAACCAATTCCATAGACACGCTCAATACAATTGCTTTTTGTAGTGTCAGGTTGCTTTCTGTTAGGGGTCCTTTCTGTATGCCCCTTGCAGCTACTGTAGGTACGCACACTAATCAGTGTGTCATTCAGTGCATCACCAGTGCATCACCAAATTCACAATGTCCAGCTAATTTTTTTTAGCATTGTCACATACATTGTCACAGATTCTTCTTCCAGCTGATTTTGTCGGTGAAGGGTTTTGGTGAGAAATGCGCTTTGAGAGTGTTCACTACAGTATTTGGTCATACATTTTCTCTCCCGGCTTATGCCATAGAGTGAATGTTTTTAGAAGCATTACACTTTAAAAACTGGGTAAAACTTTATCTTGATCAATAGTATTTGTTGCGACGAAGTACTCAAATCATTCTGTATAAGAACTCCACTGCTCACCACTCAATAATGCCGCAAACTGATGCCATTTAGTTCCAATTCCCATTATTAACAAGCAATTCAGTCACTCCAACCCTTTTCATGAAGACGTGAATTAGCAGCAGGGTCCGTCAAGCTGCATCACTTCCGCATTCTCTTAAAACATGTGGAGTAACTTAATCCTCGTCGTCACTTTATTAATGAGAAACACAACAGACACCTACAGTAGAGTGTTTTAGACAAAGGAACAGAGTAGAGCTGAATTTTGTATTCAAAATGGCATTTATTTTTATCATTATATGTGATTTCATTGGCCTTTTAGCTGCTGCCACAGTGGACCATTCAATGTTTTACGCCGGATGCCCTTCTGAATGCAATTCTCCTATTTAATCCTGGCTTGGGATAGGCACTGCATCCAGAAGCTGGGAATCAAACCTACAGTCCCACTGAGCCACCAATGCCCAGACAAGATGTAGGAGTATATCAATATGAAACAGGCTTGGAGCATTTCTTATTTGTCCATGCATAAAATCTTTACACCGGGTGCCATTCCTGGTGCAACCCTCCCATTTTATATGGGCTTGGGACTGGCACGTCACACAGTGGCTGTGATTTGGGCATTGGCTGGGAATTGAATCCGGATAAGAATGTCCTTGTTGAATTCCAGTCCAGATTTAGTCCCCCACTGCTGTTATAATAACTTCCAATCTTCTGGGGAGTCCTTCCTGTATACAGTATTACTACAGTATGTACTGTAGCTACAAGAGCATTAATGTGGTACAGTTATTCCACTTCAACTATGGCAAGACCAACTATGGCAAGCCCACTTTCTACACCAGGCCATTGTCATTCTGGAACAGATTTGGGTATTTTAGTTCCAGTGGTGATAAATAGTAATGCTAAAGCATACAAAGACATTCTAGGCAATTGTGTTCTTCCAACATTGTGGCAACAGTTTGGGGAAAGGACCATAAACGGCAGGAGGTAGCTCTGTAGTTAAGGTGAGTACTGATTGGAAGGTCATGGGTTCAAACCCAAGCACCATAAAATTTCCACTGTTGGGCCCTTGAGCTATTCCCTTAATCCTCAACTTTTCAGATGTTAAATTAGATACAAAAATGTAAGTTGCTCTGCATAAGGGCGTCTGCCAAATGTTAGTAAATGTAGGTGTCTGTATACTTCTGGCCATATTGTATGTATACAGCAGTTTATTATCAAAAAGCTGATTTCTTAAAAAGCCTTAAATGCATAATTGATATATTTCAAGGTAACCTGAAAAACCTAAAAATATACTTTCACATCACAAGAAATCTGATCACATATTTCTGTTACTTTGAAGAATATTAAATATAAATCCAGATGAAAGACTTATGATCTAAAAAGCCCTTTGAGGATTATTTTTATAGCAGATGACACGAGCAAAGCTTTAAATACATGTTCAATATCAAACCTAACAAGATCCCTTGTTTGGAAATATTTCGTAAGGATCGTCGGTGCTGCAACCAGAGGTCTTATAAACCGAAAGGATTAAAATGATTATCAAAAAAAAAAAAAAACGTGAATATCAGGATGTACAGAACAGTTTCAAAGGTGCTCCTCTTGTTAAAGTGATTAAAGGAATTCCATCAGATTATTTTTCCTGCAACTCGTTTGTTGCGTCAGTTTCCTTTGTCACTTGTCATCTATGGCTGATGTGCTATGCTACAGTATATGAGCCTGCGTCTTTACTCCATCTATCCTGGCCAATGCTGTGAAGGGAAATTAAGATATAACAAATTAGCCAGGCCTGTTTGGGCTTCTCTAGTCCCTATCCACTTAAAAATGAGAAAGTGCAATGATTTGTTATCTTCATTTAATTGTTACGGGAGACAGGAGATGGGAAAAAGGGATGTGGCAAATGGTTAAGATAAATTGTGTTGGCAATTAAAGCAGTGCATTTTTCAGCCTATGGAGAGTTTCTTCTAAACAAATTCCTGGGGCGTTAATTTTTTATTTCAGTGAAGCTTTGAAATAATTAAGTTTAAAATGAGCATAAGCGATGTGGCTGAAGTCTTCAAACTTGTAAGAAAAAGTCTCTAATACTTCCTTAACCTTGCTTTAAGTTCCAGTCATTCAGCTCCATGAGTAGAAAAGTGCTCTACCACATTCTTTATAATATAACCTACGTATTTCTCAAAAGTGAAGTATAAGGTGACTCCATCGAGAAATTGAAAATAAATAAATAAATAAATAAAACAGACCAAATATCCACTGTCACATCCGTTCAGTTATTCAGTGTTGCAGATACATTGGTCACTTCCATCATATCGGATTTGTGTTTTATTCTCTAAGCCATGAACCCATAACGCTCCCACTATCCGTTCAACATCTTCATATCATACTGAGGCCTGTGAGAATTTGTGCTTCAAGAAATCAAAGATAAGGTACCGAAGAGGCTCAGTCTATCAGTATAAGTTTGATCGGTTGCGAAGCAAAAACAAAAAAAACAGAGATTATGTATGACGAGTGGAGAGAAAGAAGAAAAACTGGCCTTTAGAAGAATCTTAGATTTAGAGGGGAATCAAACTGTAGGCAGACAAAACTGTTGCTTTATTATTGATGTAACGAGGAGCGTTTAAGTCCAACCGCAACTTTCTGGTGAATTGAGATGTAAAAGTGATTGACACTTCAGCACAGGACAGCGATCAGACCCTTAGTTGCTGTTAAAATGAGGTGGCTCGGAGCCCATTGCAGTCACTCCTGTGAACGTGGAACACTGATCCCATATAACCTGCCACTTGCAGATGTGGCACAAGTCTGTCTCGTCTAAACACAAGTCTAAACACTTAGCTCTGGCGTACCGAGAAGAATTTTCCACCTTGCACTAATGAAACGCTGGGATCAGTCCATTAGTGCTTATTGTCTAACTTTAGCATATGAGTTCCAATGATACTTTTGAGAGCTATCTGGAGTAAATAAATAAGACTATTTAGTCATTCTTTGCGATGTCTACATTCGGGGTCAAGTTTCTAGATGTTTCTAAACCACTTGAGTTGCCTGTTTTGTCTACTTTCTTTGACTTTCTGTTTGTTTATCCAACTGCCTGACCTTTTGTCTGTGTATTAGTTTGAAAACTCCTTGGCTTTCTTTCTTTTTTTTATTATAACCGTCTGTCTCTCTACTGTTTACGACAATTATACCAGACACCTTGCCTCAGTACTACGCGGCATCCATGAATCCTGCTTCTATGATGAATAAAACTACGCTAGAAATATCCCTGCGAAATATTCCTTCAGCCAAAAGACTACTGCATGACCATATCCCCTTCCCTTATCCCCTCCATCCTCCCTGCTGAAATATCCATCCCTGCATCTTCCCTCCAGCTGACAACTCATCTTGGTTGTACCTGCATGTCCGCGGTAACATCAGGAGGGACTGCTAATCAAAACATTTGTCCTTCTTTGAGTGCCTCGTGGTTTGGCGGATGACAGCAGACGCTGAAGGTAGATAAGGATTTGTTCCAATCAGTGCTATCCTGCCGAGTCTCTGATGAATCTGACACTTAGCCTTGATTTCTGAGACGCTGCTGTCCACCAGCCAGCACCAGGTTAAATCATAAGCCAGACAGCACTTTGGCGAATTCTCTTCTTTCTTTTTTTTCACATGCATGTACACATACATAGCTTGCAGTAAAAGGGTGAGAAAGAGTATTAACCTAGGCTTCCTCCACCTCCATTACACAAGATGTAACCAGAGGTGTTGGCAGTAATCTGTCAGCGAGTGTGTTATTATGGACCAGGCAGAGACAGGAGAGTCTCCATCTAAAAGGTGTGAGCCCTGAAGAACATGAAAACTGCCGTCCTGGAGGCAGGAGAAATATTAAGGCACATTTACGGGATGGGGTGTCTGTTGGGACGGATATGGGATAAATCCATCTTACTTGAGAGCAAGTTATTATCCTCAAGGTGATGGTTCTTTTCTTTAAAAGTGTAAGACAGGGTGGGAGAAGGGGGCCTACAGTGTGCTTGAACATGTCCTTAAACAAGTAAACAAATACCCAGTTGTATCACGTGAAACCACGGTGACCAAATAAACGAACAAAACAATAAAATCTGTTTACTTATACAGTACATGTTTTGTTTCCTCAATGTTGCTAAACATATTTTAGGCACTTTTTTAAAATTAAGCTAACCACTTAACTTGATTGATTGATTGATTGATTGATTGATTGATTGATTGATTGAATGATGAGAGTCCTGAAATGCACCTGTACCATAAAGAAAAAAAAAAACTCCATAGATGTTACAGTGGTTACAAAATCGGAATAACCATCCCGCCGCGTATACCGCCGTTTAAAGGCAACAGCTGCCAAAATAAATCAGTTGCATTTCAAAGTCATTCGTAAAATGGCCGCCAGGTGGCGCAAAGTGACATTTTCATTCATCGCAGTAAATACAACAGTGATGGTAATTTGGTCATTCAGTACATTCACGTCATCAGTTGACTTCATTTTATTGCCACATAACGTTGCTGAGCCTAGACCTGACCAACTGAAGCAACAAGATCTGAGCCTAGACCTGGACAAGTTGCTGAGCCTAGACCTGAACCACTGAACAGATCAGAACACTGCGTCTAGAGGCTTGTACAATGACTACTATGCATGATGGCTGCATAACACACTTCCCTGCTTTCCGTGCCGCGCCCATCGCTCTAGAATGAGGTCAATCTGGACTCATCAGACCACATGACCATTGTCCATTGCTCCAAAGTCCAGTCTTTGGCCTTCCTGTTAAATGAATCTCACTAACAAGTGGTTTTCTTATGGACACACAGCTGTTTAATCGCAACCATGTCAGTTCTCATCACATTCCCTGTGTGTAGGAAATGTCTTTACTTTCATCATTAAACTTATAATTTATGATGGAACTTCACCAAGAGTTTTAGTCATCTCCATTCATGTTTTTTTTTTTTTCATGAGCACATTTCTTCTGTGAATTTGACAATTCAACATCATCTTTTCAGGTTTTTAATAATGTTTTGGACAATTCTTATCCAAAATCATTCATTCATTCATTCATTCATTCATTCATCTTCTATACCGCTTAATCCTGTGTTCAGGGTCGCGGGGGACCTGGAGCCTATCCCAGGAGACTTCGGGCACTAGGCGGGGTACACCCTGGACAGGGTGCCAATCCATCGCAGGGCACACACACATTCACACACTCACACACCCAATCACACACTACGGGCAATTTAGGAACGCCAATTAGCCTAACCTGCATATCTTTTGGACTGTGGGAGGAAACCGGAGTACCCGGAGGAAACCCACCAAGCACGGGGAGAACATGCAAACTCCATGCACACAGAGACGGGAATCGAGCCTGGCCGGGGAATCGAACCCAGACCCTGGAGGTGCAAGGCGACAGTGCTTCTTATCCAAAATCAAGAAATTTAATTCTCCTCTTTACTTGATGCAGGTCAATAGTTTGACGTTTCTGAAAAAGCGACATTTCTGTTGGCCAGGCAGTGTAGCTAATGTGGCTGTATACAAGAACCCTCATGATAGAGAATCCTCTTAGAGTTCTAAGAATTCTTTGAGTGCTTGAAACATGAATTTTACAAAGGGAATCCTTTTAAAGAAGTTTTTTGTAAGGACTTTGCAGGACTTTTTCAACTTTTTAGAGAAATACCTCATATCTCTCATGAGGGTAAATAACATAAAACTAAAAAAAAAAGGAAATTATGTTAAATTAAGTAAAACAAAAGGGGAAACAATGAATCTTAATTACAGGTTGTTGACTATTTATACATTTGGTTAAAGGCAAGGACATGAAAGCTCTTTAGCTGCCCAGGTGTGAAAATAAAAATTAGATGTCATTGCTGAAACCCACTCAGTAAAAATATCCTGGGTTCCAAATATTCAGATTTCATTCATTCATTCATTCATCTTCTATACCACTTTATCCTGTATTTAGGGTCACGGGGACCTGGAGCCTATCCCAGGAGACTCTGGGCACGAGGCAGGGTACACCCTGGACAGCGTGCCAATCCATCGCAGAGCACACACCCATTCACACACTATGGTCAATTTGGGAACACCAATTAGCCTAATCTGCATGTCTTTGGACTGTGGGAGGAAACCGGAGTACCCGGAGGAAACCCACCAAGCACAGGGAGAACATGCAAACTCCAAGCACACAGAGACGGGAATCGAACCCGGACCCTGGAGGTGCAAGGCGACAGTGCTAACCACTACACCACCGTGTCGCCCTCGGATTTCACATTTAAAAAATATTACCCAGACCATTTTAAGCATGCACTAACAACCCCATCACCAAGGTCTACAAAGTGTGCACAATTGTGGAGTTTTCCCACAGCCTACCATTACGGGCATCCAGCAAATGCCACTTGATCAAATCCAAATTTGCATTTCAAAGTGTTACATTTCGGGAGCGTCGCAGAGGCTGTAAAATAACATCAGCTTTCAAATCATTGAAAAATGCGTTTTAAACACATAAGAAAAAATTATTGAGAAAAGAGAGAAAGAACTGGAAAAAAAAAATGTTGGCGTGTATATTTTTCATCCTTTACAGTGCATTAGCAAGCTTTACAAAAGAACATAGCTGCGTGGGACACCGTAGTCACAGCGCTTAACAGCCTGAAGCATCGATTGCAAATGAGAGAGTGATGATATGAAAGCCTTGTGCCACATACTAGTGAAGTACACCGCAGGACTCCAAATCCTGCAGTGTCTCACTGATGCTGATAGGAGTCCTGCTAACATTGCAAGCATGGCACTGAGAGCCGGACGCGTCAGTTTGTTTTATTTTAAATCCTTTGGATTTATGCATCCTACCGTGTCGGTCCCGTCTCACAATGTTCCGTGACAAAGGTTTCTGACTAAAGCTCTTAATCAAATTTTTATTTTTTTTTAAGAAGGGAAGAAAATGAAATATTAATATAAACCAGCAGGACAATTGTGAATGCAAGATCATGGATGAAGATGTAATTATTAAGTCAAAATATTCATGTTTATGAATAAATACATGAAGCTGAAGAAAGTGCGTTGCAACACAGCATGCATTATTCTGCATCGCCTTTTCTGTTTGGTCAGGCTGGCCTTTGTTCCCCGCAGCCTTGGGTGCCCATAATCCTATTACCAGTTTACTGGTGTTTAGTTGATAATCAATGTCAATTTGTTATGGCTGTTATGGTCCTTAATATTATATAAATTAAACTGAATATATAAAATCTTTCCACTCTGATAGAAAACAACCAGTAATTATTTATCCATCATGTACGTTACCCTTCTAAACAAACTGTAAATGTGTCTTTCTCATCCCCTCCTTTGATACAATCATGCTCCTCCTCTGATTTTCTTTTGGTGTCTTGACCTTTTTTTGAGACCCAGCCAATGCCTAGAGCAAACATTCCATCTTTGGCAGAGGCAAGGGTTGAAACAAGAGTCTTTCGCTTTGGCCTCTCTCTAAAAGGTTGTCTGAGTTAGTTGTGCCAACGAACACATCTCTTTTTGCTGGATTAGCTATTCAGTTTACTTTTATTCAGAGTCCATCTAGGCATATCAACATGACTGGAGGCATTAAGAGCCGTATTCAGAGTTGGCAGCTTAAGTTTAAAAGTTATGTCAATATTTATGCCGGGAATGTTACATGGCTCCAGAGACAGGTTATGCATGTGCTAAAGCTGATTTGATAATGCATGTACTGATGCTGATTTTGGGTCTTCGTTCGCATTACTAAAATCACCCATGTGTTATTCATCCCTCCGTCGCTGACAGATTCTTCCTGAGCAGTTGCATCTGATTTTCTTTTTTCTAATGACGTCTAGACTGCTTTAAAAAAAAAAAAGGAGACCCAAAAAAGCAGATCTACTATACATGATATTTCCAAGATATTTGTGCATGAATAGATAATTGCGCTGCACTTTGCTTACAGCTTAACAATATGGGTTCATTATCTACCAGCTTATGAAATTGCAGTTCATCCAGTAAATCCTAATTGTATGCACTTAAAATAACCACAACATATTAAGTTAAGAGTTCAGGTCAGGATTAACCCTAGTGAATAAAGAAATCTGAATTCTGATGTTTTTAGTATTAAACTGCACATAAATCAGAGCTGAGTTTTAACTCCTTAACTACACCAAACCACTTGTTAGGAATATAAATTTGGCAGCGATGGCCTCATGATACTCCAATAGCATTTCAGATGGGCCGTGCTGCTTTACTCAACGGGCCGCTGAGGTTCACCAGCTGTCTATCTCAGCCAGAGATGATGCTAATTAAAGCCCCCTCCTCCGGAACGAAATAATAAAAATAATAAAAAGGAATAAGTAGTAGTGGAACCCATATGACCAAGGGAGGCCCTGTTGTTCCAATCTCATTAACACATCACAGCACCTTCGAGTTTGAGGCACTCATATCTGAGTTGATTAGGAATGAGAGAGTGAGAGGGAGAGAGAGAGAGAGAGGAGAGAGGGAGGGAGAAGCAGCCACCAGAACGAGTGCCCGTGTTTGCAGAATGGCACTCGGCTTTAATGAGAGCGCTCTGGGAATGCTGCCTGGCTATGGCGCGCCAAACAGCCGCGTTTGGGCCATTGCTCTGCTGAGGAGAGGAAAGGAAAGGAAAGGAAAGCATGCCATCATCCCATCTCTCTAGACGCTTGCCATTCCTCATTACCAGAGCATGCAGTCCACCCTTGTCCCCCCCCCCCCTGATAGACGCTCCCAGAATGCACCTTCTCTTGTTTTGGCTGCGCCTCTTCTTGGCAGGTCCATACATTTCAGATCCAGTCCTTAATTCGCAGCCCGAGCCATGTATACTCTAGAGAAGGGTAGTTTGGGCCATCTGTACGGATATTTTGTGGGTTCTGCTTTCCAGGACTTCGAAGAACCATGAAAAGAATGTTTCTTTTGCAGTCTTTATCCTGCTGGATTATTTCACTTTTATGATCCAGTACCTACGATTCTAATACACTGGTAGGTATTGCTGTCAGAAAAACAAGGCCATTTGTGGAGAGAGTTCTCTCTGTTCAGCTGTGGGCTACATAACAGAACAAAAACTCATGTCTAAAGGTCTGACAAAAGTCTTATGAGAACATGCATCCTACTCCGGTAGAATGACCTTTACCCAGGCTGTCGGACTCTCGCCTTCTTCACAGGTCCCTTTAGCCACTGGCACAGTGCCATAGTGACTGATGCCCTCCTGAGAGTTTATATCTATATCCGCCAAGAAGGTGCACAAAAATATTGTTTTGTGGCATTCAGTAAGACAGCTAAGGTCACAGAAATATGAATCTTTATCACAGGGCTTATTAAATTGATTTATCATTCTATATTTGAGATGATTAAAATAGAGAGTTCTTGTCTTTCTTAAGCACACTGAGCACACCGAGCTACCGGGTACGCCAGTCTCGTATCTACAGTGTAACCACTGGCCATTTTATCAGAGCCACCTACTGTACCCCTTATACTGTAGTAGATGCACTTTGTATATACAGTATACTGTACAGTGACACTGACAATGGTGCATGACACTTATGCAGCAATAAGAACAAATCCAGTAGATGACTAATTCACTTGACCGGAATAAAAGACAATTTTCTAAATGTTCATCTATAACGTACGCCAACAGTGTCTTAAGGAAATATCAGCCCGTCTTCAGTTGCCGTTCTGAACCTTGAGGATTTTCTCAAGTGATTTTGAAGTACTCGATGAAGTAAAACTCACACAGTGCATTCCTGAACTTGATAGAACCTTATAACTGTATGCACACTCACTCGACACTTTATTAGGTACAACGTCTTGTTCAACTTCTTGTTAATGCAAGTATCTAAACGACCAATCACATGGAAGCAAATCAAGGAATTTAGACACGTACACATGGTTACGGTAAGCTGGGCATCAGAATGGGGAACACAACAGAACAGAACATGGTTGTTAGTGCCAGACAGGCTGGTCTGAGTGTTTCCGAACCCGGTGATATACAGGACTGGGAATTTCACACGCAGTCATCTCAACAAGGTTTACAGAGAATGGTTTAAACAATAGAAAATATCCATTGAGCTGCAGTTCTCTTGGTGCAAATAGATGTTTTCATGTCACAAATCTAAAAGCATCTCAAACTGCTTTCTTGAACATGCCAATGAGGTCACTGTATTCAAATAGCCTCCACAGTCATCAGATCTCAATCCTATGGAGCATCCTTGGAATGTGGAGATACGTATGTACATGAGATTCATGTCATGGGCGTAGTGTGTGATGCTATCATGTCAATATGGATGCAAACCTCTAAGGAATGTTTCAAGCATATCGTTGAATATATGCAACAAAGAGTTTGGACAGTTCTTAAGGCAAAAGGGAGTCCAACCCAGTACTAGAAAAGGTGAAGTGATCACCCTGTGTATGTTCTATCATGTTGATCACTCGTCCCCAACAATCCAACAATCATTTGGATTCCTTTGGTAGATAATGAAGTATTAGACTTTCATAATTACGATAAAATGGTGTATATAAAATTATGCAACTCTTTAATTACAGGTGATATCTAGAAAAGAAATCCCTGCAAGTCAATCCTCTCTTATCATTACGTTGTCTGCAGTCTGTTTTCACTGATCATATTGGACTATTCTGAGATGTGTTAAATTATATGAAAGAAGAATGAGAATAGCATGAAGAGACGGAATACATTAAGCATGTATGAAACTACGTATAGTATAACACAAAGCAAGAATCTACAGGGAGTGCAGAATTATTAGGCAAATGAGTATTTTGTCCACATCATCCTCTTTATGCATGTTGTCTTACTCCAAGTTGTATAGGCTCGAAAGCCTACTACCAATTAAGCATATTACGTGATGTGCATCTCTGTAATGAGAAGGGGTGTGGTCTAATGACATCAACACCCTATATCAGGTGTGCATAATTATTAGGCAACTTCCTTTCCTTTGGCAAAATGGGTCAATAGAAGGACTTGACAGGCTCAGAAAAGTAAAAAATTGTGAGATATCTTGCAGAGGGATGCAGCACTCTTAAAATTGCAAAGCTTCTGAAGCGTGATCATCGAACAATCAAGCGTTTCATTCAAAATAGTCAAAAGGGTCGCAAGAAGCGTGTGGAAAAACCAAGGCGCAAAATAACTGCCCATGAACTGAGAAAAGTCAAGCGTGCAGCTGCCAAAATGCCACTTGCCACCAGTTTGGCCATATTTCAGAGCTGCAACATCACTGGAGTGCCCAAAAGCACAAGGTGTGCAATACTCAGAGACATGGCCAAGGTAAGAAAGGCTGAAAGACGACCACCACTGAACAAGACACACAAGCTGAAACGTCAAGACTGGGCCAAGAAATATCTCAAGACTGATTTTTCTAAGGTTTTATGGACTGATGAAATGAGAGTGAGTCTTGATGGGCCCATGGCTGGATTGGTAAAGGGCAGAGAGCTCCAGTCCGACTCAGACGCCAGCAAGGTGGAGGTGGAGTACTGGTTTGGGCTGGTATCATCAAAGATGAGCTTGTGGGGCCTTTTCGGGTTGAGGATGGAGTCAAGCTCAACTCCCAGTCCTACTGCCAGTTTCTGGAAGACACCTTCTTCAAGTGGTACAGGAAGAAGTCTGCATCCTTCAAGAAAAACATGATTTTCATGCAGGACAATGCTCCATCACACGCATCCAAGTACTCCACAGCGTGGCTGGCAAGAAAGGGTATAAAAGAAGAAAAACTAATGACCTGGCCTCCTTGTTCACCTGATCTGAACCCCATTGAGAACCTGTGGTCCATCATCAAATGGTCCATACACCTCTCTGAACAGTGTCTGGGAGGCTGTGGTTGCTGCTGCACGCAATGTTGATGGTGAACAGATCAAAACACTGACAGAATCCATGGATGGCAGGCTTTTGAGTGTCCTTGCAAAGAAAGTTGGCTATATTGGTCACTGATTTGTTTTTGTTTTGTTTTTGAATGTCAGAAATGTATATTTGTGAATGTGGAGATGTTATATTGGTTTGACTGGTAAAAATAAATAATTGAAATGGGTATATATTTGTTTTTTGTTTAGTTGCCTAATAATTATGCACAGTAATAGTTACCTGCACACACAGATATCCCCCTAAAATAGCTAAAACTACAAACAAACTAAAAACTTCTTCCAAAAATATTCAGCTTTGATATTAATGAGTTTTTTGGGTTCATTGAGAACATGGTTGTTGTTCAATAATAAAATTATTCCTCAAAAATACAACTTGCCTAATAATTCTGCACTCCCTGTATAGGTGAAATGTCAAGACTATATAAAGACCTTGAACTGTCTCTCTCTCTCTTTTTATCTTTATCTCATACACATACCTGACTTTCCCCCCCTTTTTTTTTCTCAGTAATTAAAATGTCACAACTTGCGCAAACCTGTCCACACCTGAGTTAGTGACCTAGGCAGTCCCGATGCGGCTGACAGCAGGTGTCATAACCTGCCGCTCAGCCTCCAATTAACACAGCTTAGGCTGGACCGTGCACAGCTTGGCACGCTACGAAAAAAAAAGTGCAAAATTAAGCTGTCGCCAAGCTGTAACTCATGTGATAAGACATCCTGGTCCTGTGGAAAAGCATTTGCGAACTGGATGTGTTCTGTGTAGGAAAGACAGAGAGAGAGAGTGAGAGTCTTTATCACACTAGAGTAAGTGGTTGAGGCTTGTTCTACTGACTGGGCTTTTCATTCAGACTCCCTACTGAGACTGAAGAGGGAATACATTTAAATGGATAAGCAGGTATAACTCTCCTAGAGAAACTAGGCCAATGTCCAGCCCAACGGCCAAATGCAGCCTGGAGACGGACGTTAACTGGCCCATAACTTCTCGATTAGAATATGATATGTATTGTACCGTTACAATTTTCTTTCTTCTCTGAACAAAGTTTTTATTGTTTTTAAAAATGCCTTTTTATTGCACCTGCAAACTATTTTGCAGAATGCTAATTAGTCTTGGCTAAAAACAAAAAGTACAAAGTGATTGGTAAAAAAAAGTAATTTCAAAAGAGCTGCATAAGTGTGAAAAACCTTTCGTGAATTCTTGAAAGAATCCTTAACTACAATGGATTGTAAAAAAAAAAAAAAAAAACACAAAAAAAACATTATTTAGCCCAACAGTGTGCAATTCTATTCGATTATAGAATAAAAAGCTTTTCTAATATCTGAACATTACTCCATCTAAAAACTTTTTATGCTTGGTACAAAACATGATCTAAGACATGGTAAAAAAATGTGTTCATTCTTGGCTGGTTCCTGTGTATAAGAGAAGAATGACACAATAACACTTTGGAAACTGCTACTGTATTAGGATAATAAACGTCGAGACCCAGCAGTCATTAATATCCTGTAACAGCAAACCAGGTTGTGTTTCACTGATTACAGGCGCATGTGATTCAAATGAAAGTTAATTCAGCACCAATCTGATCGATTCTAACAATCCACTTTCACAAACTCCTTCCACACTACTGCTACGTATCGCTGCCCTGCTTCCTTCCATACACCACACTTTAGCCTTTCAAGTTGTACCCACCCAGAGACTCATTAGCACACACATTTCCTTAAAAACACCATCAGAAGTGTTAGACAGATGGCACGCTACATGCATAGTGCACATATCCGGCACCTCAGTACGTCAGCAGCTGTATTTTTCTGCCACTTAATCACGGCTGCCTGCCTGCTTTCTCTTCCGCAGATTTGAGAAGGTCACGATGGGGGTGTAAAAGCACAGCAGTTTGGGACGAACAGGAAGAGTGACACATTCTACAGGATTCCATTTCTTTCTGGAAATGGTTAAAGTGAATGGAAAGTCATGAGCAAGGTTTGGGCAAGACACATTTTTGGTCATTGTTTTGTAACAGACTAAACAAGAAGTATGTGGCACAAATGGTTTAGTTAGAACTGACATTGTCTGGAATAGTTATTGTTTGGGGTAAAATAAGAAAAGTTCTTCAAACATGATTCTGGGTCATGTGCTTCCTTTGACAACTGAAGGACATACAGTATAGCACAGCACAGAAAAAGTCCCACATTCTAAGATTGCATTCAATCATCTTAAGCTTTGATAACAGCACACAATGTGATGCCCAGTTCATGTGTGAAAATGATTTCCTTTTGCTCCCAGAACCATCCTTTGACAATTTGAGTTCTAGAACATACTCGTGAGATCAGGGAAGAAAAACTGTGAGATGTGATACCCCGGTCATTCAGTATATTCAGGTCATCAGCTGACTTCATTTTCACATTTCCACATAACGTTGCTGAGTCTAGACCTGAGCGACTGAAGCCACCCCAGAGCATAACACTGCCTCCAGACGCTTGTACAATGGGCACTATGCGTGATGGGTGCATCGCTTCTTACAATGCACATGAGAGGCGGGAATCTAACCCGGACCCTGGAAGTGCAAGGTCGCCTTGACCTTGCACCTCCAGGGCCCGGGTTCGATTGCCAGGCAGGTTTGATTTCCATCTCTGTGTGCATGGAGTTTGCATGCTATCCCCGTGCTTGGTGGGTTTCCTCCAGGTACTCTGGTTTCTTCACACAGTGCAAAGATTAGGCTAATTGGCGTTCACAAATTGTCCATAGTGTGTGAATGTGTGTGCCAGTGATGGATTGGCACCCTGCCCAGGGTGTACCCCGCCTCGTTCCCTAAGTCTCCTGGGATAGGGTCCAGGCTCCCCATGATAGAGGATAAAGCGGTATAGACGATGGGTGAGCATAACCTCGATTGTGATATTGCTTAATTATACCAAGTAGGTCTCTTGAATAACTACTGTATATAACATCCTTGCATAACATAATTAAAGACTAAATACTGTACAGTATGAAGCATACAGTATATTATATGAAAAAAATGAAAAAAAAATCTGATAATATCTCTTTTAAAATACTTAAAATAAACATGTAAAAAGACTGCACAATGCATGACTTGTGACATGTGTAACAAAAGTGAAAATAATGAATAAGATTCAATTATGTAAACGTATGCAATGCATGTCAAACTGATATAATCACCATTTTTTAAATGGCTATCCTATTGTGAACTCTACTTTGATGTTCGGTGTCACTTTTTTGTCTCTTCTTTGTAAGATTTTTGCATCGATTGTTTGCATCTCTTTCTCTTCTCAGCCTGGTCTCCACCCTGTCTCAGCTACAGTATTCTTCCTCGTATAATGTGATGTCATGTGATTTGGTATGCCTTTCAAAAAGACTTGGAAATGGACATTGTTCATATTAAATAGACTTCCTTTTGTTTGTACTTTTAACACTTTTGTGTGTGGTTGTGTGTGTGTTTATATATATGTCACTTAAACATTTAGCTATTATTCATTCATTCATTCATTCATTCATCTTCTATACCGCTTAATCCTGTGTTCAGGGTCGCGGGGGACCTGGAGCCTATCCCAGGAGACTTCGGGCACTAGGCGGGGTACACCCTGGACAGGGTGCCAATCCATCGCAGGGCACACACACACATACACACAACGTCAATTAGCCTAACCTGCATATCTTTGGACTGTGGGAGGAAACCGGAGTACCCGGAGGAAACCCACCAAGCACGGGGAGAACATGCAAACTCCATGCACACAGAGACGGGAATCGAGCCTGGCCGGGGAATCGAACCCAGACCCTGGAGGTGCAAGGCGACAGTGCTAACCACTACACCACCGCGCCGCCCATTTAGCTATTAGAATGAAGTAAAATATAAGCTGAATAAAATAATAAAATTTAGTATACATTATATTTGATCATTATAGATAAATATAGCCTTCTAACAAGAAACTGTGCATGCATTTTTTTCCATAATAAAAAAATAAATAAAACTCACCTACAGAGTTGAAGGAACAGGCCATCCATAGGCATGAAAGAAAAAGACAAAGAGAGAGCTGAAATGAGTTCCAGTACATTCAAAGCATAAATGGCATTAAATGAATGCTGCTTTCAAAGGACTATTGTACAATATGTACATTACATATGCAAACCTCATGTACATTTACGCATATGAGTAAGCAGAGCATTTCCTAGGGTTGAAATTATAAAGGCCTTAAGTGTGTTTAAAAAAAAATAAAAAATATCAATTTGCCCACTAAGAAATGTAATGTTAAAGCACAATCCATTTCTCTCCTTTTTTGCCACACCGGCCCTGTGCAGTTTGCTTTCCAGCGCACTTTTAAATCTCCCCCACTCGGCCTATTGACTGTGAAAGCACATTAAACTAGTTTTCTGAGTGTTTTTCCCCAAGATGGAAAAAAAAGCACAAAAAGCCCTCACCATACATTAACCCTTGTTTGTTTATTTAGAAATACAGTTCTCAGCCTCCTCACAAAGGAGAAATAGCAAGTAAGGAGAGGAGGAAAAAAAACGATGGAGAGAAAGAAAACAGTTGGAAGGAGACTTCCTGAGAGGAAGTGGACAGCTGCAGACAGCCAGCATCTCTGTGGAATCGCATTAAAAAGATCGCAGCAAGATGGCTTCGGAGAAACACCCCCACGGTCATTAAGCACGGCGGTAAGATGCCGAAATGAAAATTTAATCACAAACCGAGACACAAAAATGCATCAAGTGTGCGGTGTTAACTTCTGGTAGTACAACTGCCTGTGGGAGTGAGTGTCAGTTTGTGCCATTTTGTGTCAGCATGCAGAAATGTAGCCTTGGAAAAATCATGCTGGGATGGAGTGTGTGTGTGCCGGGTGAAGATGGAGGAAGGTTAATGGAGTGACACACACTTCGAGCTGATGGTTATTTGACACAATAGTACTTGGGGCATCAAAACTTTGCATGTCTGTCCAAGAGAGTGAAAGAGAGTGAAAGAGAGAGAGAGAGAGAGAGAAACAAACACTTGTATACACTAGGACGAGGATATAAATCTTGTCTTTGACAGATCGATAGGCCTGACGTGTCAAATATAGCGCAGTGCATGATGGGAGCGTTTATCATGGGCTAGGGACACACACTGAATGTTAAGCCTTATTTGCTCTTATATTCTCCCTGCACACCTCACAGTCACCTCTTATAATTTAACACACTTCAGTTGTGCTGCTTTTCCATCAAAAGTTCCACAGCCGATACATCAAAACGTTATTAAACGCCAAAGCGCACATGTATTTATCACGACATGAGTTCGTTTTTTGAGAACTCTGAGTAAAGGAGTCATCTTATTCCACTGAGGGTTTCTTTGTCAGGTTTGACACGGTTTCGCGTCTGACTTCCTGATCACGAATTTAAATCTTCACCCGGATTTGTGTCTTTTACTAAATCCGCTCAACAAATAAAGTTGTACTGAACTGTCTTGACAAGGTATCACATCAGACAAGAGCTGTGTCTAATGCCTCCATGGTGACACCAGAGAGAACAACTCAAGTTGTCTGTTCTTACCATGCATATGCTATTTCCTCCATGGCCTTTAGAAGAAAATGACTGCATCGAGCTGCAGATTGAAATAAAATGAAAAGAATGGAACGAGGACGGAAAAGAACACTATCTACCGAACAGCCAATTCAAATGAAATTCTCCCACCTAGTACCTTGGAGCAAGGCAAAGGTTCCTGAAATGCCAATTTCAATTTCCACAATGGAAACAAATATTTTTTATCTTGGATGCTGGAGGTATACATAAATCTAAACCTCACATTAAATGTTTCCTTGCAGAACAAAGTACGGCATGATAGCATTTAGAATGGCAGATACTGTATTGAACCGACAGCTTAAATAAGAACTGGGAGTTAGTTATGTTAGTGAGTTAGTATGCTAGGAGTTAGTGAAGGTACTCGACCAAATACAGTGGTTTTCATATATATATATATATATATATATATATATATATATATATATATATATATATATATATATATATATATATATGTCTCGTTTTAGACATTTTGTAGTAGTTAAACCTAGAACTAAAACCTGGACTAATATGGTGGAGATAACTTTATTAATAATAATAATAATAATAATAATAATAATAATAATAATAATAATAATCCTTTTTTAAATATATAATAATGGAAGCAAAAAGAGCGTGGCCTTAAGTGTGTGCTGCATGTGGTGACCAGTTCACGATTTGATTCCTGGAATATGTCGGGCATATAACAAAAAAAACAATCCATACAGTAGATGTTATAACCTGGTCATCCAGTTTATTCAGGTCATCAGCTGACTTATTGCCAGCTACAGTAACATTGACCTGACCAACTGAAGCAACCCCAGATCATAACATTACCTCCAGAAGCTTGTACAGTGGGTACTATGCATGATTGGTTTGTGCGCTTCCCTTCTCATCCTGACCCGACCATCGTTCTGGAATACCATCAGTCTGGTCTCATCAGACCACATGCACAATTTCTAAAATCTAAGTCCAATCTTTATGCTTTCTAGCCTACATAAGTAAGTCTTTTTTTCCTGATTAGTCTCACTAAAAAGTGGTTTTCCAAAGGACGCACAGCTGTTCAGTCACAATCCTGTGAGTTGACATCACATTGTATGTGTGGAAATGCTCTTTCATTATTAAACATACTCTAATTTCTGGTTGTCTTTTACGATGCAGCTTCACAAAATAATAACGTGCCGGAGAGTTCTTAACTCCTAACTTTCGCTTAGTTGTTTTCTTTCATTCGTGCAAGTTAATAATTTGACCCTATTGAAACATGATTTTTAAGTTTCTTTTTTGGTCACGCAGCGTATATGAGTGGTGACAGGGATTTAAAATGGCTGTTTGAGTAGGAGAACTGATGTTGAACTTTAGTTGATCAAAGCTCTGTTCTGTAAAGATGTACTACTGTAGCACAGAGGGAAATATGAAAAGGTAAAAACTTTAATCATTAGTTTGATTTATGTGTGTGTGCATGTGTGTGTGTGTGTGTGAGAGAGAGAGAGAGAGAGAGAGAGAGAGAGAGAGAGAGACCTCTAAGGCCATTGTTGGCCACAGAGATGTAGCTTTACTTAGTGGCTGAATGTTTCATTATGGCACCCATTAATGTCAGACCTAGTTAACATTTGCCCAGTGCCCTGACTGAACATCAACACTTTTTAACATCCCCACACCGGCACACACACACACAGACACGTACATACACACACCCTCAGCTATACTCTAGAGACTCTGTATCTTGTCATAATTAAAGGAACCTTCATGACTTGCTTTGTAATGTGTGTGTGTGTGTGTGTGTGTGTGTGTGTGTGTGTGTGTGTGTGTGTGTGTGTGTGTGTGAGAGAGAGAGAGAGAGAGAGAGAGATAGGTTCGTTAACACAAGTGGCATATGAGAACAAGAACACTGGACAGTGTTTTAAATTGCACATGACACTCTGCTTGCTATTAGGAGAGATATGGGCTGCATGGTTCGACCCACTTGTGTACAGTATGTGCACATGAATCACTTAATCACACACACCCACACGCACACAGCAAGCATGCTATTAATACAATCTCCTAATTACTCAGTCTACTGTGGATTGGAATCTTTGTCCACCCTTAAAGCCCTGCAATGTGTGTCATTCATGTCCATACGGGATCTGTCAATAATAAGAAGTTCATCGCTCGCATCCTCAATTGATAGTTTCAGTTCATTATTCATTTCTCATTCCACTATTTCCAGTTGTTTTTTTTTTTTCTTTTCTATTCTGAATCACTTTTAACTCCCTGTCTGTAGATTTTGGTCGTTAGACTCTTGCCTGCCGGCCCAGATAACATTATTTCCAAGCAAACAGTCCTTATTAAAAGCTTTGACAAGGGCCAGCCAAGTGTGTGAGTGTCAAGGCATAGGAACAGGAGCTTGACACTAACACACACACACCCCCATGTCTATAAGACGTCTGTAGTGACAATCTGTGTTGGGATCAGGCCAGAAAAAGCAAGTGAGCAATGAGAAGCTTCTCTAAATAAACGCACGGAGGTGAAAGTGATAAAGGTGAGAAAATAAGAAAAATATAAAGTGCAGGTAAAAAAACCAAAGAGAAAAAAAAATTTATTAATAGAGTTTAGAATAGAGTAGCGGTTACAGAAGACATACATTACTCTGTCTGGATCAGAGGCTATTAAACTCAGTGTGCAATTAGATGCACAAATGAAGAAATGTCAGCCATTACCCACAGCATACAAGACAAGCAGGAAAACATGAACACACACACACACAGAAACTTGCACACGCACACACATATATCATTTTGTATGTCAGGCAAATGTCAGGCAGTTATGTCTGATAGATCATTAAGTTAATTAGAGGTTGCAGGGACATGGACTTGGTTGACCAGCGTTGCAGTAAACGCTTTTATGCGTGTCCAAGTGTAAGTTCTTAATAACATTGCATAGAGAGGAAAGGGCGAGAAAGCTATTTCGATCGCGGAATGCTGAAGAAAGAAAAGGACCAGAGTGTCCTTGGCTGCAAAAATAGTAACAATAAGAGGGGTCGACAAATCATAAATTCAATACATTGTCCTCGAGGTTTATGTAAAAGCCCCAGTGTGCCATCCAGTGCAGGTCCCGAGACTTGACAAGCCTATAAAGTGGCAGCTAGCATAGCGTAAGCTAGTTAACTTTCGAATGTTGAATATTTTGTTTATATCCTCAAAAAAAAAAGGAGAAAAAAAAGTAAGTCAGGACTGGCCAGTGGTTTGAAGTCAATCTTATGTTCTGTATGTGAGAGTACGACTCCGTCTCAGAATTCCTGTCAGATTAGCTTATGCTAACTAAAGGGGTATTATTAGCTAGTTATTCATTTATAATGATGAACATTGCGTTTGTATTCTAGAAAAAAAGAAAGAAAGAACAAAAAAAAAAATAAGCAAGGTTTGATGAAGTCAATGTTATGTTCTTTATGTAGGACTATGTCTAAAAATCCTCTCAGGAATCCTGTCAGATTAGCTTATGTTAACTCAAGTGATAATATTAGCTGTGGAGATTAGGAACATTTATCAAACAGGCTACCTCTCAGAAATCCTGTGTTAGATAGATGGATAGTATTAGCGCTGGAGCTTGTAAACATTCATCAAAGAGAATAAAAAAAAACAACAACAAAAAAAACATGTCATTCCTGTAAGGTTATCTTATGCTAGCTAGTTGGCTAGAGTTATGAAGAGAATCCTATCAGGTCATCTTGTGTATGCTTGCCAGTTTGCATTAGGAGTAATTCATCCTTCATTGTTTACACTCTGGATGGAATACCAGTCCATTATACAGTAGATAAACAGTAATAAAGATCCTGTCAGAAATGCTGTGGTCATCTTACAGTAGCTAGCTTGATAGCAGCATTAGCAGTAAAATCGTAATACAGTGGCACCTCGGCATACGAACGCTGTGCCTCATGAATTGTCCCCTTAAGAACTGCAATAAAAAAAAAAAGTTTAAAGGAAGAAAAAAAAGTCAGAAAGAAATGTGTCTAATCATACCACGCATTTTCAACATATACTGTGTAAGTGAATGAACCGAACCGAAAGTTGCGCATACTGTATGTCCAGGCCATTCAAAACTTGTTTGCGTAAGTAGAAATGCAAATAAAGCAAGTTTTCATATATATATATATATATATATATATATATATATATTTTTTTTTTGCATATTCTGCTAGATTTAGTGAAGACATACCGTAGCACGATAGGGTAGCACCATTGCTAAGAATGTTAGCAAGGATGATAGAAAGAGGTACAGTATGAATTGTTTTTATGTGTAAAAATATGATTATAGTTATAGAAATTGGAAATATTGGTAATATTTTGAGTGGCTGGAACAGACCATTATTTTCAACAGACAAATGCGTTTCCAAATACAAATTTTCACGTTAAGAACTCGCCTCTGAAACGGATTCAATTTGTATGCTGAGGTACCTCTGCTACTGTATATGACTTCATGTCAGGAGTTATAAAAATATATACACATACTGTACACAGTTTGTATAGGAATAACATTCCTTGTTTTCTACCTAAAACTAGCTAAAAATGCCTAATTGGTTGTAAAAGCATAAAAGCTGGTGTCATTCAAATATATAAATGTAATAATATGTGTACGCTTCCAAATATGAACTTTAGGATTGCTTGGAGAGTAGGTGTAAATACTGTAAGAGAAACGTTACTGAAATAGAGACAGCGTGAGTAATTTTATGTTAAACGAGGTTGCACAGCCTGTATGTTGTTGCATGCAACCAGTGGGAAAAGCGAAATACAAATTCTTTATTTTTGCTGTCAGTACTGTATTTTGCTCTGTTGCATCATGGTATCTTTATTAAAAAGGTGTAGAGAGGGTAAGAAACAAAAAAGATCCTTGTACAAGAAAGAAAAATGGTTAAGATTTGATCCTGGCATTTTTTTTCTGTTGTTTTAATTTCATCGCCTCTGAGCCGATTATATTGGTAATAATAAAAAAAAGAGAGAGGTAAAAATGAATAAGAGACAGCACAGCAGAAATAACGTGAGTAAATATTGTTCTGTTTTGTCTCCAACATGTTTATTTAGGACAGGTGGCAGGTACTAAAGAAAGCTCAGAGGACAAGAATCCCACCAAGCCATAATACACTGTTTAATGTAAGCTGTTAAGCCGGTGGGAGGCACCATAACCCACTGCCTGATTCCAGAGAATAGCTTTCTGCCTCATTATTCAGCAAGAGCACTACGTAATGTGCCACCTGCTCCACGGGCGCACAAGCTGCCCGCTAACCTGGCACTGCCCTGGCCAATTTAAAGTACATGCGATTAGAGGCCGGTGCTTTCAGCCTCGGGCAAAAGGACACAGGTGCAGAGGACTGAGCGTGAGGAAAGGTGTTAGATAGAGAAAGTGTTTATGCATTACTGAACTAAACAGTAGCACTTTGTAACGCCGCTTTGATGACTGGCGTTAAGGGTGCTTTGGGGTCATGAAGAAGTAACAAAAACTACTGTACTTATTAACATAAAGTTTTAAATTTGTTCAGCAACTCTTTTGTTCAGTAATGCATAGATACTTTCCCTAAGGTGTCTTTTTCTTTGTAAAGTCTGTCTAGGAGGAATGGCCCATGTGTGACTATTAATAATGGGACATAGTTATTTTAATGGAGCAACTTTATTTTATAGATTTGAAGGTTTGAACGGCCGTGTGGCTGGAAACAAGGCCAGAAAAAGAAGAGGAGAAGAAAGATGGAGTGATACAGATAAGGATGGATGTAATATTATACTCATGTAGTCCATTTCTACCAGTTTTGAGGTCGCATCCTATTTTATCCTGCCCTGTTTCCTTTCCTTTATACTAATATTAATAAACTCTATTCGATGCTGTCCCATACTCTCCTATCTTATCTGACTCCCAGCTCTTCTCAGCCCTTTCTCCTATCCGACTCATTTCTATTTTTTTTTTATAATTACATACCTTCCACAGTCTTCTGTCTTCTGTATAAGCATACACTATGACTGCGACATAGAACACTATGATCCATCAAACACTCCAACGCATAATCAGCGACACCTAAGGTATAGCTAATAATAATCGAACACTCTAAGTCAACCCGTTGAACTCACCTAAACATACAGGCACACACACACACACACCCTCTCTGAGACACTCACTTTGAAGAAAAGGCCTTCGGCATGCTAATGAAACAGCCCAGGCGAGCTGAAAGCGAGAGTGTTAAATCAAGCTCTCTGCAGCATTAGAGGACAATAAAAATGGCTTAATATCATGTGCTGTGTTTGCAGAGGAGGCTATAGCTGGCAGGGTGGGGTGTGCCGGGAGTATGGGGTGCAGGAACAGCACATTTCTGCTTATTGATGTCTGCTTTATGATAAAGCTCTTCAGGAGAGCAGTGATGCTAATGTCTGCCCTCTGGTACCACAGCAGGAAGCGAAATCCAGCAAAAAGTCATTCATCTGCAAAAATTAACTGAAGCCCAGAGCCACCTATTCTTTAGGGACAAAATAAATAAATAAATAAATAAGTTACCAAAAAAAAAAATCCAATTTAGCCCTTATGAGGAGGTTTAAGCATATATCAACAATAACAGCGGATAACCGTGCTGATTTTGATCATTATCCTGGGGTTATATGTGTACGTGTCTGCTTTATTCTTTCCTGCTTTTTTATGGGTTCTCTGGAAATGAAAGTGTTTTGGGGAAGTGGGTTGTTGAAGTGCCTAAAGCATGATATAGTCAAGTACCTGACTATCTATTATTTTTCCATCTATCTCTCTTCCTCGACTTCATTCTCTGAACTCTGTTCATCTTTCTCCCTTTGCCCCTTTCCCAATCTGTCTCTCTACTCAGACTTCTTCATATTCTTCTTACTTCCATCCATCCATCCAACCCCCCTACTCAGTCTCTGTTGCAATAACCTGATTGGGTGTCTTGGGTAGGAGATGCCAAAGGCCCTGTTTCATGGCAGAGAGAGATTTCGATTGGGTCTATTTGGATGGGCCGACCATGTGCTGTCCCGCTGGCTCTACTTTAGCTCCATATGCTGGGCACCGCACAGTGGCCTGAGGGCCTGAATGCTCAGATGATGGAAGATGGACACACTGAACAGCCATGCACAAGCGTGCACTATTATTTACTTAGGCATCATATTTCATTTTGAGATTGCAGCAGACAGGCCAAGATTTAGTTACCTACAGCTAGAGGGACATATGGGTCTCAGTGGTCAGACTGACTGTGTTTATGTACAGTACCTGTGTTATACCTCACAGTGGCCAGGGATTTCCTGACACTAAAACTAGAAATGATGCGCGTTCCTACAGGGTGCTGAGTACATACAGTACATAGAGTACATAAAGTGGCACAATGGTTTAAGTTGAGCCTGTAGAATAAACAGAGTCGGTGCATTCGATTCTTCATGGTGTCTAACTAAGTAAAAGTGGTCCTGCTTTCTGAAAGGATGGCCCCTGTTAGTTAAAGAAACACTAATCAACCACAGTCATGTATTAGTTCACATACAGTATGTTTATCGGACTGATATGACCCTACTGTTTGAATTGTTTTATTCATTTTCACTAACTGCTTTATCCTTGGCCAATATCTTCACAAATACAGAACAAGAACACCAATATGTTTCTATGACGTGATGAAACCAGAAACCCAAGGAATGACGTCCACTGTCAGGACAATGATCTTGTTTTGAAAGTTCGAATGACTTTCACATAATGTTGAATGAATGACCCAAACACAACATTTTGCAATGTTACAACCTCAAAACAGCAAAAAAATATTACCTTTAGTTTGAGCATTTATGCCCATTAACATCCATTCACACAAGGTCTGACAGCTTCCACGGTACCTTATTTTTCTAACAGGGTTTAGAACTCTGATTGGGAAGGCCACAACAGTTTTCTGCACACAGCGCTTTTATCTCATATTAAACATCTCTTACTGTAGTGTTGTAATATTATCTCTCTGTTTCATTCTCTTTTGGAAATATTACCGTGAGCTGCAGCTTATCCCCCAAATTACTCTACTGTAAAATGGTATTTGCACAGCATCCAAACTGAATCAAATCCAGTTTCACAAAACACATCTCTGATGTTAAGCATTTGTTTTTTTTGTTTTTTTCACTCCAGTAAATTGCTTTGGTTTGGTATTTTACTAGCTTCAGTCACATGTGGGAACATGCAACGCTCGCACCACAGCAACTGGAGTTTGAATCCTGCTCAGGCCGTCGGTTTGGTGTTACCATACTGCAGCTTTGAAGTCATTTTGGCAATATTGTTTCATGTCAACGTTGTTCTGACATCATTTCGTTAAAGTAATTCTAATGTGGCTGCAAAGCGGGATAGTGGTTAGCACTGTGGCATCACATCCCTAGGGTGCATGGAGTGGGTTTGTACTGTATGTGGGTTCCCCGGTTTCCTCCCACAATCAAAAGACATGCAGAGTAGGCTAACCTGCTTTCCCAAATTGCCTGTCATCTGTGAACGAGTGATTGAGTGTGTATGCATGTGTGACCTGTGATGGATTGGCATTGGGGATTGGGAATTGGTCCAGGATGTACCTCGCCTCATGTCCGAAGTCTTCAGGGATAGACATCCAAAAATTCCTGCTGGGTAAATTGGTGGACATCATGTGTTTATAAATAAAGTCACTCATTCTCGCTGCCTCTGTCTCTCACACACGTACTCTTGGTCTATAATGTAGCTATACTATAACTAGCCCTTTAACTTACATCATCTCACGGACCATGTTGTATCATGGGGTCTTGTTCAGTGTGTCACTGTTCCTCCCTCTGTATGTCTGCCTTAGGCATGAACATGAACTACAGCCACCTCTGCCTCCTCTGCAAATTACTGCCTCACCCGTTCCAGCAATCCTCTGCCATCTCTGTCCCTCCCACTATCCCTCACAAGTGCTGCATTTTAAACCACACACAAACACAAAGCATTTTAGGATTCAGAGAAAGAGTTTGTTTCAGACAGAGATAAATATCACTTTATCTAAACCATGCGGGGTATGAGGCAAGACATTTAAAAAGGGGGGCTTTACATTCCTGGCCCATTGCCTGATATTTTAGAAATCAATGTTTCCAAAACCTTTAGCCTGCAATTTATGTACCGCTGTATACTGTACTGTACATTTTCTTTTTTTTTTACCATCTCTTTCATGCTATTATTCTGTGGTCACTGTTGTTGCAAAGTGCTGCATCTGTGACAGGCTGTTAAACCAGCAGGTTAAAAACACCCTAATTGGTTTTTGCAAGTGGCGCGGGAGCTATAATGCATCTGATCGGCACTTTATTAACAGCAGCTGTTAATGGGGTTCAAAGGTTACTGTACTGTTCTGCTGAAATAACAGCGAATATGTGTAATGGCTCACGCTAGGGGTGTCTGATGACCCTTTAATATTCATCACGGGGAAGTGGTGGAAGAGGAGAAAAGGTTATTCCTCAGTGTCATGTCATGGAGAAGAGAGTAGACATGTCTTCTATATAATAAAGAAGAATCAGGACAGTGGTTAGTAAGTCAAAACTTCGGAAAAGGAAATGTTTTCGGTAATTAAGTAAGCACAAGAACAGTAATTACATTTTGAGACAAAGGTCATTCATGTACTGTACTGTACAGACTTTCCAGGGACTGAAAGGAATTTATATGAGGAAGAGACCTTAATCGGTCATAGAGAACATCTTAGAATTTTGGGTGGCCGAGAGAGAATGTTTCTTGAAGGCTGAATAACTTGTGATATCTTTGAATCGAGACATACTGTAGCCCTCGTCCTTGTGTGTCATTTCATGTCTGAGCTGCTAAAAGATCCGCTTCGCAATTTAATCTAAAATGTCAACCAAAGAATCAAGATATAAATGCTAATGACATTTTTGGGAAGATCATTACTGTATATTATCTTCCCTTTTCCAAGTTCCTAATATGGACAGACTTGATTATTTGCAAGTATGGCTAATTTGACATCTGCCTCATGGTTTACAAATAGGCATTATGAGGTATAAATGGCCATCTGCCCGGGCCATCTTGTGAACCTGGACACAGACCACATCCGTAGTCCAGCTGTTGCGAGTTGCTATAAAAGGACACTAAGGGGTGTTCAAAGATCTGTGACTTGTCTGGAAAGCTTGGGATTAATCCAGTCCCAGGCAGGAAACGTCACCCTGATATCAAAGCGCTGGTTTAAAAAAAAAACATAATGGAGATGGCATGAGACACACATTCACCCCTTCTTTCATGGGAAATTTCCATGGCATTGTTCTGTAATCACTGGGCAAATAGGTTCATTCCAGCAATTTCTGCATTGCAAGGCAGACAAAAGGAATAGCTGTCAGAGTGATTGTGCTTTTGACAAAAGGCAAGGACTGACTGGGGGTTCGTTTCGACGGATTTAGAAAGACAACGGATGGATGGATGTTCCGAACAGTGAACAATAACACCATTTGAGCCTTCTCCACCTCCTCCCTAATTCATCCCCCGACAGGTAATTGCACTCTTCATCCTGCCAACCACCCCTTCATCCCTCATCATCTCCAATGTAAGGTTTTTTCGCTCGGCCTTGAGCTGAGGGCTCGCGCTGCACCCTGAGTGGCAGGAGATGAGACAATCTGGGACGCCCTGGTCTCGTCCTCTATTTATAACTTGAATAAGTGTCGGAGCGAGAATGCGGGCAGCTGAGATATGAGACAGAGATAAGACCGAGCGGCTTTTGGAGCCAAAAAAAGGCACCGGATGTGATTCATGCATCTATTGAACCTCTCTGTTTCTTCGATCAATAAGCTCTGGCAGGGGTAACCAAACCCGAGGACAAGATCCACTCTTGTGTACTTTTCTTTGAGAGTTTGCTTTTGGCAAAGAGCATGCAATGCTAGGTTAGGGCTTCCCGCGAGCTCCGCCAACACACTCCCAAGACCTCATGTTTATTTCAGAAACTAAATATGCCTACGCCTGGGGCTTGGCCAAGATGGAGCATACTGTCTGCTTTTGATAAAGCCACTGTATTGGTGCTGCCCCTGTGTATTGTAAATGGGTTCATGTTTGTTAAGCCAAACTGTCTAAACCCTGGGATGCCCCATTCAGACATTCTGAGATTTTTCCTTCTTTTTTTTTTTTTTGTTGTAAATGTTCCTTATTTCAGCAGTTTCTCCATTCCCTGAGATCCTTTTCCCCTGTAGCTTAACAAGGACAAACTGTTCACGTACAATGGTGTTTAATTTTTTGTTATTAAAATAGTTATAGTGTTAGTTTTTAGTGGTTGTAAGAATTCTTGACAAAACTTGACATTTATTGCTCATGTTTTAGTGAGTAAGTGATGTGCTTTTATTTTCACCATTCCCTTCTCTCCAATATTTGCAATGTGATGTATTGCTTCCCCGGCTAACTGCCTATGTAGTTTTAAAAGTGGGAAAGAGAGGGAGAGAAAGAGCTGGTCCCTCAGCCAGCTGTGTGTGTTTACCCCCTGGTGGGAACATAAATGCGATGAAAAGTGGCTCTGATTTCTTCCGTAAACAATGTCTACCAGTTAAGCAGAAGTGGAGAGTGTTTTCCCTTCCCTCACCAAGGGTAGCTCTAATTTTGCAGTTGAAGAACTTGAAGAAATATTTATGATAAAAATGATCTCGCCTTCATACGTGCGTCACTGTAGGAAACGTTCCTTACACAGAAACTTGCAATGTTTTATGCAGGCAAAGTAAAGGAAATAAAATCAGTGGAAGTATGACATACTGTAAGTAACACTTGTGTAAGAAATCAGAAAGTACTTATTCTTAAACATACTGTAGAACAAGAAGAGGTTGTATGGATTGGGAGCCCTGTTTCATCCTAATTATTGTTTTTGAGAACTCCTATAAACTTTCCTATGAGTCTTTTCCCCAGTTGTGAGTCCTGTGGAGCATCCGATACAGTTCTAGTGGCAGCCACGGGTGCTGTAAAGTGAAGCCAGGTGGAGGAGGAAGTAAGGACAGATTTAATGCTTCTCAGTGACAGGGGGACCCTTAAAATAATATGCCAATTGAAAAGAGTTGGTTTTGTCAAGTATATTATATGATAAGTTTTCAAGGTCCCCAGAATCTCTTCCTTTGGTGACATCCCTCATCAACCACGTCAACTGGTTGATTTCAATTCGGCGGTACAGCAGCTATAAACTGAGTCAAGTATCCATCCATCATGAATTGTCAAGATATCCTCACCCTATCACCGAGAGCAAACCCAGGATTCACATGGAGGAACCCCATTTTTCAGCATCTGTGCTCACTACTGTATTTCTTCAGTCACTGGGTACAGCTTGTGATACAGTAGGTATGGCTAGGGACTGTATGGCTGTAGGAATTTTCATGACTAATTTAAACAGGAATGATTCACTTACTCACTCACTCATGTATCGCTTTATCCTGTGTACAGGGTCACAAGTGGCCTGGAGGCTTTTCCAGAAGACTTATGTACACCCTAGACAGGCTGCCAATCCATTGCATGGCACACACATACAGTACACACATACAGTACACACATACAGTACACACATATACTCATTCAAACTCCACTGGCAATTTGGGAACGGCTATTAGCCTAAAAAAGAAGTTTTCAGGACTGTGGGAGGAAACTGAAGTACCCGGAGGAGACCACCAAGTACGGGGAGAACCTGCAAGCTCCATGCACGCAGATCGAACCCAGTAACGTGACTGTGCTAACCACTAAAGCACCTCCTATTGGAATGTTTCAAAACATCAAATTCACCAGTTTTAAAATAAATATGGAGGAAAGAAGAAAATAAAATGCTTTTTTCCCCCTTAAAATAAAACAATCTAGAAATGAATGAACTATTGATGTCCAGCCATTGATAAACATCAAGGCATCACGTCCTCATGATCAGTGTTAAATATTTAGCTCAAAGACTGCAAGAATGCTCGACGGTTATTTTGTTTGTCTTTACTGTTTGCGCCCCGGGTCGTTCGCAAATGATTTCTCAGGAATGTAGCAGATGGGAATTATGAAACAGGCTGTGTGTGAGTCTGTGTATGAATATGATAAAAGCCCACTTCAGTCTTGGTTAAGCACCAACCACTTTAGGGCAAAACACCTTCCAGTCACACAGAACTTTGTAGCCTCAGCCAAGTGGTTTTTACAGAGTTTTGCGCGGTCCCGGAGAAGAGACTATTGAGAATATGGTGATCAAGGTAAACAAACATTCATATCATGCAATGCTGTTCGGTTCTGGCAGTGTTGGATCTTACCCTCATCATCTGTGTCTGTTTTTCATTTCATTTTATTTATTTCATTCAAAAGTTTAGTGGTTTCATCGGCTATATTTGAAGTGCAAATACAGGTGTTTAGAATGTTTATATGCCTTGGTTGGTGTGTATGTGTATGTATGTGTGTGTGTGGGTGTGCATGTGTACGTGTTATAGTACTAAAGGAGACAAACATGTTCAGGGATAGTGTCAGAATGACATGCTGAGATGGATGTGTTTGGACACCGTAGTGCCGGCTCTGCCATCCTACATTACCATCATCATCCTCCCAGGCTTTCGCAAACACACAACATCTATACTCTCTATACACACATGAGCACCAAAAAAAAAACGACCAATCAGATACTGTATAAACCGTCCGCGCGACATCTTCCTCCTCGTTGTTTTTCTCTGTAGGGTGTAAATAATGCACAAAAGCTGAACAGAATTCACATTATGTAGGTCAAACAGTGCTGATTTATACAGCATACACCAACATTTTTTTTTTTTTAATATGTACCGTGAAATATGGGCAATGCAGTCCCTATAGCATAGTGACACCTCCAAGGCCGAATCAGTACATTCTCTCCCACTTTAATTTTAAAAATCCCATTATGCAAAATCGAATGTTGATCTCTCTCGTCTGCAGAATCGCATTCACTTTATCTACCACTTTATCACTTTATCTATCTATGTCATAGCTAACCTGGCTGACTATTATGACTATTATAATAATGCAAGTTTCAACAATCCATACTTCATCCGTCCTCATCTTTATCCTCCTCCGCTTGCCAGAGAACACTCTTCAAAGAACAAGCCACACATCTTATTAAGAGAGAAAAATGTAAGTCTTTTTTTACTGTAAGCCCAAGGCCAAAGACGAAATGCTAATCATCGAGACAGACGATAAAAATGACAATAAAAACATACTTATGCCCACTTCACGAGGCAGACAGATACGCCTGCATACTGTATATTAGACCTCTAACATGTGTAGCTAAATAATAAATAACACATCATTAGCAGCATGAGCCAAGGTAAAGCAGACAGAAAATGATGTCCCATAAAAAGACATCAGAAAATGTCTCCTACAGAATGAGTTTGCATGGACACACGCTGGATGGGTGGCCAACTAGTTGCATGTCATAAGCACACACAATCATATACTATGGCTGATTTGGAAGCACCAAGCTTCCTACACTGCATGTCATTGTACTATAGGAGGAAACTGGAGTACAAGGAGGAAACCCACAGGAGGAACATGCAAACTCCACACATCTATCTATCTATCTATCTATCTATCTAGATAGATAGATAGATAGATAGATAGATAGATAGATAGATAGATAGATAGATAGATAGATAGATAGATATATAGATAGATCCATCCATCCATCCATCCATCCATCCATCTGGGAACATCTGTAGTCCAACTAGGGAATGTGGAGACCAATGGTGACCATTGTATATATTCCATTTTTACAACTGTGGTACGTAGGACCTCTGGGCAACATTCACACACTACGGGCAATTTAGGAACACCAGTTAACCTAATTTGCATGTCTTTGGACTGTGGTAGGATACCTGGAGTACCTGGAGAAAACCCACCGAGCATGGGGAGAACATTCAAACTCCATGCACGCAGACTCCTTGGTGGGAATCTAACCTGGAGGTGCAAATCGAGAGAGCTAACCACTAAGCCACGCTGCCGCCTGATTGATAGATAGATAGATAAATTCTTTGTTCCCTCCTTTCCTTGAAAATACTTTATTATGTCATGGTTTATTCTTTTCCTTCACTGACACTGACTGATGCAGAAAAAAAAGGTATCCCTTAGACTTTTTCCGAGTACTGCACATAGACTTAGCCTCCCAGTCTCAGTCTCCCATTTGATCATTTGTCTACCTGTGGACATGCTCCTCCAGGTTTCTCCTGAGACACACTGCACACTGCGAACTGGTCCTGAGCTGACTTCTTAGAAATAAGAACATGAAATGAGTAGAGAAAGAGAATAGAGAAAGAGTTAAAGTAACGGCGTATACAGTATATGGATTTAACCTTTGAAAACCCGGGTTCCACATTATCATAAAATTAATTGCCACCTATATTGCCGAATAAATATGCATAGAGACGTTTATCGGACCTGAGGGGAGCTCACGCTTATGTGCTGAGAGGATGCTGATTATGTTCGCCTCCATTATCGTATACAGCGTAATCCTGCTGTACTAGACTGTTTTTTTTTTTTTTTTTTTACCCCCTAATTATATATTTTAACGGCTCACCAAAATGCCAAACCTCCACACTGGATGTGGAAGCGGGAGGGGGGGGATGGGGGGGAAGGTGCTGTTCTTGGAGTCGTTTCTTCCAATTAGCCAAAGTGGAGCTGAAGAAGTTAGGAGGGCATTTATGCGGCACTGGAGAACGCAAATATGCAAAAAGGGACAAAATCAGATGAAACATCATTATCTGTAATCTCCGAAACCATCCATCTAACTATCCACCCATGCATCTGTCTTTCTCTGTCTGTCTGGCTACCAGGATGATGAGTTTGACAAATCAGACAAAGTGTTTATTTTCTAGTTTTTATTGTTGTATCTCTTGTGACAGCCGATCTTTGGCGGCCCAGTGACATATAAGATCAACCTAGAGCTCGACTCGAGTTTGTCTGAGCACCGGAGTGAGCACTCTGACCCCGGTGTCTGATCACGTTTCCCTGGCTTCTGTGAGAAGACAAAAAGAGATAAGACACCAGTCCTCCTCAAACTCTGTTCCTCCATCTGTCATCTCTCTACCACTACCTTTCTCTTTACTGTGTGTGTGTGTGTGTGTGTTTTTCCCCTGTATGTCTTTTCCTCCTTGCCTAAAAAAAAAGACACAAAGCCACTCTCTCAGCCATACTTAATAAATCATGTTTAATAACTCAGACAAAAATCGCTCCTTAGGCTCAACAAAAGAAAGGCTTTGTACTTGAGCTGTTACAACCACTAGCCTCAAAACGATGACCTGACCCATGCTTTAGCTGCAGGCTGTTAATATCAAACGAGTTAGCAAGGCTAATGTAATAGATCTGCTGACTGTATGAGATACATTATAAGCGAGGAGGGTTTTCTAGGGAGCACTCTGAAACCAAAGGCAGATAGAAAAACACAGGAAATGTTCACCTTATCCAGGACTAAGGTCATAAGTATAAATGTCTCAAGCCATTAATGCGGGTCAGAAAACTCAATACCTCAGATCCATGTTACAGCATTGAGGTTTTGTTTTAGCCATTATGCCGACTGCCATCATCTTAAACCCGGACGCTAGGGATGGTGAAAACCAAAGCACTTATTTTTTCCTTTTATAGTTATTAGGTTCAACTATGGTCATAATTGGCCACGTCTATTGTCTAACAATGATTATATACCAGTAAACTGGTGACTGCATCATGTGCACCCAAGGCTTAATTATGCCTGTGTGGGCCAAAGGCTAGCCTGTCCTCCTGGAGCACAATTCGGCAAAAAAAAGTCAATGTTGGCCATGATAGAAAGGCACTGGAACACCCAGTCTATCGAAACCCACTGTGCACGGCGGGCATCATCAGGCAGAGAGTCCAAGGCTGCTGACCCAGCCAGCGAATTTCCAAGATTCCAATCCAATCAAGCATCGAAGGGATGATCTGGACAAACAAGTCCAGCCCACTGCCAGCATCCTGGTGCCAAATACCACAAGATCTATTTGAGTCATGCCCCAAGGAACCAAGGGAAACCTACACAATACTGAAAATAATGTTTGGCGTTGTAATGCCGTGGCTGATGGGTGTAAGAAAACAATGTCAAACATTAATTTTCCACTGTAGTGTGTTTGCCAGGTTATACTCAGTTACTTAATTTCCTGCTTGATTCTTTAAAAGTAAAAAATCTTTAAACTCACTTTTTTCTTCTTCTCATAAAAAATGTAGTTTCAGCAAAACTATAATACATAACATATGCTGAAGAAATCATGGAGGTTGCATCACTGCACCTGAAGGCGAAGGAAGGACATGTGTGGGACGCACATACGCACGCAAACACACACACACAAAGACACACACTCGTGTGCTTGTGGCTTTTGTCTCATAAGCTGATGGAAGCCTTCAATGTACACTGTGCATAAGAATTCTGTATAATGATCTTCATAAATAAAACTCCCTCAACATTATCACTACCTAATGATAAGCCTGTATTCGCTAATCCGTCTTCTCTCTTTCTCTCTCACTCTCTTTTTCTCTCTCCTCTGCCATGTCACCTCGCTTATTTTTCCGGAGTGTTTGAGAAAAAAACGAGATGCGTGTTTGCTTGTCAAATAAAGCTCTGTGCCTCTCCAGCTCTGAATGCTCATAGTTGGTTTTATTATAACATGACAACCACCACCAATTAACCCTAACAAGAGTCTTAGCAAGCTCTTGCTATTCATGGAGCGGGCCTATTAAGACTGCGGGCCATCCATACAAAGTCACATCTTGCTGCACATTCAAATTACTAAATAAGAAAACCAAAAAATAGATGTATAAATATAGCAAAAGCAATAGATGTCAGTTGGGGATGTGTGTGTGTGTGTGGCATATTGTATGAGGCTTTGTTTAAGGATAGCGTTGTAATTTGTATTTCGAGTAAGTAGAAAGTAATATATTAAGTGGAGACCAATTACTTTAACACCGAGGGTGATAATAAGAGGAGGGAAAAAAAGGATTTGTAAAATAGAAATGTGTGAACGTGCTACCGACACCAGCAGAAATTGGTCAGTTATGACATATGAGGAAGTGCGTATTAACACTAGTTATGGGGAGAGACCATGCGATACGCAGAAACAGCTTTAATAGTTTGTTCACGTTTGTCTGAATTATGCTAATAACAAGCTTTGGATATGCAAACTGCCTTTTGTTTCTGAAAGCTCTGAATTAATGATGTAGTAAGTTATGAAAACAAATGGAAAATGTCAGATTAAGGGAATTTAATGGAGCTTAATGTCGGGATTTCACTTCATGTGTCTATCAGATATTTTCGAACACTTTCTAGTAATAATAAACACTTAAGTAATGTGATTAAGATGCAGACGGGTGAAGGGTTACTTTATTCCCTAACATTTCCTAGAAATAAAATAACATTTGATACTATTAAGGTTAAAGGTTTAAGGTCACCTGACCATCACATTCATGGACTATGTGGTTCTTAACCCAAAACAGGTGCCAAGAACGTATTGTAGATGCACACAATTGTATGCGGTGTCATCGCACACGCGTTTGAAATTCTCTTTAATAGAGCTCAAGTCAAACCCAGACCGTATAGCACAGCCGTGCCACTGTGAACAAAGAGAAGGTTCATACAGAAAAGGCTTTCAAGGTAGGCGTAGAAGAACTTGAGTATTTTGCACTTCAACCCCCTATTAACACCTTGGAGATGAACTGGAACGCTGACTGAAGCTCAGACCTCCTCTTCTGACATCAGCCTGACCTCACTAATGCTCTTGTGGAAAGCCTTCCTGGCAAATGTGAAGGTCAATATAAGAGCAAAGAAAGAACATATGGTTGTGGTCAAGTTTGAGAATTTGGGAGCACAGTGTCCTTTATCATTGAAAAAATATATAAAAGAACTTGTTTTTTGTGCGTGTGTGAGTGGATTTGCATAGAACTGCCTCATTTCTGATTTCCTTATCAGAATTTCCACTACAGAGACTCTGCATGAAAGAACTGTACACTCCTTACGAGAGGGTTCTTCAAGAGGTTCTTTGTGCATACAGTATAAGGTCTCTCGGCTTCCATGGAATATAGTGTTAGTTTGGAATTTTCTAACACAGAACAATCCAGTTGGTTTCTACATTGTGGTGTTTAAGGGCTCCTGGGTTTAAGGGTATCCTGGTCAGGGTCATTGTAAATCTGGAGGGGGTGGGGGGGTATGGGAGGATGGGTGTTGGATCAATTCTGTATCATGATTCTTTGGTTTGACAATTCATGTATCGAATATATGAAGCTGACTTCAATATGTTTTTTTTTTAACAGGGTAAACTGTTGTGTTTCTCTATGATCCTACAGGTGGCGCTCTAAACTAGAGATGTTCCGATACCATTTTTTCCCTCCCGATACCGATTCCGATACTTGGGCTCAGGGTATTGGCCGATACCGAGTACCGATCCGATACCTGGGTGTGTATCTGTACTGTGTGTGTGTGTGTGTATATATATTAGGGCTGCAACTAACGATTATTTTGATAATCGATTAGTTGGCCGATTGTTGTTTTGATTAATCGATTAATCGGATAAAGCTAAGCGCTTCTTTCATTTGATGTTTTGCTTATAATTATATATAAAACCATACCAACATTTTTGTTTTTAACAATAATTGCAGATGGCAAGTTGACTGTTATATTTATATATATATATATATATATATATATATATATATATATATATATATATATATATATATATATAAATAAATAAATAAAACACTGTCAACTTGCCATCTGTATACATACATACGTACATACATACATTATATGTATATCGATTAAACCGGATAAAAGCTAGACGCTTTAATTTGATGTTTTGCTTACAGTAACTATATAAAACCATAAATCAGGGTATTATTTATGTATAAAAGTAAACTTAAAAAAATGCAATAGCCACATAGTTTAATTATCTTTAATTTTGACATTTAAACCTTATTTTATGTAAATCAACATTTTTGTTTTTAACAATAATTGCAGATGGCAAGTTTACAGGATATATATATATATATATATATATATATATATATATATATATATATATTAGTTTAAAACAAAAATACATTCAGTTGTTAAGAATGACTTAAATTTTTTATTCTCTTAAATTAATTCAACTTAATAATAAGAATAGACTTATAGATTATGATATTTTTAATTGAAGTGTCTGCTACATCCTTTTCACGGTTTATACATTATTTCGATCCTCTCGTGTATTTTATCCTTTTTTTGTCTCAATAATAAAATAAATACTAGACATTCTCGTAATACACCGATGTGGGGAGAGAGAAAAAAACTCCCCGTACTGGGTTCACTCTGTTTATTTTGCCCTTTTCCCGCATTTCCCTCTGTATAGCCTGTAGGATGATGGGATATATCCGGTCCTCCGAAGTGTAAAATGAACGTGAAGAAAACGTACTAGAAGTGTTTTCCTCGTGTTCGTTGGTATTTGAACACAAAGAAAAAGCTGCATGCAACGTTTTTTTGTTACCCTGTATAACCGCGCAGCCGTGACGTCACCAAAGCCCGTGTGAACTCTCTCACTGACTCCTATGTGTAGAAAACCCTCTGCACTTCATCCGCGCTCACCGGACACTACGACCGGCAGAAAAACAGTCGATTTTAACGCCCGATAAGAGGTGTTGCTCCCATACCTTGGAGGACTTGGGGCGCCGCGCTTTTTCCTGCAAACGCTTGTGTAACCTCCATTGCGCGAGCGGCTGTGTATCTGTGTGTGTATTTGTGCATCTTGTGGTCGCGCTCCTCAATAACGTGAGCAGCCCAACTAATCGATAACGGCATTCGTTGACAACGAATTTCATTATCGATAATTATCGATTTTATCGATTAGTTGTTGCAGCCCTAATATATATATATATATATATATATATATATATATATATATATATATATACACACACACATACACATTTTATATATATATATACATATATACACACACATACACATTATATATATATATATATATATATATATATATATATATATATATACACACATACATTATATATATATATATATATATATATATATATATATATATATATATATATATATATATATATATAATTTCCTTTTTAAGTAAAATACTACTAGCCCTGTCTAACAGGTTCGACCCTAAGTGCACGGGCGACACCATGAAACACGGACACGAGGCGAGGTCTTACAGGAAAAAGGGTCATTTATTTAGAAAAATGGGGAAGGAAAGGGTTAAAGGCTCTCTGCGGTCTTTTCCCCTTCGGCGGCAGGTATGTGAAGGCGGGCTCTACGCGGAAGTGAAGGTGCCGCGGGAGCTCGCGCAGCTCGTGCAGCTCGTTCACGCGCTCCTCTCGCGGAGATCAAAGGCGCCCCCCCTTTTTTAAGTCTCTGGGGCGCATCACATCGCCCCGCTCTTGTGCCACCGTCTCTCATAAAATCCACCGCGTCGCAAAGTCCAGCTTCCCAACAGTCAGACCCCGAGCTACACTCCCCGCTGTGTTTTATAGCGCCGATAGCTCATGGGCCGTTGCCTGATTCTGCGGCCCTGCTACTTCACATACCTAAAGGGGGGGGGGGAGGCCGCCTAACTAGTGAGCGAGGAGCGATATCAATTTGGGCGCACGCCCATCACAGGCGCACGCCGTGACACTCTGTAAGTAAGCTAAACTAGCAAAGCTAGCGGGCATAAATAGGTTATGTTTAGGAAAATGGTATCGGATCGGTACGTGGACCCAAGTACTCGCCGATTCCGATGCCAGCTTTTTTTGTGGTATCGGCAGCATTTCCGCTACCAGTATCGGAATCGGAACAACCCTACTCTAAACTACTCCTCACATCAGCAGGGATGTGTGGTACTGTAGGAGCAAAGTACTTGCTAAGTTTGTTTAGATTTGTAACAAAACCTAAAAAAAAAAAAGATGAATAGAAATTAATAGGAATGCAACAGGATGGAATAATATTTATAATTAAAGCTTATGATGGGCTTCTGAGGGGGTCAAGAATATAGGAGTTTGGGAGAGTGCTTATAAGACACATGGGAGGTCAATCCCGTTTGGAGATAATTGGAAACTGAAAAGAAACTAAAGAAATCTCAGAACACAAAACAGAGGTCGTCAATGTCCTCAAAATCAAACTGGGCTCACTGTCGTCTCGGGGCGAGTCCGCCCTTACAGAGGATTTATGTATGATTTAAATGTGCTTATTTACACAAAGGGGTGGGTCTCTTTCTTTCTCATCTGTGTCTTAAAAAGAATGAGGCTGGGTCTTCCGCTTTCCTCTTGATCTTGATGCGCTTTGTCTTTGGCCCTGATACGTAATGATACCTGAAGTGTGCAGGGCTTTTAAATAAACACGCAACCGTGTGTCTAGAAGGCTGCCTGGAAGTCTCGCCCCCAGAGAGGCCGGCGTCATTACATAAAATCACGATACTTATAGAATCGCACTACCAAATCATATCGCCACCCAGGTATTGTGATAATATTGTATCAGCTGGTCCATGCTGATCCCTATCCTATCCCTACTGGGCATGATCTGTTAAAAATGGCACACCCATTCATCACCGAAACATGGTGCACAGATCATGCACACCATTTAAAGTACGCATATAGTTTTAAATCCATAATTTTCCTACTTGAGATTGTTTGTGTGCCTTTAAAGGCAACGCGATCAAGCTTTTTTTCTTATGTGTTTGTTGTTTTCTGCAAAATCCTCATCTGTGTCATTTGAACCAGGAAGCCAGATGGAGGTGTAACAAGGTTCGGTTCCACTCTGCTGGATGAGAGACTAGCTCCAAGCTGCAGTATTGCGAGCAGCCCTGTTTATTTGGCGTGCTAGGCATCGGGTGCTGCTGCAGGTCCTGCTTCAGGCTTTCAGCCACTAATTGAAAACCTAGAGAATCCACCATTTAGAAGAAGAAGAAAAAAAAAACATGTATGAGGAAGACACAATGTGAGACCGCTTGTTCCTACCAGGGAGTATCATTGCTTGGTTTTAGCAAATAAAGAAGTAAAAAAACAAAGGAAATCTGTGAATCTACCCATACAAAAATGCTGCTGGTCATTTCGTCTCATCATGTCCGTGATCACTATTCAGAACTCCGCAGAGTTTGGTTCGATCTCTCAATGGCCGTGTCTTGAGAACATACAGTACTCCTCCATCAGCACACGGCTGAAACCCAATTTATATGGGCACTGCACGCTGACTCCGTTGAGTAGACACTGTTCATATATTTTTCATCTGCTGAAGTAACCCTGGGCATTAAATATTTATGAAAGCATAAACATCCCTGTTGGTACACAAAGCAGTGTAGATTTTTTTTTCTTCTATTATTTTAGTTTATAAACTCAGAAAACTCCCTCTATCTCACACACACACACATTTTAAAATAGTCAGAAAAGTGCTACAGGCATTCCGTACAGGGGTGGCCCACTTCCCACTGATTTGGGGCATGTCTGATTAGCTCTGTGCAAAAGTTTGTGTTCCCAGTGGCACAGCCAAGTGGACTAATGCTCCCGAGATCAAGATAAGAGATCAACCTTGGAAGGCTTTATGACTCACTCACCTTAGGGTATATGTTCACTCTTGCTTTGTTAAAATCATAAGAAAGTAGTAAGAAGTATGTCGTCTCATTCATGAATCAAAGACTTTATTCATAAACCCATTTAAACTGATTTATATAAATAAAAAAGGGCTAATTATTAATTATTAAGACTACCTTCTGTAACTCTTTTTCAAGGTTGATTGAACTGAATTGTCATCAGTGACTATTACTTGTCTTCTTCGAGTTTATTTTCCTATCACCTAGGAGTAGGGCATGGATCTTTTACCTTTCTTTGTCTTAGACAAATCCATTCTTAAAAGTGTTTTTCACCTAACAGTATTAAGTTTAACCTTCTCGAACATTTACAGTGCTGTGCAAAGGTCTCGAGCCCCCCTCATTTCTTCATATTTTGCTTCCAAGGAGACAGACTTTCTTGTATTTTTAATGTTGTCTTGAGAAATAGTTCTTCATGCTTCCTGAAGGACTTCTTCAGCTTGAATTTTTCACAGGTTTTTGGCACTCATTTTCAGTCCAGTCCCTGTACAGTATACCTGAGCAGTTTCAGAGGAATGATTTTTGTTTGTTAAGCTACCCAGTGACGTACTGTATGAATCATTCAAGCATAAAAATATCTATTTAAGGTCTGACCCAGTGAGAAACAGGTGTGGATGATAACAGATGATCAGTGCTTGGAACGGATGAGAGGGGAAATGAGGTTTCCAATAGGTGGTTCCCATTTCTTTAATTTAATCAACATCATTTAGTGAATCAAAAAAATTAGGGGTGGCTCAATAATCTTGCACTGTACTGTACATCTGCAGCCTGATGCACTAGTAGGAAGTTTTATAGTACAGGGAAACCTTGGATTACGAGTAACATGGTTTGCGAGTGTTCCGCAAGACGAGCAAAGATTTTTTAAATAAATTTTGACTCAGAAAACAAGCATTGTCTTGGTATACGAGCAGCGAGTAGGGTTAGGCATGTATCACGCATGCGCTTCTTGTTTTGACGCCGAGTGTCACGTAATCACAACTGAGCCAACGTTTTTTCTCTCTCTTGCGCTGCGGAATTGTGGGTAATCGTCTCCCCTGCCGGGTCTTAGTGCGCGTCTCTTACTGGTATAATCAACGTCCGTGCATGCGCGTGTTGTTTACTTGGGAGTCACGTGACAAAGGAACGAACGACTCGGAGTAGAAGAGTCATTGAGAAAGACTGTTTCCTGTACATAACCTACGGAGGTTTTGCGATGATTTGCGCATGCGTGCCCAGTAGAAAATGAACAAATCACTCTCGTATGTTCATAATCCAAAATTCCACTGTACTGTATATGCAACCTACTTTCATGTTACATTTACAAAAAACAATGCACTAAGAAACTTTTATACCAGGGGTAGCTCAGTGGTTAAGGCATTGGACTACGGTTCGGAAGATCCCAGGTTCAAACCCCACAACCACCAAGTTGCCACTGTTGGGCCCTTGAGCAAGGCCCTTAACCCTCAACTGCTCAGATGTGTAATGAGATAAAAATGTAAGTCGCTCTGGATAAGAGCATCTGCCAAATGCCTAAATGTAAATGTATACAGTCTAGAGTTATAACTTAAAACTTGCACTTTCTCATAATACAGTAGTTCAAAGTGCTTGTTTATCCACTGCGAATGGTTTTATTTTTCTTACGTTACTTTACAGAGATTCACATAATCGAATTGAGGTTCTATGTTAGATCACAAATTTTTTTACCATTAATGGGGACTTTTTAAGCAAGAATCACTTTGTATTCACTTTTATACCTGCAGATGCATCTCTGCTGTGTGTATACAACAAAATAGGAAAAACAAATTATTCTGTTTTCTGTTAGATAGGGTCTAAACTAGCCAATTAGATTCCCCCCTAATGTGACCTCATATGGGAAGATATCCTTGTTATCTGAGGGGTTGCTGGGGCATTAGGACACACTTCGAGGGAGCTCTGTGACCTATGATAAAAAAAAAAGTAAAATATGGGACCTTTAATCTAATGTTTGTTTGTTTTTTGTTTTTCTTTATTCTGTGAGTTTTTCTGACATGGTTTGACATTCCAGTCAGACTTATGATCAAGCAAAAAATAAAATAAAAAATCTACCATACAGTACATACAGCTCTTTAGGGGGTTTCTTCAAGTCAACCGGCTTGTGCTCGATCAAAGCAATGTTGACTCACTAGCTCTGTGTGATGAATACCTATTTATTTATTTCTTTTTTGGTTCTGTGATGCCCGAACCAGCTACAGCTAATGGCCCTCATCAGAAATACATACATGCATACGCAGTAAACACCAAAACAAATCCTGTTAGCAGGGGTGAGCGCGGCTCCATCCAAGAGTTCCCTGGGCTCTGATTTGTCATTACCGTGGCTGTGTAATAAGCGAGTGTTAAGAGAGAAGGTGTGATTTTGACATGGCAATTGCAGGCCGCTGGATTGGCCTTTAAAAGCACTCTTTGTGTCCTCGCATGGATCACAAATTGTGCTGTGATTGTTGTAATCAGACAGAGAGACTTCCTGGAGAACGAGCACTGACGGATGACTATTACCTGCTCCGGTGTTGTGTTGTTTACACTTACACACTCTCCTGAAGTGCAACAATCCTCACAACCCACGCAGACGTACAATTAACCCCTGGGTCTGTGAAAGTACGAGTGATACGGGGGACGCCGGGAAGCGAGTAAGGGCATTGGTGTGATGTTAGAGGGGGGTCTTAATCAGGGAAGGAACGGGCATGGAAATGAGTCAGCAATGAGAGAAAACAAAGCACTCAGCAACAAGTCATAAATACATGATTGTGAAAAAAAAAAAACATGTATCCTTGTACTGTATGTAGGCATATACCTCGCCGTGTGTCATTATATTTAGTAATGTTAATGTACCAGGATCGTATCACTGACAAAGCCGTAGCTTCAGCAGAGCCTTTACAAAGAAAATATATAGAAAATTATAAATTAGCCATTGCCATAGAAACAATATCGAACAAGATACTGGAATTTCCAGTATGCCAAAATAATAATAATAATAATAATAATAATAATAATAATAAAACTTGCTGTTGTTTGCTTCTGCTTATCTTTCCTTTGAGCTTATTTGATTTATTCAGTGTTTAATAGTGATGATATTTACTTTCTTTCATTCTTTCGTTCTTTTTTTTCCGCCTCCAAACAAACCTAATTAAACCTATATTAGCTCACATTCTACCATTCTCTTCCATTCTCTGGTGTGTGTATGCTACAAAAAGCAATTTTCTGCTCGGAGATGAACTTTGAAAAAGAAATCTAAATCAATGGCATTAGGAAAATGTTATGAATAGAAGCTTACAGAGCAAATTAGTCGAAACTTCTATAAACTGCGCTGAATGAATTAGAGGAGACAGATTATATATACTTACTCTATAGGAAAAAAAAAACAATAGACATGAGGCTATATTGCAATAGTCAGGAAACATATATGATGATTTAATAACATATTGAACGGTGGATCATTTGTGTAAGCGGTGATTAGTGGCTGGTTATCTTCGACATAGGCCTCGTCTAATGAGCAGCTGCCGAGTGCAGAATCCAATTCGGTCTCAGAGATAAATGAGCATGGTCTCAAATGCAAAAGTCACAACCTCCTACAACACACACACACACACACAAAAAAAAAGAGATAGCTAGCCTGACCGGGACATCGACAACTACAAATCTAAATCAATGAATAAACATCCACTTGCTGCAGGAAGCCAAATGTGCTCTCTGATGCCTAGCAATCATATACGCACACACTTGGCCTTCTTGTCTGCACATCAATCAAAATGAAAGGCTGCCAGGTTTCATTCATGAGCGAGGCCCTCTTGACTAACGAGGCACCCCGGGGGTGGAAGAGGCGAGCACAGCACTCCGCTGCTAAGGAATCAAAAACCTACAGGAGGTGCTGCTCAGAGAAACGGACACAAAAAGCTTCCCACGGTGCCTCGGATACACTCTCCATCCCCTTTCACCTCACTCGTTGCTTCCCTAACCACTTACATTGCACCCAGATTAAAAACGGCAATTATTCTTACAATGTATTTACCTTGTCCAATGAAAAAATAATGTTTGGTCAATTTTATCCTCCACTTGTTTGTAAATTGCATTTCTATCGCATAGTGTGGAGGCTTTCGTTTTTTTTTATTACGGTAAATGAAAATGGAGATAGGTCTTCTGGGCATATTATACGAGTACACCAAGACCATTTCTCTATGTTTTTTTTTTTAATAATAAAGTAATAAGAACCTGGTGACCATCGCTGAGTAAATCACAAAAAGAAAAAGATTCCATCTTACACATATTCCAGGAGTATCTCTTATTGTTTTGAGTTTATATGGATAGTTGGTGCGATCTATGGATTGTTACTGTACCTACTGTACGGGACTGAAACGTGGAGTCTAATGTTTAAATGCTTAGTAGAAACTTTAAGCAGTTTTTTTTTTCAATCTACTCAAATTGACAGTCTACATATGAATCAAAGGTTGCCTTGCATACTAGTATTAATTTTAAATTATATAGAGAGAGTGAAGTGAACATCATCTATCATAGACCACTATGCTCACAGCAACTCTTCACCACTGGCCTGGGAAAAATCTATTGATCAGCCATAACAATGCTAAATATATATATATATATATATATACAGTACTGTATATACCCTTTGGGGCATGACTCCACAAGACCTCTGGCACCATCAGCAGATCCCTTGGGTGGATTTGTTTGTCTGGCACATCCTATGGGTGCTCGATTGGATTTTGATCTGGAGAATTTGGAGGTTGGATCAACAACCTTGAACTACAGTAAGCCGAAAACAGAGCAAATGTTCTCAGTAGATACCTACTTTTTATCAGCAGTTTGTGGAACGTCAATCATTCTGTTAGATCCAACAGGACGGGCTAGACTTTAGTCCTGACAGGCATACAGTACTGAATATAGGCCTTGGGTGGCCATGAACATGCCACCTGTTTACTGGTATATAATTGATATTCAAAGTTATTTAATTCATCTGGAGGTGGTGTTAGTGCCACGGCTGGTTCGATATCCTACAGTATTTCGCCAAATCTCAGATATACAGTAGAATGTCTATGACAATCTGAAACAACTCTAGCCTAATCAGCACAGTAACATTCACAGTAAGTACGTTACATTACATTTGGTAAGTAATCAACAGGGTGCTGTAATGCTCCTTAGTGCAAAGTAGAGATACGGTCAATTACCCCAAAGTGGATTATTTCCTCATATTAATAGATTTCATTTTTAATGAGTATATTTCAGGCGGCACGGCAGTGTAGTGGTTAGCACAGTCGCTTGGTGGGTTCACTCCGGGTACTCCGGTTTCCTCCCACAGTCCAAAGATGTGTACATTAGGCTAATGTGCGTTCCCAAATTGCCCATAGTGTGTGAGTGAGTGTGTGAGTGTGTATCCTCTGCGATGGACCCCGCCTTGTGCCCTAAGCCACCTGGGATAGGCTCCAGCAACCCTGGATACGATGAGTGAGGTTTATTCATGTTAATACTTGCTTTATTACCACTTTATTAACCACTTTGCCCCATCAACATCCTCTCAAGTTATTCATTCATTCATTCATCTTCTATACCGCTTTATCCTGTATTTAGGGTCGCGGGGACCTGTAGCCTATCCCAGGAGACTCTGGGCACTCTGGTACACCGTGGACAGCGTGCCAATCCATCGCAGAGCACACACACACTATGGTCAATTTGGGAACGCCAATTAGCCTAATCTGCATATCTTTGGACTGTGGGAGGAAACCGGAGTACCCGGAGGAAACCCACCAAGGGGAGAACAAGCAAACTCCATGCACACAGAGAAAGGAATCGAACCCGGACCCTGGAGGTACCACTACACCACCGTGCCGCCCTCATGAACTTAATTAGACCAAAAAGTGCAGCTTGTCACGTTAGAGGGAAACCACAAAGCCGCAAGACCTTCCATTGTCAGAAAACTTTTAAACTTTACCTCTGACTCTTCTGACTTTTGAAAATGTTAAACTTCAACTGCGTTGTTCGTACATACAGGTATACATACTGTAAGATATCAAAGTGAATACATTTATATAAACGTAAGAACAGCACCATCTAACCAGTCAGAATTGAGAATTCAGCGCTGGGAAAACTGCTTTTAACACAGGTATTGCTGCGGTAAAGAATTTTAACAGAATTTATTCAAGTCAGTGGGGCGTTCCTTATCCAGGAGTAAATATAACAACAGACAGGGTTAAAGCACAGGCCATGCAGGCCAACCAAAGTAGAGCCTTCCTGTGATAGCTGTTCTCCTTCCTGTTGTGTTCTCCTTTATTTTTATTCATTTCGTGCATGCTCTCTTTCACCCTCCCCTTTCCCTCGTTCCCTCACCCTGTGCTCTCCGTCTCTATCTGTGTGTCTGATAACATCTTCCTCGCCTCTGCTCTTGAAAAAGCTGCACCACTTACATGATCGCACCTCTCGGTATGAAGAGTTTTCTGTGTGTGTGTGTGTGTGTGTGTGTGTGTGTGTGTGTGTGTGTGTGTGTGTGTGTGTGTGTGTGTGTGTGTGAATGGGTGTATTTACTGAGAGGTGTGTGCATGTGGTGAGGTCAGGGGAGAGCTTAATGACCGTTCTGCTGGTGTGTGTGTGGGGTCTCCTGGTTATTCCTGTCTGTCCACTCAATCAAATGCTGAGAGAAAAGGAAATACATAGAGTGAGAAGGAAAGCGAGGAAAGTGCTGTCTGTGCTTGCTGAGGCTGACAGTTAAAGTTCTAGTTTGCTCTCTCTCTCTCTCTCTCCCTCTCTCTCTCTCTCACTTCATCTCTTATGCTTTTTTTCCCTCCCCGGTTCTTGACTGAGCTACGCATTGACACCTTTCTCCTCCCACTAGCAGCCCAGCAAAGCAACAGGTGACGTTTCAATTCCTTATGCGCGTGACTCCAGCGACACTTTGACGAGGCAAATAAACTGAGATGTTTCTTTTTTTTTTTTTTTTTTCATTTTAATTTCATGCAAATTAGTCATTATGCTGTAAATTCATAAATTCACAAATGACTGGTTCTAATAAGTTCCTCAGCAGAGCGTGTCCAATGTCCCCAGAACTCCCTAATTACACAACTTCAGCTTCTTAGATATTTCCATGCAGTTTAATTCAGATGTCATTAGGTTTTGGGAAAAAAACAAAACACAAACAAACAACAAAAAAAACATGTAAATCAAATGTAACACCATATGCATACATTTAACAGGGGGCTGATTTATTCTGGTTTATAAACAGCACCACATGCTTTTCTATGATAGTAATTTGTTGAATGATATTATTATTATTATTATTATTATTATTATTATTATTATTATTATTATTATTACAACAGCAGCTATGACAGCAGTGTTAGTGAATTAAAATTACAGGTTCATATAAATGCACCAATTTTAATATGGTATAAAGATATATGGTATATTTAAAAGGGATTTGTAAGCTGGATGTTCAGCCTACTGTAGGTGTATTAAATAATAATAATAATAATAATAATAATAATAATAATAATGGATTGGCACGCTGTCCAGGGTGTACCCCGCCTCAATACAGAGTAGCAGCTAGCTGGTCACTTCAAATAGTGTTAGCTATTATATATTTCCTCATTATTTTCACTGATATTAAGACTCTGCATGACAATAAACTGGACTGAGATGAAAAGAGAGAGGTTGAATGTAAAGCCCCATCCACTAAGAAAAGAGAAACTGCTATACAGTGGAACCTCGGCATTCGAACGCACTTGCTTAATTTGCATTAGCATAAGAAGTATTTTAGGCGGCGCGGTGGTGTAGTGGTTAGCACTGTCGCCTTGCACCTCCAGAGTCTGGGTTCGATTCCCGGCCAGGCTCGATTCCCGTCTCTGTGTGCATGGAGTTTGCATGTTCTCCCCGTGCTTGGTGGGTTTCCTCCGGGTACTCCGGTTTCCTCCCACAGTCCAAAGACATGCAGGTTAGGCTAATTGGCGTTCCTAAATTGCCCGTAGTGTGTGATTGGGTGTGTGAGTGTGTGTATGTGTGTGTGCCCTGAGATGGATTGGCACCCTGTCCAGGGTGTACCCCGCCTAGTGCCCGAAGTCTCCTGGGATAGGCTCCAGGTCCCCCGCGACCCTGAACACAGGATTAAGCGGTATAGAAGATGAATTAATGAATAATAATAATAATAATGTGTGTGCATTTTTTATGAACTGATTTTTATACAGCTAAGCATTTGAGGGTTAAGAGCCTTGCTTAACAGCTAACAGGGGCAATTTGTCCATGATGGGGTACAAAGCATGATGCATGATTTCAATAATCATTTTTTTTTATCTGATTTTATCTTTTATCTTATATTTGACTTTATCTTTAACTTATTTATAAACTTCCAAGTTAACTGTCACGGATTTGTGTCGGATCACATTTCTCCACCGCATTACTGATCGGTTTTCTCAAACAGGCCACCCTAAATGTTTTTTACAATGTGTTCAAATTAAATGGGAAAAAATAGGTGAGAATGATGTCAGTTTCTGAACACCGTGCATTCAAGCCACAAAGAATGAAAGTAAACATGGGCGTCTCCTTTTAGTAGCAAGCAAACTGTGAGCGCCGATGTATGTTTTCTAGCGATGCGCCGATCCATCAGCAGTACATCAGCAATGGCTGCTATTCGCCTTTTTGAATGAATAAGACTTCATTCAGTGATGCCAGTGATCGATGTCGGGTCGTTGCAGTCTGGCATGGCAGCCAGTCGTCTACCCCACTGCAATTATGGCAACGAGCCAATCAGTGGTGCTATAATATACCTCCCATAAAGGAGTTGGCTTTTGCAAGTGTTGGAAAATATCGTGTGTGTGTGTGTGTGTGTATTTCCAGATCTCGCATTTTAAAGATCAGCGATGTGCAGCCTGCGAGACAAACGTTAATGAGATGGAAGATCAAGTAGGGATTTTATATGTACTTATATTTAATTACGTTTAATTTATGTTTCACACGGAACGATTTTTGTTGGGCTACGTACTGTAAGTACTGAAAATTCTTCTTACAGAGTCTGGAGCTGAATACACAGTAGGACTGCTTTTCTAACAGATAGTTTTCGCAAAACAATCTGTCTAGTGAGAGAGAGGTTATGTTAAAGGTTATTTCATATTTTTGCGCTTCCACAAAGCAGTAGACTTTAAAGGTATAGTTATAATCTTGAGAGGGAAATATGCCTGTATATTTATTTATTGATGCAGAGCAAATACTTGTGTATACAGTACTGTACAATCCATTTAACAGTAACGGTTTAGTTTGCCGCTGATGGTTTGACCCACAATTCGATATCACCTCCTGAACACTAGTTCGAGTTTCCTAGTTACAATGACTTTTTTTTTCCTGGATGAAGGACGGAAATTCTGAGCTTTAGTCATATTCTGCATTATTTCTGCGTTCACAGTGGAGTTAGAGTATAGGATATATCTACAAAGACTTCTAATACATCCTTTTGTTGTGTATCCTAAACTACTGTATATAGTCTTAAGCTCAGATAGAGCCAGCAATCTCCAGCACCTGGCTGTAAGAGGAAGGAATGAAATCACCCGCATCAACACCAAGGGGGAAAAATAAATACATAAATAAGTAAATAAATAAATAAATAGAACCATAAGTACTGTGTACACAAGGCGTGGCGAACTCTCCGAAGTGCAGTGACTAACTGGCAAAGGTGTAAAGAACACCAAGTCTGTTTTATATACTGTATATAAAGTGCTGAGAAGTTAAGGGAGAGGAAGAGATTATCGAACTAATCTGTAGCTCAAGTACTCGCTGTATGAAAGCTGAAAATAAAATAAATAAATAAATAAATAAATAAATAGAAGAAGAAGAAAAGATGTTAAGACAAGCGATACTCCCACACTGATCTTTTAAAACAACAGTCCACGTCTTTTATTTTCACATGACTGTTTCATCTGGACGCTGTGAGCAGGCGTGTGTGAGAGAATTTACACTGCACAACACACACACACACACACACACACGCGCGTGATGCAAGTGACTAATTTGCACATCTGTGTGAAAATGCGAGATGGAAAATCACTCAAATGAAAAACAATGAAAAGTACAGTTTGGTGTTACACACTTTCAGTCGTGACCCGCTCAATCGTTTCTCTCTCCCGTCACCTCCGTCATTCTGCCTTGCTTTGGAGAGGCCCGCTAACGGCTAACTAATCAGTTACATCTGACGTATTCATCACCGGACGCAGTCGCTCTCCGGTGGCAGCTTTGCTCTGCAGCGCAGATGAACATGATTAGAGCTTCCTCGTGCACACAGGCTTCCAACAGCAAGTACACAGCAGCCTGGGGTAGACGCAACCTGAATAGGACTGCCCTGTTCTCTTCTTTTTCCCCAACTGATTACCACGTTCGATAGATGAGGAACACGTAATTACTTATTGACTCGCACCGGGAGCATTATTTATAATGTCGATGGCTAATTCCCCTGTGGCTACTTCAAAAGCCCCCGTGTTTACGCAACGCACGTCAGGAGGACAGGCGATAAATTCATATATATAGCACAATTACATGATCGCTTCTGTGGAAACGGACAAACAAACAAGCATTAGAGTTAAACGGGGCAGAAAAACTCGATTTCACTGTAAAAAAAAAATAAAAATCTAATAATTGAATGAATAAATAGTCTAACAATTAAACATCTAGAACAAAAACAATTATTTGGCTACATCACAAGGCTTTAATTTCACAGACAGATGGACAGAAGGAAAGAAATCAAGAAATCAATCAAAAAATCAAAGCTCTGATTTTGGAACATTAAAGAGGATCACATGACGCAAGAACTTCAAATGTGCCCTAATGTCATTATACAAACTAACTAGAAAAGACTAGTTAATTAAGCAAATAAATACAAAAAATAATAAAACTATAACTGGCGGCGCGGTGGTGTAGTGGTTAGCACTGTCGCCTTGCACCTCCAGGGTCTGGGTTCGATTCCCCGGCCAGGCTCGATTCGGTCTCTGTGTGCATGGAGTTTGCATGTTCTCCCCGTGCTTGGTGGGTTTCCTCCGGGTACTCCGGTTTCCTCCCACAGTCCAAAGATATGCAGGTTAGGCTAATTGACATTCCAAATTGTCTGTAGTGTGTGAATGGGTGTGTGTATGTGAGTATGTGTGTGTGCCCTGCGGTAGATTGGCACCCTGTCCAGGGTGTACCCCACCTTGTGCCCTAAGTTTCCTGGGATAGGCTCCAGGCCCCCGCGACCCTGTATATAAGGATAAAGCGGTACAGAAAATGAATGAATGAATGAATGAATGACAGGTGAACTGAACCACAGTAAACACGTAACATAATCTTGTGCGCCCAAGGCTCACCCACTCCTGTGGGCACCAAAGGCAGGTCCAATCCCACAGAAAAGCCAATGTAGTGCAAATTGCCAAAAGAAAGTCTATTTTGGCCACAACAGAAAGGCCTCAGGACACCCAGTGCACCATAGCACACCATGCACAGGGCCTAGCAAGCAAAGAGTTTAAAAACCACCACCCCAGCCTCTGTAATACCCAGATCCCAATCCGACTGAGCACCCCTGGGGTGCACCAGACAAACAAGTCTGATCCACGTCCTGACATTCCATGCCAGACAAAAAACAGCCATGCCAGACACAACAGTGGCCCTGTGAAGACACATCAGTGTATGTTTCGAATGAATGAATGAATAAATGAAATAAATGAACGAATAAACAAGAGACCTTGACAGGACTGAATAAATAATGAAATTATTTGATTCCATTGCAGTGTCATTGGGAAGCGAAAAAAAATAAATAAAGCCCTTCATCTATCCCACATGCAAATGTCTTCTATGATTCTTCAAGCTTCTTACTCTGTGTATCGTGCTGTAACAAAAGCAGACTAGCGAAGCTTGTTAGCTAAGACACAACGGCAATGGCCTTGCTTATTACTGTCACTCAGTTTTAAATCATGTTTAACATTTTACGCAAGGCACACGACCGCCTCATTATTTTCCACATTGTTCCGCATGCGGCTTATTAGCCGGGTTTATTACAGTTCGGAACAGCTTTTCTAATAACCACCACTCCCTTACAGCAAGTCATTTCATTTCAGAACGGTAAATCAGCTCTTGGCTAGTGGCTTCTTTTATCAAATTATAGAAATCAGAGGGCATGAATATCTTACCATGTCTGCACTAGGGCAAGATCACACACACACACACACGCACACATCTCCCAGAGTGACCATATTCTCTGTAGATTAATTCATTATAACTGATCTGTCCTCAACCGGAATATATAACGCAATATAAATATAGGAAGATGTAAATAAATGCTCTACAAGCCAAAACACGTGACACTTTATTCCACTTTATCACTGAATATGAACATTACAGGCGGTGGTGTAGTGGTCGCCTTGCACCGCAGGGTCCAGGTTCGATTCCCGTCTCTGTGTGCATGTTCTCCCCATTATTGGTGGGTTTCCTCCGGGTACTCCGGTTTCCTCCCACAGTCCAAAGACATGTAGGTTAGGTTAATCTGTGTTCCCAAATTGCCCGTAGTGTGTGAATGGGTGTGTACGGGTGATGGATTGGCACCCTGTCCAGGGTGTACCCTGCCTCGTGCCCTAAGCCTCCTGGGATAGGCTCCAGGCCCCCCGTGACCCTGAATACATGATAAAGCGGTGAGTGAGTAAGTGAGTGAGTGATGAAATACAGTCCCGAAATACTGGATTTTTATCGCATTGGATTTGTCATGCATTTTTAATGATGCAATCCACTGACACAAGTTTATGCATGCTGTGAATGCTCATGGTATCGACTCAGGGGGTGGGGGTGAAGAAAAAAATCATACATTTACTAGCAATCTCACTGGACACATTAAAACATGCTTGCCCTGTCTCATTTTATTTGCTTGTCTAGAAATGCAATTAATTATTGATTAATGTATTTTAACTAAACCAGGCAAAGACAATCTGAGCGAGTTGGAAGTCTTGGCTTCCAATCGAACTCTAGCTACGTTTGGTTCTAATGAGAAATTGATTCGACGCTGGACCGACTCAGCTGAATAGTCATAGTTTTCTTTAAATGTGAGCTTCTGGACTAAACCATAAGGTGCAACCAAAGGACAGAGCTACAGTATCGAGCTATAGTACTCTACTAGTAAGTACTAGAGATTTGAAGTAACAGATGATAAAAGAAAATATATTGTGGATGCATAGACAAAACGCATGCATTTTTTTAAAGTTATTCTTGACAGCAGCATCTTGGGTAGCTCATATCCTGGAAAAAAAAAAAAAAAAAAACTAAGATTGGTGGCTTTCGTAAAAAAGGAGAAAGAAATTTCAATAAAACCTCTTTTAAGAGCTCGTTTTTGGAGGCTCAGGTGCTTAAGAAATAATGTTTATTGCAAGACACTCATAAAGAAAGAGACATCAGCCACAGTATCGCTCAAGGTTTTATGTCTTTTATAGGAGGATGACAGACTGAAAGGTTTAGCTCTTGTTTTAGAGTAACCCTCAAGATAAGACAAGGTCTTCAGAGCACTCCACCAGCAGTAAGGTCACTATGTCGCCAAACACTTTACAAGTCCTCCATACACTTATGTAGTCTCCTTTTAATCACATCATAAAACATGTTTGACAAATGAGCTCTGATGTTTTTTGTTTTTCTTTTTGTGTGTGTACTTCCTTTCAACTGTCCATGAGGAGGTTCAGCTGAATGGTGGAGAAGATGTAATTCTCTTCATTGATACTTAGGATGTACCACATGAATTCATGGGTCTAAAAAATTTCTTCTTCTTCTTCTTCTTTGTCTTTCGGCTGTTCCCTTTCAGGGGTCGCCACAGCGAATCATCTGCCTCCATCTAACCCTATCCTCTGCATCCTCTTCTCTCACACCAACTAACTTCATGTCCTCTCTCACTGCATCCATAAATCTCCTCTTTGGTCTTCCTCTAGACCTCCTGCCTGGCAGTTCCAACCTCAGCATCCTTCTACCGATATATTCGCACACTCTCCTCTGAACATGTCCAAACCACCTCAATCTGGCCTCTCTGACTTTATCTCCAAAACATCTAACATGGGTTGTCCCTCTGATGAACTCATTCTTGATCCTATCCATCCTTGTCACTCCCAAAGAGAACCTCAACATCTTCAGCTCTGCTACCTCTAGCTCTGCCTCCTGTCTTTTCTTCAGTGCCACTGTCTAAAGTTTTATTATTCCAAGTCTTGAGCCACCCATTATTTCTTCACATTAAATTAAATTAAATTAAATGATGTAGTTTAAATTAAAAAAGTGTGTCAAGCTACAAAGTGTTAAAAGATACAGTTTAAAAATATGTTTATTATGTAGAAACCTCAGCAGCAACCTCATTTCCCCTCTCGTCCGTTCCAACTCCAGCATCAGCAGTACACTAATCACCGGACTGATCATCTCTCATCATCTGCACTTGTTTCTCTGGTTCATGCCTTAAGGTACATATTTTTTTATGTTAAAATAATTCATAGATCACTGTGTAGATTCACAAAGCAAAACCGCATACTTCTGAATCTGGTCAGGTTCAGGAACTGGACTGAAAATGAGAGCGAAAAACAAGCCAAATATGAGATGCCGAAAAAGTCCTTCAGGATGCGTGGAGAACTATTCCTCAAGACTACTGTAAAAGACTGGCTCTTTGGAAGCAAAATGTGAAGAAATGATGGACACCCCAGGACTTTTGCACAATACTGTACAGTAGTCCTGCAGAAAATAATAATACTGGCAGGAAAATTCCACTTCTGCTATGTTGCACTATGAGCTGTTGTTCTCAAGACGGGGTGCAGAATTTTCTCTTTTTAAAAAAAAAATTGTAAATCTGGGAATCTAGGTAGACTTGTGATTAAATTCAATTCATGTTTTGAAATGCAGTTTTCAGTTTGATTTGATTCAATAGCACTACAATCCATTCCAAAGTGTGTAATGAGAATTAAAACACTACAGTAGGTAACTTACGTTGCTGGTAGTTGTTTTTAGGAAGAGACTATCTCCCCCCCCCCCCGCCCCAGCACCCCATTAATCAAATACTTTGTGGATGATGAAAGTAGTTTGCATTTAAAGGAATAAAGGAATAAAGGATTAAAGGCATAACTGCAATGCGGATCCAGTGAATCCCATCAAATTATATATAAAATAAAATATCAATTCAGTTAATTTAATTTCACATTCATTTATTTATTTGCACTGTTCTAGTTACTATTATGTAAATTACTCACTTAAAAAAAAAATTATGGGAAAGTTTAGAGAAAAAAAATCTTCCTTTAAGAACAGTCTAAAATAATGTAAATAGTCTAATCGTCTGTATCCTTAATCGCTTTATCCTGTATCCTCATAGTTCAACATACCAGAAGTGGAATTTTCCTGCCGGTATAATTCTTTTCTGGAGGACTACTGCACTAAAGTTTTGAGACGTAGGGCACTGGGGAGACTTATGGCATGAAGCAGGGTACCCAATCCATCACAGGGCAGACACACATGCACACACTCATTCGCACACACTATGGGCAATTTGGGGAAAGCCGATTACTGTAACCTTATCTGCATGTCTTTGAATTGTGGTAGGAAACCAGAGTATCCTAAGGAAACCTACCAAGCATGGGGGAACATGCAAATTCTAAGTCAATAATTCTAAACCAAACCTCAAACCCGGACCCTGAAGTCCAACCACTAAGCCGCCATGCCGCCATTTGAAAGATTTGTTAAATAAATAATACTGAATTGTTTGTGGTTTATTTTTTATGAATTAGTTTTATTTTTATCGTTTTAAAGTTTAAAGTTAAAAAATTTCAAAAATAGTTTAAACACAAAATAGTTATAAATCTCTTTTTTTTCAGCTTTGCTTTCTAGCTAACAGAATTTATTTATATTTTAAAACCACTATATACTACATGTTGTACTCTTTTGATTAACAGATGCTGTCCTCAGAGATGCAGCTGTTTGGGCTTAATGGGCCTATATAATGAAAAATAACGGTCAGTGCTTGTTAGATGCAAAATAGTGTAAATAATGAGCGTCTGCTGCAATACTTAATACACAATAATGAGTTTCCGCTATGTATGATAATAATAATACATTCAACTTAAGCTGAAGCATGACTCAGCCCCTAGTGGTGGACTGCTAAATTTCCCCAGTCACTGCCAACAGCTCAGTACTAACGGTGCTAACAGAGTCAGGATGCTTATATACAGCTGAGCCACTGAGAGGGAACAGCTGCTGAATGCCTGAAGCTAAGGTCACATGAATACACTAACTAACTCCTCCATCCCCCAATTCCTTCTCTTTTCCACTTCATTGGCCTATCGCAGCTCACTCACTCCAGACACACACTCACACACAGGTGGCTAAGGCAACTCTGGTGCCAGCATGAACTCTGGCAGCAGTGGTGAAGCCTGCGTTTACCCCAGCAGCTGGGTTCACCCACCACTCCGATTACTGAAATTAGCAGAAAGTAATTAACAGATCCACTAGCATACCGCACCAACAAAGGAGACCCATTTTTAGCCAGCCACCCAGCCCCAGGAATATAAAGTAAGGTGCACAGTCAGTCAGTCACGTAATTTGTCATAGCCATGTGTTGTTAAAGTACAGAACATACAGTACAGTATGGATTGGCCAGTGGACGTCCAGAACAAGAAATCTTTTCAATACAGACTCAAATCTTCAGAAGTTACCACTGAAACCATGCATCTCCATGGTTAGGCTTTTGCATCTTACTTGTCGTCCTGAGTGAATGGACTTTGCATCTTCTCCCTGTGCTTGGTGGGTTTCCTCTGGGTACCCCAGCTTCCTCCCACAGTACAAAGAGACATGCACTCTAGATTGATTGGCATCTTCAAATTACCCATAGTGTAAGGATAAGTGACATCTCATGGGATAAGTGTGTTGTGATGAGATGTGCTGGCACCGCTTTCGGGGTCTACCCTACTTTGTACCCTACGTTCCCTGGGACAGGCTCCAGGAGCTCTGTTCCCCTGCAAAGGATAAGTGGTATACATAATGTATAGGTGGATGGATCTATACAACCACAAGCACACTGTATAAATAATCATAAAAACATTGCATTAGCTCCCTGTGGTATTTCACAGAGTTCATGACTACAGGTAGCCTAACAATGTTTCTAGAGCCACTAGGGGAAAAAAAAGCACCATAACTTCACAGATCCTTCATCATGGTTACCAGATAAAGACTGTGGACTTGGATATGGGCATTGCTTTCATTGCTAGCAGTGTTAGGAAAGGTTTCACCAATTATCCACCAAAAAAATGTATATAAATATATGTAATTGTGTAAAAATAAATGTAATTCACAAAGTGGCTTCACATCATTGCAGAGATACGTAGACCCTAAACAAGCTAAAGGCAGTAGTGTTAAAAGAGAACTAGAGTTCTATGAGAACATTTGATAAAAATAAAAAAAAGTGCCAAAAGAACTCTATAAGGACATTTGAAAAAATAAAGCAGGATAGGAACAAAGACGCCGAAGATGAGCCCTAGACACTAGATAGGGGAACTGCAGGAGAAAGAGTGCAATCTAGATTAGGAGAGGGATTCAGCTCAAACACAGTATAGATCCTGAGTTATGATCTTAGAGACGTTCATAGATATGAAAAAAAGAGAAAAAATACGAAATCTTTTTCACATCAATAGAATGATGAATGAATATGAGATGAAGGAATGTATAACTCATAAGGTATGAGGGTTCAAATATTGTGCAGGGATCGACCATCGCGTTAATGTGTAGGTAATTACAAATCATAAACCAGCAGGAGTTTACAAGATGATAATCATTGACTTATCCAAAACAAAAAAAAAAAAAAAAAAAAAAAAAAACTTCTCAAGGGTGCTTTGAATTAACAAGGTCCTAAATAGAGTCGGAAGAGGATTGTATTTCCGAAAAGAAATTCTGTGTGGTTATTCGTGGAGGGCAAACTGAAGAACCCTTGATATGGAAGATGAAACTTTTTCACTGGATGTTTTTGAGCTTGTTCTTTCACTATAGACTGTATATGACCTTGGCAAACCTAAGTGATGTCACCAGTAGGTCTTCTTAAAACTGCTTTTTGAAGCTCAACTTCAAAGCTCTAGTCATCATCGACTTTGCAGGAGCTGATTCCGCCTAAATCTTTAATTTATCGTTAATTCCTAAATGGGCAAATGTGCTTACTGTACCTTGGTTACCACAAACTGGCTAGCTTAGCTTTAGCAAAGGGGCTAATCAAAAACCATAGGAGATTGACTCACTTTTGGAGCCTAGTGGTCATTTGAGGAACTTCAACTGAAAGTTTTAAAGACTGCAAATCGAAAAGTGCTGCAAATCGAGACTCAATCCACATTTCTGATGTTATCCAGATCAATCAAAATGTAATCACTCTATGTGAGTGTTCTTTACACCTGTTTTTGTGAATTAACCATATAAATAATTGGATTATAATAACAATATTGATAAATGTCTCAATATGTAAATAATCAACCAACACATTCTGACCAAACACAATCAAGAATAGAACTATTGTGAATGGACATATATGTCCCTGCCTCCTATAATGGATCAACTTGGGTTTTTTTTTTTCTTTTTTTTTGATGGCATCATATGGAGATATACAGTAATAATGAAATAAACACAGAAAAGAAGTGACATGTTGAGATCTGTTACAGTCACTGCCCCAATGTGCTCCTCTGCTCTTACCTTTGTTTCTTTATTACATGATTTCCAGCAGATAAACACTCCCGTTTTGGTTTTCCCTCACTGTGCCTCTCCGGACACCCATCTCTCATTAGACCCTGGGCAAATGACTTTTTAATGAACTCCAAATAATCTCCTCTTGCGAAAGCCATTATATGTGATGGAGATAATTTTAATTACTGAAAGCTCTGTCAGCAGGACGTAAGGTTTTCTATCAACTTCCACTGTATCTGCCTTGGATATATTTTTCTTTTTCTACCTATAAAGCACTTTCAGATCCACTGCACTGCTCCACTAATGCTTTCTCCACCATCTTATTAGATCATCCGAGCTTGTGCGGTTATGGCGAATAACTGGGTTGAACAAACAGACCCAGGACGTTAGAGAAGACAGAAAAGCACTTTGCTTTCCTGATGAAAATTCAGTTTTGTGTCATTGGCGTTACTAGAGTTAAATGGAGAGGAAAAAAATATTTCCAAGTGCAGTTAGCTTCGTAGATACAATATCTAGTGATGCAAGGAAGGGTGAGGAAATAAACGTAGTTAGATTCAATAATAAAAAATGGTGTGTGAGAGAGAGTGTGTGTATGCTTGCAGTGTAGTGTGTTTTTCTGCATGACCAAACACTTGGAAAGCAGATGCGCTGTGTTGTATAGCACTCATCTCATTAAGATGTCATGTGAACAAGCTAAGTGCAAAATGTCTCTCTGTTTCCGTCTCCCTTTATCGCCCCCCTCCCTGCACGTCGCTCTTTAGCTGTCAATGGTCCTTTACTGCCTGTCAGGAGCTTTTTGTCAAGCTATTACCAAACATATTGTGTTTTTTCGTGTAATTAAGCAGGAGGGATTTCATTAAAGCCGCAGGAGAGCAGGTTCCTGCACTTCTCCACTTGCACCAGCTGCACGAGATCTCCCACTAGGTCTCAGATTCTTCGCCTCCTCTCTTTTATTTCACTTTTTGCTTTTGTAATTTAGTTTTAACGCTCTGATCGTAGAACGCAGCCAGACAATGCAATCCTCAGCGGTCACTGTTCTCACGTTGACCTCCAAAATGCTAGACGGAACCGCCGGTTAAGATTTCCTACAGATTTAGACGTACATACTGTATATTCTATTATGAATGAAGGAACACTTACCTTGGTTAGGTTTTTAACAAACCCCGTGAAGTTTTGGTGTTGCCTGAGTTCTAAGGATTAACTACCGTTTAATGTCACAAAGGTGTTGGAGACATCTGGGATTACTTGTTTAATGAAGGAGGCTGATCATTATCCAGAGATGACACAAATGAGGAAGCACATCAAGCACACAAACACCCCCCCCTCCCCCCCTCCAAAAAAAAAAAAAAAAAAAAACCTCATAATCTGGTGGTCCCAGGCCAAGCGACAGCTGGGTTTGCTACAAGTGGATAAGCAGCTAATGAGCCAAACACAGTGCTTGACAATTCACATCTGCTGTCAGTCTTCAGCCTGGGCCAGATCACACTACTCACACTATTCCCCGTGAACACGGTTCTACCAATGACCAGTACATACGTGTAAGCTCAATCATTATGGTCCACTATTCTCCTTAGATCAAAATATTCCATTAAAGGCACAAGAGGCATTCTTTTGATTGTTTTCGGAATAACAGAAGACCAAGTTATGAGAGTAAAAGCTTTACTGTATGTCTCTATATAATCCCCTGCTACACTAATGCCCTTATCCCAGTCGTTCATCAGTGCTTGGATGCCATCATGGTGGAAAGGTTTCTCAGTATGCCAGAGACATGACCAGACGTCAGAAATGCTGGCCTCCCAGGAACTCCTTTAATGCCCCAAACATGTGGAAAGGTCAGGACTGTATAGGGATGTGGCTAAATTCCTGTAATGGGCAAGTAGTGTTCATAAATGATGTGTGTTCTCACTGGCAGATGCGTATCTTACACAAGCTGCCAACATGTTGTCTGTCAATTCTCAACGATCAGGCATACAGTACCACTCGCTGAACTTCCTAAGAACGTCTGCATTGCGCTTCAAGCCACTTCAGCCAGGATTAATTCATGGATGCACAGCCTTATTTAATATATCTGTACCATGCAAATGTTTTACCGTGGCTAAGCGTCTCACCTATAATAATAATAATAATAATAATAATAAGTATTGTCTGAGACACTGTATGTGTTACACTGCAGAACTGTAATCCAGATATGTCGATGAGGATGCACCAATCGAGCGCACAATAAATAAGGGACTTGAGTACCTGCTCGCTAGGTCATCATTTTTTTTTTCGAGGGAGTCTTTAGAACATTGGCACTGGCAACTCCCCATCAGCCTGAGTGTAATACTTTTCCACAACATGTGGGCGTTTCAAAAAATCCCTAGCACTTCCATCCAGGTTTCCTCACGGGTGAATTCAAAACTTTGCATAAAAAGAAAGTAGACAGCGCACTACTTACATCGCGCCGGAGAAGAGCCCAGACTCCGGATATATACTCGCTAAAACTGTTAGTGAGTTGGAAAAGTTTGTAAAGTTTTAAATCCTTAAACTACTCCACTCAATCATGCCTGTAACAATAGCGAGGAAAACCGCCACTAGTGTGAACGTCTTTAATGGGGGCCAGGGGTAGCTCAGTGGTTAAGGCATTGGACTACGGTTCGGAAGATCCCAGGTTCAAACCCCACAACCACCAAGTTGCCACTGTTGGGCCCTTGAGCAAGGCCCTTAACCCTCAACTGCTCAGATGTGTAATGAGATAAAAATGTAAGTCGCTCTGAATAAGAGTGTCTCCTAAATGCCTAAATGTAAATGTCTTATCTACTGTAACTTCACACATCAAAGCTGGCATGGAGACATTATCAGTATTTTTCAAAAGTGCAGTCAGGTTGAAGCAAGTAGCTAGATTACAAGCTGTGTGTGCTGTTACATAAAAATAATCAATGATGAGGTCATGTTAGAGAAGAGGAGAGATGCATGGACAAGGCTGTGGTCCAATTGGCTAACAGTTCCCTGTGAAGTGGAATGCACAGTATATGCAGTCATGTTCAATAAGATTCCAAAGAGTAGCCAAAGAGACTGCTCAGTGTAAAGAGAATTATGGACAGTATAGAGAAAACAAACAGACAATGGCTCATCACCAGTTTAATTAGCAATGCTAGCACTATGCAGGGTCGTTCCCAGTGACCTAGATTTATACAGCACATAATGGGACCATGACAAAGGCTCCTACGTTCCCAGAGCCCCTCTGTTCCACAGTTCCATGCTCCTATGTTCCCAAGGCTCACGTTATCAAGGCCATATTGTCTCAGCGTCCTACGTCCCTATACCGTATATCTGTTCTTTTGATTAAATTTCTTCTAGCGACCTCCAAAAATTACATAAATGATAACCATCAGTTGTGCAATGTTTACAAAGTTTTTGAAGCCTTACCTCAATCAAATAAAGTGGATATTGTTGAGGCGAATAGCTTGAAGTGGGTTACGTGTGCATCGGACAGAATAAGAGGGTTAGTGTTTGTCAAAAGAAAGATGAACCGGAGAACTTAGGACCCTAGGAACATAGGATGCTTTAAACATAGGACCCTAGAAACATAGGATCCTGGGAACATACTGAAGGACCCTGTAAACATAGGGTGCTGGGAACATTAGGTGGAACGTAGGGCACTGGGAATGTACAGTAGGACCTTGGGGACATAGGGTCCGGGCAATATACTGTATGGTGCTGGAAACATAGGGCCTAGGAACATATGGTGTTGGATAGATAGGGCACTGGGAATATAGGAATATAGTGAACATACTGTACAGTAGAACCTTGGGAACATACAGTGGGCGCCGGGAACATAGTGCCCTGGAAACATACAGTATGGTGCTAAGAATATAGTACATATAGTGTTGGGAATATAGGACCCTACAGGTAGGTATGATCCCACACCTAGTTTCTGGAAATGTGGATAGTAAAACCAAGTTAGCAAGCTTTATCAGTGACCAGTAACAATAGTACCCCAACATATACTGTATAAGCAAAAAAATTTTTTTTTTTCAGAGCCATTGAGAGAGAGAGAGAGAGAGAGAGAGAGAGAGAGAGCACGTTTGGCTAAGCACCACACCTATCTTCCTACACAGCCATCTGCTGATGCAATGATTCCTCACGCTGTGTGACGTCTTTACCCGTATCAATGTTCGGCCTTTAACACATAACTGAAGCATAAAAAACCATAAATCTTACTTTCATAACTCACACAACACTCATTACACTTCTCCACAGGGGAACAAACACACAGTTTTCACATGGATTAACACACGCACACACAGACACACACACACACACGCGCACACACTCTCAGCTAGCCTGGGGTTTTAGCCTCTCTAAAGTCCTGTCTGTCTGCCTCTAATTGCATTTGATAACAATTTTTGTCGAGCCTCCTCTGGCAGCGTCCACACCCTGCTCCCATCAGCAGCTGCCGCTAATTAGCTGCTATCGCTAGCTCTTTTGGCACGCTCGCCCGCTTCTCCCGGCTCTGCAAACTGTACAGCACAAATTACTGGATCGTGGAGGTAAATAAGCAGGAGGCAAAAAGATTGAGGGAACAAAAAAAAAAAAAAAAAAAAAACGTGCAAGAAGAAACAAAGAAATGAAAAAAAAAAAAAACTGGGAGGGGAGAAAAGAGGGAGAATGTGGGCGTAGAGCAGAGGAAGTCAAAGGAGTCAAGTAAAAGATGGAGGATTCGGTGATGCCTGGATGAGGTAACCTTAGCGTAGCCTTGGAATATATAGCATAATATAGGAAGTGTGTGAACTTCAGCAGTGTGTTGGAATTGTCAGGTTAAGCTACGTTTGACCTCGACGGAAAAGCAGCGCAGACAATGCCGACTCTCTGGATGAAAGCGGTAGTTTAACGCTACAAATTTATAGGCAGTGGCGCATAATAGGACCCGGAGGTGTGTGTTATGTGTTAAGGGAAAGGTGCGTGGGCGGATGTGTATGAGAGGTCCTGGAGATGTTAATTGAGTTGATGCAAACTCGCTTATATTACATACCAACAGATGAGAAAGCGAGAGAGAGAGAGAGAGAGGGGGGAAAAGTCAGAGTTCTACTTTTAATTCACACACACACACACATCCTAGATTCAACAGAATGAGAAAATAGGAGCACCCCTTCCTGCTCATAATACATCAGAATTAATAATATCATTTCAGCAGTGTTTTATGAGGCACGCACAGCAAACTCCACTCGAGTTGCGTTACCCTCTGGCGAGAAAAGCTCAGCCCTGTACGCCCCATGTTTAAGAAGTTAGAAGATACCTCTCATAACGGTTTAACGGCGCGTACAGCTAGCGGACACAGGCCGCCTGTTCCCGGACTAATGGCTCCTCCGGGGGTTTGGAGCACAGCCTCGGGGGAACGCTCCAAATGCGGGGAGGCACTCGGCTGTGTCACATTAATAAAGTAGCTGCCTATGAGTAAATAGCAATGCGGCGAAGGGGAAATGAGGGTGTGCAGGAGGAGGAGGAGGAGGAGGAGGAGGAGGAGGAGATCAAAGGAAATTCCTCTTTTATTTTCCAAACGGCAGCGCTTTCCATAAATGTGTTTTTCATCTCGGGTACAACTTGATGAAAAATGGAGCAATTAGTTTCTGGAGTTTCTTAGAAGTCTGCGAATTCATTCCGGTGACTTTACATGCAAACGCTAATGCATGAAGTATTCCTAATGCAGAGGTTTTCCCAGGCTTCTTTGAAAATGAAACCAATGAAAAGCCAAGAGGTTCACGTTTTTTTCTTCATGCCACCTTTGCTTAATGTCCTGCCGTGTGGTTCTTGCCTGGCTCTGTGTGGACAGAGTTTCTCAGCAGGCCTTCTAGTGGACACTTCTGGAACTGCAGTTGCTCATCCTCTACAGTAGTTTACATGCATACAGAATGATTTTGTAAGCTTTAATAGGTTAATACTGTAGGTTTAAAATGTGTAGACAATGTGTCATTCAACTTTATGGTGTGTTATAATTAAAGGTCATAGAGGCATTATTGATGAGGGAATAAATAAATATAGCTTGCATTACAACACTCCCTCCATACCGCCCCCTCCCCCCCCAATTTTTTCAATAATAATAATAATAATAATAATAATAATAATAATAATAATAAAATATCTGTATTTATTTATTTATAATTCATTTATTTATTCATCTTCTCTACTTCTCATTCTGTACAGGGTTGGCTAAGGCCTGGAGCATAACAAAGGGACTCAGGGCATGAATTAGGGTACACCATGAACAGAGTGCCAATCAATTACAAAGCACACTCGAACACACACACACACACTCATTCAGGCAATTTTGGAAATGTCAATGACCCTAATATTTATGTCTTTGGACTGTGGGAGGGAAACAGACAACACAGAGGAAACCCACCAAGCACGGAGAGAACATGCAAACCCCATGTACACGGACCCCGAGGTGGGAAATGAACCCTTAACCTGGTGGTGCAAGGCGACAGTGCTAACTATCCAACCGTTTATTTATTTATTAAAATTTTGGAATCTTATATATCCTATAAATGTTTTATTTTTCTTTATTATTATTAATAATAATAATACTATCTCAAATCTATTTAAGATTAGACTGTGTAACATCGGACATCTAAATTCAAGCGTTTCTAAATCCCAGGCCTTGAGCTCGGCATCACAGCACTGTTTTTTACGTCCGATCCTCATGTCATCCACTTTGCCTCGCTGAAGCTCCTCTCCTCACGGATAAAGCATGAAACCAAGAGTCTGCAGCATTTTTCATGAAACGTCTCAATCTACAAAACTAATCAGCTTGAGATTTACCCAACGTGAAGCGCTAACCCAGGCAAACTGTCCTTAGGAAGAGATGAACTTGATTGCCTGTATGACAGATCCCGGCAGCTGACGACGGCTGCTGCCGGAGCGTTAGCGAGGGAGATATTGTGTTTGAGCAGAGATTGTCGAGTCTTGTGAGCAGCTTAAGTTGTGCTAACGCACTCGGCGAGCAGGATGAGGGGAGCAGTGCAGCAAGAGGGGATTAGACGCTATAGAAATACAGTTCTGCTGTTCTACACTCCACTAAACTTGCACACACACGCACACACGTTTTTCTCCCAGGAATATTTTTAACCTAATATGTAAATGTGTTTTCCTAGTTATGCCTCATACATTTCCTCCTATAGGCAGGTTCAGGAACAGCCTCAGGCAAGTTACTCGGAGAGCTATGGTATTGCTGTTCCGTGTCTTATTCTGAAACAAGGAGAGCAGCAAAGCAGTTACGGCTGGGATTCCCTAAAGTTCAGGGTGTATGTTACGCATCGCAATTTACTCCGTTATCTTACTTCCGAATCCGACAGAACAGAATCTATGTGTGGGGAAGTTTAAGCACTTTTAAGCTTTTGCTTAGCAAATAATTTATCAAATAATTACCGAATTAAACGAAGCCGGATTTACCGCGAGACTCCTCATGCATGCTGTGTGCAACTAATCAGACACGCTATACTCAATTTAATTAATTTACACCACCACCGCCCATAGCTTAGGGCATCGTAGAGCACCAGTTAAATCTTAATCGCATACAAAACACCAAATACAGACCTGCTCCTCAGCTTCATCCCTATAAAAGATCATCTGCGATGACATCATCGGAATGTTGCTGTCAAGCTTTGGCAAACAGTATGAGATTGTATAAGTTTTGCATCTCTCCGTGTCTATGTTGGAGTTCTCCAGTTTCTTCCCACCTTCTGGTAGGTGGATGGGCTACACTAAACTGTCACTAGGTGTTAAAGAGTGTTTGGAACGAGGGCTGGGTGTATCCCTGCCTAATGTTCAGATCCACCACAAGGCTTGCCAGACCTGTTTTACCCAGACGCTGAATTCATAATAACCCTTGTGGCCATTTCAGGCTCTTCCAATATTTTTTTTTTATCTCCCATTTATTCTTCTTCAACCATCCTATTCTATTTATTATTTGAAAAGTTGCTTATCCTCATTTTTATTTTTGTAAAGCCCCCTTGGGTCAGAGAAAAAGCTTGTTTATGCTTCTAAAGCATTTCCTTTTTGAAAAGGTTGCGTCTTTTGTTCCGTCTCTGACATGGGAAGGACTTTATTTAGGCAGGGTGGTGATGGATCTGGACCACTGGGAATGATGTGGGAATACATGTGGAATACACAATAATTGGGACACACATATATTCATATCTTGGGGTAAGTCAGCTTTGCCAATCCGCCCACCAGCATCTTTTTGGCAGTTGGGAGAAAAGTGGAAAACCCCAGAAGGAAGGCAAGCCATGGGGAAACCTTGCAAAACTTAGACACATAGACACTATCCAGCATTAAGGATGGACCCTAGAACTCGGAGGTGGCGATGCTTCCGGCTATGGCCCATTACACCCTAGCACCCTTCATCCAAAATAACAAGCCGGAAACCAAAGCCAGTTTATACTTGCTCTACCTTTCGCTATGCATTAACGCTGTGGATCATGACAAGGAGCAGGTGTAGGTTGTGTTCTACTTCATGAAGCAGGAAAGCCATTAGTACTGACAGTTGCAGCCCAACAAGTGGGTTACGACATTGCTGAACAGATTCCAGCGAATCCCTGGAACGGCTGCCAATAGATCATGAAGGGTTGGCCATAACTGAACTTCAGCAATAAAAAAAGCTGAGATGGATGGGTTAGAATGCGCTACGGTGTTACATCCGGTAGCACCTTCTCCACACACCCACGCTTACGCTCTGTTGTTCTGCCAACTTTAGAGTGTATGTGTGGAGATTAATAGAGGGAAGAGGAAAGAAAAGTAAAAAAATACAAAATAAAAAGATTGTAAAGAGATTTGCATGTTCCGACACTAAACTGAAGATCTTCACATCCAAGAAGATACCCGAGACCGATTTGAGGATACTGGTTTGGGTCATGTCCATATTAATTAATATTTATTTATTATATCGTTTTTTACTCTGATGTATTGAATCCAGTTCTCTGTAACTACAAAAACACTAAAACGTGAATACATTAGAAAATAAAGGAAAGTCTGAACAAAGAGTGCTGGCTTTTGTTTCTGCTTTTAAGCAATACTTGAAAGTTTCTCTTAAATGTAGGACCTTTAAAAAAAATACTAAAAGCAAATGGAAACATGACCCCATTTAGAAACATTACCTCTGGCCATTACACATCCCCTCCGTCACAGATCGCTTGCGTCCCATTGATTTCTTTTGCCCTTTAACTATTCCCTTTCTATCTTCATCTCACTTGTTCAATTTCCCCCCATATCCTTCGTGCTCTCTCCTTCACATTGGAATAATCCAAAAAATGCTTATGACTGACAAACCAGGTCCTTGTGCCGTGCCCTATTAATCACCCAAACAATAATGCGCTGGAGATGGATTGGAGTTGCAGCAGGAGGACACTAAATGACGCACCCCATTAGCTCGGGGGTAGGTTTATTCAAATCAATAAATCACTTGCGTTTAAAAAAAAAAAGAAAAAAAAAGAGAGGGCTCATCCAGTGACATCCATTGCGCCTGAACAGATGGGTGCTGCTAGGATTCGGATAGAGACGTACTGTAGCAGCCATATAGTACAGTCAATCGCAAGTGGCGTTGCTCGATTTGGGACATGGCCCACCCAAAAAAATAAAATAAAAAATAAATAAATACAATTTCATCAGTCGGGTTTTCTTGGAATAAAAGAAGGAGCAAACTTTCTAGAAGAGAACCAAGTGGCCTTCATGTTCTGTAACTAGATGTTAAGGTTATCCGGGGTCATCCCTGGTCAATTTATGCATCTATACATTGTTTAGACTCATAGAAATGCCAGTACACCAATTCATGACTGAGTATCTGCAAAAGGACTGACAGAGTGGCACGTTTTTTTTCTTCTTCTCCAAACCGCTAAGAGATCAATAGTATCTGATTAGACCAAAATAAAATGAGACAAAAACTAGAGCAGTAGGAATATTTCTCCGATTTCTTGTCAGAAATTTTTCGCTTGTTTTAAATCCAGATTAAACTTACATAATTTCATTTGAATAGTATGAATTAAGCAGCTGATCTGGATACTCAGCTTAGTGAATAGCAGGTGATCTGTTCCCCGTATAATAACACGAAGAAGGGTTTGGAAAGTCTGTGATCCATCCAATTCAGCTCGAGCTCATTAAAGCAGTATGAGGTTCTGCTAAATGATGCATGTCTCTGGATATCAGATTTGCCTTTTGGAGTGGATCATGGCTGTGTAGTTATGAAAAAAAAAAGATTAGAACATGAATCCTGGCAAGTTTAACCCCTACAGTAAGGCTTTGAACTATATTCAAGAGGCATCACATTAGATAGACAGATCTATCTATCATTCATCTAGGAACATCTGTAGACCCTAGAGGACAATGGTGGTCATTGTATTTATTCCCATTTAGTATAAGTACCATTTACACACACCTTTTCACACAGTATAGGGCATTTAGGAACACCGATTATCTTAATCTGCGTTACTTTGGCGTGACTTTGGGAGGAAACTGGAGAACCTGGAGGAAACCCACCAAGCATGGGAGAACATGCAAACCCCATGCACGCAGACTCGCTGCGAGAACCCAGCACCTGGAGGTCACATGCCATAATGACTAAGAGAAAACCGAATCAAATCTCATTAAGAAATATATACTGTAAATATATATAAAGAATGAGATGTATATGTGCAAAAACAGGCGAATGAGGATGAATATTTGAAAATTGCGATGTGCAACACAGAATTGAGTTGTGCAACGAGATGTGAGTTAGAGCCATTAAAAGTGACAGCAGTACAAAAAGGGAGTTCTGCAAGACTGAGGTAATGAAAGTCAATGCAGATTAGGCTTCATGATGAGTAGATAAATACTGTATGACTGTGATCAGTGAGAGCCACATGTACTGTATAACCAGGGATAGTGGTTGAGGGATCATCACGACCAAGAATCCCAATCACGTCCTTGGGCACCGTGAAGAGGGGTTAAGATAGAGTACGGCTCTAGGAACAAAGTCTGTGATAAAAATCTGCCACTGAACATGTTCTTCTGCTTGGCAAAAGCTCCAAAAAGTAGGTGACTGGTGTTGGGCAAGTTGGACAGCATTTTTTGTCAGGGTCCTGCTGTCCGGCACCAGCATCAGAAAGTGAAGCTTAAAGCCAAGCACAGACTCTGCTCTGTTTCAGTCATATCTACATTTACAGTAAGGTATCCTCAGAAAGGAATACAGAAGACCACGGATTGGTAGAACATCTGCAACATTAGCACATACCCAAACAGGCCAAGCTCTTCCTGTTAATTAGTTGATGTTTGCATTCACTAAAGCTGATTAATTATTCCCATGGTTTATCAAACTCCAATAACATCGCGGTGCCAGACACCACAGCTGGGACTGTGGATCGTGCACGAGGGATTGGACCCACACACTATTGGGCATAATGTTCTGTATTGGGATATTATGGCTGATCGATGTACATAACAAGAAATCAATAAAAATTACGAACTAACTGCACTGTATGTTGATGTAATTAAGCTTACTAGTTAGCCAGTCATCTTAAACTCGAAGATTTGAGAAGAAGCATTCAAAACTACGCAAAAACTTCAGACAAGGGCATCAATCTTATGTATTGGGACCAAAACCACAAGTTAGTATTCTGCTGTGGCATTTTTCCAGACTGTTATTATTTTTAGATAAGGGATGTCTGGGTGATGCGCCGAGATTTGAAGGTGAGCTGCCGCGGTTGTGAGCACCACCAGACTCATTTCATCTGGTGGTCTGGGACAAAGTGTCTGAAGTTTAAGAAAATCCAAATGAAAGAACAAAGTACAAGATATGATTTTGGTAGTTAACTATCAATGCTTTAGGTTGAAAAGGAACCAGAATAACAATCGAGAAGGAGCAACCTAAAGGTTACATAGTTTAATTGCAATTCCAATTTTTCGTTTTTCAGTTCAGGACTTAACCAGATTTTAAAATACTAGAACTTTTCTCCCGAGTCGCATTCAAAAAAAAAAAAAAAAACAGATTTGAGTTCAAAACTGAAGATCTATACATAGTAGAAAATGGATTTCCCATGCTGCCACACATACACAGTTTCAAACATGTTCAGGTCTTTCACCTATCTCACACTCGCTGGTGCTGGAACTGTTGGATGGCTCATGGAAGCGAGATTTGCCAAAAGCTTTTGGCAAGATAGTGTAGCAAATGGTGCAGTCCAGTTACTAAAATAGCGCGCGACAAGAAAGTCAGTGTGTTGATAATCTACCACTCCAGCTGACCACGTTGCTGGAGGCGCACTTGGGTGAATGAGTCATTTGAAGGTATATGTGTTGATGAGAGGAGCTCGAGGGAAAAGCCATGAGCTTAATCATGCGACTGATTAAGAAGAATAAGCCCGTCAATTTGTCGATAAATTAAACCATTTCAGATCTAGAGGACTAAGAAAAGCAAAGCGCCACAACTGTGCTGCTCGAGCCTCGCTGGCACAGGAAGAGGGGTTGTGTCTCATGGGAGTGGAAGAGACAGATGCTTCTTATTGGCTTCAGTGAGCATCCTGGGACAGCTATCTTTAGCTGTCACACGACGTAGCAAGTCGAATCGACAGGTTTGAGACTGAGAGCGACGAAGACCGAGGGGAGTCTTGGAACCTTTTGTCAAGCTCTTCATCTTGTCCAAGATGGAAAAGGAGAATCATAGTGCGAGAGAAAGTGTTGATTTAATTAACAGCGTGAGCAGAGATAGAGAGATAGAGAGAGCGAGCGAGTCGGGACTGTCGTTCTCATGGAAAGAAAGGCAATCACGGTGCAGTCAGCTGTTCGTTCTTTCCCTTATGGTGCTTCTGCCAAGTTAGTGACAGAAGGACCACATCATAAATCAAATCTGACAAGCTTCCCTTAGCACCCATCTTAGAGACTGCTCTCTTGCTCTATTTTTCCTCTCTTTGCATCCCTTCATTCACATCTCTGTCCTCTAGTTCTATTCTGTTTTTTTTTTTCTTTAGTGGTATATTAAGCATTTTTTTTTTGTTGTTGTTGTAAAAGTAACCTGAAGTGACCTGTTTTGAAACTCAAAAACCCAAACAAATGCAGGCCACCTCCTGTGTTCTCGCCAAAGCCACACCTGCGCAACATGCATGCCGTTGCCTAGGCTAGCAAGCCTGAATGTTACGCTGATGCAACTTGACTATTTCTGCTTCAAGTCTTTTCCTTTGGCTCCTGAGAGACGTGAGGCTTTCTAGATTTAAGGTGAAATGTGTTACTTGAAAATGTATCAGAAGGTTCCATGTTCAAGCCCCAGCCATCGAGCAAGACTCTTACCCCTCAACTACCCAGATGTATAATAAGATAAAACGTAAGTCACTCTGGATAAAGACATCTTCCAAATGTTGTAGATTTAAAAGTCCTACACTTTCTTATTTTTCTTATTTGTCTCCTAACTTTCCGTCCTCCCGCTTACCTCCAATGCATTTATCTCTACACCTTGTTCTATTGCAACACCCTTTATCTGAGTCATATTGCTTCACCTCCAAGCATCCTGAGCAGGAGCATCAGTCCTAACATACAGTAGACCAAATGTGGACATGAAAAAAAAAATTAAGCCAAATATGAACAATAAAAAAAAGAAATCTATGATTTGGAGAAGAAGAAAAAAAAATCTGCCAAACTTGCTAGAACTAAAGGTGACCTTGAAACTGAATTAAAAAAAAAAAACAAGCATTTGAAACTTTACTTTTTTTACTTCATACATGGAATGCGATTTTCCTCAAATTATTTATTATAGGTTATGAACACATTCACCGAGTGAACTATTTGGTATATGAATCAGAAGAATTCATGAAGAAGAAAATCTCTTTAGTTCTTTACATTTTTTTTTATGTTTATTTTCTAAAATTTAATTGCATCATTTTGTGAAGATGTCGCTTTGAGTGTATAACCCTTTTATCCAAATTGTTCCTGTAGATTAAAAGCAAATAATTAAAAAAACTAAATAGTAAATAATTAGAATGCCCTTAATGCCTTCAAGCTATTTTGCGAATTTGTTAAATGTACGCTTTAAAGCTCAACGATGTTACTTTCAAACCCTAACCCTTTAGGAGCAAATTGCAGCCATTATCAGGAAAGAGACCCATTAACACATTATTTCCTAAATGGTTAAATGCAGGTTTTCTTGCAATCAATGCAGAAAAATAAACATGCTCTAAAATGCCACCACGATAATAAAAGTATGCTAAAAACCTATTTGTTCCAGATGTTTAAGTCCTCTTAATGTAACATCCAGAGGTTCTTTTTCATATTTTGTGGTTGTTCCGGGCTTGACTTGATCTCTCTCTCTCTCTCAAGCATCAAATGCCCCCCGATCTGCCCCGCCCTCTTCTCTGTGCTGCCTTTTCTCCACTCACTGAACTGTTGTTGTTGAACATCATCTGCCACGTTTTTTTTTTTTTTTTTTTCCGAAGGCAGCGAGGCGCTTTGATAAAGGAGTTTACACGCAACGCTAACACCATTAATCAGCATTTTGCAATCTGCAGCCCAATTACTCGCTACCCTCGACTTAATGGGAGTAGATTTCTTCGATACTTTCTTTTTAATTAAAAGATGGTCTGCGCATCCGACGGTGAAGAATTTTTCATTAAGGGAGGGAGAAAAAAAAAAAATCTTTTACCATGTGAACAATTTACACAAGGTGGAACGGCAGTGAGAAAGAGAGTAAGAGAAAAGAACACCGTGAAAACGTAATTGCGGAAAAAATAAGTGGCTTTTCACTTAGTGTAACAAAACACGTTCGGTCACAAAGTGTGCTGTAATGATTCGACCGATTAAGAAGGACGTTTTTTTTTTTCTTCTTCTTTTTTTCTTTTTTGACCTTGCGTTTTCCACGTTTTTTTTTCCTTATCTTTCGTCTACAGGTAATCACGAAGTAAAAGCGATGGGTGTAAATAAGCACAATCAAAGACACAATTCTCTGCACAGGCACTTGGAAACGGTTGAATCTATGCTAATCAAGAGCTCAAAGGTCAAATCACCTGTGACATTCAAATGATGCAGACACAGCTTATCTCCTGATTGGCTGCCGGCTGTTTCGCTGCACATCGCCGTGCCGCTGAGAATCGATGTATAACTGAACAAAACAACAGCATCCACAACAAAAAGCACCCTGAATGTCAGACCTTCGGAGAGACGCTCCATGGAGAGTATTTGGGTCTACACATCTTTGGAGCGAATGTGCATCTGTGCACATGTGTGTGTACCGTATGTGTGTGTCAGAGAGATCTGTATGACTCATTCCAACTCAATGAGGTGGAGGAGGACTCCAAATGGCACCCCAGTCACAGACCATTTACTGTCTAAAGACATGGAAAACATGATGTTCAATATTTGATTGCATTCAAATCAGCTACGGCAACCGATCTGTGCAGAGAGAGAGAGAGAGAAAAAAAAGAACAACACCAACTCGGCTGCAACACAAAGTCACTCTAATTACGCCTTCGAGGTTCTGCAGGGTAGCGGAGGGTTTCGCAGTTTTCCTTCACATCTGCCGGCACTGTCTTTCCAGCTTTGCAGAGAAACTTGAATCTGACAGAAGGAGCGAAACAGGGGTTTCCACGGGGACGAAGAAACCACCAGCTGCATCCAATGGCTCGAAGTTCTCTTAAGCATTCTTATATTATAGAAAAGATATAAAATAATGTGTGTGTGTGTGTGTGTGTGTGTGTGTGGGTGGGGGGGGGGGGTGACTGAGTGAAAAAAAGGACAGCGCTTACTCAGTACCGACGGACAAAATCAGCCGGCGATGTGATCGGGGTTCTAATCAGGACGACTCCTTTGATGTCCTTATTAAAAATTGATGTCCAGGAAAAGGAACAAAATGCACCCAGAAGTCTTTGAAATTCAGGAAAAGGTTGCGCGATGGCTGATTTCTGCACAACTCATTTCTGAGCATCTAAGAAAGAAGAGGCCTGTTGGAACTGATTTGATTTCCTACACCCTACTTCTAAATAAAAAAAAAAATGATGCCGCCTGGACACACACACAAATACACACATGCACGCCAAGGCACAAAATCCTGTTATTCAACGACAGGGCTCCGAAACCCCACCAGGCTTTCGTCTAATCATAAAATATCCCCTAAGGAAGGCGCATCTACCACTAAACCGTCGTTTATCTCATCTGCTAATGCTATTTGAAGAAGCGCATGCGTGAGGTTGAGTGAACATCAAGCTTATCTCCCGCCGCCATTCAACGCTACCCACTGCGCCATCCGCACAACCGCCACCTTAACAGATAAAACGGAATAAAAAGAACAAATAAATAAATAAATATATTCCACCCGTCCCAATCTGCACATCACCACATCATCCCTACATATCCTGTACTGTACATGGAAGTCTCCTATTTATTTATTTCCTTATGCTGGGGTAATTGGGTAGCAGTCCCTGCATCTGAGGAGAGGTGGATTGTGGGAATGTGGCGGTAATGACCCAATGGGAACAGGTAGGCTTTTGGGTAGCTCTGGTTTGATGAGGTCCCATGAGCACACAGCATCTGTTTATAGTGATAAGCCAACCTGAGGCTCAAGCTAGAAGAAAGAAAAAAACCCAAACTCCCCCCATGCTGACTGTCACTGAGAGAGAGAGAACGTGAGAGGGAGAGAAACTTCTCCCAGACTAATGCATGGAAATCTTTTCCAGTCCCCACTGCCGGAGCTGCACAGGCAAAGACACTAAGGGCTAAGACGAGAATGAAGGACCCTTAATCCCACAATCCCAAGCTCTCTTTCCTCTTCGCACACTTCACCCATTCCTTTTTCCTTCTACAAAGACATTTCAAGAAACCAAAATAAGATAAACCAAAAAAAAAAAAAAGAAAAAAAAAAGAAAAAAAGCTTTACTTTTCAAAGTAGGACAAAAGACGATCCGTGTCTCCGCTCGGATATCAAACACAGAGCGTGTTCACGTTTCAGGCAGGATGCCGTGAAACGGAAAAGAAACACCATCGGAAGAATCGCAATTCTATTCTGGCGTTCTGCTTAACAGAAACTTTTGAAGTGTGATCCGCATTACTAAGGATTCCTCATTCGATGTGCCGTTTAATATTTAACAGCCTCAGACAGATGTTTGTACTTAATTGGCTGATGTGGTGTTCGGCGCTACTATTTTAAGGCACTTGGATGTGTAAATTGCAACAGGCTACATTTAGATGCATGTATAAAGGCGGTACAGCTCGGAGATATGGGTCTAATTTGAAAATAAACTAATTCTCACTTTTAATTTGAGTTTCAGTTGCGAAAAGTGGTATCATTATGAGTTTATGTGGCTGATTTTTTTTTTTTTTTTTTGTGATGCCATAAATTTAAACACTTTATAGTTGAATAATTAGTATTCACAGAGTACAGCTTTGCATCGTTTTATATACTGTACATCACAGCCGGCGCTGGACTTCCGAACATTGAAGTTGTTGCTGTACAGTGTGCATAGCATATTACCAACTCAAGTGCAGAGGTGGAAAGAGTAATAAAATGTTGTACTCTAGTACAAGTACTGTTACTTCAGTGAAATTTTACTTAAGTACAAGTAAAGTTACCATTATAAAAATCTACTCAAGTAAAAGTAAAAAGTAGCTCATTAAAAAATTTACTCAGAGTAAAAGTTACCGAGTTACTCTGATGAGGATGAGGCATTCTAGCATAGTTCAAAAAAGATGAGCAGATATAAATCTCAAACTAGTTGTTTTTAACTGAAGGAACACCTTTGCATAATAAAGCTGTTGTCTTTCTTGTGCTTGAAAATCAAAGTGGTCACTTAAATATGGTGTTACGTCCCAGTCTAGGGTCATACAGCAAAAGACTGGTTCAGGGTTCTATTTTAAACTGTATGGAAATGGTGGTATATGGCAGAAAGAACTAGATCCAATCATTAACTGATGAAATAATGAGGTTTGTACACACACACACACACACACACACACACACACACACACACACACACACACACACACACACCAGGAGGAAGATCAGATTCAGGATGGACCCAGGCCAAAACAATAAACAAAATGGTATTTATATTTAGTAGCTAGATTACCTGAAAAACCTCACAAACAAAAATACAGGTACCTTCCCGGACTCCCTAAACCAAAAACAGTGAAATTATCTACAAATATATACAAAGACCAACCAAACCAAAGCGACAAAGCAATAATCAAAGTCAATTGGAGGCAAAAAGTCAAACCAGAATACACAACCAAATATCAAAACGCCAAAATCACAACCTCTTTCCTCTTTCCCGCGTCTCTCTCGGTTTATATATGGTCGCGCTAGACGATGACATTACTCTCAGGGCGGAAGTGACCGTGTGGAAGGTCAGGTAGATGCCGATGTCAGAAAACCTGGAGTGGAGTCTGGAGCGGCGCGCGACCAGGACATGATACACACACGCCGCGCAACGGAGCATTTATACAAAGCATAATATTTTTATTAATTTAAGCATTTTCATTCATTTATTTTTTACTCAGTAGCGAATATGATTTAAAATGTAGCAAATTACAATACTTCAAACAAAACGTACCTAAGTAAAAGTAAAATTACAGATTTTTAAAACTACTTTAAAAAGTAGAAATACACAAAAAAGCTACTCAATTACAGTAACGCGAGTAAATGTCATTCGTTACTTTCCACCTCTGCTCAAGTGGAAGAAACAAAAACTTTAAATGAACCTTGCATAGTTTCAAAAAAGTTTATAAGGCATATGTTTTTTAGGACTAAATCCCCTCAAGACTAATTATAAACGGGCAACAGATTTCCCACATTTTTTAAACAAAGGTCAGCACTATATCTGCGTTAATGTTAAGTGTTAAGATCAGAATTGATCTTGTATAAGGAATAAAACACACTGTGGTATGCTGGTCTAAGAAAATAATCAATGATGGAGTTACTCTTATCAAGCTCATAGTTGTTTGCTTTTGGAATAAAAGTATAACCTGGAATTATTTACTTTACTTCTAAATATAACACTGAAAAGTTGACTCTTGCCATGAATCAATCAATCAATCAATCAATCAATCAATCAATCAATCAAATCAATAAATCTTACTACAGAAGACTTCTTTAAACGAATAAATCATGTTTCTATGACAACTGGAGTAACCAGCTTGGACAGTGTTCATTAAAGTGTTTTAAAACAATGTTCAATAGTAAAACTTTCTCAATTCTGCTCAAGAATCAGCAGAAGGATAATGAAATTTTGCCAAAACTGAAGCTTTTACACAGTTCACTGACAGCTGTATTGCCAAGAGCGCAAAACTATCATGCATGACTTTATTAATGACTTGATATGACGGGTCACAACTGTTACCACAATAAACTGTTAACCGTAATAAAACATTAGCACTATACATTAACACTATAATCCACACTGGGCTGTTATAGAAGACGAATCACCTTTCAACCAATCATTTGTATGAAATCCAAAAAAAAAAAGCCTCTGAGGCTGTATTATGCAAATGGAGGCCATGCAAAACCAGAGGAACTGAGTGGGCATGTGTCGGGTTGGGGGGGGGGGATCCCAGGGGGTGGGGGTGATGTTTCAATTTGCATTTTCATAGAAATCAAGATATCTTGCTTAGGCACTTCTGTAATTTATTTATTTGTATTTCTTTCCGTTTTCTTGTGATGAAATGGCTGTAAGCGGGTGATTGTTCTAATAATTATTCAATAGGGTCATCAAACCAAGTTAACACATGACTTTGGTAACACTTGACAGATGCTTCTGGATCCCCGAATGAGGCGAAATGCTGTGATCCTTTGCACGCTTTCCAGCATGCATATGCAAACATGACGCGCTACACCCAGCACGGTCAAGCGCAGAAACCGAGGAAACTGCACGGACAGCTACTGACAGAATAGTACTAGCCAAAAGGGGTTTGGAGGCAACATGTCTGCTTATCCGGCACCTCGAAGCATCCCCAGATTCCTGTTTGTGTGTGCACGTGCCATGTCCTTTTGGCCTCTAGCTTGACACAGCGCCAATTAGCTGCATGCCCTCTGGTCACAGAAGAAGGCATGATGGATGCTCATTTAGGCCACGGCTGCTATGGTCTGCTCCACCCTCAGCTGGCGATGCTACATCTGGCACAAGGATTTACACGCGGTTTCGTATACAGGCATGCTGGAAACCTTGAGCTAGTATACTGTATGTAAAACATGCGGCACATACATTAGTCTAGCTTTCCATAAGCCTTGTACTGTACGTTCACTGTGTAATACATTTTAGCTTGTAGATTTAATATATTGCATTAAATTACATCACATTTCTTTTGAATGCCATATGTTTACATTAAGATTCTCATATTGCACTGACTGTCTATAACTTGTTGTATATACTACATAATGCATATATTAGGCTGCGTAATGCGGTTTCATTGTCAAGGTTCTCTTACTCTTGACTCATCTGGCTTTCAATATGTCCGTACACGCTATACCATACAAGGCTTTTTATACACATTCAACGTACTGTACGAGTGGGACGTACAGTAGTATTGAGCTAATATGTCATGTCGCAGAACTTTATTATTTACCAGACATGCCTTGCGCTTTGTGAGCCACTCGAGACAAACAAGCAGTTCGAAGAAGGCACTGCATGCAGAACAAGGGATTTGACTCATCCTTGCTGCCTCAGTGAAGCTGCGTACGTCCTTAAACACACAGACTCGCATGTCCGACTTATGCAAAATCACACAGACAGAAAAACTTAATGATCCAAACAGGACCTTAAAAAAAGGGTTTGCACCCTGACATTTTCATTTAATCCCATCACAACATTCGGTTTTCATCAAATTTTATAAAATAGTTTTATCAAACAAGGAACTTTATTCTGAATGCCGGTACACACTTTAAATCCAGAAGCTGTCTCGAGATGAGACAAGATGAGATGATTGTCTCATGTTGTACGCTGGATACACACTTCCTGTGATAAACTCAATATCACAGCCTGAACATATTGAACGCTGTCCGAGTGTGTAATACCACACAAACACAAGTTACCGCTGAACGGCGGTTATCACAGCACAAGCAATACGATTCATTACAGATAGCCGAGAAGTTCTTCTATCTCCGAATCTCAACAAATTCAGCCGTTTCCCTTCAGTGTTCTACCCCAGAGTCAACACAGCGTCTCCAAGGCGTTTGTAGAAACGCCATCCTGTTCTGATTTGTTGGATGAACAGTTCAAGAAAGAGATATTTTATTATTTACCAAATACGCCTTAAAAAAGTCGCTTCAAATGAGCAAATCGCATCTTTAGCTAAAGTGCTACTGCTTCTTTTTTTCTGCTTCTTATTCCCTCCACTTTGTCATTTCGCCGTCAGAGCTTTTGAGCGACAGGATGCTCGAACCTGCGCTAATCAAAGTGTCAGCGTGCATCGAGGAAAATCGCACGCTTCTGTCTCGCATCTTGTCAGATTTATCAGGAATAGATACCGGGCGAGAGAGAGAGAGAACGAGTGTCAGGATGTCAGAGTGAGGCCTAGAGGAGTCCAAGAGACAGGAATCATGTGAGAAAATATATGAAAGAGAGTTTGGATGCGGTGTGAAATGAAGGTGCGTTTCTGTTTTGGGGCTTAAAACTTAATTGTTTACTAGCGAGGCACAACGCTACTCCCAAAATTACTGCTTCATTAAACTCTATCTCAGAGAAACACTCCTCTCGTGGAAACTTTACACTCAGTAATAAAGAAAAAAGCGATAATTTGTTCTCTTCACAACTAGCTAGCAAAGACGCTAGCTAGTTGTGAGGTGCATTGTATCGAGATTTTTTGTTATTATTATTATTAGTAGTAGTATTAATAGTAGTAATGAGGACACAGTTTCCATGAGTATCTCTAAGAAGTAACACGACAAATTATAAAAAACTTAATTAACTTTCACGTTAATGCTACGTGAACATATTTAGCTTTTAGCAATTTGCTGACATACAGTATCTGAGGAAAAATTTAATACTCCTAGCTATCATATTTCATATGTCACAGTAATTATGTCTGTAGTAACTGCTAAACAAGATAGCTACATCAAATATTAAATAAGGGTTAAAATATTTTAGCTTAGTCATTCGCTAGCTTTTATACTTTCCTCCATTTTTCCTTTTTTTCTGAATATTCAGAAATGTACAGTATGCAACATTAAAGAGACTCCATATGATCCTTTTGATATAGTACTGTATATTGTGCTGGGGGGGGGGAAATAATTCAACAACGCAAGTTGGTAGGTATTGCTAAATGTAAAAAATGACATTTCAGCCATATCGAGCAACTTTTCTTCTTCACATGATCCACCATAATATTATAACCCCCAGTACCGTGATGTGTTGTCTGGTACCATGACGTTGGCAGTGGATCCTTAGGATGCAGTGGGTTGTGGGATGGAGCCTCCGTAGATCAGACCTTTGTTTGATCGGTGCATCTCCTGGGTGAGTGATTGGATCGGGTCTGGGGCTTGGCGGGCTGCAGTACACTGGGTGCCTTTCTATTGTGGTCAGCATTCACTTTTTTCAGCAATTTGTGCTGTGTTGGCTTTGGGATCGGACCAGATGGGCTGGCTTTTGTATCCCGTTGGGAATAAATGTGCCACCAGTTTACTGGTATGTAATTGATAATCATTGTTAATGTGTTAATGCTTGTGGTTTTTAAATTTTTCGCCACAGCGGACCATCTGATCAGCACACAACTTGGCACAGGTTTCACTCCGGATGTATTCCTGACACAACCCTCCCATTTTATCCAGGCTTGGGATTGGTACTGCATGCAGTGGCCGGGGCGTTTGGGCATTGGGTGAGAATTGAACCAGGGTTTTTCGCATGGTAGGGGAGAAATCTCCCACTGATCTACATATTTCTTTATTTACTACTTATTCTACAAAAAAAGCATTTAAAAAGTTTGCATTAATACACAGTACTTTATAACCCTGACAAGAGTTACTGTAGTTTAAACACTTAAGCTCATCTACATTTCTATACCCTAAGGCTTATTATCTTGTAAGTACAGTCAATGTTTCAAAATGAACATACAATTATTGTTTTAAAAAAAAAGTGAAATGTGTGGAGCCATGCAATTTTCTTTTTTTCTAGAGAGTAAAGTCATTTAGCAATGCAGTATATGTGAAAAGGCTGACCTTAGATACATCATAAATCACTGTAGTGGTACGAGGCGATAGCTCGCTCCTCCATCTGCCACAAGCAGCAGATCAGAGGAACGCAGCCAAGTGGAGAAATTGGTATGAAATATCTCATTTTCCTTCTACTTGTGGTGCGAGCTTCTGTCTAAGCCACCTAATGCACACTATAGCAACCATGCAAGCCTGGATCCTCAGGTTTGTGATTGGTACAGAACAGAAGTAAAAACACACAACAGGTTTCTCATTAATCTTGCATGAAACATGATTTCATTAAATATGAGTCATCTGGCGAAAAGAATGCACACACCCAAGCAGACACATACACACACACACAGCACCACCACCACCACCATCACCATCCTCTATATCTCCTTCATGGCAGTGCGATTTGCAGCAATTAGAGTGAAACCCATCACTCGGTGTGTTTGATGGGATGAAGACGCCGAATCAGTGCCTCACTTAAAAAGCTTTGGACTCTCAAGAGAGCCGCTTCGTCTAACAGAGGTCACGTCGTAATCTCACTGAGGACGAAAAACAAGTAGTGAGGAACATCATCCCCTCCTTCTGCTCTTTTTAGCTGCCCCCGAACGTCTGACACTTCAGTACTTCAAGAAGGACGAGTCAAGACGGAGGCACTGTCGAGGAAGAGTGATCTCTCTCTCCCTCTCTCTCTGTCTCAGACTTAAGCCTGAGTAATCAATACTTGATTGTGCATTAAGATAAATTAAGTATAGGACAGACAGGACAAGTAAAAGCAATACAAAGAGAGTACTGTCGTTGGAAAATAATCAATGAGTATGTAGTGTGAAGGCGGCGCGGTGGTGTAGTGGTTAGCACTGTCGCCTTGCACCTCCAGGGTCCAGGTTCGATTCCCAGCCAGGCTCGATTCCCGTCTCTGTGTGCATGGAGTTTGCATGTTCTCCCCGTGCTTGGTGGGTTTCCTCCGGGTACTCCGGTTTCCTCCCACAGTCCAAAGATATGCAGGTTAGGCTAATTGGCGTTCTTAAATTGCCAGTAGTGTGTGATTGGGTGTGTGAGTGTGTGTAGGTGTGTGTGCCCTGCGATGGATTGGCACCCTGTCCAGGGTGTACCCCGCCTAGTGCCCGAAGTCTCCTGGGATAGGCTCCAGGTCCCCCGCGACCCTGAACACAGGATTAAGCGGTATAGAAAATGAATGAATGAATGAATATGTAGTGTGAAGCGGCCCGACACAAAACGGAGTCACTGTTCGCATCCCGGAAATGATCATTTTGTCATTATTTATCCGTTCTCGCTCTGACACCACATCGGATTGGCAATGCTAAGAAGCTTAATGGCACTGATACTGTGCGAATCTTAAAGCCTTGAAGAAATTTCACGGTGTACTTTCTGACTTTTAAAAAGTGCTAACAGTAGAGACGGCTTCCGAAAAATTTCAGCATGATCCTTGTTCACTTCATCCTCATGTTTATATGATTTATATCAATTATTATACAATTATGACAGTTTTGTTTGTGTGGCCCGTGTATTAATTGTTAAGAATAAAATTTACATAGTGACCTACCTTTTTCCACATGACATAACCGAATCAGAACTGAATTGTGACATATTTTGAAAAGCGGATAAAAAAATTCTAGAAGGAAAAGAAGGAATTAAACACATTGGCACACACACACGCACACACACACAGCACTGTCCACACAAGTTTTCAAGGGCAAACGCTCCTTCTTCTGCCTAGAGATTTTTTTCTTTCTTCTCACAGATATCCGGGAGAAAAGCTAATAATTAAAACGTGGCCATCTGCCGGACCTCTGTCTCACTCCCTCTCACCTTTTGGCTCTGATGATCTTGCTGGGCGTTAATTGATTACCCACTGAAGCTAAAAGGGCCTGAAAGGTCAGGATACGACACCAGGGAAAGGACACCGAGCAGAAGCTTCTGAAAGGTCATTGACCTACCTGTGAGACAAGAATCCTCCGAAGACACGCTGGGAAGGAGAGGAGCTAATATTTGGAGCAGACAGATAGAAATTCTCCAAAGTTACATCCAGGGTTATGGGCATATTTTGGGACATTCCGCTGATGCAGAAATTAGAAATCGAGCTCAGATAGAACAGGAAAGAACCGATGCAGGCAGTTGAGTCGGGATTTTATGCTTGAAAAGATGTCTTTTTTCCCCCTAATATCCTGCACCAACAACTGAATTTATTGCTTTTTGTACCAGCATGCAACGTTTACACATGAATTCATTTAGTTCAGCTCTCGAAGATCTAAACAGATAAGTAATTAAAACAGAGTTAAAGGAGTTTCTTTTTAATGAACACAAGGAACAGTGCAATTGATTTCAGATGCAACTTTGAGGCAACTTACTTAGGCTGTGAGCCAGGAGCAGTCAGGCTGAACACAAATAAAATTTGCCTGACGAAAAAGCCAATTCATTTGAATGGGAAAAGACGTGGAGACACGGAAAAAAAGGATTAAAAAAAAGAAGTTTCGCTTCTTGTGGGATACATTTTGCTTTGAGTCGGGATGTTGTTAACCCCATACATTTGAAGGACCTTAAAAAAAGAAGAAAAATGTCATTAAAAAAATTATAATTATTATTCAATTTCCTGGAATGTCACGAGTTTTTGTAATTCCAATGAGTTCACTAAACACTGTCCACAACGTCCAGTGTGCTATTGAACTTCATATGTATGTCCGGATTAATAGGAAACCAATCCACAGCATGTGTGCGCAGTGAGCTGAAGAGCGCCAAGCGGAGTGAATCATTCAGGTTTGGCCAGAAGGAGGAGAACTTATTCCTCTTTTATATCAACTGGAACACTTTTTATTCCTTAGACAACAACAATAACAACAACGACAGACATTCTCAGGCTTATGAATTTATTCCTTGGTCTTTGAAATAATGCATTATTTGGTGTGGAGCCATTTTCAAGTGTACAAATTATGAGGCCTGGACATTTACCCATAATGCACTGTAAATACGTTGCAGCACTAATGCTCACTATGAGAATACATACTGTAGGCATTCCTTTCAGCTTAAATTCACTTGTTAGGGTGAATAACAAAGCAGTTAACTTCGCGTATACTGTATAACATAATGCGACTTTCTAGGAGTACAGTAGTGGATTTCAACCCTTTAAGATGAAGTTTAGTACTTTTACATGATGTAATGTCAGATTTTGAAGCATTGTCATGCCTTGCCTCAATGCAATCTGTACATCCCCACCTTAAAGGTTTTATATGTACAGTAATAAATCCCAAATATTTTCGATAAACTGCTTAAAATGCCATAAACGGCAAAAAAGGACAAGAACAAAAAGGTTTGAATTTTTTTTCCCTACATATTATTCTAAATACAGACATGCCACAAAAGTCAACCTCAAACGTGTCAATGTAAAAAAAAATTTTGTTTATTCATCATCTACTGTATAATGCTCATCATGTGTACAGAGTCACAGAGCCTATCCTAGGAGACCTGGAGCACGAGGATGGGTACTCCCTGGCTAATGCATACATGCACACAATTTGGGAATGCCAATTAAACTAATCTGCATGTCTTTAGACTGTGGGAGGAAACCGGAATACCAGGAGGAAACGCAAACTCCAAGACACACAGACCTGAGGTGGGAATCAAACCCTTGATCCAACTCCACCAACAAACCACCCTGTAAAAATCAACTTGCTAAAAATACTTTAAAACCACACAAAATGTATTTGACCCATCTATGAAATTTAGTTTGTAAGATACACTCAGGCAGCAGAGTGGTGTAGTGGTTAGCACTGTGGTTAGCACCTCCATGGGTCGAGGGTTCGATTCCTGCCTCAGGGTCTGTATGCATGAAGTTTGCATGTTCTTTCTGTGCCATGTGGGTTTCTTCAGGGTAATCTGGTTTCCTCCTATAGCCCAAAAAACGTGCGGATTATGCATTGCCAATTGGCACCCCATCCAGGATGTACCCCGCCTTGTGGAGGCCCGGCGCGACCCTGTATACAGAATAAGCAGCATATTGTTGAAGATATACTCATTTTTATCAACCTTAGACGCTTACTGAATATACAGGGCTCTACAGTATAAAGCATAATTGATATAAAAATAGTAAGTGAGAAAGTAAACAAATAAACTAAAGTCAATTAAATTGCATTTTAATAAGGAGGAAGTATATACATTGAAGAATCACACAGGCGCGATCTACAGTACAGTACAGTCATTCTCTCTTTGTCCTATGGCCTTTTGATTGCTTTCTCCTAACAAAATCAAAGCAAGAGGGTTTTTTTTTTCCCTCCCTTTTTTTCTTCCCAAACGCCTACCTCTACAGAGTGTTTCTCCTGGCTACATCATTTACAAAACCCCAGGTAACTGTAGAGGAGAATTTTATAAGTACATCAAATAACTGGAAAACAGAAGCAGAACACACACACACACACACATACACACGCAAGCTTACACTTTCCTCAGAAACAAAATCGAATTCGGTTCATAGAATACAAATCTAATTATTAAGCTCTGTGAATGCATTTCTGAGAGAAATTGGTCCATTTGCTGGTTTTTCCTCCATAAATATTATTGTTGCCTGGTTTCTAGCTGATGCCAGCAAGTGCTTCATTTGTCTCTGTCTTTTCCTCTCTTTTACTCCCTTGCCACCTGAAAAGTACAAACTGAAAATCCTGTGAGTAATTAAAGACAGTGTGCACCATTTCGTCAATTGTAGTACTTTCCGATTACTACAATACCCCCCCCCCCCAAACATCAGTGGCTCCTTTTCAGCTAAAACCCGGCACACAGTTTAAATTCGGCCCTGAAGGCTGTAGAGGATCCCAGCTCCCTTTGCATCGTGAAATAGAATTTTATTTTTTTTTACTCGAACACGGTAACGAACGACGCACTACCGCTTGAAACAAAATGTCCTGGAAACTTCTGTTTTAATCAAATCTGTGTCGCCGCGTCCACACTTCCAGGCGACATTGACACATTTTGCCGCACCCTCTCCCAGGAGTGCAGACACGCCGATAATGAGTCTGCTTTAGGAAATCAACATGATTTATATTTACGACTGGGAGTCTTGTTACTGAATCCGTTAGTGTCTTCCTGAGGGTGAAGTCTCACTTTAAACAAACAAGTTGTCTTCGAGGAAAAACAAGTCACAAAATGATCAAGGTGCGAGGGGAAAAAAAAAAAAGTTGGAGAAATGCATTAGGGTTAGGAAAAAAAAAACTATTAGTAGTGTTGATTAATGTTGAGCTGTAAATTGAAAAAGGCAGATGGAAAGACTATATGAATAGAGACCGCATACTGCTTGGTGCATACAGTACATGGTAGCTGGATTACTAAAGTCCCGCCCATCAGTAAAAAAATCATTATTTATGCAATTTCAGTCCAGAATTTCAAATCCATGTTTAATTAAGGGTACAATTCTATCCTGATTTAAGTAGACAGGACCTAGGAATTGTTCAAGCTTGGAAAAAGAATTCCCTGGGAATGCAGCCAGTTTGACAGTCGTGTGGACTGATTTAATTTTTAATATTTTTTTTTTTTAGTACACGGTTTCCAACATGTTGTAGACTTAGAGAGAACTGCAGGAGTGTTACAAGCACACTTTCATCCAACATGACCCCTGTGGAGTGTGTGTGTGTGTGTGTGTGTGCCACCATTTCAAATATCTGGCAGTCCAGATCACCAGGAGCTCTACTTTGTCTCGTGTGTGTATTATTATCTCCATAGACTGAGGAAGCTCAGAGTGTTCCGTCTCCTTCTTTACTCCATCCACAGGAGCACCATCGGAGCAAGCATCGTGCTTGGGGCCATCGATCAGGCATAATCTCCTTTCATGGACACACACTCGCACAAAATCAAATAAATCTAAGCGTAGCCGGACTGTTCAGATCACTCACTGCATCAACGCACATATTATCAATTATGACAGCTATTATGAAAACTACACGATATGTAAAGCTTATTTACTACTTAATCACTTCATTCATTCATTCATTCATTTTCTGTACCGCTTAATCCTGTGTTCAGGGTCGCGGGGGACCTGGAGCCTATCCCAGGAGACTTCGGGCACTAGGCGGGGTACACCCTGGACAGGGTGCCAATCCATCGCAGGGCACACACACATACACACCCAATCACACCACTTTATTATTATTTTACACTCTCGTACACTTTAGGTCATATATAATGTCTGTATATTTATCCCATTGACAAAGTTATACACTATACAATTCTTTGTACGTGATAAAAATCAATCGACTTGATTGTTGATTGATGTTAAATACATAATAGCTGAACCTTTGATGAAATGTCTTGAGAATGATGGTGTAACACTGATTTACAGTAGATTTGCAGGAGACTTCAAGCACAGTACGGTGATGAGACTCCTAGCTGCAGTAAACAGTATATATTTACAATATCCTAAATAATAGCTATATTATCTCATGATATCTGTACAATAACATCTCTTTTTTTTTTCTAATTGCGCAATATTATATTACCTATAGTGCAATCTGACTTGATTGAACGTGTAAATACTGTGTTTTTTCCCTTCCTTTGTATTTATACGCTGTACTGTGTATAAAAAATTTTTTTATTTTAGATTATGACTCGTATGATTTTTCAAAATAATAATAAATTTTTTTTTTCTCTTTTTGTCCTCATACACAGAACGCTTTAAGTTTGCACATTGTTCTTTGCTGCTGTAACATGTTTCCCCACTGTGGGACGAATAAAGGTATATCTTATCTTATCTTATTTTATCTTTAAACATTTGAATGGTGCAAACCTGTTAAAGAAGACCGTACTGTACATCCGTGAGTGACGATTCTGGCCGAGGTTGCTCAGAGCCTCCCGCAGTCCTTCATGTGAACAGTGGAATGCTCTCAGGGGGAGAAAATGGCCTGATTTGATGACCAAAGGCGTTCAGTTTTTGCAAGACAATGCATGACCTCATACTTGCACTTTATAAGAACTCTAAAACTTTCTACCCTGATGGTTTCTAAGCACAAGGTTATGTGCATTAGTGTAGGAGGAGACTATATAGAGAAATAAAGGTACTTTCTTTTCTCATAACTGAGTTCTGTTCTGTTATTTTGCTTTGATATCACAAGTCCCAGTTTGACTTGAACACTGGTATAATCAAATGTGGATTTCATGTGTATACCAGTCCGAAACAGTACTATAAACACATCACTTATTCTTTGTCTCATCACCCCGTCGAGAACACAAATGAAGTTTGTCAGCGAACATCTACTGCAGCTTTTATGCAGAAAATGTCTATATTAGGCAGCTGTACTGTCTTGTACAAATGTCTAACCTCATATTTGAATCCGACTATTCTTTCCATTTCGTGACTTTTTTTTTTTTCATTGCATCGCTCTACCTTTTATTCATTCCAAACCCAGGTACAGTAAAAGCTTAGTACGGCCATGAGACGGCAGTTCATTTTCGCTTTGATTTACACACACGAGCCTAGACAACACTAAGTCATACCAAGTCAAGTGTTTCCTTCCCAGCTCCAGTCATGGACAATCCAATACACTTTATGATTCAAATCAATAAACAGGTATTCAAATGACAGATGATGCAGTGTAGGGAAATCAAGAGCCTGTGCTGGACTTGACACCTCTGGACGAAAGAGATAACAAGTATGTGTGTGTGTGTGTGTGTGTGTGTGACACCTTCTTGGTGGGACGCCAATCACCCCCGAGAGCTTCCTTAGGTTTGTGGGGTGCACGAAAATAACACCTTTTAATCTGCCATAATAAGAGAAGCAGAAGCGGGAAAAGAAAGAGCCTGAGGCGATGAACAGAGCGAGTGGATGTTGGGATGAAACAAAAGATTGTAGAGGAAAGAAAGGAGAAAAAGGAGAGAGAGAGAGAGGGGAAAAGTGCTGACTCTTCGACAGCTACTGTACAACACACATACTTACACACGCTGCAGCCCTGTCAAATCCTCCCTGAGGTTTGGTATTGTTCCATCTTACCGTTTATTACTCAGAGCTCTGCTTAAGTGCGCACTGACACCTTGTGCTTGGCTTGCAAGTCTTCACACTTCACACCCCTCCCCGCCCCCCCGCTGTCTGTATCTCTTTGCATTATGGTTTGAGAAGGGGCTCGCATCAGACCCATGACCAGACATGCTGACTCATCAAAATCTTCTTTTGTACTTCATGTTGAAAATAAGAGACAGAAATTTCTGTGTGTGTGTGTGTGTGTGTGTGTGCCTAATTTGCTGCAGTGCTACAGATATCACAGGTGCTACTGGATAGGACACAAGTCATCGGTGCTCTACAACAGGAGACAAGTATTGCTGACAAAAGTACCGAAAAATATTGAACCTAGAGTAAATTCATGGAGACGTTAAATGGAAAACCAACTCTGACGTTACTATGGAGGTTACTGTCGATGTTCAGTTCTACATGTTCTACATGTTCTACAGTTTCCTCCTACTGTGCAAATCCATAGATGTACTGTACTGTATATGGTCTGGTTATGCTGAAATTCCTCGCCTTTGCAATGAACCGATATGTGGTGTAGGTACTGTAAATTCTCCTGCCTTGCACCTGTAGTCAGCTTTGGATCCACGGCATCCTGACTTACGTAGGTAAAACACATACAGTACTGAAGATGAATGACTCGATCTGTAAAGGCTTATAGCAAGGTAGATAGTTTTAAGAATATTTTTTTCCCCTTAGGAATAATCTGCATGGTAATGGACTGAGACTTAGAATAAAAGTGTTATCTTTAATTTTCCGGAATGGAAAAACCCTCTATTGTACTTTAGGGTTAGATAAAGAAAAGCTCTTGCAAAGCTGCAAACCAAAAATGGATGCAAACACACAGATCATCATTGGTGTGTTTCTTTTCTTCCTTTCTCACATCCTTAAGGGACCTTTACTTTTTTGGAGATTTTTAAGTAGCAGGAAGAGGTGTTGTTGTCTCAGGGGTAGACTTCTCACCCTCCATTCAAACAGTCATTGTTTAACTCTCAGACAGTACCCCAAACCCAAGTAATGGGGTAACATGAGAGTTTCATGCCTGGAAAATGGGAAAACCTTTGCGTATTTAATGGTCCACTTTGGCGAGCATCCAAAAGAACAACATCATCAGCTACGAACTCTGACCCAGCAGCACCCTATCTAGGGAGCTTCTTTAAGCATATTTAAGATTCTGAATGACTGATAAGAAAATCAGTACTGTTGTTGAGCCTCGACAGCTTTAAAAGCTTTAGTAGTTCTTGGAATACAGTCCCATTCGGGGTTACTAAAGTGTATCAAATTCCATTCGGTTCTCCACATTATCTCTTGATTGAATTATCCTTTTAGAATTGCCAAGGTAAAAAAAATAAAAAATACACACACACAATCTCGTTTCAAGGCTACAACTGAAGCACTTAAACCACAATACCACTTTAACATACCTTGCAATTTACGGGACAGGAATGAATATATACAAGAATGTACACCTTGCCAAGTGGGAATTGTGGACAGATAAATAAAAGCTTAGCCAGAGGCTAGACATCTGGGACTTTATCAAGGGCTGACTGGTATACACGGGATGTTCTTGTTAACATATTGCTTGAACTGGATTTCTTTGAGCACTGTCGCCTTGCACCTCCAGGGTCCGGGTTCGATTCCCCGGCCAGGCTCGATTCCTGCCGCTGTGTGCATGGAGTTTGCATGTTCTCCCTGTGCTTGGTGGGTTTCCTCCGGGTACTCCGGTTTCCTCCCACAGTCCAAAGATATGCAGGTTAGGCTAATCGGCGTTCCTAAATTGCCTATAGTGTGTGATTGGGTGTGTGAGTATGTGTATGTGTGTGTGCCCTGCGATGGATTGGCACCCTGTCCAGGTGCCAGGGTGTACCCCGCCTAGTGCCCGAAGTCTCCTGGGATAGGCTCCAGGTCCCCCGCGACCCTGAACACAGGATTAAGCGGTATAGAAAATGAATGAATGAATGAATGGATTTCTTTTTTCTTTCTACGTTTGTGGAACCAAGAAAAACAGCACCACCACTGACTGTAAGTAAAAGCACACAGAACGTGAAGGTCTCTCTAGGATAAATTGGATATTTATGCAGCCTCCTAGTAATAATCATGTTAGACGGTTACACTTGGTGGAAAACCCCAAAGATTTGGTTTTCATTCTGGTTCATTTATTCAATCGCAGTTTTTCAGACACCTCCATGACATGTCTAGAGCACTGACTGAGGAGATACAGTACAGTATATACTGTATAAATACCCTAGCAGGTGTTACAAACAAAATGATTTTTTTAAGCTCAGTTTCTTTAGAGACACTAAATGTAAACAGACTAAGTGAACAATATATATATATAACATGAATGACAGGACAAACAGCAGATCTGTATGTTTTATACAGTTTGAATGAAACAGCTGGCTAACGGCAAGTCAGCTTTTGTTTACCGGGGCTTTCTATTCAGAAATTACACATCATAATTACAGCCTGGAAGCACTCGATGAATGGTGTCGCCTATCTGTGTTTCAATGACTGTGCTCCAGTGTGGATGTGTAATAGATTTACGCTTACGGTGAGCCCCTGTTTTAATGCTCGATCATAATGGTCTCATACCGTGTTTATGATGGGTTGTAAGACTTTTTTTTTTCTTTCTCTCTCTCTCTCTCTCTCTCTCTCTTAGCCGTTCTATTCATTATCGTGACCAGCCATCAACCGGTTTCCACAGTGACAAAAAAAATGGAATGTAACTCAATTAAGCTGATTATGAAGATATTATGACTGCTGTACCCACAGGACAATTAAATGAAAAGCGAACAGTCATATCCAAGCTGCAATAATTTTTTTAAGCTAGTTTAATAATCACGCTGAGGTATTCGCTCTTTGTCGGTGGGAAGAAAGATATCAGGGCCAGAAATAAGGCTTGAATAGGAGGTTCGCGGGAGGCACGGCGAGTCCTGCAAGGTTGCTCACAGCATATTGAGATGACTTTTTATGGGCTCTGTAGTGGTTCCTTTCAGAAAACGAAGCCCCAGCATGCGGACTTCTTTCAGACGCTCCCAGCGGTATTACCTAGCTCGAATGCCTCGCTCTGTTCTCTCGGGCTTCAAGTGCGTTCTAAAAAGCGACTGGCCGAATTCTGCAGCTATTCTGGCTCTTCTGAGACGTAGCCTGCTGGTTAACATTACGCTTGAGCTAATCCCTCTTTTATTACCCGTGCAATCATGTGTCGAATTGGAGGGTATGCAGACTATATGGTTACACGTCGATTCGATCCACGTATGGATGGAAACACTTTGCTTGAATGACATTTTTACTGGACGTAATGAGCAAGAATCGCGGCTTATTCCCGAGTCTTTATCAGGGATAAAGTTAGAGTGAAAGCTAAACCGGATAGAGCTACAGTATGGTTCACAATAAAAAATGTAAAAACAAAAAAACTAAATCTAGAAAATGCCAAAGAAGCCTTGAGATTTCATACAGCTTCGAAAACACACACACACACACACGCACGCACACGCACCGACCACTTTGTGACTGAGGAATGATGGCATGTAATTATTTCTTCAATGGCCGACCATGTGTTTATCAGAATGTTAATGTTCCCATAATAACAGGCTCCGCCATGCCAGCGAGAATGTCAAGCCTGTCCAGCTGTCAATCAAAGCCAGAAATAGTACCGCAAATAAGCACGCGCCGCCGTCACACTAACTGACAGACGCTGTCCGTAGAAGCCTTCGAGCTGACAAATATCAGACCCCTGCGTTACACAGAGTTATTCTATCCAGGATGGAGGGAGAAGACAAGGAGGATCAGTACGCTGGAGAAAGACTGGGTTGTAGAGTTTATTAAAAAAAAAAAAAAAACTAAGGAGTCAGAAAGATAGAGACAAAAACACAGATGGTGGCTTGTGGACCAAGACAGAAAGGAAGTACAAGACACACAGATGGTGAGGCTGTGGATGAAGCATAACCGAAAAAGAAACAAGATAATTCATTGAAAAGAAGCAAAGCTTTAAGTAACAAATTGCATGTTTTTTTTAGGTCATAATTATTATAATTTTTTTCTATTCTGCTATGGTTCTTCAGATCCTAGTAACAGCATTTGAAGAGATACAATTTACATAAAAAGCCAATCAAATACTGTATATAACTCGTATGATAGAATTTGTCTTCCAAATGTATCTATTTGATGGTTTACCTTTTATTTAACCGTGTACCGTACTGTACACGCACCTCTATTACTAGAAGCGTGAAAAACCCCTCCACCTTATTCTTTACAGGTCGATCCGAACCCCTCCATCTCTCTCGGTTAGGGCATTAAGCAGATGGACAGAGTGCTAAGGAGAAGTGAAGGAGGTGGAATCGTTTGGGCAGAAGGATGTGGGTGGGGAGCTATGGTGCGTGAGATTTGATGCTTGAGCTTTGTGAGAGTTGTCTCACGCCTGAGTGAGAAACGCAGCCAGTCAAGCTTCCCCAGACCTCTATCTGAATTATGACCGAACACGAGTCCACTCAAATGCACAAAGGATAACAAAGCGACCGCCTTCTCCCACCTGCCGCTCACTATCGAATGTAAGACAAGCCCTGGAGCAGAGTCAGCAGATACAGGTGAAAATGATAGGTTCGTCAAACCTGATTGTGTCAGAAGGTCGCAGTTATTCTAAAAAAATGTATCAATAAATAAAATACAAAAACAAGTCCATTACTATAGCTAAGGTTACACCAATCGATTGGCCAATCATCCATCGAATTGACCGGTTTATATCCAAAGAAATTAATTCTTTCGTGGGTTCACTAGCCATCTGCAAACGAGAGCTCTCAGTTTGGAGGACTTCGGTTTCACTCCATCAATCGTAGTCAATCACGTGCGTCTGCACTTTATTCCCGCCCCCTAATGGTGCTCATGCAGCACTTCAAGAAGATCATGTCTCGGAGCAAGCACATGATAACCTTCACCTTTCCTCACGAATTTTTCATTTTCAATGAAATTTCCTTTTTATTTTGCTTCCAAAGAGACAGACTTTCTTGTATTTTTTTTAAACACAGTCTAGTTTAACAAGATTAGTTATCCAGGCTTCCTGAAGGACTTTTTCGGTCCTTTAGTTTTTGACTCCCATTTTACAGGTAAGTACAGTCCCTGAACCTGAGCAATTTCAGAAGAACATTTTTTCCCCTTACTTTTGTTAAGCCACACAGTGACCTATGAATCATTCAAGCATTTAAAAAAAGTATATTCTAATTTAAGACATGAACCAGTGAGAAACAGGTGCAGACATCGACAGATGTTCAGATTACAAACAAGAGGGGAAACGAGGTTGCTGCTGAGGTGTTGCATAAACGATCACATTTTTAATTACGTATATCTTTAGGCACTTTATTTTTTCCATTTCTTTCATTTAATCTGCATTTTTTAATTTGATATGAAGAAATGCCTAGCTGAAGAATGCCTTGCACAGTGTTGTATATACAGTATAATTGAATTTGTCATTAAAGTTACGAAAATCTTATGCTGTCTATTGGAGTTTTTGGAAAAGAATCCGAAATAATTACTAACCAAGATCTCTAGTGATTATTTTGCCCTAACTACGTACATGCCATGTTGTCTTTTATTCCGTACTTATTTCTGTGAAACACTGAGTTATCCAGTAAATCCAGGCAGACACCAGTTTGTAATGAAAAACAGATGAATTGCTCTCGGCAAGACTAATCTGCCACTCTAGTGCAAAGGAAAAACTGGAAAACTTCTTTTCTCTCGTTTTTTTTTTTTTTTTTTTTTTCCCTTTTCGTTTTTAATCAGCTTAACAGATTTTCACTAAGCACCAGACCCAAGCAGTGGCTCGATGAACGGATGTCCTCAAGCATGGAACTAAATAAAAGGTAGATTGATGAGGAACATTATGATTGAAGAAAACTACATACTGTACTGTTTATTGAATTTGAAAGCACTGTACCAAACGTACAAGAACTTAACGTACTGACCGTGTAGATTTCTAGACAATTTTATTCTTTCTTTTTTTCTTTTTTTTTGCCTTTATTTCCTCAGGACTGTATCTCGAACCTTCATTATTCAGAACTATTCTGCTTCAGTCCCTGTTCACTGCAGTGTATACAGTATATTCAGAACTGTGTCTGGGTATGGATGTTACAATATGTACCACATAATCCTTTGTGAAATCTCTGTCTTAGTTACTATGACGATGTGTATTTGAGAGCAAATCCGGCTACATGGCAAACAAACTAATCGCGTGTTGCAAAGTCACAAAGGCAGCGCGGTCTGCTGAAGACAGCAGTCTTATCAAAACTCAGAAACCAAAAGAAACCCTGACATATATATTATAAAAAGGAACTGAGATATACTGTACATTATACACAATAGCTGGTCTACGCCTCTAATCCAGCCGCTCATCTCCTGTTGTCTCCCTCTGCCTGCGGCCTCGGCGAGTGTCTCTAATCAGACATGGTCCGGCTCTTATCTTCTTCACCTTAATAAAAGAATGAGGTTGATTATCAGCGTCCATGCTGCAGATTAATTCAGAAGCAGCTCTTCACGAGGGCTCAGAAGGGCTAGAAAGAACAGCATGCGAATATTTTAGCCAGTTAACCCTCTCTGCTTTTTTTTCTAAAAAGTGACACACACACACACAAACACACACTGTTTTTGTCTGGTTTAGCACAAATGGAGTCCTTAACACCAAAAAAAAAAAAAAAAAAGGTCATTAAAAATGCAAAAGCATGGCACACACACACACACACACACACACACACACACACCACATGAAAACACAGAATCAGAATCTGAAGGCTTGTAATACGGACAGTTAAAACAGCGCTGTTAAAATAATCTGAAAAAAAATGACTCAGTCACGCACGCATCGTCTCACTCACTCTCACCCATCGTCTATACGGATTTATTGTGTATACGGAGTCAAAGGGGACCTGGAGCATATCCAATTTACATCCTATACAGGGTGCGAATCCATTGCAGGGCACAAACACACACACACACACACACACACACTCCTTCACACACTACGGACAAGTTGGGAACACCAGTTAGTCTAATCTGCATGTCTTTGGACTGTGGGAGGAAACCGGAGTACCCGGAGGAAACCCACCAAGCACGGGGAGAACATGCAAACTCCATGCACACAGAGACGGGAAACAAGCCTGGCCAATACCTAATCTAACACTCTGCAGACTATAACTTCATTCATGGTCCACAATATAAAAATGCAAATATAAATGTATAAAACGTATTTTCCTTTCAATATTAAAAAAAAAATAATAAAGCTGACCGTTTCGAGTAAAACCTTTACGTTAAATTGAGTCTAAATGTGTCTATTCTAGAGCTCAGAGCGAACGCGCACCATGTACAGTACAGCATGTTGCTTTCTGCTGTGCTGAATGAAATCATACTATGAGCTGTCTGTACTGTATTTGGAAAACACCTGAGGAAGTGTCATCTGAAGTGTCTCTCCACGTGTTGAGCGACTAGATGTCATGGGGGTGGGATAATTATAGTCTTCAGGTTGTGAGTTTGAGTGAAAATGATGCCACAGTTATCAGTGACTGGGGGTCAAGAGAGCCTGTTCTTTCAGGATATGTGCGGGACGGCATTCTCTCGCTCTCTTTTTCTTTTTCCCTGTCAATCACAGCATCACAAGCCAACCTAGGGGGTCTTTGAGCTCATGTATGCAGGAGAAGCTCAACTATTTGACTATATATATATATACTGTATAGATATACACACTGTCTTACAGAGTGAGCCGTTCATTAGGGCAGCACTTTCCTCTCACAGGGTGGAGACGCCTTTATCACGAGCCATGTCCACATTTCTCATTCCAAATCTTCCAGAAAAGCTTGGCTCCCCTTTCCCCCCTCATGTTTCTTGTCTCCCTCAGGGCCATTTCAAAGGCTCCATTTATACTCCCATTTTTGCCGCTCGTGCCTCGCTCTTTGAAGTGGGAGCATAGCGAGGAAAGCATGCTCTGCCCTTTTGCGTTTGTGGCATAAAAATAAAAAAGTACAGAGCACAAGAGTCTCAGAGTGCAAACCGAAGAGGTATGGGGTAAGGTTATAGATAAGGATTGGTTGGGGGAGAAAAATCATCTATACTGTATATCCTATAGCAAATTTGGAAATGCCAATCAGGCTACACCACCACCACCTTGGATAGGTTCCAGGCCCAGCGGCCCTGTATAAATAAAACTTTGAAACAGGATATTGTTACTCCTCTGAATTTCCATTAGAGTGGGTACAAACCACAAGCCTCACCATCCTCTTCTTTCTCTTTCTTCATCGCTCTCTTGTAGGTAATAAAACAAAATCAACACCCTGAAACATTTCTTTAGGACATGGGGGGGGGGGGGGGGGGGGGATCTCAGTTACAGACCACAAATCTTTTAATATATTTTTAATTCAGATATCACCTTCAAAATAGTTTTTTAAAATAAAATTTTAACTTAAAAAATGTATAAATGTTCGTATTCAAGGTGATAACATGGTGCGGTTCCTCTATAATCCTACAGATGGTGGGTTCTATACACACACATTTGCACTATACACACAGTACATACTGTAATCGGGGTACGAAACGGATCCGCCCCTACAGTACGTATCATGATCATATCATATGGTGATTCCCATCCGTAAAACACGGTGACTGTTTTGACTGTAAAAACACAGACTGTGGAAACGCCGCAGTTAAATAAATGTCCCCTTGAAGAAAATGATCATATCAGGCTTTTTCAAAGCTACATATTATTTGTCATTATATATATTTAACATGCACCATACAGATGCACCATACAAATTCTGACCAATCAGAACCAAGTATTCAATTTCACATGACTATAATGATCAAGTCTCGCATTATAGGATCAATCAATCAATGCCTTTCTGCCTTTCTCTGGCTTTCCATTTGAAGTTAGATTTTGAGAGGCCTTTCTTCTTCCTGTCCTTTCCTTAACGCTGTGAAGGATATACAAATCCTGTGGTCTGTCGGGTTATCAGACAGTCACTAAAACAGACATGGACAGTACACCCTTCAAAGAATCGACCTCCTTAAACGAATCCCTGGGCGATCTAGCAGGATTTCTGCGAATGAATACATACTGTACACAGAGGTGGAAAGTAACGAATGACATTTACTCGCGTTACTGTAATTGAGTAGTTTTTTCTTGTGTATTTCTACTTTTTAAAGTATTTTTTTAAATCTGTAATTTTACTTTTACTTAAGTACGTTTTGTTTGAAGTATTGTAATTCGCTACATTTTAAATCATATTCGCTACTGAGTAAAAAATAAATGAATGAAAATGATAAAATAATATAAATATTATGCTTTTGCGCCGCGTGTGTGTATCATGTCCTGGTCGCGCGCCGCTCCAGACTCCACTCCAGGTTTTCTGACATCGGCATCACCTGACCTTCCACACGGTCGCTTCCGCCCTGAGAGTGACGTCATCGACTAGCGCGAACATATATAAACCGGAGAGAGACGCGGGAAAGATGAAAGAGGTTGTGATTTTGGCGTTTTGATATTTGGTTGTGTATTCCGGTTTTGACTTTTTGCCTCCAATTGACTTTGATTATTGCTTTGTTTCTTTGGTTTGGTTGGTCTTTGTATATATTTGTAGATAATTTCATTGTTTTTGGTTTAGGGAGTCCGGGAAGGTACCTGTATTTTTGTTTGTGTGTGTGTTATTTTTTTTTTTGCAGGTAATCTAGCTACTAAATATAAATACCATTTTGTTTATTATTTTGACCTGGGTCCATCCTGAATCTGATCCTCCTCCTCCTGGTGTGTGTGTGTGTGTGTGTGTACAAACCTCATTATTCCATCAGTTAATGATTGGATCTAGTTCTTTCTGCCATATACCACCATTTCCATACAGTTTAAAATAGAACCCTGAACCATTCTTTTGCTGTATGACCCTAGACTGGGACGTAACACCATATTTAAGTGACCACTTTGATTTTCAAGCACAAGAAAGACAACAGCTTTATTATGCAAAGGTGTTCCTTCAGTTAAAAACAACTAGTTTGAGATTTTATATCTGCTCATCTTTTTTGAACTACGCTAGAATGCCTCATCCCACCCCCGCTGTTAAAAAAATATAAAAGTAACTCGGTAACTTTTACTCTGAGTAAATTTTTTAATGAGCTACTTTTTACTTTTACTTGAGTAGATTTTTATAAGGGTAACTTTACTTGTACTTAAGTAAAATTTCACTGAAGTAACAGTACTTGTACTTGAGTACAACATTTTATTACTCTTTCCACCTCTGACTGTACATACAAACACACGCAAATACTTCCGTCTGAATATGTTTAACCATGCGCTAAAGACGGTAATCGATTCCTAATTTCATGCGACCTGCCGGAGATTAATGTGTGCGGAGAGACAAAGATAGAGAGAGAGAGAGATGAAATAAGCAGAGTGAACATTATCAGCTATCAGAAAGGAGAGCTGATGGAGAATTAAAAGCTTGATATGACTTAAGATGGGAGAATCGGATCAGGGTATAAATCCTTGTTATCTTATTGCACGTACTAAGGCGGTTAACGATGACAAATCATCCCAGTGAGTCAGTGCTCAGAGAGAAGTAGCCAAGCTATGTGGTTTTACTCTCTCTCTCTCTCTCTCTCTCTCTCTCTCTCTTTTGTGTGTAGGCTACATGTGGAACTGTGATTCACATTCAGTCACACAGTTAGAGAGAAAGCAAAGCTTTTAAGGGCCAGGAGAAAAGGTCCATTTAGCCACGACCATGCTTCTGCGTTTTTAAAACACATTTTTTGGTGTTAAGGCATGATTCCATTTGCGCTGAACCTTAACAGAACAGCACACATACAGCACTGTACAGGCGCTCTCTCGGGATGTGTGTGTGCGTTTGCATGTGTTACTGCCCTATGACTTATCCTCTCCCAAATTGCACTACAAGCAGAATGTGTCCTTCTAACACATACAGACACATTTTTTGGATGACCTCAAAGTTATATCTGAGCAAAGAGCAAAGATAATGGCCCAGTTTCTCTCTCTGTGTGTGTGTGTGTGCGTGTGTGTGTGTGATGGTGCGCCAACGAAAAACACACACGCAATCACAAACATCCCAGAGTGAATTATTTGAAAATTCATTCCAAATACTTTAAATTATTTAGTGATCACATGCATTGGAATATTAACAAGCTACAGTTTTACTTGAAGCCCAGGGATAAAGTGTGCGATTTCAGGGGTTCGATTTCCACCTGTGTGTGTAGAGTTTGCACGTTCTCCCCATGCTTGGGTTTCCTCCTGGTGCTCCGGGTTTCCTCCCACAGTCCAAAGACATTTCTAATTAGCAGAGAATTTGAGTGTGTGCTCTGTGATGGATAGGCACCCTGTCCGGGGTGTACGGTGTACCCTGCCTCGTGCCCCGACTACCCTGGGATAGGCACCAGGCCTCTCGCTTCAACAGAATAAGTGGTATAGAAAATGAATGCGTCATGTAATGCCACACCACATAGGAAAGTCATAACTATGTCCATCCCAAATTTGGGAATATCTGAACACTTTTAACCAAATAAGGGAGCTGGGATGTGATTGTTGTGTTGTGTGAATGGACATTAAGTGGTGCAAGTGCTTTAAATAAAGGTGGAATTGTGTTGTTTTGAGGTTACATTTGCATGGTGTGGTGGGGTCATTCGTTCGGTGTTATCTTAACATCATTTTATCACAGTCATTCCTTCAATGTTGAGGTTTGGGTGAGTGACTTCACAACCAAATTATAACCCAATAATAATGCTATTATATACATAAGGGTTCATCGAGCACATGAGGCACATCGGGTAATGCTCACTCCCCATCCCTTGTGAGATATCCATCATGTTAGCGGCAGTTTCTTACAGGGTCTGGTGTTCAGCTGGATGCCCAATTGCTATGGGACCAACACTGGTATCCCGGCGGTGTTGGGGCTCAAACCAGGGACCTTCTGATCACCAGTCCAACACCTTAACCACCAAGCTACCCTGCCTCCATTACTACATACATATACAACAGACATTATACATTATAATAATGTGTTTTCAAAGCTAGAGGTAACAAGATTCATCCATTATCTATGCTTATCCTAGGTACAGTAGGAACACAGGGGGGCTGGAACATGTCCCAGGAAGCTCAAGGCACAAAGACACCACATGGGACCTGTTGCCAACCCGTAACATGCAAACAATGAATATATACTCAATTATAAACTACACTTCATTTGGAATGTAAACCACAATCAGTTTACAGAGGATGTCTTTCAACCGTGAGAAGCAAAACGCACAAAACTCCACCCACACAGACCGGAGGCGAGATCCGAACATTTGTATTATTGTCGAAACTAGTGACAATTAGAAATAATTGTGATAAGCACAATTTCAAGCCCTTTAAAGAACCTAAGAACCATTGAATATGTAAAAAAAAAAAAACCCATAAAAACATTAAGCATAACAATGTTTATTTCTTGTAATGGTTTTCTTTATGCGCATTCATCATTAGGGAGAAATTATAAACTCATTTCTTTAAGTAGTATTTAAAACTCCAATTTGAATAACATTTAGCTATTATGTGTTTTGCTGTTTTTTTGTTAATAAACATTTCAAAAGCATACCATACTGTACCATACTGGTGTCTTAGAATCTGTAGGGCTCAGGATTGTGCAGTATAGAGTGACATTTCCTTTTTTCAGCACAAAATAGACATGATGAACTCATTCATTCATTCATTCATTCATTTTCTATACCGCTTAATCCTGTGTTCAGGGTCGCGGGGGACCTGGAGCCTATCCCAGGAGACTTCGGGCACTAGGCGTGGTACACCCTGGACAGGGTGCCAATCCATCGCAGGGCACACACACATACACACACTCACACACCCAGTCACACACTACGGGCAATTTAGGAACGCCAATTAGCCTAACCTGCATATCTTTGGACTGTGGGAGGAAACCGGAGTACCCAGAGGAAACCCACCAAGCACGGGGAGAACATGCAAACTCCATGCACACAGAGACGGGAATCGAGCCTGGCCGGGGAATCGAACCCAGACCCTGGAGGTGCAAGGCGACAGTGCTAACCACCACACCACCGGCGCGATAGAAGCACATGTTCTTTGTTTACTCGTCATTGACCTATGCTGTGTTGCCGGCACAAATCTGTACTGCTTGGGTTTTAGGGTTTTTTGATAACCTAGCCATTATTGTTCACCACATACCATACTGGTGTCTTAGAAGCTGTAGTGCCTGATGTGACCCTGGAAACACCATTGGTCGTCTGAGATCGTGCCACTGTCAAATAAATGTCCAGATGAATAAATACATACAGCAGAACAAAACATGATGTGTAAAGCAATTAAAAAGACATGATCAGAATAAAATTGTTATAAATAGCAACTCAAAGTACACCACCTGGGTTCTGAGTTCTCAAACATCCAAATTCGCTTCCCCCCCCCCCCACTTTGAATATGTAAACTCTATGAAAATCAGCTAAATTCGAATAGTAATCAGCCAATTACAGCCTTAAGCCAACCAGTGCTGTGAAAACGATCGGCGAGTTCTTTAAAAGCAGCAGTTCGGAAGCTGATCCTTGGAGTTCACAGGATTGTACAGACAAAATGAATCTTCGATAAAAATCAAGACAGTTGTGCAAACACAAAGCCTGTGTGGACAAGGGAGGTGATCCATCCCAGATCCATCACTTCCTGTCAAACAGCGCATTCGCTGAAACGAAAAAAGTTGGGAGAGGTGGCATGCAAAAAGACATTTCCCTGTGAAATACTGAACAACCCAGGATGTAGGGAAAGCAAAAAACATGTTGGGGGGAAACGGCTGGCTCCGTGGTCTCCGGTAGCTGAGGGATGATGTCTTGCCGGGGTTATTAAAATGTACAGTGCTGATTGGGCGATGAGGAGGCTGATGAACCTGTTGGTCCTGTGCAACTCAGTCATGATTCATTATAATGAATAATCAGGGAAGCTACTCACCTGCTAATTAAACATGAATATGCGGAGCAGGGTTATACAGTACAGTACGTGTGCGTGCATGCACACACACACACACACACACACACACACCACAGGGAAAGGATGAAGGGAGAGTAATTCTATGATAAGTATGTCTCTGAGAAATAATATATCAGTGAAATAAAGGGATCAAAGTTAAAGATTGTAGTGCTTTTTTTTTAAGTGAAATCATTGCGATGCAGAAAAACAGAGACAAAGAAAGAGAGAGAGAGAGAGAGACAGAGAAATAGAGTGTGTAGTATGATCGAGAGAGACTAGGATTGTCCCTTGTTTCATTTCTTTTTAAATATGATAATGATACCGATAGTTTTCTAACAGAGCTCTGTGTATCGATTGATAGCTTATACTCGTCCGATGTCGTCTCCTAGGAACCTGGCCAATGCTTTTTGAGCCTTTGATGCCTTGTTGCGAGCTGCCAGAGATGTCCCTCGAACTTCATTTCTTCACACCTCATTTCTTCATATTAAATTATTAAGATTATATTATAGAAATTGGAACTTTTTTTTTTGTACTGTGACAGGCTGCAAAGTGCCTAAAGATACAATTGCTTATTTATGTAAAAACCTCAGCAGCGACCTCATTTCCCCTCTCGTCTGTTCCAACCACTCAGCATTCAGCATCAGCAGTATAATAATCACCAGCCTGTTCATCTGTCATCATCATCTACACCTGTTTCGCACTGGTTCATGCCTTATAAATTATGTTATATATATATACTTGAATGATTCATATGTCACATATGTCACTTTGTGTTTCTAAGACTGTTTAAGTAAAGGAACTAGAGTGAAAATGAGACGCAAAAACCTGTGGAAAAAATGAGAGCCTGGAGAACTATTCTTCAATACTATAATAAAAAAATAATGGCTCATTTGAAGCAGAATATAAATAAATGAGGGGTGTCTCAAGACCTTTGTCCAGTATTGCTCATGTACTGTAGCTTGGGAGTCTGCTGAGTTTATGAGGAAGAAAATAAATAAAATAAAACAACTATAACTATTAGTGGACTTGCAAATCATATATATATATGTTTTATATATATATATATATTTTTTTTTTTAAACAGAAGATTCATTCATTAATTCACTCACTATCTATACCGCTTATCCTGTGCAGGGTCGCCTGAAGCCTGTATGCCAAGACATGTCGGGCATGAGGTACTGTAGGGCAGTGGACTGGTACCGGTCCGTGGAGCAAATGGTACCGGGCTGCAGCGTAAATACTAAAATATTTCCGTTTTATGTATCATCTGAGTCTGATTGTATTTTGAAAAATGACCTCATTATTCTCTCAGTTACGTCTCGATTATTCAAACCTCCATACCCCCCCAATTTCAGGAGGAAACCCACAGGCACGGAGAGAACATGCTATGCCACTGTGTTGCCTTTTCTGCGGTAGATAATTTAAATCTGGAAAAAAAGGAGATGAGTAATATAAAAACATTTTTAAACAAATTAAGACATCACTCTGCACACCTGCCTGTTTTATCATGAGTTACATTTTGTGAGAAAGCACACACACACACACACACACACACACACACAAACAAAAGCTGTAAATGTAACATTTCACACTTGGTGAAGAACTGAAAAATGAAGCCTTCACAGTTTTAACTGACATCAGACTTCGCAAATTTAGCAAAGTATTACAATATTTAAACTGACATTGTCAACCAGGGTTGGAGGTATAAATCTGCTCCTATGTGTGTGTGTGTGTCTGTGTGTGTGTGTGTGTGTGTGTAATTTGTACGTTCTTCCTGTACCCCGATTTCCTCCTACAGTCTAAAGTAGTTTATTGGCATTTCGAGATTGTGCATAGTGTGTGTGATAGTGTGTGTTTTTGTCCTGCAATGATTTGGCATCCAATCCAGATAGCACTTTGCCTTATAGCCTAAGTTCCCTGGACCCTGTGTGACCCTTCTCAGGTTAAGTGGTATAGATAATGAAAGAATGAATTAATACATTGACATTGTTATTGTGTTTATAAACTGCTGTCGTTCATATAGATGGTAAGCATACAGTATGAGCGCCTGTATCCAGGGTCAGCCTATATGCAAGAGGTGTAAGAATTGACAAGATCGGGCCTCACTCATTCTCACTAATCGTCTATAGTATACCACGTAATCCTGTATACAGGGTCGCGGGGACCTAGAGCCTATCCCAGGAGACTTAGGGCATGAGGCGGGGTAAAATCTGGACTGGGTGCCAATCCATATATACTGGGCTGGGCACACACATACACACACTTCGGGCAATTTGGGAACGCCATTTACCCTAATCTACACGTCTTTGGACTGTGGGAGGAAGCCGGAATACCCGGAGGAAACCCACCGAGCACGGGAAGGACATGTAAATTCCATGCACACATAGGTGAGAATCGAACCTGGCCGGAAATCGAACCCGGACCCTGGAGGTGCAAGGCGACAGTGCTAACCGCTACACCACCATGCCGCCTATGATCAGGACTAAAATATGTAAAAATCCAATCATGTGAATCCTAACAACGTCACTCAAAACGGGTCACTAGGAAAAAGATACACAGGAGCTCATTTCCAATTCCGGAAACTACAGAAAGGAGGAAAAACAATGAGTGTCTCCGAGAATTTAATCAGTGGTTTTAGCTGTAGAAGAAAGAAGAGAGATAAGGAGGGGAAGAAAAAAAAACCTACCACATACATCTCGTACAGTCGTTACTTTTGAGTGCCGCTCCGGGTCGGCCGTGATGTGGTCAATAAAGTTACTCCTCTATTCCACAGACACTTCACATAATCCTGAGAGAAGTATACTGTCTCCGATCAGGAGCTGTCGAGAGCCATTACCTTGCCTGAGATCTCATTTTCCTGTGTGCTTGCATGCACTTAGCTTTAGGACGATAAAGTCCCTGAAATGGATAGCGCTTTTTTTTCTTCCCCTGTCGATATCGCGCCGACACTTCCTCTATGCTGAGACAAGCTCGACCTCTTCATTATTTCACACGCATACACATGCCGAGACTGGGTTACTTTGTATCGGAGTACTGTCGTCATGCTGGGCAGGAGATCCCGTATTGGAACATGACACTAAACACTACCTTACATACATACTGTACTGCACATTTCCTTGATCTGTTAGACAAGGAACGAAAGCAGAGTTCAAGTGAATGCAGTTTTAGATAAAGGTTCGAAAAAGAACATGCTTTTTTTCAGCCAGCAGAGCTCTTGCAGTCATGTGATTCAGAATGCAAGAGTTCGCCATTTGGTCTGGCAATTATGGCCGCCAAAGATAATACTGCCCCAAGCCAAATCATGATGAATCACTGGCTAAATTTACCCCCATGGATTTTACTGAACACGTGATGTGACACAATATAATGTTTTATGTTAAGAAACTACATTTGTTAGATTTCACAGATTTTTTTTTTATCACGCTCCAGCTGTTCAACACTTTCGAGGACAGTGGACTGACAGATTTACAGCATTGTGATATCTACAGCGGTTTCATCAGGTAGGACTGATTGTTAAAGTATCATTTAGTACAATAACAAAACATTATTCAAGCAGAATATGAGTTACATTCTATTACTAAACACGTCGGGTTACGGCCTATTTATTTCCCCATCTTGTGATCCACCTGCCTCTCTGCTACAGTATCTCACACCGTAACGTAAATACAGTTACGTTAGTTAGAATATTGGTTACATTTATTTATTCATGGAGCCTATCAAAGGATACAGGGTACACCCTGGGCGCAATGCCAATCACAGGGCATATGCCGATATACACTATGTCAATTAGCCTAAACTGCATATCTTTGGACTTTTGGAGAAACCTGCATCCCCAGAGGAAACCCACCGAGTACTGGAAGGACGTGCTAACTCCACACAGCCTAACCCTGAGATGGGACTCAAACCCATGACCCTGCAGGTGCGAGACCACAGTGCTAATCACTACACCACTCTGCCACCATATGTTGAATTTACTGAACATTTATTTTATTATGAAATAAGATGGGCACAACACAAAAACCAATTCATTTTTGACCAGTACTAGCCTCGTCTACCTGCTGTATAGCTGATGACCATGCACTGTAAAAAATGAATACTGAAAATGAATACTTTTGTTGGAAAAAATAAATATATGTTGGGCTAATACAATGCTGGTGTCAAAGAAGAAAAATATGCTTTCTCAATGATTGTATAAATTTCATTACTCAACTACGAAAGTTTCATCAAGGCAACGAGTATAACTGTGTTCATGAAACATTTAACTGTGCACAAACAATTCTATGTTGGACGAACAAGAGAGACCTCTGCGCATGCGCAAAAGCATTCTTCCAGAATATTCGAACTACCCGCTATTTCCTCCGGTGAGTACTTCATGGAAACTAACTGTCCTCAGCTTGCAAAGTAATCAGCAATTTTAGCTTTATAACATATATATTATCCAGCAGCAAGCTTTAGAACGTTATATTTTCGAGTGTTTATTTATATAATTTGGAGTGTTACAGTAGTTATCTGACAATGCACTCGTTTCAGCTCCTAACGCATTTTTTTTTTCAGATGGTATGTAGATTGACATTAATGTTAATCTATGAAACCGCTAAAGTTTACTTACGTTACATACATTTTAATCATTTTAATGACTGATAATTTCAAAAGCTATTTGAAAAAGACGGCGCGTTAGTGCGGCACTGAGGGAGCTTAATGTTCTCACTCCTTCATCATTCATTAACCTTATAGTGTCTGAAAACGGTTATAATGGCTAAACGGACATTTTTTGTCTAGCTTTTTTTTTTATTATTATTGGCACAATTCACTATGGTTGTGGTTTTGAACTACAAACGGTAACTTAATCAGTTATTAATATATTTTTCTTTTTGTATTTCAGGTATTAGGGAGAATATCTGGGAAACAGTGCTTACTCCATCTGCAAACAATCTTGGAGCTTGGCAAAAATTATTTCACAACATTTTTTCTTAAACCTTCTCTTAAAATCTTAAACCATTTCTGAGTTAAAGCAAATATTTTATTTTCAAATAAGCCACTGCACGTTTTTACTGAGAAATATCAGTATGTTTTGTTCTACAAGGCAGAAGTCTATTTATCCAGTATACTGTTTTGACTGAGTGTGATATTAGTAAGCTTTGTAACATGAATGTTAAGGGCACAGTTTCATTCTTGCATTTTGAGATGCTATTTGCATATTTTGTTATAACAATGCAGCAATTATATATTTGTTGAAATAGAGTAGCTGGATTGCACTTAATCAATGTTTATAGTTTTTAACAGGTGTTTAAAGTTTACATTAAAAAATTATTAAAAGAGGAATGTATCATGTTATTTGAACTGTGGCTACAGTGAAAAAGTTACTCAATTAAACTTTAAGTTGTTAATTTCCAATTCAAAATTTACCTTTCAGTCAACTTGGAACATTTAATTGACACAACATTATATTTAAATTTGAGACTGCTTGTTGGCCTAACTAGGCATGTTTATTCAGCATAGAACATTTAATTGACAGAATGTTTTATTTCAATTTGTGTCTACATTTAGAGGTAATCAGCACAGCAAAAACAAAATAGTTTACACAACTTAAATTGAGCCAACTAAAACTTTTAGGTGTAACAGGTCACTAGAAATTTTTTAATTGGAGTAGCAAGAAGTTTTTTATAGTCTCTTTACTTTTTGTCAGGGGGTAACTGATAAAAATGACTTTGACCTTGTACAGTATGTTATGGCATCCTTCACATGCAACACCCAAAGCACTATAAAATCATAGACCGACTGCCAGTGAAAAATAGCGTCTGGTTTGGTTTTACATCGGGAACATGACTGAATGTACTGTCTGGGCTAGGAAGAAATCAGCACCAGCCTCAGCTCCACTTTCTGAAGCAGTGTTCCTAAACCAAGAAATAAATAACAATCCACTTTAAGGCATTTGTTAACATAATATAAGACAAAGTGTAAGAGCCATATTGTGCCATATGAATTTGTTGTTGTGTTTATTTCATTTATTTTACTTTATTTTATTGTATCTTGTTGGTTGTGCACTAAGCACCAAGTTTATTAGTAAGCCTATTAGTTAAGCATTTAGTTTATTAGTTAAGCATTTAGTTTTTGACAACCATATTGTTTGTGATGTCTGTGATGTCATTCCATTGTTACACGTAGTTGCATGACTATGTCACTGTAAAAAAGTCAGTCTAGATATGGAAGTTGGGGAGAACACAAGTTTTTGACCGTGATCCAACTTAAGCCAGCTTAAGCTACAGATACAGCGAATATGTTATTGTAACCCTGGTGGATTTACTCAAGACCACCGTACGAAGTGTTGAATCTTTGATGCTGAAAATAAAACAAGAGACAAAGAGACCAATGGACTTCCGTGTCGTGAGTAACCAAAGACATTAAAAAGATGCGCGTCAAAACCTGTGAAATAACACGCAAAGGATACCAAAATATTATATAATATTCTATCTATATTCTATATAATAATAATTCTTATTTCTAAGAATGGTTTTCTGAAAAGAAGGTTAAGTCCCGCTAGCCCATTTATACCAACCACTTCTCACTACAGTATGCGTTACATGATAAGAGCATACTATACAGTAGACCTGGACCAAACACAAACCGTTTGTGCAGACTATGCCCATATATACACTTCCAGTAAAATGTTTCGGGGGTTTCATTAACGCAACTGCCAGGTAAATAACAATGACTATCAATTCTATACCAGTAAACTGGTGACAGGATTATAGGCACCCAAGACTCACCCATGTCCACCAAGCCCGATCCAACAGACAAGCCGATGCAGCACATATTGTGGGGCTAAAGTGTGAGATTTATACATTATACAAGAGAACATGAACAAGGAATGCTATGATTCCATTTTTCATGCCATGCCATACTCTGTATGTAGATGGTGTTTGATTGGTACCAGGTTCCTCCTACAATAGAAGGGTGATGCAAAAAAGCTCCAAACTATGTAAGAACTATTGAAAAAGCAGTCTGCTGGTATTCAATCTGTCATGTGCAAGCCTGAGTCACGAGATCTCAACTTTTTTGAGCTTTGACCATATGGATTTTAAAAGGGCCACCTGGTAAGAAGTGCTTTGAGAAGGTCGGGTTAATAATTCCTTCAACAAATTCACAGCTAGAATACCAAAGGTCTGCAAGATCATAATTGTTCCCGAAGAGAGAATTCTTTGACAAAGGCAACATTTGAAGGCCAAGCTGTTGATTTCAAGTGAAAGTCATTATTTCTAACCTTGTCAATGTCTTGACTTAATTTTCTTTTCAGTTTACAGCTCATTTAACGAATACAGTATGGGTTGAAGAATGAAATGAAAATGAAAAAAAAAAAAAGTAAAAGTTTTTGCCTAGTAGTGTATATCTATGTTCTTCTTGTTGTTGTTTTTTTTTTTTCAAGCAAAACCATTATTGTAGTGCAGGAAGTGATGTCGGATCAAAGAGCGTATTGAGATGCTGTCTGCACTCGGTGGTCTAAGCTTCCTCTTTTATCCACAATTCACCATGCTTCCCAATGGTGCAGTAAAGACCTAGTTACGTCACCGAGCTGATTGCTTGCTCCAGCAGGTTTGGACTGAATGAGGATTTTCTGAAAGTTGGACTTTAAATAGGACCAGCAAATAAGAGATGAAAAGTAAAAGTAAAAAAAAAAGACTGCTTCTTTCTTCCTTCTCTTGCTGTATTTGAAAGCATTACACTGCTCCCGTTCATCCATCTGGACCATTTTATACCTGGTACCTCAGAAGTGTAAATGGTATGTGCAACTCTCTAAATTGGGTCCACTTAAAACACTATAGCATTTCTTCAAGAAAAACTATTAACCACTGGGTTTCACTTCTCCTTTCCACTCTCTCTCTCTCACCTCCTCAATGCCCTACCAGCATCTGAATTAGGTTTTAACACCAAAAAAAAAAAAAAACATTCATCAGCATTATCACTTAATGATAGTACTGTATATTCATCCACTTGGTTAATGATCCTTCTCCAAGGTGCTGAACTTTAAACCATGATTACTTGGCTAACCATTATCAATCCAGCATGTCTAATAAAACCAGGTATGTTGATCTTCCACTTGGCATCTAACATGGGGAATGAAATTCGGGTGCACCAGATGGGGTAGTTTACTTCAACGTTGTCATAAGCTGTGTTCTCTTCCATACAGTATATACTGTCTGCCATGTAATAGACCTTACTCCCTGCTCCCTGTTTAGGGAATGTCAGTTAAGGGAGTATGCCTACAGTAGGGAATCTTCTACTAAGCGATGGGAATGCAGCTGGTGTTGGCATCGTCATCATGACATCTCAATCTCAGCCATACACAATGACACTATGTGACCTGTAAGCAGCCATTTCTTTAGTTGGTTTGTCGATTATTTTATCATCTCTGTTATAGCTCGGTATAGTGCTCGGTACCGCTCTAAATAGCACCACGAAGGAGCAAGAGACATCTGGGAAAATGTTCCAAAAAAGCATGATTAATTAAAAGCAGCAAATCTCCAACCCAAAATAAAACCCCACACAAAGAGGGCGCCAGAATTAAATAGGACACAATCCAAACGTGCTCCAGGTGCTCACGGCTTCTGATTTGCTTGTGGACTGGATCCGACTCTGGCATTATGACTGAGGACGGGACATGAACATGTTGACAATTTCCCCAGGTCCCTTTTCTCTCCGGCTAATGAGACCGAAGTGTTGTGTGAGAAATAAATAAATAAATGAATAAATTGTTGTGCGAGTCTCAGCTCAGATCGTTAGAGCTAGAGACTGCACCCCTCTATAGACTTACACACTCGGGAGGATAGAGGCAAAAAGACAGCTGTAAATAAATTTGTATTTTTCTCCATGCTTAATCCCACTTTATGTTCAATGCTCTTGGGCTGTACTGTATTGCCGTGCATTTGGAGGGCTTCTTGAAGTGCAGAAGCACTCGACTCCATTACTTTCAGCAGCTAGAAGAGTTGAGGGATGAAAGCAAAGCTAGCCCTGTTGTTTTTTGCCAGGACATGAACTTCTGTGCATTTTTACAAACTTTTTTACACTTTATTTCGAAGCATGGTCTCAAATTTGTTTCGAAGTAAATGTATAGCAAATTTACTTTAAGCGAAGTAAAATTTCCTATTCAAAACAAGGTGATGGTATGCATGTATTATGAATCAAGGCAAGGATTTCTTTTTTTTTAAGCTAATAAAATATTCAGCAGAATGTGTCATACCCCCTGGTAAATCTTTTAAGCAGTTTGGGGTTGGTTGACATGCTAAAGTTTCCTTGATATAGTTTAGTTCTTGATCTAGTCACTGAGAATGACCTATTATACAGTATGTCACCAAAAAAAAGCCCTTGGCATGAATAATACATTATAGAAATTATATTTGAAATCCTACCAAAAACTTTTTTAAGAAGTAAACTAGGACAGTTGACATGTGAACTGCATTCATGTCCCATGGATAATTCACATTCAAGTTGCCTCCTAGCCAAGAATCTACTGTATCTAACAAATAATCACAGTAATAAATAATTAATGAGAATAAGAAAGAGAAATAGAAAGAAACAATGTTTCACATTCTCTCATTTCACAATCCATTTACAAATTATTTGCAAGGACCAAAACGTGTCCCGGCTTTGACCTTGATAAAAGCAATTAGTAAGTTTTTAATATTTAATGCGTCTGATAAAAGCAGTCAGTTTGGATCAACTTTTGGTTAGATGGATAATTATGGTCCAAAATAAAAGCCTGTTAGACAGTAATGTCACTAACCCCTTATCAGCTATATGTTTCAGCAGACTTGGCATTCAACACAAATTTACAGTAATAGCTATTGGCACACTTTGTAATAATGAGCAATGTAAAACGCTCATTTGAAGAAATGCCATCTTTTCTGCAAACCTCTTTTTTCAAAATTAACACCAACCCTTTGGTGATGGTTAATGGACAGCATGGTTGGAATAAAGGGTAGATTTGCATCTTCACAGCTCCAGGGCTCCAGGTTTGATCCTGATCTTATAGGTTACTGCCTGTGTGAAGTTTTGCTTGATGGGTAAATCAGCTGTATCTAATTGGCCCTAGGTGGAATTACAGTGATCAGCCATAACTTTAAAACCATGAACATTAAAACCAAATAGGTTTAGATTACCCTCGTGCCATGGAACAGCTCTGAACTTGCAGGGTAAGCCTTCATGTGATCTCTAGGGGTATTCTGCAGTGTCTGGCACCAGGTTGTTAACAGCAGTTCCTTTGGGTGCTGAAGGTTACAAGGTGGGGCCACCGTGGATTGCTCTTGTTTGACTGGTGAATCCAACAGATGCTTAATCGGGTTGGGAGTTGGGGAAATGTAAATGCCAGGTCAACCTTGAACATTTTGCCTGCTGTGATGCACTGGATGTTCTAATATATTTTATTCCAAGACCGTGTCTTGGGTGCATTTGGGTGTCTTTGGTGCATCTAAATTCAATGTTATTTACTTCTCATGCATGTTGGCGTAGTGATTAGCACTAGGGGAACACACCTCCAGGGTTGAAAATTCGATTCCTGAATTGGGTCACAGTACATTGAGTTTGCATGTTCTCCCACAGGCTTGGTGGGTTTCCTCAGAGTACTCCAGTTTCCTCCCACAGTCCAAAGACACACAGATTAGGTTTATTGGCATTCCGTAGCATGTGTGTGCGTGTGTGTGTGTGTGTGTTTGTGTGTGCGCACTCTGCAACGGATTGGCACAAATTCTCCTAGGATTGGCTTCATGGTTGCTTATGGTTTAAATCTACCAACTTGATTTGGATATATGTTTATAATGAAAATATCATGTGCTCTTGGTAGGTTTACCCAGGTTTTATACAAAGGATAGTGGAATTCAAAATGCTTTCAGGCTTCACAAGAGCTGGACCACTAATTCCAAAACATCCCCAAAGCATCTGCTACCCACCGGTATGTTTTAAAATGGGTTTGTCTTTTTTCCTAGTAAACAGACCCACTTTTCCACCGAACATACCAGTTGTAGCTTCGGTGACTCTTTGGGAAGACACTTTGGGATTGTTCTCCTGATGGCTAGCTTTTGCAAACAAGTAAACAAGCGGTCGCTGGTGAGTTTATCCAAGCCAGAGGAAGATCAGAGCACATGGAAAACACCTTGTGAGTCACTTAGTTACGGAAAGCTCTCGAGCCCTGACCTATACAGACTGTCAAACTGCCAGGAGGCAAGTCTGAGGAACAAGAGTGGGGAAAAAAAGTCTGGAGTGAACATTTGTCATGTTGTATGAGAAACCTAAGCTACATGGGGACGTTTACTTTGGAATCAAGAAGATCAAAAATGGGAGTAACATGTTATTGTTTTGGGAAGAAAAAAAAAAGTCGGACATGGAGCTAGCAAGAACAAGAGTGCCTGGGGGTGTTTCAGAATTTGGGGTTGCGTTGCTGTCGGTGTTCTTGTTGATTTTCCGTCCTGCAATTACAAATAATTTGTCCAGACTTCATTGGAAAACTGCTAAAAGAGGCCTCCACGCTAACCTTGAAGCCCTCGATCCTCGATCCTGCGATTTTGTGTGGTGTTGGCAGGAAACGATGCAGTTGGAACTGGTCGGTGACCTTACACGCGGTCACACACACGCTCTGGGTAATAACAAAAGGAGGGCGGATATATGTAGCAGATTGGATTCATCAAGCTACTGTCTCAAAGCATTTTTCTGCCTTGGACTTCTCATTCTGCCTGACCCAACAGCGTACTTATGCCCTTCACCTTGTTAGGTTTTAAGAAAGTGCTATTAAAAAAAAAAAAAAAAAAAAAGAGTTTTGTTCTTTATAGAGATTAATAGTACAGACCTTGTTGTGTATTCCAGGGGTCCTTGGATAAAATGGATCCTGACTGCACTTCTGTTTGGACAATGGATAATTAATGCATGGCTTATGGAGTTTCTACTTCATCAATCTTGTACTGTCTTACAGTGTATTAACAACAAACAAAGCCTCATGACTAGCACTTTACTAGGATCATTCATCATTTCAGATCCCTTTTAAAATGTTACATTTATCCATTCATCTTCAGTGAGCACATTATCCTGGTAAGGGTCACAGTGGATCCTTTCCTGGTTTGAGGGAGACTGGGTGCAAGGACAGAATACACACTGGATCGTCTCAGTGCGCGCCGGCTCATCACAGTGCAACATGCACACGCTCACACTAAAGTTGTCTGATTTAAGCCATTTTTTTACTGATCGTTTTTTTTTTTTTTTAATTCAAAATCAATTGACACTTGTTAAGTCAACTTGTTTTTACCAACAAAATATATGCGTAGACATTAAATCATCTAAACTGACAAATTCTTTCGAAATACAAGCAAGTCAAACCCGGACTTTTGATTGTCCAGAATTACAGAACACAGTTATTAACCCTTTATTTCTCCATGTATAATCCACTGTTGCACTAATACACTTATTGTCTATTTTCACAAGGGTTTGGATACAATCATGGTAGAAAGTTTTCTCAGTTCGCCAGAGCCTTGATGGGTCTGCCTGCTTCACCTCTGAACCGCTGGCCTCCCAGGAACCCCTTTAATTAGCCAAACACATGGAAATGGCTTGGCGTGAAGTCAGGACTGTACATCGGATGTGGCAGTAACTCGCAGATACGTTCCTGTAATGTGCAAGGCGGCAAGTCATCCGTGGATTTTCACGGCCCAGGCATTCCACTCGCTAAATGTTCACAGGAATGTCTGCGGTGAGCGCTGAGGAACTTTGGCCAGGAATATAATTCACAAACATATGGTGTTCTTTAAAATATTTGCACTAATTTCATCACAAATCCTGGTTTGACTTGAATATTCCTCGTACAGTATATAGGAACTACTGTACAATCCCGCTTGCACATTCTGCAAATCCTAGCATTTTGCAATTTTCGAGTTTATAAACCTAAAGGCAATCCATTTGGGAAAGTGAAAGAAAACTGGTAAACCTGGTGGAAAACCCAAATGTCCACACACACAACAACACGAGCTTGTCATGATCACAATGGTAACCCTAGATCTGGAAAGCCTTAAACATTACACTAACATTAAACCTTAGGAATGGCACTCAACTAATGGTGCTAATGGTGAAAGAGTGTCTTTCAGTTCAACGGAACTAAAGTCTTACAGACTCCAAGGACCATAATGTTACTGCCACATCTCTTTGTTGAGTACTACAGTAGAAGTGGTGCGGGTGTGCAGGATGTAGACTTTCCTGAAGTGGCTTTGGAGGTAGGGCACTTCAATAATAGGACGGTATTGTGTGGATGTGTGGATTACTGCAGCCCTAAAGTGAGTGCTGCAGATTGAAGGGATTAGGGGATTGGCATCAAGCGTGGGAGATTAAGGGCAGATGGTGGTGATTTGGCTGTGATTATCTTGCTGCTCCGTCATTGATCTCCTGTCATCCTGGTTCATTTTCCCAAGACGACCAGCTCGTCTATGACACTTAATCGAGCTTCGTTCCGGCAAAGTACATCGCAAGAAGTCGCTCTCACGCTCCATACACTCTCCAATCTCCGAACATATTATGTATTTTTTCCACACTTCTTTATAGATCGTTGAACTCTAGTGGAATTAAGCTATCATTCTTAATAGAGGGTCAAGCATCCATACTGTATGTTTTTGAAATGAAGTCAAGTGGTTACAGGTTCTCTTGAATTCAACAAGAACTCAGGCGACTGTACTTGTTCTTTGAGCTGGTTATTTTTCTAAATAACGTTTCGTGTTCCACTGGGGATTACGTCGCATACTAATAAAAAAAAAAAAAAAACATACCCAAGCTTTCTACTTTATTGTCTTTAAATCCCTGGTTGTGGCTTTAAAGAGTAAAGGACATTAACTTTCACTTATCTGCATCCACTTGCCCCCTGAAACCGGGTCATGAAGGGATCTCCCGTTAAAACGTCCCAGTCTTGCTTTTATATACTGTAGGCTCCGCTAATCTGAGTGCTACATTTAAAATCGAGGTTAACCCGTAAGGTAGGGGACACGCTTGTGCACATCAACACGCACGTTGTAATCCGCTGGACAGTGCAGAACTCAAGCAACACAACAGATGGCTAATGGATGGTGTGTACAACCAACATGGCCCTAAAGCCCCGCGCTCCGCGTGAAGCTCTACACAAATCGTAATCAGTCAAGAACATAAGTGGGCTTCAGTAATCAAAGGCGGCTCGATGCTGTTTGAAAGACACAAGCATAGCACTTTCTCTGATGTTCACAATCAAATTAATTTTTGTTCTGTTTGTGACAATCAAAATGAAAAAAAAAAAAAACCCAGAAATTCTAACCCTTAGAAAAGATGAAGGGACAGCCGGGATGTTTGATAAATAAGACAAGAGGACAAGAACATTGATTTCCCCCTCTATTTCTTTTGACAGATAATAACACTCAGTGAAGGAACTGCATGAACATTTTAGCGATGACCTAAAAACCGTCCAGATTGGGCAGACTTTGATTGATGGCTATGCTATCACCATGACACGATGACATCTGCATATAACGGGTAAACATATCTCGGGCTGCGGGATAGAGAATGTGTATGTGTGCGCACGCAAGCCATTGCCAGTTTGTGATTAACCGAGGTCAGAACAGCAGACTGACAGGGATGAGGGTTTGCTGTAGGATGGTAATAAATCTTGAACGATCTGACACCTGTGTAACAGCCGAGCGAAGACGATGAAGCGCATCGAGACGGCATGAGTCGGTAAAGATACGGCGCTACCCGCTCGTGTTGCTCTGACTGATAGGAACAAATCTGTGCGAGGCGATCCCGAAATGATCGATACAGATACCTTTATTGAGCTGGACATGTAGTGCCAGATCCCGACGCGGTTTTATTTTCTAGGGCCTTAAAGACTGTCCTGGGAGCTGTAATGCTTATGCAGAACGTCATTTCAACACACAAAAGCGAACAGTTGTCGCAGAATAATGGTTTATACAGTAATCCTGTATTACCAAAAGGGAACGGAATCCTCTGGTTCCTCAAAAGAGTTGATCTGCATCTGTAAAACTGCATCTATTTAAAGTGCTAAATTAAATGCACTATACTGTATGAGTGGTATTCGATTCAAAACGGGACTTGTGATGACATTTCTTGTGAAGGAAGGCATACAATCAATCTGCCTTCAAGCCCAGTACGTTGATGAGATTCGTTGATTAATTTTGAACATGCGGCGGCGCGGTGGTGTAGTGGTTAGCACTGTCGCCTTGCACCTCCAGGGTCTGGGTTCGATTCCCCGGCCAGGCTCGATTCCCGTCTCTGTGTGCATGGAGTTTGCATGTTCTCCCCGTGCTTGGTGGGTTTCCTCCGGGTACTCCGGTTTCCTCCCACAGTCCAAAGATATGCAGGTTAGGCTAATTGGTGTTCCCAAATTGCCCGTAGTGTGTGACTGGGTGTGTGTGTGTGCTCTGCGATGGATTGGCACCCTGTCCAGGGTGTACCCCGCCTAGTGCCCGAAGTCTCCTGGGATAGGCTCCAGGTCCCCCACGACCCTAAACACAGGATTAAGCGGTATAGAAAATGAATGAATTTTGAACATTTTAAAGCGGGATGGACGTCCGTGAATGACGATCCAGGTCTTGGTGGCTCGGTGCCTGATGCAGTGATAATGAAAATAAATGATTGTTCAATTATTATTACATTATTGTTCAACAATACATTACAGTACAGTAAAATAATTTTTTCTCATATTCCAGTTAGGAAGTAGGGGTCAGAGTGCAAGGTCAGCCACCTGTAGCAGATATGGTTAAAGGTCTTGCTCAACTAACCATTGCTGGGGCTTGTACCCCTATTAACGGAGTTCCTGGGAGGCCAGCAATCCAGACATGAAGTCTGAGGCAGTCCGATCATGGCTTTGGTGTCCTGATTGTATTCAAGCACTATAATGAAACACTGGGATAAATGTGGGGATTATATAGAGAACTAAAGGGAGTTTTTTTTTATTATTATTATTATTATTTCCGAACTGTGCTCTGTTATTCTGCACAATCAAAAGTCTTGAACACCCCTTGCCGCTTACTGTGCATCGAGATAATGATTCCAACACTAACATACTGTAAACAGCAACAGTCTCGATCGTACCTAATTCCTTCATGCTACAGCCCCAGCTCTAATAACACTGATGACAACACAAGTAATCTATGGGTTCATTGAGTTGTTCTGTTCAATGATCCGCTACCCTCCGCCTCCAGAATTCCCATTAGCGTCATGGGGTGCCACATGAGCACAATCAATAAAGATGCCTTGAACCAGCTAACGAGTTTCTGTTCTGAACACTTAGCATCGGTCTTAATTGCAAGTCCAAGCATTCTGTATGGCGACATTTGAAGGGAAGATTTTATTACTGCATATCCTCAGACAATGCTAGAAGAAATAAACAGACACCTAAATTAAATGTGAAGGAGACTACTTAGATATCCACTGCAATTTTTGTCCTTAGATCACATTCAATGTTGCAGTTCATTTCTCATTGCAATGGAAATCCTGGAACAGTGGTAGCACCACTTGGTACGCCTCCATCAGCGAAAGTTTAAAAAGCAGGTTGGAAGAATGCATTCATTCATCTTAAATCGTTGTTTTATTCTGGTCAAGATAAGTGATTTGGGTTGTGAAAGTGTCATATGGTGTAGGATCGGATCATCGGATACTCTGGTTGTTCTCTTTGCTTTTGTATGGAAAGCAGAACAGCTCCAAAATACGACAAAAGTGCTCTGTGTGCATGGAGTTTGCATGTTCTCCCCGTGCTTGGTGGGTTTCCTCCGGGATCTCCGGTTTCCTCCCACAGTCCAAAGACATGCAGATTAGGCTAATTGGCGTTCCTAAATTGCCCGTAGTGTGTGAATGGGTGGGTGAGTGTGTGTGTGCCCTGCGATGGATTGGCACCCTGTCCAGGGTGTACCCCGCCTAGTGCCCGAAGTCTCCTGGGATAGGCTCCAGGTCCCCCGCGACCCTGAACACAGGATTAAGCGGTATAGAAAATGAATGAATGAATGAATGCACTAATCAGTACAATTGTGCAGCACACCACACCGGGCAGAGCGTAAAAAAAGGAACTACTGGATTGTTTTAAAGGCAAAACAAAAAAATGGTGAAGTTAACTTTAACCTTGTGAAGTAATTATCAAGAGATAGAAGTGCTCAAGACAACGACTGTACTCTAGATCAATAACATTCCTGCCTTGAAAGTCTACTTTCATGCCTACAAGGTTGTCAAAACTGTGGAGAATATGTAATTCTACCAACCGTTTGTCATGTACAGCTTTCGCACGAATGTGGGCAGACCTTAAATCTTTGCAATTACTGTTACAACTGTGAAGGCTATTGATAAAAAGGCCTCATGTCAGCAGTTTGAATTTTGCATCAAATTTAGTATATATAAAAAAAAAAAAAAAAACGGATCAGTCAGCCACACAAGCACAAAGAAACTTTTACTGTTTTCACACACAAAGACAGATCCACTGCCACTTTGCCAGCCTCCGGTGTCACCACTGTAGGACCGCCTTGGCAGACAAGCACAAAGATATGGTGGCCCCAACCTTGATCCTTGACCCCTGAACGAGGCTTCACGTTTGACACATGCTGCAGCTTATATCATAGGGCCAGGCTCTTTTCTTTTCCCCAACATTTCAATGAATGGGACAGGGGAACACAAGGGGACTTGTCAGATGAGGCCTCTTGAAGAACGGAGACATGCACTAGTCCCCGGCGTTGGCATCTCCACACTGGCACGCACACCATCTGACAGGGTTCTGACACTTAAGGGGACACAGCTAGGAACTGCAGAGTCTCTGGCGGGGGTAGGAATCAGTCTGTTTCACAGATACACCAACCATTTCTGACTTTTATACATTCTATTTCCGTATATATGGAAGTGTTAGAGTGGATGGCTATGAAACCCTGGCTGGTATCCATTCCAGTAAGTCAAATATTATTTATATATATATATAAATAATTGATCTACCCCCTTACCACAATTTCTGATGCTCTTCCAGGACGGTTTTCTGGGTAATAAATCTATACTTTATAACACCCCATGTGCAATGTTGTGGTTGTCTGGAAACCTAGTGGCTAAAATACAAAAATGCCTATAATAAAGTGCGTCAATCTAGGTAGCTAATTGAACGCATTAATACAGACCTAACACAGTCATTATTTATGCTAAGAAAGTGTCTGAGCTAGCGTACCATGGTAGTGCCTTTGAAAAAAGTCAAGAGTTTTTTTCTTCACGCCATCTGGTTCAAGTCTTTATTTTCTCGTCTCGATGTACAGCATTAAATCACAAAGTGACTATGTTGAGCTAGAAAAAGATCAATAATACAGTTTTACAGTGCACTTTATGATGATAATAAATGATCGTTATTAATCATACGTTATGTTTATTAACTGTGCATGTGCAACACTGGCCATTATAGTACTGTATGTATGTCTTTTAATAATATCATTTGACTGTCAATTATTATTCTATAATGATTTATATTGAATAATCATAAAACACCACCCAATCTACAGGGGATTTCATCAAATCTGGCAACGCTCAAACATTGAATAAGTTCCGAGCACTGTTTGAATGCGTAAAAAAAAAAAAAAAAGATAAATCATTACATTTAATTCTCAACACAACAGCACCGTTTTATAAATCGTCCTATTTCCATATGCTGCATTTAATCTTTATTCAAATGTTTCAGATTTTGACCTCAAAAGCTTGACTGTTTTTTTTTTTCTTTCTTTCTTTCTCAGAACCGTTCGTTGTAATTAACATTGGATTTCATTTCAATGAGCTGAATTGTAATTTCCTCCTGAATAAGCATCTCATGTAAAAGATTAAACGTTGTGTAGCTATTAAAGACGCGTCTGTTTCCCGAACAGACATACTATAGGATGCTGAAGTTCAAAGCAATATCGTACGTTTGCCATCAAAGTCACAAAAAGTCGATCTCATTTAAAAGCCACTCTTTGTGACCGATGCTGAACGGTTACTATCAAAGCTCCAGTGTTCTTCAGAAAGCCTCTTATTTTTAAACACAACAAGCTCTGTGTAGTCCAACAGTCCACCAAAAGCGATTCGCATCTTTTCTGCCATCTTTGCTGGCTGCCATCTCGAACAGTGACACAAGACAGAGAAGAAGGCTAGCTGCCTAAGCTTGAGGGCACGGCACCTCGGTCACAAAGCCCATTTTCCAGCTAAATCACTTAATTCAACTCGCTCAGTCCTCTGGAAAAAAAAGGGGCAGGGCAAGTCTTTATGTATTATTATCACTTAGTGTCTGTGGCTGAGATTGACCTATTGGCCTGTGTGTTTTTTGACAGTTTTGTGGCTCGAGGTGAAAAAGTCCTAGACAGACCTCATTTTCTAATGTACTGGACGATCGATTCCAGAGACACCAGGACATTCTGGTCATTTCCCTGCTCTAAGACATGATTTCAGCTAACTATCTGGTGACCAAACTGAACTGGCCTGCAGATCTCTGGACTATAATTGATGATGCATGCTCTTACATCTCTGTGGGTGACCTAATTTCGATCCCTTCCTTGCATTCCCCAAAAAACATGTTCAACAGTGAAGCCGTTGTCTCAGACTGTTATTTTTTTTCAAAACAGACGCCAAAATCAAAGTATACCTTTTTATTTCCAAACAAGGACAATTTGACCAGCCTCGTCATTCCCAAAACTCTTGTTAAAACAATAAGAAAATAGTGCTCCAGGCTTCCTTAAGGAATTTTTTGGCTCTCATTGTTTTTTGCCATTTTCTGTTCAGTCCCTGTACCAAAGAAGGATTATTTTTATTATTATTATTATTATTATTATTATTATTATTATTATTATTTTTATGCCACACTGTGAAATTAAAGCATGAACAAATATCTAACTTAAGCCATGAACCAGTGAGAAACAGGTGCAGATAAGAACAGACAATCAGGCCGGTGATTAGTATACTGCTATGCTGAATGCTGAATGGTTGGAACAGATGAGAGGGGAAAAGAGGTTGCTGCTAAGGTTGGTATGTACATCCAATTATTAAAATAGGATCTTTAGGCACTTTGCAGCCTATTTGCTACATAAGAAGTTGTGAAAGGTTTTGAATCGAGGTTTGTTTATAATCAAAGTGTTATAATCAGGAGAAGAAGTTGGTTACTGACTGTAGCTGCCTCTATTTGGGATCTGATAATCCCAAAGATGGCTCATCGGAGCTCGTTTTAAAACTGCATTGCTACAGGATACAAACTGACCAACATGATACAGTGGTTAGTCAATAGGAATGGTTATTATCGTCGCGCTCACCACCGTGTAAAAACGACAGCGGCCAAACTAAATCAGTTGCATTTCATTCGTAAAATGGCCGCTAGGTGGAGCATAATGACATTTTCACTCGTCGCAGTAAATACAATAGTGATGGTAATTTCCACGAGTACTTTACACAACAAACATGAAAAATCTGAACCAAAGCTATTGATATGTACTGTACAATTATGAGTAAAAAAATATTGGTTAAATGTTGTTTAGATCAAGTTCACTAGCTGACAATTAGATTTGTACAAAGTATAAACTGTTATATAGTGTATCTCTGTATCTTTCATTCATTCATTCATCTTCTATACCGCTTAATCCTGTGTTCAGGGTCGCGGGGGACCAGGAGCCTATCCCAGGAGACTTCGGGCACTAGGCGGGGTACACCCTGGACAGGGTGCCAATCCATCGCAGGGCACACACACATACACACACTCACACACCCAATCACACATCTCTGTATCTGTTTATTGTTATTTAAGTTCTTGATTATTTCAGGTACTTTAAACACATTGTTGGGTTGCTCATGTTGGGTCATATGAGATGTAGTGGGTCATTTACAAATGAACACCTGGTTGGGTTATTTTGACCCAACAACTGATTTATTCATTATTCTTTCATTTCTCCAAATGGCAGTCTGCAAAATGTTCGAAATATTACTGTTATTGTGTCACAGGTGTAGTTTTTAGGCAGGAATGCGTGTGTATACAGCTCAAAACCTCCATCAGTTATTAAAGATAGCGTCTATTTAGAAAAAATACCCCAACGATTTCGGAGCTTCAGGAAATCTCGCGGCGCTCTGCGCATAACACCGACTCATGTCGGAAAGAATTTATAAACGTTTTCTAAACATGGGATGTTGTTTTTTTACTTATAATATTTGTTCATTTAATTTAAATGAGGTTTGGGCTCAGGACATAGATTCAGCATCGTAATCCTCCTCTTTAATTTCCTACGTAGTCTAAATCAGCGCTAAACCACACGCATAAAGTTTTCCACAGCGCACCGGCAGGAGTAGACTAATGATTATGAATGCGTCGGGAAAAACAGCAAACAGACTGACTCTGACCATTTAAAAAAAACGTTTGTGTTCATTTTCTGACGCGCTCAAGTTCACCAAAATCAATACAGAACAGCGCACCTTTTTTGCTTTCAAACATTTACAAAATCACAATGTTTTTTCGTTATTGTGAGTGCGCTTAAATAAAAGTTGAGTCTTGTAAAGGCTAGGTAGTCTTATATAGTTTTATTATATAGTTTTTGCACATTAATCTGTTACATTTTTGAGGACAATAGTTTTTTCAGCCTGTCACGGGGTGCGGCCAAATCAAATCCCCTTCAGATATGCGAAGGAGCGGGGCTGCGGAATTAGGCACGGCTGGTGAGCTATCCTTGCTAATGATCCCCGCGATATAAAATACTCTGGGTTTGTCGGGTTACAGTATAGTACTGTACGCTCTACTTTATTTTATATCCGCATATGATCTTTGAATACTGAACGATGTTGGTATGAAGCTTAAGACGTTTCGCATTTCATTTACAAGCCAAATAATCTTGTTAAGCAGGTCAGAACCTACCCTGAGCTATAAGCCCTGAGATATAAGCAATGCGAACAGAAGTACAAATAGGTTTAAGACCTGTAATGTATAGTCCATATCCGTCAAGAGATCTCTATAAATTCATTCTCTGTTAAAGGCTCTAGGCTACATGTTGTCTCTCTTCTCATCTTATGCTGAACGCGAACCGACATCTGCTTATAGCCGCTGGAGATCAACAAGACCATTAGCTAGGCCTTTTCCCTTTGTGACAGACTCACGCACAAAAACATCCATGTCAAGCTGTTATTAACTTTGAAAAAGGAAAGATAAAGGTATGTCTGTGATTTGAATCTTTTAAAGGCCTTAGGGTTAGAGAATAGGTTGTGTCTGCCTCGGTCCTGCATCAGTACTGTTGTTTTTCTTTTCGGGTTTCCTGTTCCACGTGCTGCCACACTCACTCCATGTGACTTAATCGGTATGACATTGTCTCAAAGCCCAAGGAAATATATTTTTTTTCTCTCTCCCTCTTCGTGGCACTCCTTCAGTCCATAAGGTTATATGGGCTGTGACAAACTCACTGTGGCACCTTTCACAGAGTCTCAATGCACATTTGCTTGCACACACACACACATCCATGCACGCACATGTTCCTCGTTTCTGGAGACTCTCCGTCTTCATTCATTTTAGTGTACTATAAGAAATGTTAAAGCATGTTCAATCCAAAGCTCCTTGCTACTGCATATCTGGTTGGTATGTTGCAACAACCTTATCTCTCAATCCTCTTAATGATGATGATGATGATGATTTCATTCAACTTATTGGTGCACCTGTCAACAATTGTGGTCATGTACACAAACCATGCATCTTCATGTACGTACTTGTATAGCGTGATAAATAAAAAGTCTTCAGACGATAAAGCCGTGATTCCTACTCACAGCCCCTGGTGACCCCCGACTCCTGTTTAAGGCCTTGATGGTTACCTAATGAGCTGTAAGAGATTGGTCAGAACAGGGTAAACAGGAAACTAGGATTGAAAACCACCGAGCCAGTACGCGAGTTCTGCTGAGCAGGTCACGCAGCTGCATGGAAACACGCGAGAATTCGCAGCTCAGCAAACTGACCGCCTTTCATTTGACAAGTCTGCCCATTACATCTTCATTTCATGTGGGCCCATGGCACCACTTCTGCTTAATTAGACCTAAATATCTTCACACCTGTCAGTAGACCCGGTTCACAGGAGGCACGGGAGAACCTTCTAAACCTCTCTCCTAGTCTCTTGACCTATTCTGACTCGCGAAGGCGTTGAAGTTTTGACGAGGTCCTCACGCTGATCGTGGGTGACAGCCCGCCCGTAGGAGAGATCTCTTATCCTGTCTTGCTCCGCTTCACCCTCTTCCACACGTCTAGGCATTTTATTGACATATGCTCATAGGCTCTGTTCAGCCGCAGACACATTAGCGGAGTCTTTTTTCAGAGCAATGGATGTTTATAATGTGAAGGAGAGATTTGGCATTCAGGAAGCACCGACGTTAACAGTCAGATTTTTCGCTTCTTCCTTCGTTTATCACGAGTAATGGTAGAAATAATACACTTCCTGCCTTCTTTTTTTTTCGAAATGGGTAATTTGCCTTTGTAATAGGCTACAGATCATGATTTCATCCAGCTCAAACTCTCTTGTTCCTGTTAATTTTCTCCTGATTTTCACCAGGTCATTTATTCACAGCAGTCTATCGCTCTAATTTATTAGTGACTGTCATGCTGCTCCTTAGGCACAGATAAATAATGTACATAAACACGCTACATGGATAGCTGTCCTATATAATTTAGGAGCGGAAAAGCAGCAGTAAGGGTTGACGACAGTCCCCGTGGCCCGTGCTCAGAGCCGGCGTGTGATGGCGCTGACGTTCTGTGGTCGACTCACCTCCAGGGGATAAAATCCACTCAGGTTGAAATCTGGTTCAAGCCTCCACAGGGTCTACCGCTGCTTCAATGCCATCATTAATTCAGACCTACCGTATTTCACTTCTTCTTTTTTTTTTCGGTTTCCCTCGCCATCCTTCTCAAAGCTTCACATCTTGCCTTTTTCTCTGAGCTCTGTACTCGCTCTGTCTCGCCTGTGGGTGGAAATCTCAGACACACTGCCACAGCTGCTGCAGCATGTGACCGTTTCGAAGAACCAAGGACGCATGGTATCCTGGATGTGAACCAGAGGCCAGACGTTGGCACCAACAGGAATAGCAAATATAATGAAAAGAGCTTTAAAAAAAAAAAAAAAGCCTACCGTGGACATCAGGATAGCTTTGGAGTATTTAAAAGTGCCTTCCCGTAACAGCGTTACCCGACGCCTATTAGCTTTATGGTGAAGAAATTGGATCTCAGCTTGACCGGCTTCCTATGCGTCATCCCATGTCATTATAGCGGAAAAGTCTCAGGGTGCATCTCTTGAGCCACTCCATACTTGCCCTTAATTGGACTTCATCCTTTTGGTCCAGGATTCCAGTTTTTTCGTCTGTGCAGAGGCCCATAAAGTGATGGAAAGTACTGAGAAGGAGATGTCATTTCCAGGGAGGATATCTTAAGAGGGGAGGATATAAAAAAGAAAAAAAGAAAAAAAAAAAGAGGGTGGGGGCGTTGGTACTGTACAATGCCTGGCTCTCATCTCTCTCAGTGAATGCATCTTCAGGCTTTGTTACTGTTTCACAAGATGAAAGCTCGGTTGTTTTCCAGCCTTCAAACAGAAGAGGCATAGGGGCCGTGAAAGTCACTTTTTGTGCCAGATACTTTAATCCCAGTCTGTAGCATTAGGACTGCATGGACCAGCAGAATACAGAGAAGACGAGAGGTGCAAGGCCAAGCTCTTTATAAGGCGATGCCATGGAAGGAGGTCATCAAACACTCCGAGCCTCATTAGTTGCTGCCCTTATGTTTTTCGCTGTTAAACGAAGCATGTTTTCTTTTAGTGCTCCTGAACCCAGGAACAAATTACAGGCCATGGTATTGACAGAGAAGGAGAAGCTGAATGGCGGTGTCAATACCATCGAACAGAAAGACATACAGTAACAAGAATAAACTAATCAGTCTTGGTGCATGGACGGGCTTTAACAGAAAGAAAAACGAACATTCTTCTGGGAAAGAAGCGTCTTTTTTTGCATGCTTAAATAATTCACAGCGTTGACATCCGTAGACTTTGTAGCATCATTGCAAGTTCAAGACCCCCGGTTCGAGGGCTGCTGACAACTCGGGAAGCTCTCGTGTCTTATGAAACTGTGATTAAAATCAAGTGAGCTTGCTGCATTTTTAAAGAGCATCCGCGTTAGCGCCGGCTCCGCTCGTAGAACGTGCAGCTCCATGCCAGCCCTTAGTGTCAGCGGCATCAGCATCAGCAGGACATGCAAACCTGAGCGCTTCAGCATGCTGCAGCAGGCACAACATATCAACACGAATTACTGTTCCTTTCCCAAGCCCTGCTCCAAAGCCTAGCTTGCGGAAGTCATAACATAAAAGACAGCCGGCGTGCCATGAAAAAGGCATTTTGAGCCACGGGCTAAAGCTGTTACGTGTCAGATACGGAAACAATATGTGGTAATAAAATTAGCATACAAAGAATGAGTGGCGTAATCTCATTCCCATTTGCAGGCACACACACACACATTTTCAGACATGTAGCCATCAATGGCGGGATTACCTTAGCGGTTTTCAGATAACCTTAAGCAATCCTTTTGCCGCTTCCCGAGCTTCATGTTTAGATAGCTCTGTTTACTTTTTTTTTGTGCGAGTTGATGTACAGTACCTAACCAGACCACAATTAGATAGCATAGCCTTCGGAAAGAAAAAGGAAATCTCTCTGAGGGTTTGAGGAGGAACTGTAGCTGTTAGCTTGCTTAAGTACCTCAAACAGATTTTTTTTTTTCATCATTTCCCACTAAATTCCCAGATACGCTTTCTTTTCTTCAAAGGATTTCGGTTTTCTGCCTGACTCAGCTTTTTCACATCATTGTTCTCCCGATGCTCCCGAAGAACACAAAAGCTTACAGACTTGTTTTCTTCAAACCACATTTACAGATCGTGCGCTTCTGAATAGAGAACTCCAATGAGGTCAATCTATAAGAAGTTGGAGTTGCTTTTGCAGTGTTGTGAAGCAGCATGTGCTGTTTGCTACGGGAGTTGATACAATGTCATTGAAAAAAAAATTAAGACGGATTAACCCATAAGAGCCCGGCCCCAAGGGAAATTATGAGGGATGTGACACAGGCTAACTAGACCACATAAAACACATTTTGAAAGACATCACATGGCATTTTCCCCGATAGTGGAAGGATTAAAAGCCCTATGTGACATACTCTATAAGGACAAAAATATTCGCCCCAACCTGTTAATTATTGAATTCTGGTGTTTCAATCAGGCCCCTTATCCCCAGTGAACTGAAATCTCAATGCCATAGCATACCACTACACAATGCTATGCTTCCAACTCTTCCAACTCCAGTTTGGGGAAAGCCCTCTTCTATTCCAACATGACTGTGTTCCAGGACTACTGTAAGACTACTGGTGTGGAAGAACTTGACTGGCCCTAACATAGAGCCCTGACCTCAACCCCATCGAGCACCATTGGAATAAACTATTTCGGAGATTGCGAGCCAGGCCTTCTCGTCCAACATCAGCGCTTGACCTCATAAACGATCTACATAACAAATAGGCACAAATTCTCACAGAAACACTCCAAAACCTTCCAAGAAGAATCGTACTGTGGCTGTTAGAGCTGCAAAAGAGGATAAAGCTGAATAAGCAACTTTCCAGAAAATTGAAAGGGTTTGTGACACCTGTGTCACCGCGGGTACTTATGAGCTGCGGGGCATTTCTATCTTCAAAGTTTACAGCAGCTTGTTGGTGAGCGGATGCAGAAAGATGCCGCTGTAGTTTCGGCTTCATTAAACACATCCTGTTAAAATAAACAGGTTTTACTACCAGACGAAAAAAAAAATAAGGAAGAAAAAAAAAGTCAGGAGAAGATGATGGTAAAGTGTAACAGCAATGTACTTTAAACAAATAAAGAAAAGCAGGTTGACTCTTAACAAAACAGATGTTTTTAATTATAATCCCTATAATGGCCACCTTGTAACATGTCTCTGCTGCGTTTGATACAACGGCTATCAAGCGTGCAGTTGAACGTGGCAGTGTCGACCGAAACAACTATATATTTTGGCTAAGGAGTGTTGTTAGTACTCTGTCTTTCATCATAATGGTATCTTATTCACCTTCGAACAACTAAATGCAAAATACCGAAGAGTTTTTAATCATCACGTCGTTGATAAGAAATAAAAGCAATTAGTGGATTATTGTACACAACGATGTCCCGAAATCAATTTGAACTTTTTTTTCTTTTTCACAAAATTTCTCAATATAATATCTCAAATTCGTACACCCCAAAGTAGAGGCACAATCGTCAGTACAGGATTTGCCGTAGCAGAATCTCCCATCTGAATCCACATCTCCTTCTCCTCTGCAATAAAAGTGCTTTCTTCCTGCACTCAGAGCCTATCACCGTCTCCCTTTCTGCCACGAGCCCATATCTTTTATATGGCTACAGTCCACTCTACTGCCATTACACAGCCCTTCATGGTAACATTATCACTTAAGATAAGGCTCTAATAAACTGCACTGCTTTTTAGGAGGGGCCACTCTGCTCTTAATCCAATCTTCAAGTCAGGCTTTATGATCAGTGTTTTACGAGACCCCTCCTGAGCCACTTACCCCGCCCTGTTCTATATCCAGTAATGCGCACGCAGGGCTATAGGAGCAGAGTTAACCCGTTCACCGAGGATCCGATTCAATTTGGCTTAAGCAGACGCTCCTGTGTAGGAGAGCACGTCCGAGCCGCTGGGAACTGGGACGAGGCCAAAGCCTGGGAGCGACGTGCCAGCGGCTCCGGCGCGATGTGCTGATTTGCTCTAATGTCCCCCGAGGACCGAGCAATGACCGATGTCTATTCGCCTGGGACGATAGCCAGATCGAAAGCCCCTGCCAGAGCGCTTGAAAGGATAGCAAATCATTTAACCGCTCCCGATAGCACATTAGGATTTTTTTTTTTTTTTTTTTTTTTTGCTGCCACACTGGCATGAAGTACCACCACAGTATTAAATTGCACTTGAAGCCAAGCTCTCGGAATGCAAGAAAGTAAATACAGTTATACAGGCAGATCAGGTATACACAGCGAGACAGGTAGACAGATTGAACATTGAGTATTACAAATGACGCTCAAAAGAAAATCGAAACTGAACACTGGCGGTGTTCGAACTGCATGAAGCCAATTCTTTTTGCATATTGCACATTTCCTGGTGCCGAAAATACTCCGGCTGGCTCCGAGAGAAATGTTAGCCAACACTGTGAGTGAAGCTGTAGCACCCCAGGTCTGTAAAATCACACAGAGAAGGACGTGTAGGTGTGCAAGAACTGGAGCCCTTCATCTCCCACCGTGCCTCCCGCTACTGTATTAACGCTCATAAAAATAGACGCGTTTGTTTCCATGGTCAAGCCAAACGTTCACATTTCAGCACTTTATTTTACATTATTTATTTATTTCCCCTCAAAGTGCATAATATACGATAATTTGTGAGAAAGAGAAAAAAAAAACAGCTTTTGTGTCACGTGCTTGCCACATTGCTACAGCTAATCCTTCTCTTAATGACACTAGACCTGCTATTTCGAGAAAAAAAAAAAAGGAAAAAAACAGATCCTGTTGAAGAAGCATGGCAGATTTGCTGTAAGGCAGATTAAAGTGGTGTGCAATTTATTGAAAATGTAAATTTTATGGAATTTTGACTTATAATAGAGAACAATAAGGGGTATAATTATAAAATAAAAAGCAGCAGTTTTGCAAGGATAGACTCCTGCTGTGATCCAACTCAATGCTTAAAAAAATTAAGTATGCAATTTTGTCTGTATGAAACTAAAAGCACTAACATCAAATATATAAACTGAGGTTTAATGCCGCTCCGGCTGCACGATTTGATCATCGTTCATGATTATTTGTGAGTCATATAAAGATACTGTGATATGTAACTATTAAAACGTATCTATCGAGGCTAACAGCAAACAAAGGCACAAATGAGCTCATTAAATATTGATGATATTTATTTAGCATCTAAAATGATTTTAAAAAACAAACACTTAAATTACTAACAATGTCGACATAAATTCCCAACTATGTGTATATTATCTGACGGTCAATTGTGCAGCACCAGATACTGAAATCAAGTGTAGAATATGTTCATGATATGATAAATAAAAAAAATGTGATTTCAATCATTCATTCATCTTCTATACCGCTTAATCCTGTGTTCAGGGTCGCTTCCCAGGAGACTTCGGGCACTAGGCGGGGTACACCCTGGACAGGGTGCCAATCCATCGCAGGGCACACACACATTACGGGCAATTTTTTTAGGAACGCCAATTAGCCTAATCTGCATGTCTTTGGACTGTGGGAGGAAACCGGAGTACCCGGAGGAAACCCACCAAGCACGGGGAGAACATGCAAACTCCATGCACACAGAGACGGGAATCGAGCCTGGCCGGGGAATCGAACCCTGGACCCTGGAGGTGCAAGGCGACAGTGCTAACCACTACACCACCGTGCCACCAAACGTGATTTCAGTACAGTGGTTTTTACAATCGTGCCAGTGGTTGAACGATTTATGTTAAAAGAACGAGCAATCATTACTGCATGGCGCTTCTTACAGACTTCAGCTTTTACGCTTTCTTCTGGACATCCTGGGCCTGAGCTGCACTTGGAGAGGGGGCAAGCTTCATGCGCGTGACAATGTACACCGGACATGTGGTCTAAATTCCGCGACCGAACCTGAGCGACCGATTGTTCATATCTCCGAAAGTTTGTAACTTGAATGGAAGTCTCCTACAGGACCACAAAAATATATTATGCAAAAAAAAAAAAGGCCTGTAATCCATTTCAACTATGATTCATTTTTTATTTAGCATTCAGTTTGATTTGAGGAGCATGAGAAAAATTATTCCTTCTTTAACATAAACATGCAGCAATTAATTAACAGCATATCATGGCATCATACTGTACTTTGTAACTGCGTGGTTATATACAGTATAATAAGCGTATTTGTGAGGGGGGATGCGTGATGTAGCTGAGGCTGAGGGAATAACATTCAGAGGGAATTTACACACCATGCTGACAGTGCCGAGTATTTTTCCAATGTTTTTCAGGGTTTCAGTCACATGTCACTTCAGGTTTAAATCCGGATACAGATACTGTAAATACTGATGTTTATAGCCGCAAAGTGATCCAGATAGTCACACAGCATTACGGCTCAGGTTCCCACAACTGGATATGAACCCGAGCAAACATGTTCATTAATAAACAATACCCGTTTCCCCATCTAATGATTTCAGAGTAGCTGTTGTTATAAAAATGCATGCGGGTGGGTGTAATAATCCAGGATAATCCAGGTGCTCTTCAATGAGACGTCAAGGACTGTCAGGGAATCGAGACCGTTTTTCCCCGCACACCGCGCTTCATCTGACACGAGCTTCACTGCCTGGTGTCAAACGCTGCTCCGCTCCCTTCAACAGACGCCGAAATGAAACTGCCAAAACCTGGCATTTAGCCAGAAATTATGGCAGCCGAGAAACAGCCAGGATATTCGTATAGCTGAATCTGTCCGTCAAGTAATCCCGCCTTCCTTTGGCTAATTAGCTGAGCTAGCCTAGCAGAGAACCAGGGATTTGCTTGGGTTTGGATTATTTAACAAATAAGCTAACGCTACTGGATGCATTAGCTCGCTTGCTAACAAACTGACGATGACGGAAACTTGTGAGGTTTTAGGAGTTACTCTAGATCAGAAATGCTGGTTAAGATTACAATGAAAAATTGAGACTACATTCATAGAGTATGCTACACCTCTTTTACGTTATTAGTGTGCTAATAGTTATCCTATGTGTTGGAGTTAAATTCCAGATATGTTTAGCAAGCGCTTATGCTAAAGTTAGTGATAAACAATTCCATCCGTCCATGAACATTTGTACTGTAGTCCAACAAGGGAATGAGGGATCACTGTATTTATTCCCATTTTACATCAAACCATGATTGGACCTTATTCACACACTAAAGACAATTTGGGAACGCCAATTAGCCTAACCTGCATGTCTTTGGATTGTGAGAGGAAACCGGAATACCTGGAGGAAACTTACCAAACTCCATGCACATACAGTAGACCCGAGGTGAGAATCGAACCGGGAATCTGGCGGTGCAAGGTGACATGCTAACCACTAATCCACTGTGCCACCAAAAAAACAAAAACTAAAACACTAATTGATGTTGCAAGAATACTTTATAAAGCCAATTTCATCTATAAGCATGTTTTCATCCTGTCTAAAGCAATGTATCCATAATTCAGCCTTTACCCTTTCTTAAAACGTCAGTATGAAAATGAAGCAGGTGAAGGAATGTAGTGACAGTGTGAGGGGCGAGGAAAGAAATCGAGAGAGAACAAAAGTAAAGTGTAATTTTCTGGTGTCTCAGAAACTTTCAGTAAAACGTTCACTGGCCCTTATCAGATTGGCAACCCAATTCCTCAACCTCTCACAGTCCTGACGCATGAAATATGTCTCAGCCATACTGTCAGCCCATTTACCGCGCTTTACAGAGGACACACAACATTATAGTCAGCTTGCCATGCAGCGGTGGGAGATTTACTCCCCGCAATAATGTCCCGACTGCTCAGAGTACAATATCCGAACTGATTATTTAGCTGTTTTATTTTTCTTCCTTTTTTATGCTAGGAGCTCTGCTGAGAAAATCAGACTACGGCACTTTACCTTGAATTCACACTAGACATCATACACAAGTGGCACATGTGCATAGCATAAGCATATTATTAAAATCATTCCAGCTGAGCCATACCTCTTCGGAGACATTTTTGTTCTGTAAGCGGAAAAGTGAAGCAGAGCAGGATTTCATTTTTATCAAAAACATGGAGAGTTTGGACAGATGAAGCTGGGGTAGCTGTAATTACAACACTGCTCGATTTAAAATGTGATGTGATCTAAAATATAATGGCATGGGTTTGTTCATTCTGGTTATTTGTGATGGTGTAATGAATGTCATTACCACTAGAGCTTTGAATCATTGGGAGGAAATTGCAGAGCAATGGCACTAAAGTTTCATGTGTGATTTATTTCAGCAATATTTCTTATAGTTTTTAATGTACTACAACTATTATTCAGTGAAATGATGTGTAGTTTTTTTTGTTGTCGATTGTTTAAATGTCTCATACACACTCTCCACACCCCAGTCCAGTAGATATCAACATTTGCACCAACTGTCCTTAAACTCAAGAGAGAAAAAAATGATACTCTCTCAAAACGCGAGTATCTTCCAAAAGTTTTTGACTGTTTTCCAAAAACTGTTATATTTTTTAAGGAAATCTTCACTTTCAGACACTTTTTTTTTTTTTGCGATAAAAAACTGACCCAATGATTCATTCATTCATTTTCTATACCGCTTAATCCTGTGTTCAGGGTCGCGGGGGACCTGGAGCCTATCCCAGGAGACTTCGGGCACTAGGCGGGCTACACCCTGGACAGGGTGCCAATCCATCGCAGGGCACACACACATACGTACACACACTCACACACTACGGGCAATTTAGGAACGCCAATTAGCCTAACTTGCATATCTTTGGATTGTGGGAGGAAACCGGAGTACCCGGAGGAAACCCACCAAGCACGGGGAGAACATGCAAACTCCATGCACACAGAGACGGGAATCGAGCCTGGCCGGGGAATCGAACCCAGACCCTGGAGGTGCAAGGCGACAGTGCTAACCACTACACCACCGCGCCGCCATCCCAATGATTCAATTCATTGAATTAAAGAAAGAATAGAACAAAATATAGTTGTATGAATTCCAAATATGCTTTAATTTTTCTCAACCTTGCATGCTAAATATTCACCAAACGTTTATAGAAAAATGTTCTATTCATTTATAATCTTTCTGCAGAGATTCTGTTGTGCAAGTTGCCTACCATATTATATGTTTAGACAGCTATCTGTCCTGGAAAAAATAAAATAAATAAGAAATTCTTCCTCTAAATTGCACATAAGGCCACAGCTTGGAAGCCATTAATCCTTGTCTTAATTTGTCCCCAAATCCCGGCCGTGTCCTGAGATGGCCATCGTTCTCACCGTATCAGTCTGTCGCCACCTCGCCGCTTTATCTCCTTCCATTCTGGAAGAAGCAGAAGGAAGTAAACAAGGTTGCTCCAGGTGACCCCATGACCACCACAGCATCTGGTTGAATTACTTAAATTTGCGCCTAACAGACGTGTAATCCGGGATAATGGGCATCAATCCGGATAAAGCCTGCAATCCTGCCCATCTCAACTGAACCGTCTTGAAATTATCATGCATTATCGTGCAGAATATACGGTAATCCGGTACAAATTACGGAGTAGGAATTGGATTATGGATTATCGTGTGACGTATTCATATACTGTAAATGTTTGAAAAAAAGTCACAAATAATTATTTACTAAGTTACGTCAACAAGCCGTCGTAGGAAGAAATCGCACCGTTCCGTTCAAGAAAGACTGACAATATTGAGACGTTTGAAGCTTCCGCTTTTCCGATGTGTACACAATACGACTGAGTGACATTTTAATTACCAAGCTGTTGTGGACTATTCAGTCTGCAGCTAAGCAGTCAGAAGGTTCACGAATGGAAAGAAAAAGGAGGAACAGAATGAATAGAAGCCTGAGGAAAAGAAAGCGGGCTGAAGTGAGAATGAGAGCGGGCTCAAAAGAAAGAGAATTAGCACCAAATTACGGGAGTTGTTTCAAGGGAGCGGAGACACGTCTATACATGAAGACGCTGTCCCCCTTACTGCAAATGTGTCATTTTTTCAGCAGTTTTAACCAGGAGAGTGTGCTCATCAATCCTATAATATTCATATCCTTCATTTGAAAATCACAGCGAGAAAGATGCTGAAAGGGAGAAAAATTCACGTTGATCCACTCGACTACCTGTTGAGAGATTTACTGTAGCCTTTGCTTCATCTCTATCCGGAGAGAGAGGTGCAGCAGCGCTTTAGTCTGTCCATGTCTCTCACCTCATCATCTGCATGTCCTCCTCAAACAGATCATCTTCCAAAGTTCATGGTAATACCACCGTCAAGGGCATTCACGCATCATTGATTGTTAACTACCTCGTGCATCTGCGCCACATTCTCTGTTCGCTGTCTCCCGTGTTGGGATTCTCTTTAACATGTTTTCTTCTTTATCTTTTATATTTGAGATACTTTTATTTAATGCCATTAAAATTGTGCTTGCAATAACAGTGTCTTCCTGATGTCTCACAAAAATGATAAGAAAACAGAACCAACCACAACAATCCATAAAAACATTACAGATACTTTATTATATACTCTATGAGGGGCCGTTCAAGTCAAACCAGGACTTTTGAACGCTGGCCTCCCAGGAACTCCTTTAATGGCCCTAACATGTGAAGGTCAGAGCTGTATGAGAGACGGGGCAATAACTCTCTGCTGAGTTCCTGTAATGTGTAGAGTGGTGTTACTGAATGATTATGTGTACAGATGCGTCTCTTCTGCAAGTTGATGACAAGTTATATGTAGATTTTCATAGATCTGTCGTTCCAGTTGAACGTTCACGGGAGCGACTGCAGTGGGCTCCGAGCCACCATGACCCAGATCGCCTTTCATGGGTGTGTGGACTTCTATAAAACGTTTCCACCATTCAAATGCTTTACTGTGCTTAAAGTCCGATCGGTTAAAAAGGAAATCCATTCATTAGTCC